>OY744613.1:22840625-23325625 GCA_963556255.1 Allolobophora icterica | reverse complement strand
TAAAATATATTTTATGTTATAATCTAAGGTATATTAAAAGTTGTACTCTTTCACAAACAGAAAAACAGAGAAACAGACAGACAGACAGAGAAACAGAGAAACAGACAGACAGACAGACAGACAGACAGACAGACAGACAGACAGACATACAGTCAACATATTTTGACATCTTAATAATAATATGGAAGCGTTTTAAGCAAGAAGAGAGAGAGAGGACCCATGAGCTACCGCAATTTTTAAATTTTTTAAATATTTTAACATGTTCAATAGCCGAGTGGTTAGCGTGTTGGACTATCAATCCAGAGGTCGGCGGTTCAAACCCCACAGGGCAGAAAATTTGAAACCAAACCTCTGTTAAACCCCAGTCAACTGACATATGACGAATATGATGTTGAGATAGACCATCCCTCATATGCCGAGGCTAAGAAAATGAAGTCGCCATCGATAGAGTTCACACAGCCTATAATTCTATACAACTGAGCAGTCAAAAGACCCTACACGCTCTAGTGAACACATTCTTAAGCATTCGTATACCCAAATGATCCTGCATTTTTGATTCATATGCGTTTACACACATTGAAATATCTACAAATATATACGCAGGTACATGCATATATATTTTGATCCCTTGTACACTAAATTCTAAATTTTTCGATTCCTAAGTTGCACGAAATACTGACCTGTATTGTAAAATTTCAACAGATAAGTTGAAAAATAATCCAGCGCGGAAGACTTGTACACTAATTTGATGACATGTAAGTTTTCAAAGACATGTGGAGTAGGAAACTTACGAATTTTAGATTGCATGGAACGATGACATGTATGATTCAATTACAACTCTTAGGGTGAAACGTCGCACAGTTTGACAACAGATACACTAAATTCCGAATTCTCGTCTCTGAACATGTATGAAATACCATCCTGTGCAGTAAAAATTTAAACATTTTGAATACTGAAACGGGCTCCCATGAAGATTTGTATGCTAAACTTAAGACATTTACTGTTTCAAAGTCAAGTGGAATGAGAGTTTTAGTATGACGCTTACGAATTTGAGGATGTAAGACTGTTGAGGGAGAGAGAAAGAGAGAGAGGAAGAGCGAAAGAGAGAGAGGAAGAGGGAGATGGAGAGCGAGAGAGAGAGGTTTTATGATAAAAGTTCAACTTTCTAGGTTGAAAAGGCACATAATATTTGGTTCTACACTAAAATGATGCCGGTTAGGGTGAAGATATACATACCATGTCGACTTCTACGATAAATTTAAGACTTTAAAGTTTCCAAATACTCATGGAATGAGAGTATGAAGCTTATGAATTTGAGTTTGTAAGACTGTTGAGGGTGAGAGAGAGGTCGAGGAAGAGAGCGAGAGAGATAGAGGAAGAGGGAGAGAGAGAAGAGGTTTTAGGGTAAAAGTCCAAATTTCTAAGGTGAAAAGCGCATAATGTTTGAGTCTATACTAAAATGGTACCGATTAAGTTGAAGAGATACATGCGACGACAACTTCTGCGATAAACTTAAGACTTTAAAGTTTCCAAATCCAAGTGGAATGAAAGTTTTAGTAGGAAGCTTGCGAATTTTAGTTTGCAAAGTCAGAATGAGTTGGATGTTCGAACGTTAAAACCACAACTTTCAGATTCCCAGTGTGCAGAGATGTTGATTTGTATAACTAAGTTACAACTCTTATGAGGAAACATCGAAGCGTTTGGAGTTTTCTTTATCAAAATTCTGAATTTTCAATTCCTACGAGACTTGGAATACAAACTTGTACGCTACAATTACAACTTTTTAATTATCAAGACTGTGCGCTGACGACTTTAGAGTTTCCAAATACGTATGGAATGAGAGTTTAAGTTTGCGAATTTTAGTTTGTAAGACTGTTGAGAGAGAGCGAGAGAGTGTGAGAGAGAGAGCGAGAGAGTGCGAGAGAGGAAGTGTGAGAGAGAGAGGAAGCGGGAGAGAGAGAAGAGGTTTTAGAAGAGGGATAGAAGAAGGTCGAGAGAGAGAGAGAGAGAGAGAGAGAGAGAGAGAGAGAGAGAGAGAGAGAGAGAGAGAGAGAGAGGAAGAGAGGAAGAGCGCGAGAGAGAGAGAGAAAGAGTGCGAGAGAAGAGGTTTTAGGGGAAAAGGCATAATTTCCATGATAGTTTGTTCACTAAAACGTCAAATTGTAAGTTCGACAGACACATGCAACGATAGTTTGAATGCTAAACTTGCAATTTATACTAGGCAAAGACTGAGATTGCGATGGGTTTTACAGTGGGTTTTACAGTGGGTTTTACCTCCAGTTGACAACTTTAAGGTTGTAAGGTGGGTGAAACGAAGGTTTTTTAGTTTGAGAAGTTCATTAACATGGTAAAATTTTCTTTCGATAGATGAGTGAGACGAATGTTCTCATTATAAAGTTGTTGCACGGTCTGGTGAGGTAGTTAGAGTGGAGGGTCATATTGTAAAAATTACACATTTTAGGTGCTGCTAAGCTTAAGTCTTTCCACACTGTACAGCCAAATGTGCTAATTTCCACAACAACATATCAAACTTTTAGTCTGCGAAGACGCAGGACTTGTGAGCATACAGGCTAAATGACAAGTTTTGCCACAAAGATACCGATGTCGAAGGTTTGCTAACGTCTTTCACGTTTGCATATTCAGCTGGATTGAGAGTTTACTTATAAAACTTAGAACTTGCAAGCTGCATGAAGGATTTCTACAGTAAAATGTCGACTTTTATCATGTGAAGTCGCAAGGTGTAGAGCTAAAATGAGACCGTTTATGTTACAAAGATGTGCAAGACATTGCAAAGTGACATCTCTTACGAGGTAAAGTCTGATGAGAAGAGTGCAAACACACAATTTTGGAATGCAGAGACGCGTACGAGGTGAGAAACTTAGGTCTTTTAGGAGAGTTGCCCTGAAGGTTTGCAGAGTAAAATGTGAGCTTTTGAGTTCCACGAGCGCTGGTCAGGACGGAAAATTTACAACTTTGTTCGTTTCAACGAAAGATTTGCATGCTGATTTGCGTGTTTTAGACGATCAACTTGGTGAAATATTAGCATGGAAAGGTTTACGTATCGAGACATATGGTAGGAACGGGTGCATTGTCCAACATTTTACATACACATGTCCAGTTAGCGAACTCTTTCACAAATTTTGAGCTAAAATACCAAAGTTATGAAAAAGAATGTGCGACGTTTTAAAGGTTTGAACGCTTGAAAGTAAAGGTAATTGGCAAGCCGAGCTCGAATTCGCACGGTTTTGGATATGTCGTGGAATAAGCGAATTTGTGGAAACTTTAAGTTTTTGGCTGAAATGTATTTGAAACTGTACATCTTTTGATGATGGAACTGAAGTATATGTGAGTTCTAACGGATAAAGTATGAGACATGTACGTGCAATTTGTGTGAACAGAGTGATTTCCATTGGGAAGCATGTTGCATTTTCAGAGGTTGTCACATTATTCCTAGAGATGATTTGTAGGAAGCAGCAGTCGAAGTACACTTGTAAAATTTTATCATGTCTTGGGCAGTTTGGATGATAGTTCTAGCAAAGCGTTGGAGATGCAATTTGATAGAAAACGAGAGGTTTCGTCTGAGAGGAGAGATCTTCTATAGACCTGAAACTTTGCATATTTTCATTCTCAGATGTTTTTCAATTGCATGTAAAATAACTAAATACTCAAAGACACGAGTTGTAGGTTAAAAGCTGATTTATTTCAATAATACAACTTCTCGCACAACATATGGAAATCTGTACTCGACGCATTATCATTATAGTTCCACACACGCTCAGTTTGTTAAAGTCAGCGTTTTCACATAAACGGCATTATCAAAGATTTCAATGTTACAAGACCATTTTAAAATAATTAAACTTGACAACATTCGAAATTCGAGCGAAAGCGGCTACAACATTTGCAAAAAGTTGTAGAAATGTACACTCGAAGGTAAAAGCCAAAGTTTTCAGTCACCAGCAAAGTTGTGCTATAACTAATGAAAAACGAGCAATATTCTTAGCACTGCGAGACCATTTCTGGCTCTCTTCTTGTCTCTGAACATAGTTTTAAACATACGAGTACTACCGCCGCCACCGGAATAATGTGACAACCTCTGAAAATGCAACATGCTTCCCAATGGAAATCACTCTGTTCACACAAATTGCACGTACATGTCTCATACTTTATCCGTTAGAACTCACATATACTTCAGTTCCATCATCAAAAGATGTACAGTTTCAAATACATTTCAGCCAAAAACTTAAAGTTTCCACAAATTCGCTTATTCCACGACATATCCAAAACCGTGCGAATTCGAGCTCGGCTTGCCAATTACCTTTACTTTCAAGCGTTCAAACCTTTAAAACGTCGCACATTCTTTTTCATAACTTTGGTATTTTAGCTCAAAATTTGTGAAAGAGTTCGCTAACTGGACATGTGTATGTAAAATGTTGGACAATGCACCCGTTCCTACCATATGTCTCGATACGTAAACCTTTCCATGCTAATATTTCACCAAGTTGATCGTCTAAAACACGCAAATCAGCATGCAAATCTTTCGTTGAAACGAACAAAGTTGTAAATTTTCCGTCCTGACCAGCGCTCGTGGAACTCAAAAGCTCACATTTTACTCTGCAAACCTTCAGGGCAACTCTCCTAAAAGACCTAAGTTTCTCACCTCGTACGCGTCTCTGCATTCCAAAATTGTGTGTTTGCACTCTTCTCATCAGACTTTACCTCGTAAGAGATGTCACTTTGCAATGTCTTGCACATCTTTGTAACATAAACGGTCTCATTTTAGCTCTACACCTTGCGACTTCACATGATAAAAGTCGACATTTTACTGTAGAAATCCTTCATGCAGCTTGCAAGTTCTAAGTTTTATAAGTAAACTCTCAATCCAGCTGAATATGCAAACGTGAAAGACGTTAGCAAACCTTCGACATCGGTATCTTTGTGGCAAAACTTGTCATTTAGCCTGTATGCTCACAAGTCCTGCGTCTTTGCAGACTAAAAGTTTGATATGTTGTTGTGGAAATTAGCACATTTGGCTGTACAGTGTGGAAAGACTTAAGCTTAGCAGCACCTAAAATGTGTAATTTTTACAATATGACCCTCCACTCTAACTACCTCACCAGACCGTGCAACAACTTTATAATGAGAACATTCGTCTCACTCATCTATCGAAAGAAAATTTTACCATGTTAATGAACTTCTCAAACTAAAAAACCTTCGTTTCACCCACCTTACAACCTTAAAGTTGTCAACTGGAGGTAAAACCCACTGTAAAACCCACTGTAAAACCCATCGCAATCTCAGTCTTTGCCTAGTATAAATTGCAAGTTTAGCATTCAAACTATCGTTGCATGTGTCTGTCGAACTTACAATTTGACGTTTTAGTGAACAAACTATCATGGAAATTATGCCTTTTCCCCTAAAACCTCTTCTCTCGCACTCTTTCTCTCTCTCTCTCGCGCTCTTCCTCTCTTCCTCTCTCTCGCGCTCTTCTTCTCTCTCTCTCTCTCTCTCTCTCTCTCTCTCTCTCTCTCTCTCTCTCTCTCTCTCTCTCTCTCTCGACCTTCTTCTATCCCTCTTCTAAAACCTCTTCTCTCTCTCCCGCTTCCTCTCTCTCTCACACTTCCTCTCTCGCACTCTCTCGCTCTCTCTCTCACACTCTCTCGCTCTCTCTCAACAGTCTTACAAACTAAAATTCGCAAACTTAAACTCTCATTCCATACGTATTTGGAAACTCTAAAGTCGTCAGCGCACAGTCTTGATAATTAAAAAGTTGTAATTGTAGCGTACAAGTTTGTATTCCAAGTCTCGTAGGAATTGAAAATTCAGAATTTTGATAAAGAAAACTCCAAACGCTTCGATGTTTCCTCATAAGAGTTGTAACTTAGTTATACAAATCAACATCTCTGCACACTGGGAATCTGAAAGTTGTGGTTTTAACGTTCGAACATCCAACTCATTCTGACTTTGCAAACTAAAATTCGCAAGCTTCCTACTAAAACTTTCATTCCACTTGGATTTGGAAACTTTAAAGTCTTAAGTTTATCGCAGAAGTTGTCGTCGCATGTATCTCTTCAACTTAATCGGTACCATTTTAGTATAGACTCAAACATTATGCGCTTTTCACCTTAGAAATTTGGACTTTTACCCTAAAACCTCTTCTCTCTCTCCCTCTTCCTCTATCTCTCTCGCTCTCTTCCTCGACCTCTCTCTCACCCTCAACAGTCTTACAAACTCAAATTCATAAGCTTCATACTCTCATTCCATGAGTATTTGGAAACTTTAAAGTCTTAAATTTATCGTAGAAGTCGACATGGTATGTATATCTTCACCCTAACCGGCATCATTTTAGTGTAGAACCAAATATTATGTGCCTTTTCAACCTAGAAAGTTGAACTTTTATCATAAAACCTCTCTCTCTCGCTCTCCATCTCCCTCTTCCTCTCTCTCTTTCGCTCTTCCTCTCTCTCTTTCTCTCTCCCTCAACAGTCTTACATCCTCAAATTCGTAAGCGTCATACTAAAACTCTCATTCCACTTGACTTTGAAACAGTAAATGTCTTAAGTTTAGCATACAAATCTTCATGGGAGCCCGTTTCAGTATTCAAAATGCTTAAATTTTTACTGCACAGGATGGTATTTCATACATGTTCAGAGACGAGAATTCGGAATTTAGTGTATCTGTTGTCAAACTGTGCGACGTTTCACCCTAAGAGTTGTAATTGAATCATACATGTCATCGTTCCATGCAATCTAAAATTCGTAAGTTTCCTACTCCACATGTCTTTGAAAACTTACATGTCATCAAATTAGTGTACAAGTCTTCCGCGCTGGATTATTTTTCAACTTATCTGTTGAAATTTTACAATACAGGTCAGTATTTCGTGCAACTTAGGAATCGAAAAATTTAGAATTTAGTGTACAAGGGATCAAAATATATATGCATGTACCTGCGTATATATTTGTAGATATTTCAATGTGTGTAAACGCATATGAATCAAAAATGCAGGATCATTTGGGTATACGAATGCTTAAGAATGTGTTCACTAGAGCGTGTAGGGTCTTTTGACTGCTCAGTTGTATAGAATTATAGGCTGTGTGAACTCTATCGATGGCGACTTCATTTTCTTAGCCTCGGCATATGAGGGATGGTCTATCTCAACATCATATTCGTCATATGTCAGTTGACTGGGGTTTAACAGAGGTTTGGTTTCAAATTTTCTGCCCTGTGGGGTTTGAACCGCCGACCTCTGGATTGATAGTCCAACACGCTAACCACTCGGCTATTGAACATGTTAAAATATTTAAAAAATTTAAAAATTGCGGTAGCTCATGGGTCCTCTCTCTCTCTTCTTGCTTAAAACGCTTCCATATTATTATTAAGATGTCAAAATATGTTGACTGTATGTCTGTCTGTCTGTCTGTCTGTCTGTCTGTCTGTCTGTCTGTTTCTCTGTTTCTCTGTCTGTCTGTCTGTTTCTCTGTTTTTCTGTTTGTGAAAGAGTACAACTTTTAATATACCTTAGATTATAACATAAAATATATTTTAAAATATCATATTCAAATGAGCCTCGCTGTGCTAGGGCGCTATACAAATTGGTGAAGTTCAAATAATTTAAGTGTAGGCTCTACTTAAAATTTATGTGAGAAATAAGTTTATTCAACATCTGAAATGTTTCAATAATTAAATCGTGTAAGAGTACAAATTAGGGTTCAAATATAATTAAAATATATTAAATGTAAAAGAATTAATTAAACATATCATAATGTTTAAGGGTGCGCTATAAACAATATTCGGACGCTATGAAATAGGTTTATTCACCATCTGAAATGTTTCAATCCCATAATTAAATCGTGTAAGAGTACAAATTAGGGTTCAAATATATTAAAATATAATTAAACTATAATAAATATAATTAAAAGAATTACTCTGAATGGGGTGCACTGTCAACCTCAGTAGGGTTTTGGGCATTGCACGGTCAACCTCAGTAGGACGTTATGGACTGCACGGTCAACCTCAGTTGGACGTTATCGCCTGCACGGTCAACCTCAGTTGGACGTCATCTACTGCACGGTCAACCTCAGTTGGATGTCATCTACTGCACGGTCAACCTCAGTTGGATGTCATCTACTGCACGGTCAACCTCAATACGTTAACTACTTATACACACAAACCTTATTTTCAAAGGATTAACACTTGTAAGCTTACATGGTATGACCAGTTATTTTAAGTTCAGTTCTCGAAAGCTACATCAGTTTTTCATATAGGGGGACGCGGTGGTGTAGTGGTGTAAGTCGGTGCCTTGTAACCGGTGGGTTGCAGGTTCGAATCCACCTCAAGCCACTGCGTAGCGACCCAAGTGCTTCTGAATCGTTGCTTCGATCTTATCGACTGTCTACCAATATACGGCACTCTAATCTCTAGAATTTATTTATTTATTTATTTTCACACGTCATACTCGAATGACATTGACACCGACTGTTTCACTTTACTTATTAATTATTAATTGACAGATTAATATTTTCAAAGGGAAAGTGAAATTGTCGAGCCGGTTACAAAACCGCTCGACAACTTCACTTTCCCTTTGAAAAATTTGCACCTATTTGTTCTTGCAGCACCCAGTAAACTTTGATTGTCTCTTTCCTTATAATTCTTTGATGTGCCGTCGCAGCAATTAGAAGTTGACTGAAATATCTACCGATTGGCTGAGATTAACTGTGGTCAGACGAGTACCCTTGCACGAGTACCCTTGGTATCAATTGAAATCCGGCAAGCACTATTTCATTTCTGGTTTTCCCTTGGTTAGGTCAGTTCTAAAATTAATGTGTCAGTTAATAATTAATAAGTCAAGTGCAGCAGTCATATGAGTATGTCATGTGAAAATAGAAAAACTGATGTAGCTTTTGAGAACTGAACTTAAAATATATGGTCATACCATGTACAAGTGTTAATCCTTTGAAAATAAGGTTTGTGTGTATAATAAACTTTCTGGCATTTTACAAATCCCTGGTTTCACAACTTGAGAACTGAACTTTAAATAAAATACCATCTAAAATGATAAACCTTTGAAAATAGGGCTTGTTTGCATAATAAACTTCGATAATGTTCGTCATTTTCATTTCAGGCAATCTGTCAAATTTTCATCATCAGATTTTACAAAATCCCTGGTTTTTTCAGGGATTTTGTAAAGTGCCTGAGTGAATCAGGGATTTTACAAATTGCCTAAAAATTTCAGGCATTTTACAAAATCCCTGGTTTTACGAATTGTCTGTAACATATATACATGTATATATATATATATATTGATCAGGTAACATATATATGTATATATATGCATAATTCAGTCAGTTAGTAGATATAAACAAAGCAAAAGGCTACTGGTTGATGGGAACTGGAGTTGAAGTGGACTGGATAATAAATAATTACTCAGAGGTGACAAGGCAGTATTGCTTGCTAGTGGTCATAATGGAGAGTCGTTTCGTGTAGGACTGTGGATAATGAATTTGAGGGTGTCAAGCCGACCCCTGGGGGTCGGCCAAAGGCTAGAAGCAGGGGTCAAAAAGAAGCTGAGTTCTAACCCCCGCCCCCATCTCTCCTCTGGCATATTGGACATTGCTCTTGGCACAGGCAAATTCACTGACCATTTGACCATAAACAATAAAGACTTGAAGAGTAAAACATGCACTAAGAATGGCATTAGTAGAAGATTTCAGACCACCTGATAGGAAATAATAATTGTCCAAGACACACTGTGACCCCGAAATGGAGGACAGGTGATATCATCGAAGATTACGTCGGGGGACTGTTATGTTTGATTAAAGTTTTTGATATATCTGGCAGAAAATGAAAAAAGAAATTGAAGAGAGAAGCCAGTTCAGCATTCATTTGGTGGTTGACTAAATTGATACTTGTGATTAAATGTAAGATATTGAATAATTGGCTCAGCAAAGGACTGCTGATGAGGTGATCTTATCAGAACAGAGGAATATAGGGTAACACAGAGAGCTAGAGGAAACAGTACAATCAAAGATAAAAGAAAATTTTGGTTTAACTTATAAGATTCATCGCATCATATTGCTCTTCCATATTAATCATCATTTATTAAGCATTGTCATAATCATTATCATCATCATCATCATCATCATCATCATCATCATCATCATCATCATCATCATCATCATCATCATCATCATCATCATCATCATCATCATCATCATCATCATCATCATCATCATCATCATCGCTCCTAAGAATAGCAATGTGGTTGAAGTGGGTACAAATAATCAAGCAATGAAATGCATGAATGAATGAATGAATGAATTAGCTTCAAAAGCTCATCATTATCAGCGTTGTTGTCATCTTTATCATCATTGATGACAGTATGTCATTGAGTGAACGAATACTGGTTCAAAGAGCCAAGAGGAAAGAAGAGGGAAAGTCGATAGAAATAAATGGTGGTTCAAAAGGGCCAAGGAGAAAGAAGACGAAAAGTCATGAGAGAACTATATTACTAGACTGTAATTCTTGAGCTCAAAAAAATCCAACAGAACCAACTTATAAAAGAGGGAAAGTCGATAGAAATAAATGGTGGTTCAAAAGAGCCAAGAGGAAAGACGAGGGAAAGTCTTGAGAGAAATAAATGCTGGTTCAAAAGAGCCCAGGAGAAAGAAGAGGGAAAGTCATGAGAGAACTATATTACTAGACTTTTATTCTTAAGCACAAAAAATTCAGCAGAACCAACTTATAAATTACAACAAAGCACATTCAAAGCAAGTTTCGAAGACAAATATCAAGTCAGAATACGATGCCAAGAGTAACGCATTCTTGTTTCCTTGCTAACATTCATTGGCGTGGGCATCCCGCCTTCTCCACTTTTCTGTCATTACTCAAACAATATTTCACAGGCGTTTCTTTCATTTCTGCTTTGTGCGGATGGCTGTCATAATCACCGGCTCTTCTGTTAGAGAATTTTGCATCTGACATGTTAAGTGGGGGTCTAAGTGGCTCTTCAGAGATGGGCGCTAATATATATATATATATATATATATATATATATATATATATATATATATATATATATATATATATATATATATATATGTCTTATTATATGGGATCATGCCAGGAGAGCTGGTAAAATATATTTGAGATTGAACTGTCCTGTCAGAAGATATGAAGATATGAAATCGCCAACATAATAATAATACATTGCATAAGAAAACATTCATTATTCTTGGTTTAAAGAAAAGGCAAGGTGAAGTTTAAGCTGAGTGTTCTGGTTAGAACTGGTTGTTTCTGCCTTGAGTTAGCCTGGTAGCCGATCACTATACTCTGGCTTCTGAACTTCAGTGTCGGCATTCTCATGCATTGGACCTTCCTCTTAGAACTATCTTCCATATATATATTTGCTGTTTCGTGTGATATATTGCTTAATATTCATTTTATGTTTACCTTTAGTTGCATCATGTTTAGATTAGTTTCTGAGCTGATTTTGTCTACAGGCAGTGTCAACTGGGTCTCGCACCGTCTGACTTGCTGGACCTCTTCCGGCCTGTCTCGGCCTCTCGGACTGCTCGCGTCTTCGGCTCGGCGGGGAGGGGGTGCTTTTAGTCCCGTTTGCCCGTACCGCAATTATGCAAACCCCCGCCTTCTCGGTGGTTGGCCTGACCATATGTAAATGGTCTCCATCCAGCTGCGCTTACTTCGTAGTTCTTCCTCTGACACTTTCTATGTCCCTCTGAAAACTGTTCTGTTTGGCGTGCTGGAATCGGGAGTGACTCTGAGTAGTTCTCTGAAGAGGCGCTATATAAATCTATGAATGAATGAATGAATGAATGAATGAATGAATGAATGAATGATTTTGTGTGAAATGCTTCAAAGGTGACGTATACACGTTTTGTTACAACACATTTTGTTACAAGTTGAGGTTTGTGAGCAATGTTAGTTAATAGTTATTTCATTATTTCCTTCCTCCACTACCTTAATCGTGAAATATCTGTCCTAGTCAACAAACACATGCTTAGACAAATGTTGGACTATCTTGGGAGGCACTGCCGTATATTGTGATGCGACTTGACTACTACAGCTTGATACTTTATGCTCTCCGACACCTGCTCTTCTGTCTGTACACTGGCTTCCTGTCTGTGAGCGTATCTGCGTCAAGCTGGTACTCCTCATGTACAAACATGTGCAAGTCATCTGCCTTCCTAAATTATATTATCATCCATGATCATTCCCTGCAGCTCTGTCAAAGGCTGCTCCTCTCTTCAATCAGCATCTGCTGGAAAGTATGTTGTTCCTGGTACTTGTCATGTCTTTGACCGGCGTTCATTCACAGTTGCCGGTCCCTCCATCTGGAACTGTCTACCTCCTCATGTTCGCAACTCTCTTAACGAGACTGTCTTTTGCTCTAAGCTGACAACTTACCTCTTCTATGGCTCTTAATGGTGGCCTGCTTCAATGTGCACTTCTGAACTTTGTAAAAAGGGCATTATCAAATACAGTTGTATTGTAAAGCACTGTGTATGTATTGGCGGGGATCCCTTATTTCACTTAAAGTGGTCGCTTTTTAGAAACTCTAGGCACATAGGTCTGAGGTTGATAAAGTATGCTGAACAAAGGATGGGAAGCAATCTCTAGTCTGTTTTAATATGAAGACTTCAGTAGAGCGGTGTTCACGGCATAGGGTATCCGTCAATAGCTGCTCCAGAGTCACGAATTAGACGGAACCAGCTGACATTGGAGCAAACAGAAGGTGGGCGTTCTTTAAGCATTACTGCATGAGTGCCAGATCAAGTTTCTTCATAATCGTTTTTTACCCTATGCCCCCTTCCATTAATATCTCTTTAAGATCCTTTTTTATGGTTCTTCCCTCCAGGGCCGCATTAAGACTAGTGCGGGCCCGGGTGCTGTGACTGACAAATTTCATGACAGAAAAATTTGATGACCTTTTTTTCTGAATTTTTGATGACCTTTTTTTCGGAATTCTTCTTACACAAAATTTGACGCCCTTTTTTGGTTAATTTTTGATGACTTTTTTGGGAATTTCTTCTTACATTAAATTTTTTTATGTACTTCCAAAAATGCGAGCCAAAAAATCTGCGGGCCCGGGTGCTGCAGCATCCTTAGCACCCCCCTTAATGCGGGCCTGCTTCCCTCGTCCATCACATGTACAGCTGTTCTACTGGGTACACGTATGCCATGGTAGACGATTGTTTAAGCGCTTGCCTTAAGTGCAGATTAGTGCCATGTCCATGGGGTTATTGTACGGGACATTGAGCAAGCCCTTAATGCACGATTAAACTGCACCGTTGATTGACGCTTTTGTCACAGATTTAATTATAATTAAAATTACAATGGCAGACCAAGACTACGCTGGATAGATTATATAGCTCAGGACATAACCTCACTTGGACTAATTTTACAGGGGGCAGTAGACTTGACAAATGACCAAGGACAATGGAGGTCATTTATTTGTACCCATTGCCGCCAAATGGCTGGCGTCAGGAACTGATGGTGATGATGATGATATCACTGAGGTGTTGTCCTGTATCTTTTCAACCTATGTTGTTCTCCACTCGAATGTCTTCCACCCCAATAGCTATCCATAAAATTATTCCAGTCCAATAACCCAGACCAGAGGTTCCCAACCTGGGGTGTCTGCATCCCCATGGGGTGAGAGATAGCATTTTGGGGGGGGTGCGACAAAGAGGGATACTATGTTACTGTGTGTATGTATAAACTATCTGTTAACAGTTTTGTAGTGGGTACGAACATTAATCAAAAATTTCCTGGGGGTGCAGGGCATAGAAAAGGTTGCGAACCCCTGGTCCAGAGACTATAAGTTACAACAGCCTTGGTTCTTCTTAACCGATATATCAGAGAATTGCTCTTCCCAGCAGAATACACATTGAAAGACGCTATATAAATGAGTCCACAGGGCGACACTAACCAAAATTCTCGACAGAGAAACACCAAATGTTTTGGCAAAGTCGGCAACCGATCCAACGCCATATAAATCGTCTGGTACAGATGAACTCGTCTGCAGAGCAGGTGGTTGCATTGGTGATTGCGTGCACTATCATTGTGATGATGTCTGTCCCTTGGCTTAATCGATAGTATTTTTGCTCATTTTCGTTCCTGTGTAGACAGTGGCAATTTCTTTGGTGATTGTTTGTCTAGCTGTCCCTCCAGCTGTCTGTCCAGCTATCTGGCTGCATAACATCAATTCCTTCTGGCTTTTGTTTAACACAACGAATGATGATGATGAGATGATGATAGATTGGTCACACATGTAATGGACGATGATATATTTTGGTCATACATATATATATATGTATGTATGTAAGGATGACGATGTTTGTTGCATATGTGATTGTGTATGAAATATTATTGACGATGTTTGTTGCATGTGTGATTGTGTATGAAATATTATTGACGATGTTTGTTGCATGTGTAATTGTGTATAAAATATTATTGACGATGTTTGTTGCATGTGTGATTGTGTATGAAATATTATTGACGATGTTCGTTGCATGTGTATAAAATATTATTGACGATGTTTGTTGCATGTGTATGAAATATTATTGACGATGTTTGTTGCATGTGTATAAAATATTATTGACGATGTTTGTTGCATGTGTAATTGTGTATAAAATATTATTGATGATGTTAGTCGCATGTGTATAAAATATTATTGACGATGTTTGTTCCTTTTGTATAATATAGTATACATAAATATGATGTTGATATATTAGTTGCCTAGAACTATATATAACATGGATGAGATGAGAATTTGGTAGTTGCATGTAAATATGTATGTGTCTATAAAAGAATGATTATATATACATATACATACATAAGGAGGAGGATGATATATTGGTTGTATATAAAAATATCTGAGAGAGAGAGACAGAGAGAGAGACAGAGTCAGGGAGAGAGACAGGGAGAGAGAAAGCAAGAGAGCGAGACAGAGAAAGAGACAGAGAGAGTGACAGAAAAAGAGAGAGTGAGAGACAGACAGACAGAAACAGGGACAGACAGACAGAGAGAGAGGCAGACAGAGACAGACAGACAGAGACAGAGAGAAAGAGACAGACAGAGACAGAGAGAAAGAGACAGACAGACAGAGCGAGCAGGAGGCTTGTCTTATCTAGAAGAGATGGAGTTAGTGTCTGATGATCCTTTGTCTCTGGGTTTCCTGTTTCCTATTTCTGGGTTGTCAGACGAGAGAAGGCTCAGCTGCAGCAGTCGCAGATAAATTATTTCCAAACGACGACAGAGCCAGCTAAGGTCTAAAGTCAATACTGTGATTACTGAGCAGAAGGAAGGCTTTCGTTAAATGTCACCTGTTTGCTTACCTTGTCTTTTAATGGGGTGCTCGGTAGTCTAGTTGTTAGCGTGCTGGTCTGTCAAATGAGAGGTCGGAGGTTCAAATCCCTGCCAGGGCAGAAATTTGGTTCGAGATTTCTGTTCCACTTGCACCCCCAGGCCAGCTCACCTATACTGAGTACACTGACCGTACACTGTCGGTGGGAAGATGAGATGGTGAGGAAGAGCACTGGCCACCCGCACTCATATGCCGAGGCTAAGAAAATGAAGTTGCTAACACTTGATACCCATGGCTCCCTCAGGGGCAGTCAGGGCTAGCTTAAGGGACTGCTCTTCTTCTTCTTTAATGTGATTTAATGTCTCTTTTACATGTCACAATGGGTATAGGTTATCAGTATTGCCTTATATCAGAGGGATACCGATACTGGTTACCAGATTTGCCAATAATGATTTAAAAGATGCTGATACTTTCACTTAAAGTCATCAGCTTCTTTTATCTGTCATATAATTTTAAATGTCAGCAACTAGTTAATACTGTTCAGATTGTACCAGTATGTATGTATCCAGACAATTAAACACTGCTCTTCAATTACCTCACACAAGCACTGTTTACATCAGCCTATGTGGTAGCAATAGTTCAAGCAAGTTTATTTTTAAGCAGCAGTGCTCAGATGACTGGAAAATTTACCATTGGTGGGCCCCCTCTCACACACACAGAGCCCAACTAACTAAAGTCCCATTCAAAGTAAGCAGTTGACTCAGTATTCTTTCTTGAGAAGAAATATTATCTGAGAATCATGTGTCATCTGCATTTTTAGTAAGCTGGTAATAGACATTAGAAGTAAGTAAGTATATTCTTTATTACACCAGTTGCACGCCCTCACCTTGGTATACACTGTACATACATCAATAGTTAATTCCTACTGTCTATTGGAGTATAACATTCTAAGTGTGAAAGTTTTATGCATTAGGTTACTTCAGCCTAAGTGGTATAGCGTTATTCAGTGGGTGTGTGACACTGCTAAAAAAGTTCAAATCCCAATCCATGATGTGAATAATTTGTGGGACATGGTAACCCATTGGTTAGAGCAGCGTTTCCCAAACTTTTTGGCCAGGGAACCCTTGTCATTTTTTCAAATTATGGCGGAACCCCAACCTGAACTAAACGTATTGAGGCATACGTAGCGCCTGAGAAGTATACTGTAGGCCTAACTAAACACATTCCCATATAAGGAGTTTATAAAAACAATTTATTTTCTCTTATATCAAATATTAAAGTGTACAGTTTTTAAGATCAAGACTTATGGAGCACAATATTGGGAGTACATGAAGTTTTAATATGTGTACAGTGATTTAGTTTTTTCTCGTGCCAATTTTTTATATTTGGTTTAATGCTAGAGACCTGGATTCTTATATATATAGGTGCAACATTTAGTCAATTTCTATATTTGGTTTTTGCTGCAGTATAGCCTACTATGAGAATCCAGTTTCGCACAAATGCTTTGTGGCAAATGGCAGAAGCAAACTAACTGCACATTTCGCGACAGTGGGGTATTCTTTAATTGGCCCAATCTAGAAATTGATTCATGAATGTTCAGTGAAAGTCTGCTTCACTTGCGAGTCCGACGTTATCTCAATAAGAAGTTCATAACCTTTATTACAAACGTTTGCTGGTTTTCTGCTACTTTGAATGGGTTTCGAATTAAATTAATATCACCCTTCATGGGAGGAAAGTATTTAACCAAGTTCGCTTCCATGTCGTGAATACGACCTGCAATTTTTGAAAGAATGTTTTGGTCGAGAACACAATCCTTTTCAACTAGAAACTCATATGAGGTTGGAAAACAGTCCACATTATTAGTTTGAACATAATCCCAGAACCCTTAAATTTCGTTCTTTGAGCAAGTCACATTTCTTATACCGGCAAATTAAAAAATTAATTACTACTATATATGTATACTGGTGTACGATTATCAGACTCCGCTGTACTTTTTTAAATCATTTTCGGATTCGTTTCGTCGAGGTAACAATAACCACAGTATAAATGATAACAAAGATGGCTACGCCCCTATTCAGACTTACAGCTCTGACTTCTATAATCTATAATTCTATATAATTACTGGATAGCTAAAGGGCATGTGAAAGTCCGGATTATCGCACAAAACATACAAAAGAGACGGCTGGCGGCAGTTTTGTACTTTTATAAAACTTTTTGTGTATTTTATAAAAACTGCTTGGAATGTTTTATACCAATGAAATTTCTCAATGAAAATTCTTTTAAATTAGTAAAATTACAACTTTTCGCGGAACCCTTGTGTTCACCCCGCGGAACCCTTGTGTTCCGCGGAACCCACTTTGGGAAACGCTGGGTTAGAGTGCTCGCCTTACTGTGTGAAGCATACAGGTTTGAGCCTTCCCTAAGACGGTTACTGTGTAGGGACATTGAGCAAGTTCTTCCGTCACAGTTGCTCAGCGCCATCGATTGATGTGCTTAATAAAATGCATAACAGTATTCATAATTAAAATGAAAGTGATGTCTTATCTTCAACCAAATGGAAAAGAAAACCGACAATTCCTGTCTAACGATGTTTGTTTTTAATATAGTGCTGCGACTAAGCGGATTCTTAAGATGACTTAGCTTACAGTAGATTAGGAATTAGGATTAGGATTATAGGATGCAATTTTTATTTTTATGCATCTGCGTCAAAAGATCATTTATTGCAGTAAGAAGAGAAGAAGTGGAGTAATCCCTTCAGCTAGACCTGAGAGGTAGTCCTGGGTATGAAGCATTAGCAGCTTCATGTTTCTTATTTGCCGCATATGAAGGCAGGTGGCCAACCCTCTCCTTTGGCGCCTAATCTTCCCAAGGACAGTGTACGGTCAGTGTACTCGTTATGGCTGAGTTGGCTAGGTGATGAAATTGCAGCAGATTTTTCTAAAACAAATTTACCCTGGAGGGGATTTGAACCCCGATTGACAGACCAGCATGCTTGCCGCTAGACTATCAGTCACCCAGTAACTAGCACTTTCACCAAGTTAAACCTAGACGAATAGGGTCCACTCGTGACAGTTACTCACTTTCAATAATAATGATAATAATAACAATAATCTATGCTATAATTTCCCAGTTCTGTGTGTCGATAAACGCTCTCACAGACGTCCGAAATTGGCCCCGCCCACGAACACTGGGCACTACGGAGGTAAAGATACACACGCAAAGCCAGATAGACAGACGGACGGATGGTCAGACAGACGGGTTGACACACAGACAAACAGCGGTTATTAAGTCTGTCTATGCCTCCCTCCCTCCCTCCGTCCCTCCCTCCCGCCTTACCTCTGTCCCTCTTGAGGGGAAGGAGGAGCAAGGATGAGGGGAATACTGATTATAGCGATATACCCGTAACACGGGAGCCCGAAATTCACCCCGCCCACAAACTGTGGGCACTAGGGAGATAGACGTACACATGCAAAGCCAGACAGACAGACGGATGGGCGGTCAGGCAGACACACAGACAAACAACAGTTAGTAAGTCTGTCTATTCCTCCCTCCCTCCGGAACCACCCCTGTCCCTCTCTCCATCCCTACTCCCTCCCTCCCTCCACGCCTACCTCTCCCGTCATAATGACGGGCAAATCCACTAGTAATAATAATATTTAGTAATGATAATAATAATAACTTGCAGATCTGTTTTATAACATATTGACTGTAGAGCTGTTTTGTGTATGTTTCACAGATAAAGGAAATGGAGATTCAAGCAAGATCACGACCTATGGTCAGTGGAATCGGTCGGTTGACCTATCTCTGACCGGTGGTCATCAGATAGTCGAGATGGCTATTATTCAGAAACTGGACTGTCAACAGGTGGCTGTGCAAACCATACCTGCGAACAGTCTGTATGAAAAGTGCAAAGAAGGCCAGTCCGTTAAGGTTTCGGTAAGCCACTGACGTTTTGCTTTCTTATCTAATCCAAGCTGGTAATTTGTATAGCGCTGTTATAACAATCCACGAGGCATCATCAGTGAGTGGTCATTTTGAGGTTAACTGCTTTCAAACTGCTTGTTCTACGCTCAGAAAATTACTGACATTTACTGTGGCAACAATGTTCAGAGGAATGTGAGACTTTCACAGTCGGCCAATTCTGTGAGGTAGAATCTTGACTAGATGTATTGAGCTTATTGGCAGACTGTAATTTACGAAGTCCTCGTTGAATCTTTATAAGTATCGTTGTTTTACCAGGTGATGTAGAGCTATAAGCACTATTACGACTGTGGATTGACTAGCGATAGGCAGCAATTGGCTTAGACTTTGGCCAACATTCCAGGTTGCTTTGGCCAACATTCCAGGTTGCTTTGGCCAACATTCCAGGTTGCTTTGGCCAACATTCCAGGTTGCTTTGGCCAACATTCCAGGTTGCTTTGGCCAACATTCCAGGTTGCTTTGGCCAACATTCCAGGTTGCTTTGGCCGACATTCCAGGTTGCTTTGGCCAACATTCCAGGTTGCTCTTGCTGACATTCCAGGTTGCTTTGGCCAACATTCCAGGTTGCTTTGGCCAACATTCCAGGTTGCTTTGGCCAACATTCCAGGTTGCTTTGGCCAACATTCCAGGTTGGTTTGGCCGACATTCCAGGTTGCTTTGGCCAGTGGGTAAATACATGTGAAGGCAAAGTGCCATGCTTCTGGTCTGACTTGCTGCAAATTCCTCTGTTCCATTGATCGAGTAATATCTTTCACTTGCACTTCTTCCTATCTTTCATGATCATGCACTGTTGCTCGTAGAACCATCTGTGTGGAATGGTCTTCAGTCGATCTGGATATAGGTTTTAATCCCACAATTCTTACCGGCTTCATCTATCTCACTATGAAGTGAAAGTGTAGCTTAGCAAACATGGATGTAGTGTTAATATTCTAAAGGGGCAAATATGAATCATGTCATACTGTTTCGGTTATCTCATTTCGCTAACTGCTTGGTGCAGAGCGTTTGAGGGCAATTTCATCAGTTGTCTGACAGTAATGGCAATGACAGCAATTATGATACGTTTTATTATCTTATCCAAACACTGAACTGAACTAGCTTTTTTACTGACCACCGATCTCATTTACAAATGTATTACAAAACAAATTATATAATTTTACGACAATGGTGTCCCTAATGACTGGGCAACTTGGGTTTCAATAACACTAAATATTATGTAAACCAATTTTTGGTGATGAATTTGAGGCCAGCCCAAACTCTGAGGAGAAAACGTCATACAGAAGTGAGTGTGGAACAAGCAACAGAATTACGTTCCTAGGTAACCATGCTGGAGTGACCTTGTGAGTTACTTAAAGGGCGCTATGCAAGTATTGTAATAAGTACATACATACATGCATATACATTCATCAAGAATCTGTCACGTCCTTCGGATGCTCAGTCAGGCGAGGCCAATCATATGGACAATCTGGTTTTCAGTTGAGTGAAGCTTTGTGCGGTTGACTGCTTTGTGCGTGTCAGCTGAGACTAAATTCGGATTTGTATCTTCTGGTTTGAACATGGAAATGTAAAATGCAAACGTTGCGGATGATGATGATGAAGGATCTCTTATATAAATTCATAGTCTGATCTTTCTAATCTACTGAGGTCTATTGCGCTGTTGTCGTATATAGCGCTGTTGTCATATATAGCGCTGTTGTCATATAGTGCTGTTGTCATATATATTGCTGTTGTCATATATAGCGCTTTTGTCATATAGCGCTGTTTTCATATAGCGCTGTTGTCATATATATAGCACTGTTGTCATATATAGCGCTGTTGTCATATATATATAGCACTGTTGTCATATATAGCGCTGTTGTCATATATAACATTGTTGTCATATATAGCGCTGTTGTCATATAGTGCTGTTGTCATATATATATATATATATATATAGCACCATTGTCATATATAGTGCTGTTGTCATACAGTGCTGTTGTCATACATAGTGCTGTTGTCATCTATAACGCTGATGTCATATATAGTAATGCCAGCAACATCAGTCGATGGTTGCTTCAAGTGAAGTAGCAATCAAAACATATAATCAGATTATTTGAAAAGCCAGATCTAAGTCCGATTGATCAGAGAAACCAGAAACCAGAAGCTACAATGGGTATTCTAATTGAAAGAGATGAGTCTCAGGTTTAGACCAGAATGTCCCCAAGGAATTGAACGACAGTGAAAATGCTCTGAAGTCTAACATAAGCACTTGTTGAGGCTACAGAGTCACTGTGGAAGAACATCTACATGTATAAGTCTACATGTATAAATCTACATCTACATGTAAAAAATCTACCAGATACAAATACCCACTAGCTTTAGAATTGAGCTAAAATGTTCATGTACACATAACATAAAAAAATTCATATATAAATGCATACGTACATAACTCTCGATCTCTGGTGGCTTTCGCTTGAGTGTAGCCATTAATACATGGATACATACATATATGGTATATACATACGTATGAACATAAGTACATACATATGTATATACATATATACATACCTACGTAGATAGAAATATATAGGCTTATTTAGTTTTGGTTTTGGAATCGATTAGCCGACATTTGAATGATAATCGTAGTGAACAGATACAAAGTCTGTTTTTATCTGGTTGAGAGATGATGAAAGCTGACACTTGCCGTTAGAATAATATCTGCCAAATAGTGGTTTATTTCGAGAGTCTCGATTCCAATATCATGCAAATCCTGGATTCTACTAACGCTGTTTATCTGATCGTCACAGCCATTTAATAATTCACCACGACAGGCTATCTCTCTCGTTTTTTGTCATCCTCTTTGTCACTGCCTCAGTTGCACTCACTGTTGCTGTTCATATTCTCTTTCTCCCTCATTCCTCTTGTCTCTGTTCCGTTGTGACTGGCAATCTGTCTTGTTTTCTGTCATCCTCTTTGTCACTGCCTCTATTGCACTCACTGTTGCTGTTCCTATTCTCTTTCTCACTCATTCCTCTCATCTCTGTTCCGTTATCACTGGCAATCTGTCTTGTTTTCTGTCATCCTTTTTGTCACTGCCTCTATTGCACTCACTGTTGCTGTTCCTATTCTCTTTCTCACTCATTCCTCTCATCTCTGTTCCGTTATCACTGGCAATCTGTCTTGTTTTCTGTCATCCTCTTTGTCACTGCCTCTATTGCACTCACTGTTGCTGTTCCTATTCTCTTTCTCACTCATTCCTCTCATCTCTGTTCCGTTATCACTGGCAATCTGTCTTGTTTTCTGTCATCCTCTTTGTCACTGCCTCTATTGCACTCACTATTGCTGTTCCTATTCTCTTTCTTCCTCATTCCTCTTGTCTCTGTTCCGTTGTCACTGGCAATCTCTTTCGTTTTCTGTCATCCTCTTTGTCACTGCCTCTGTTGTTCTCACTGTTGCTGTTCCTATTCTCTTTCTCCCTCATTCCTCTTGTCTCTGTTCCCTTGTCACTGGCAATCTCTCTCGTTTTATGTCATCCTCTTTGTCACTGCGTCTGTTGCTCTCACTGTTGCTGTTCCTATTCTCTTTCTCACTCATTCCTCTTGTCTTTGCTCCGTTGTCATTTCTTTCGTTTTCTGTCATCCTCTTTGTCACTGCCACTGTTGGGGCATTCCACGTCAAATCAACACACTTTAGAAAAAAAATGGACGTCATCGTCTCCAATTTTGTTGAAATTTGGTATGGTAACAAACCCCTATGAAAAACTCTCAAAACCAAAATTTTTGATTTTTTGGTCAACCGATGTCCGAAATATGGGTCAATGAACACTGACCAAAACGAGCTAATTTTCGCTGACCGCCGATGTTAAAACTGCTGTATCTCAGCTTCTATTGCACCTAGAGACACAATTAAAATACCAAATTGAAGGTATTAAATAGCTCTGTCTGGGCAAAGCACTCAGAAATGTTCATATTTATTTTTTTTAATTTTTGAGCAACTGTAACCTAGTGAAACTGACCTGGGTCAGTTTGCCACCTCAGAATTTTATCAAATTTTTTCCATGCAAAGCTTTCATTGTTCTTAACAATTGGTTAAAATTTCAGAGTGGGCACTCTCATAGTTTGTTTACAGTGATTTTTTAAAGGTACAGTCATCTGTCGAGATTTGCGACCATCATTTCTCTCCTGATAGATCTGAACTGTTTTGAAGAGCCTGGTTTGCTGCAATAGTTTCCTCAGATGTCAGCAAGTACATTCTTCCAGTGACGGTTGTTGATTGAACAGTTGTTAATATGTCCTGGCATAACATTACTAAGATATCTGTTGGATGTGGATGTGCTCGATATGATCGAGCTGGTCCAAGTGGGTGTAAAAAATTGACTTCCACCTCATTTGTGTCCAGAAATATTTGCAGAACACAGCCCGTCATACTTTGCAGTGATGTAGCCCTGAGAGTTTAATCATGGTCTTGTTGTCTACCTCGACACACTGCAAGACACGTTCAATTCTACTATCCAGGCTGCTGGAGAAGTCTTTCACTTCAACTGACTCGGCTGATGCTGGGCAGATGTTGTGAAGCTTTTGTGAGCCTGCCAGATATACTTGGAAATATTTAAGATTCTCCACTTAGCTGTCTATTTTAGGTAGTCTCTCACAACGTCAGTTATAATAACATCAAAAAAGTTCTATAAAATTGTAATTTATGTCATGCGAACATTCAGACAACAGGAAAGAAACCTAAAACTGAAACATGATTTCATTTAAATAAATAAGTAGTCTGTAAGTAAGCCTAATTTTTTTTGTTCAGCATGTTGTGTGAGGTAATGTTAGTACACTGTACAAAGATCATTGATGTTAACAGCTAGGATTCAGCAGTTAAACATTCATGGCATATCAACGGTTGCGATGATGGTCGCGAATCACGACCAAAACTGTACCTTTAAAAAATCACTGTAAAAAAACTATGAGAGTGCCCACTCTGAAATTTTAACCAATTGTTAAGAACAATGAAGCTTTGCATGGGAAACATTTGATAAAATTCTGAGGTGGCAAACTGACCTAGGTCAGTTTCATTACGTTACAGTTGCTCAAATTTTTTTAATACTAAATGTGAATGTTTCTGAGTGCTTTGCCCAGACAGAGCTATTTAATACCTTCAATTTGGTATTTTAATTGTGTCTCTAGGTGCAATAGAAGCTGAGATACAGCAGTTTTAACATCGGCGGTCAGCGAAAATCGGCCATTTTGGTCAATGTTCATTGACCCATATCTCGGACAACGGTTGACCAAAAAATCAAAAATTTTGGTTTTGAGAGTTTTTCATAGGGGTTTATCACCATGCCAAATTTGAACAAAATCGGAGATGGTGATGCACAATGACTGTGTTGATTTGACGTGGAATGCCCCTGTTGCAGTTCATATTCTCTTTCTCCCTCATTCCTCTTGTCTCTGTTCCCTTGTCACTGGCAATCTCTCTCGTTTTATGTCATCCTCTTTGTCACTGCCTCTATTGCACTCACTGTTGCTGTTCCTATTCTCTTTCTCACTCATTCCTCTTGTCTCTGTTCCGTTGTCACTGGCAATCTCTCTCGTTTTCTGTCATCCTCTTTGTCACTGCCTCTATTGCACTCACTGTTGCTGTTCCTATTCTCTTTCTCCCTCATTCCTCTTGTCTCTGTTCCCTTGTCACTGGCAATCTCTTTCATTTTCTGTCATCCTCTTTGTCACTGCCTCTATTGCACTCACTGTTGCTGTTCATATTCTCTTTCTCCCTCATTCCTCTTGTCTCTGTTCCCTTGTCACTGGCAATCTCTCTCGTTTTATGTCATCCTCTTTGTCACTGCCTCTATTGCACTCACTGTTGCTGTTCCTATTCTCTTTCTCACTCATTCCTCTTGTCTCTGTTCCGTTGTCACTGGCAATCTCTCTCGTTTTCTGTCATCCTCTTTGTCACTGCCTCTATTGCACTCACTGTTGCTGTTCCTATTCTCTTTCTCACTCATTCCTCTTGTCTCTGTTCCGTTGTCACTGGCAATCTCTCTCGTTTTATGTCATCCTCTTTGTCACTGCGTCTGTTGCTCTCACTGTTGCTGTTCCTATTCTCTTTCTCACTCATTCCTCTTGTCTCTGTTCCGTTATCACTGGCAACCTGTCTCGTTTTCTGTCATCCTCTTTGTCACTGCCTGTGTTTCACTCACTGTTGCTGTTCCTATTCCCTTTCTCCCTCATTCCTCTTGTCTTTGTTCCGTTGCCAATGGCAGTCTTTATTGTTTCTGTTATGGGCGTTGACTCTGCCTCTATTTGTTGCATTCAGTGTTGCTTTGTTTTTCTCTTTCTTTGTCATTCTTCTTGTTCCTCTGTTCCATTGTCACTTTGTCTTCCTGCTTTGCTCTGTCTTCCTATCTATCAGCTCTGTCGCATTGGGTTACATTCAGTTCATCTTAATATCGATCTGTACAGCTCTGTGTCTGTAGCTGTGCTTGTATTTGTGCATATGTCTACATTACTCTTTATGTCTTTGTGTCTGTAGTTGTGCTTGTATTTGTGCATATGTCTACATCACTCTTTATGTCTCTGTGTCTGTAGCTGTGCATGTATTTGTGCATGCATTTGTGCATATGTCTGTGCTACTCTTTCTGTCTTTTCAACCAAATTTGGAAAGACCAAAAGGAAGATAGAGAAGGAGTTTTTATTGGCCTCGCTGGAGCTCCTATCGCAGCCATAAAACATGATCATCGGTATCATCAGTTTATTCCGACCCTTTTCCTGCCCAGCATCATCATTTGACAAACTCCCTGTTGCACAACCCTGCTTCCATTTGTGTATTTACCATACAAAACAAATATATACATTCATGCTTGATAAAATACCATAATACATATATGATTACTCGCACACATACATATGAACGTGTAGCAGAGCACATCGATATGGTCGTGTCTGTGTGCTTGTATGTGCATGCATGCGGGTGTTTGTGCGCACCCTAAAGTGGATATTTTATATGGTCATATCTATATGATGTCATGTCGCACATTTGCAGTGTATCTAGTTATATTTACATGCGCTTTTAGAATCTCTCTCTCTCTCTCTCTCTCTCTCTCTCTCTCTCTCTCTCTCTCTCTCTCTCTCTCACTCTGTCTGTCTGTCTCTCTCTCTCTGTCTCGCTCTGTCTCTCGCTTTCTGTCTCTGTCTCGCTCTCTCTCGCTCTATATATATGCATACATAAAATATATATATACATATACATATACATATATAAAATATATATGTATATATTAATAGTATGAGAGGTATAAAGGCGTTATAGAAATAGCCAGATGCATACCCGTACGTGTATCTTTTATGGTCGTTGGGACGCATCCTTAGAGGTCGTAATAAGGAGCCTTATGAGACGGGCAGTGCAAAAGAAGACGACAGATTATGACGCGCCAGTATCCTCTTGTAATCGCTGGTCATCGTCTGTGTTGTGTGGCGTACAGTGCCGGCGGCTGAGAGTCATTCACGGCCCCTCTGAGACAAATTTACAGCTGGTGGTTGCCTCCAGTGCTTCCCTCATCGCGATGGACCATTTCGGGTTGGTGGTGCTCGTGAATTTCGAGCCTTTCTCCTCTCGTCCATTGGCTGTAGACCGTTGTATATCAAAACAGGGATCTCGTATGCAACAGCCCTGCTAGAAAGGGAAGCTGAAGTCGTGTTTGCTGAGTAGAAACGCTACTGTTGTTCACAGGACATGATAAGGTTTTGTTTATTGCGTTTCTATACAGACGACATTTTCCGCACTGACTAAGCAGAAGTTATGGCGCATGTATTTTGTACTTTTGTCGATATCGTATTAATAATGCAGTCTTGTGCTTTGGAGCAATTCTTGTTCAACTGAGCAATGTTTTTTGTCACTTAGCTCCATGGGCGTCCGCAGGAATTTTTCTAGGGAGGCGGGAGAATTTTTCTAGGGGCGGGGCAAACATTTTTTAAGGGGGAGCAAAATGACATTTCTGCACAAGCTATTCATGAACAACATTGAACACAGAACACATGTATTTTGCATTGAAAATCGTGTTGTTACTGTTGTAACATAATAATTTAAAGATTTAATTTTGTAAAATATTTGCAAAATCCAGGGGGAAATGCCCCCTTGCCCTTCTCCCTCCAAACGCCCATGCTTAGCTCAAGATTTAGGAGTGTTCGATAGTGTAGTGGTTAGCATGCTGGTATGTCGGTCGAAAGGTCAAGGGTTCAAATCCACAAAATCGCTTCTGCTCCAGTTGCAACCCTCAGCTATAAACAAGTACATGGGGCATATACTATTGGTGGGATGATCAGATGGTGAGGGAAAGTACTGGCCACCCACCCTCGTATACTGAGGGCGAAAAAATGAAGCCGCTAACCCACTGCAGCCTCTTAGGCAAACCCAATGGACTGGTCTTCTCACAAAAGCACTGCTACTATGACTATAGATAACAGATGAGAAAGTGCATTTTAAGATAGTTTGCAAATATTTGGTGCACAGAGTCAAAGACAACAGTATGTAAATCTCTTCGAGGAGGGACGGTCCAATTCACGACAAGGCACAATGGACTCGAGTTGACATGCGGCCCAAGTGTATTTCTTATGGAGCAGAATGGTGCAACAGTTGCGTCCACTGCATGGCATAACCCTTCCCTACATGCTTCACCACCTATAGCATGGCTCAGGAGTTGCTTGATCATCATGACCAGTGAATAAAAGTCATGGTTTATGCTAACAATCATGAGCTTAATATGGATATTCACCAGGTTTGTCAAGCAGTTTTGTGTACACTGCACTTTAACTGCAATGTCATTCCAAGCGACCATCGAATGATGTTTTGGACATTATGATAGCAGTGCGCTCACTGTTGCTCACTGTTGCTGTTCCTATTCTTTTTCTCTCTCATTCCTCTTGTCTATGTTCCGTTTTCACTGGCAATCTGTCTCGATTTCTGTCATCCTCTTTGTCACTGCCAGTTCCTATTCTCCCTCATTCCTCTTGTCTATGTTCCGTTTTCACTGGCAATCTGTCTCGATTTAATTAATCATTAGATTAAATGGATGGGCACTTAACTTAGGAATTCTTAAAAGTTTTGTTTACATCTCAGATTTATTTTGGCTGTAGAAAGTGACCTCATTATTACAGAACCTGGTTATGCTTGGCTTATAAAGTCTAAAAACTGTGCTGTAATGAGTTTCTGCTGTACTTTACACTTGTTTAGGATGATATCTTTTGTGTGTAACTGATGACTAATGCTGTGGACCACAGGATGACCGCATAATTTGTGTTGCTACATGTACATGTAGGCAGTTGCAATAAATAGAAGCAGGTGATGAATATCCTAAGCATAAAGTATGACTAAGGAGAACGGCATGAGACGGAGAGAAAGACAGGGACAGTGATAGAGGCAAAGGCAGAGACAGACAGCAATACATACACTTGTGAAAGGGATAGTAATAGGCCTACATGGATATAACTGCAGAAAGAGAGAGAGAAAGTTTGTAGATAGAAAAATGAAGAAGAAAGGGATACAGACAAAAGCGTGCAGAGGGAGACTGAAGGTAGGAAGTTATATCCTGTATATGAAGGCATATAAAGGTTTACATGTAGTTTAGCCATATGAGTAAAAATTGTATATAAATTACCAACTAGTGTCACAGAGGAATGCTTTGTTTCTGATGGTACAATAATGTTTTCAACCTGTGGGCCTGATGAATTGTCTGATTTAATAGGTATCTGTTGCTGATTATATATTAACTTGGTGGTGGTACTGACATTGCAAAGCAGTGTGTTATATTACTTGTAGGGCGTAACTGAAATACGGATCGGTAAACCGATTTTGCCGATTTTTGGACTATCCGGAATTATTCGGATCTGGAATGTGTAAACCGCTGATTAATAGCAGTTGTTTTTTCGATGATTTCGATATGGACTAATAACAATTTATAGGCAACTCACATATAATTATATAATCTTGATTGTTACTACTTACTAGGGCTGTCAGTGGGCCCCAGTATAGCCAGGCACCCGTTCGAAGGGTCGAATCTGGGCTCTTAAATTTACTGCCTCTAGCTGACGCCAAGCCATTAGCCAATGATGACTAACTTAGGCCTTAGTGCATAGATTTCTTACTAATCGGAATCGGCAAATAATGACCTATAATACTACCCGGAATTGGCAAAAAAACAAAATTGGCTATGCCCTAATTACTTGGACTATGGATCTCAATTTTTCATCAGCATATTAGTTGAATGAGATAATGTGAGGGGTGTGATTGTTTCACCTCAGAGGTATCCCACTGCTTCTGCTCTATTATGGATTCAGCATCGGTGAAAACACGGATGCACTGCACTGTCTTATTCTGATGCTACTTGACTACTGCAACTCTGTGGTGTCCCTAAATGCACACTGCTTACTCTAGCTAAAATAATGCATCAGACTTCAGGACTGTATCTTGGACTGTTGTTGTGCTGAGACCATAATTTTTATTACACCTGCTCTTTGAAGATTCTCTACACTGGCTTCCTGTCTGTGAGCGTATCCGCTTCAAGCTGGCACGCCTCATGTACATACAACACATATGCCAAACATTCTGCCATCCTAGTTTTCTTCCATGGTCACACCATCCAACTCTGTCAAAGGCTGCTCCTCTCTTCAGTCAGCATCTGCTGGAAAGTATGTTGTTCCTGGTACACGTCTTGTCCTTAGCTGGCGTTCATTCACAGTTGCAGGTCCCACCATCTGGAAGTTAGGGGCCATTGATCGCCATCATAAGAATCAATCACCAATTCAAAACTGACTTCTGACGTAAATTTACAGTTTTACACTGCCCTTGAAGAGGGAAGCTGAATAAATGTGAAAATGCACATTTACACAAATTCTTCTTGTTCACGCGGGGGCCCCCTGGCGAGGGGGGGGCCCCGACATGGCATAAATGGCATACTGGTTAATCCGGCCCTGTCTGGAACTCTCTACCTCCTCATGTTCGCAACTCTATTAGCGAGACTGTCTTTTCACTCTAAACTGAAAACTTACCTCTTCCAGTCTGGATCTTAATGGTTGCCCGGCTTCAATGTGCACTTCTGAACTTTGTAAGGAAGGCATTATCAAATTACAGTTATATTGTATTGTATTGTATTTCATAAAAATAGACCGTGCATGTATGACATGAGTGCCTGTGATGAGTCTCTCTTGAAAAGGCTCTATATAAATCTCATATTATGGTTAAAATTACAAATGTTTGTATGTTATGCATGTATGTGTATATGAGTGTATGGATGTGTATAAGAGTGTGTGTGTATGTATGTGTGGGTGGATGCAACAGAACATTTATGTAGCACCCTTTAACGAACATCTCTGAAGCACAGCTGCCTGACGACTCTAACGTGGTCGACCATGTTTTAAGAAAATCCTCGGCTTTGCTTCTGTTGTAGGGCTGCCTAAAAGTTACCTGTATCATTCACTGACAATGAGTGATACAGGTAAGAAGAGTGTGTAATGACTTGAGCTTTTGCTTATGCTTGTGATAGTAGCATCTACCTGGCTTTGATGTTTTGACTGAGCTTCTGGTAATAAATTGGTTGTCGCACTTAGCTTTCTTCGGGCGCTGTTGGAAATCGTCATATTATGCTTATGATTGTGATTAGAATGCTGGGTTATGCTGTATATTTTTAAAGAATAACTCTGAAAAGACTTGCAATGATTTTCCAAACAGATGTCACTGTCGAGGAATTGAGCAGAAAAAATGTAAATGTGAAAACGTCTCAATTGTTTAAGTGCACTGACCTTTCTGATGCAAGCGTGTTTTTTTACGTCATTTGCTATTCAAATATATCAGTCAATCTTTCACCTGGACGATGTATACTGGTCTGCCTGTGTGCCAACCTGCTTGCCTTCCTGTCGGTCTCCCTGCCTGTCTGCCTTCATGTCTGTCTCCCTGCCTGCCTTCCTGTCTGTCTGTCTGTCTCCCTGCCTGCCTTCCTGTCGGTCTCCCTGCCTTCTTGTCTGTCTCCCTGCCTGCCTTCCTGTCTGTCTGTCTGTCTCCCTGCCTGCCTTCCTGTCTGTCTCCCTGCCTGCCTTCCTGTCGGTCTCCCTGCCTTCCTATCTGTCTCCCTGCCTGCCTTCCTGTCGGTCTCCCTGCCTGTCTGCCTTCATGTTTGTCTCCCTGCCTGTCTTCCTGTCTGTCTTTCTGTCTCCCTGCTTGCCTTCCTGTCTCTTTGCCTGTCTTCCTGTCAGCCTCCCTGCCTGCCTTCCTGTCTGTCTGTCTGTCTCCCTGCCTGCCTTCCTGTCGGTCTCCCTGCCTGCCTTCCTGTCTGTCTCCCTGCCTGCCTTCCTGTCGGTCTCCCTGCCTTCCTGTCTGTCTCCCTGCCTGCCTTCCTGTCGGTCTCCCTGCCTGTCTGCCTTCATGTTTGTCTCCCTGCCTGCCTTCCTGTCTGTCTTTCTGTCTCCCTGCTTGCCTTCCTGTCTCTTTGCCTGTCTTCCTGTCAGCCTCCCTGCCTGCCTTCCTGTCTGTCTGTCTGTCTCCCTGTCTGCCTTCCTGTCTGTCTCCCTGCCTGCCTTCCTGTCGGTCTCCCTGCCTGCCTGCCTGTCTCCCTTCCTGCTTTGCTGTCTGTCTCTCTGCCTGCCTTCCTGTCTGTCTCCCTGCCTGTCTTCCTGTCAGTCTCCCTGCCTGCCTTCCTGTCTGTCTCCCTGCCTTCCTTCCTGTCTGTCTCCCTGCCTTCCTGTCTGTCTCCCTGCCTGCCTTCCTGTCTATCTCTCTGCCAGCCAATACGACTGTCAACCTAACTGTGTCTCAGTCTGCCACTGCCGTGTATCTTTCTGTCTGTCTACCAATCTGTGTCCGTATCTACCATTATTTTGTCTGCGTTCCTTAATGTCTACGTCTTTGTCTGGAAAGCTATAAAGTTTGGCAAGACATCCCAAGACGTAGATTGCGTTGTGTGAAGTGTTTGTTGAAATGTGTGTCATTGTATTGAGTAGGTGGAATGGCGATTCTCTGGACCACCGCCACCACCGCCACCACCACCACCACCACCACCACCACCACCACCACCACCACCACCACCACCACCACCACCACCACCACCACCACCACCACCACCACCACCACCACCACCACCACCACCACCACCACCACCACCACCACCACAGTTGTGGCTGCTATTCAGTCTTCGCTGTGGCAATAAATTTTCATGATACGTATTGGTGATGGTGCCTCATGATCGGTCTTGTTACGATCAATGCTTTGTTACACCCTTCTGCCTCATCTCTGTGGGTTCGTTACGATGGAGCTGTTTGAAAATCCAATTTTCCCTGCTGTTTGAAAACCCAATTTCCCTGAAGTACTTATTAGGGATCATCAAACCGGTGTGAAATCAACAGCTCCATTTCTTTGTTTGATCTTATGTGACTTGGCTTCTTATTGTAGAATCTATGTCTTGTAGAAACTGACCTTTCTTGGGCTTTTCTTGATGAATAGCTGTTGCACGTTAATCCTTGTGAATGACCGAAGGCATTTCTCCTTCATGGAAACTGGTGGAGCAGTTCTTCTTCTTCTTTGCTTCGAGTTGTGACTTGACATTGTATCATGGAATCTCTTTTGTTGAAAGGCGACTGACTTTATCGTCTGTTTTCCTTCGATGAATAGTCAATGAGGATTAGTTGCTGTTGCAAATGACGAAAGGAATTTCTCCGTCACGCGCCATGCATCTGATCTTTCTCTTCGCGATGACAAACAGAATGTCGATGTAAATTAATTTTACAGTTTGTTTGTGTTTTCGATTAATATTGAGCAGCTTTTGTTGGTAACAATGAGATCAAAGCCTGAATAGATTGGGTTTTGCTGGACTGAAACAACAATGATCCTCTCGTGAGAGTCATTAGTTTCTATTAGTTTCGCATTGATGCATTGAATGATGCGCATGACTGATGCTGTTATTTCAAAATCCAGGCCTTCGATATTCCTGGAGCGATGCTGCTGCCATTAACAAATTAGTCGAAATTTTCAGACTGTTCGTATAAGCTATTGTCTTCAAGCATTGTCACAAGACCGGTTATGCTTCAATTCTTCTGAGTAGGATTCTTGAAGGTTCGCTATATTAAATTTCCAAATGAATGAATGATTAGTTTATTTATATGAAACTGTACTGGTAGGCCTAAAACCGATCTCTGTCGTCTACTGCAATGTCCTTGGAATGGTGCTACTGCCATTTTTCATTTATCAATTAGTCGAAAATTATAAACTGTGAACGATGGATTGTTAATACGGCGCTGAAGACTGAATTAAGTGGACCAAACGGACGGAGGAGGGGAAGGGGTAGGAGGCAGAAAAGGGAACAGGAAAGCGATGCATGATAAGCAGCCGGTGAGATCCCGTCCCACAGGGAGAGAACGTTTCATTAACGTCGTGAGCGTGCATAAGGTTTATACCCAGCCATCCTGAATGGAAGCAATTCTCTGTCCGTCCTCATAATTCTCATCCTCCTCCAATTCGTCTTCCTCCTCATGCTCCGCCTCTTCAATGTACCCTCAGTAATTCCGCTTCCGTGTAGCGCCGAATACCTCTCGTTCTGTTCGTTTCCCTGCTCTTCACCCTGCTAATCCCCGCTTTGCTCTACGGTCATCCTCTTGCCAGCCTAAGGGAAAGTGCTTCGTATCTACGACGGTACACACAATCGTCGGCTCGTGTGGACATATTGGAGCAAATATCCTTTGGCTGTTGCCTCGGCCGAAGCAGCCGCGCTATGGGCAACGGATACTAATTGCGAGACATTAGTAGGCCGCGAGAGGATGAGAGAGGGATGGCATGTTGTCCGGCCGCATCTGACTGGCGCTGACGGCTCTATGGCTGCCGTCTGTCCACGTCTCTTTGTGTATCTTAATGTATCTGTTGCTCTCTCTCACACAATCTCTGTCTATCTCTGTCTCTTGCCTATCTGTCTCTGTCTCTGTCCCCTTCTATGTTTCTTTATTTCTGTCTGTATTTGTCCCTCTTCCCTCCAGGGCTGTTAGCAATACTGGACAAATGTGTTGCCAATAACAATACCAATGCTTCCTAACAGATCTATTGCCAATACCAATATTAATGCTTCCTATTAAATGCATTGCCAATACCAATAATACCAATGCTTACTAATAAATGCAATGCCAATACCACAAATTGCAATACCAATACAAATACTTTTCGATAAGCAAGTTGCCATAAAATATGTGCAAACAAGAACGTACAAGTGCCAAGCAGAAATGCAACATAACCTATGTACAATGCTTTCCTTAAGGGAGCCATAAATTTCTGAAGTTACATCTATTTAAATCTGAGGTTTCTTGTGAGGCGCTATATAAATGGCCATATACATACATGCATACATACATACATACATACATACATATACATACATACATACATACGTACAAACATACATCCATACATGCATCCATACATACATACATCCATACGTACATACATGCATGCATCGATCCATACATACATACATACATACATACATGCATACATACATACATACATACATACCACAATCTACCATTATGCTAGATAAAAACTACCATGATTTTGAAATGCATGTTCGTAGAGAGAAAATGCTCTGTCTCCTAAAGAAGAGTGATTCTACTATACAGCATTAATCAGTGTTCAAATTAATGTACACACTAGAAAGGTATTGCTATCGAGTGTTGATGATTTACAGGCTAAAACGTATTGGTGACATACATGCGATACCAATAAATTAAAACTGTCACGATACTTGCTGAGATATTTAAGTATGGTTAACGATGAAAAGACCCAGTTTTATCGATCTTTATAAATCTTTCAAAGGAGAGCATATAATCCACCACGAGTTCACCCTTAATCTGAAAATTCCTTTAAAAAGCGTTTTGCACCAAAATTTTTATTCTTCCTTTAAAATGTTATGACATGTTTTTATCTTCTTCGGTAAACACCATTTTGTCAGGGTTGTCGCAAGGTAATTATAGTTTAGGCTGATCCAGCCTTTTATAAAAAGTAATTTATATAGCACTTGGCTGGACCATCAAGCATCATTATTCTGAGATTTCATTAAAATTGATGGTTATCTGCATGAATTACGTTAAAATATGTAGGGATGTGTTTTTATGACTCACCGTGTATATAGCATACTGCTTCCCTCTGTGTTGCTGTCTGTGTATGCCTATCTTTGTCTTTTTGTCTCCTTTTAGTATGTTTATGTCTGTCCGGCTGTGTCTGTCTGAATGTGTCTTTCTGTGTCTGTCTGTCTGTCTGTCTGTCTGTCTGTATCTGTCTATCCGTGTGTCTGTGTATTTATGTCTGTCTGTCTGTAACTGTCTGTCTGTCTGTATCTGTATGTCTGTATCTGTCTGTCCGGCTGTGTCTGTCTGTGTCTGTCTGTATCTTTCTGTGTCTGTCTGTATCTGGCTGTATCTGTGTGTCTGTGTCTGTCTGTCTATTTGTCTGTCTGTCTGTCTGTCTGTCTCAGTGATTGCTGGTTTTCTTCATCACATGTTCCTTCCTGTCCATCATAGGATCTTCTGCTGTAATCTGGATCATATATTCTTTCGGATCAGACATTTCGTTCTCTCAGGCATTCGTTTCTTCACTTCTTCTTCATTTACGGTTGACTCTTTTCCTCAGTGCGCCTGTGCGATCCCTCTTTCTTCTCCCCGGGTTCAATCCGCTTTTTCTTTGCAACCTTCTGCTTTTTCTTCTTCCTTTCTGCTCCAATCTAACTCGTCACCTGGTCCTCTTACACTTCAGCGTCTTTTCCCATTTATCTTCAGCGTCGTCGTCGTTCTTCGCCAGCTTTTATTTCCTCGTAAGAATTACGGGAAATGCCGGGAAATTACGGGGAAATTACGGCAATCATCGGCTGTCACTTATACCTCTATACATGTTGTCTCATCGTGACATGTCTGTGTATGTATCTGGAATTTTATAAAGCACGTTTTAGGAACCCGTCAGTGCGTGACAGTTAGCATGCTGGACTGTCAAATATTTTTTATGTAGTTGAGTCTGATAGGGAGCAACATCATTCAAATTATTTAGTTGAACAGTGACACGGGGGGGGGCCCGATAGCGCATTGGATAACATCTGGCGTAGAGTGCGAGAGGTACAGAGATCGAGTCCCATAGGCGGACATGCTTTGTAGGCTGCAATTTGCGCCGTGTATTGCAGGCTGTCTGTTCTGTTAGTAGTTAAGATTTATTGCATAACATGTACATGTACAGCGCAGTGCGTTTGCAGGCGCTTTATTAAAGAATAAATATTATTATTATTATATACTTTATGAATGCTGGCCTAACGTAAGATATAATATATTGGTATTACTGGTATTTATATATATATGTATGTGTATGTATATATGTATGTGTATGTATGTATGTTTGTATGTATGTATTTGTATGTATGTGTATGTATGTATGTTTGTATGTATTATTATTATGTATGTGTATGTATGTATGTATGTAAGTGTATGTGTATGTGTGCATGTATGTATGTGTATGTAGAGCCATAACTAATACATCAAAATATCAACATATTACCCCTGTTCTTAAATCCTTGCATTGGCTTCCTGTTCAGCAGAGAATCTTTTTCAAACTGGGGCTCATCGTTTTTAAAACTTTGAATTCTGGCCAGCCACAATACTTAAAATCAGTTCTTTCTCCCCAGACTTATCATTATTCAACTAGGTCATCTGATTATCTTTGTCTGGTTATACCTAAGTCTAGAACTGTTCTTGGTGAACGAGCTTTTTCGGTTGCTGGACCTACTTTTTGGAACTCTCTTCCTGTGTCTGTTCGCTCTGCTCAGTCGCTTTTGTCATTTCGTTCTCAACTTAAAACTTACCTCTTTCAACTTGCTTATCCACCATAGGCTGCCTCTCTGTCTTACGGACTGACCTTCTGGATTTTGACCTGATTACGGCTTGCTTTTGGTGTGCCATCGGTTGATGCCTTGTGCATTAGACACCGGCGCAATAGAAGTTACTAATTAATAATAATAATAATATGTATGTATTCATGTATTCATTGTATATATATATATATATATATATATATGTTTATATATATATGTATGTATCTGATCTGATCTTATGGCTTCTCTAGCACAGGTATAATAATGCATAAGGCTTCAATCAATTTTTGCTTCAAGTGAAACCACAGCCAACATCATAATCCGTTAACATTTGAACGAGCGTGTACGAAAATTGACTGTGAAACCGATGCAGCTCGTCGTTAAAGTGTTAGGAACCAGGTCTGAATTCAAAACACCAGAGAAAGCAGAAGGCAAGCTATGGAAGGTAGACAAGCTGAAACGGATGAATTTGAAGTCTAGTTATGAAGAGCAGTGACAGAATGCATTAAATTGAACAATGAATCCCAGAGCCTTGGACCAGCCACCAGAAATGCCTGAGAGCCCAACAGATAGCCCAATTGGTAGCCCAATAGACAGCCCAATAGAAAGCCCAATAGCAAGAGTCAGGGTATCCGTTAGCTAAGTACAATATTTGACGCCATGAGGGGTGAGTGAGAAGCGGAGGTCGGTCGGCTGATTTGAATGCAAAGTTTTGTTTAAATTAGACAGATTTTAAACTCCATTCATTACTCGATGGGGAACCAGTATAGCGAGTGCGATATTGGTACATGTGTAATATTTTGATTGAGGTTTTTGCTGTGGATCTTGCCAGAGAATTTTGAGCCATTTGTAGTTTGTATAAATCTCTTTTAGAGATTTTGACAAACTACCAACGAGCAGTCAAGATGGAAAGATACTGTTGCAATTGAAACTAAGACAATTTTTCAGCTGGTTCAGTCAAAGATCAAGCCTGAACCGTACATTCGAAATGTCAACAGTCAGTCCCTCTAACCAACAGACAGATGTCAGCCAATCAAATTTATGGAGTTGTTGACTCCTTTCCAATGGGAAGAATTCAGTCTTAAACAGGTTCAGGAGCAGCTTGTTACGAGCCATCCAAGAAACAGATGGCTGTAATTGGAGAGTTGAATTAGATAAGGAGATGTATTGAGACACTGCTTATGAGACGAGTTCAGGAGATGAGAAGATTAAATTATATATATACATATACATGTATATATATATGTACATATATATATAAACCTCAGCTGTGAGCGGGCTATACAAATCTTCAAATACGATACGATGTGTGTATGTGTATGTATGTATGTATGTATGTATGTATAAGTAAGTAAGTAAGTATGTATGTTCTTTAATATAACGCCTGCAAACGCACTACGGCTAGCAGGCGGTATATTATGTATGTATGTGTATGTATGTATGTATGTATGTATGTATGTATGTATGTATGTATGTATGTATGTATGTATGTATGTATGTATGTATGTATGTATGTATGTATGTATGTATGTGCCTTTTAATTACCTCAGAAGACTGCTGCTGTGCCAACTTAAAATGATGTCACCTAAAAACACAAGGATGTATGTATGTATTCATGCTTGTATGCATGTATTCAAGTTTATATATACACATATATTAAGCCGATGTACAAATGCATATATATATATATACACACTTAATTTTAGACCTTTTAATTACTTCAAGAAAGCACTGCAGTACCTCATAAAATGTGTATTACATGTCCAGTGGACCCACAGGTTGAAAACAGGGCCACAGGAGATGATGAAATGCCTGGAAACACAGGTGCAAGGCGAAACGCTATTTTTATCTGACAGATTAAAGCCATTTGCCTCACACTGATCTGTGATCTGCTCGAAAGAATTGCTTTTTCTGACTGCATGACTCTGAATAATCAACGTTCAGGTCATGATTACATCTGGTCGTGCGAGATTTTGTATTTTGTGCTAATACGAGTTCACTGAGTTCAGATTTCAAACGGAATGGATCTGATGGATTCCAGTAGTTGATCTGACTCGCGTTCTGGTACTCGATTTTCGCGAAACTTGTCATCTCGTGCCCTTTAAGCTCTGGTAATAATAATCACCAACTCAGGAAAACCTGCTGCACAGATGCAGATGTTGAGGTTGCCATAGCAACCAGTTCTGTTGTACAGCATCTCAGCTGTTTGCCTACACCTGTTTTTATCCTCTTGGCCAATGGTTAGGAACCATGAATGCCTAAACGAATTAGCGAAGGGAGAGGAAGAGGTAGATTGAAAGGTGGGATGGAGAAGGACAAGAGAAAAAGGCAGACAGTTGTCTAAGCAAAGTGGAAAAGGAAAAGGGAATTACTGCTTGAAGATGTGTGACTGAGTGAGAAAGACAGATATAACGACAGACAGACAGACAGACAGAAATACAGACAGACAGAAATATAGACATACAAACAGACATACAAACAGACAGAGAAATACAGACAAACAGACAGACAAACAGACAGAAATACAGACAGACAGAAATACAGACAGACAGAAATACGAACAGACAGACAGAAATACAGACAGACAAACAGACAGAAATACAGACAGACAGAAATACAGACAGACAGACAGAAATACAGACAGACAGAAATACAGACAGGTAGACAAACAGACAGACAGAAATACAGACAGACAGACAGAAATGCAGCCAGACAGACAGACAGAAATACAGACAGACGGAAATACAGACAAACAGACAGAGTTATTTTGTGTAGTTGATTTTGTTAACTACTTGTTTCCGAGAAATTCTCAGTAGTCTTTTGTCTTGTGTTTCGTTTCCTGCTGTTTAGCATTTCCATTGTCACTTAAGTCAATCCACATGGAAGCAATTTCAGTTGCTCCAGAGACTCCTTTGGAGACGAAATAAGATGGATGATGAGGAGGAGGAGGAAGAGGAGGATGCTGCTGCTGCTGCTGCCCTGTGTCTTCTGGCTTCTGCGTAGTCATCACTGCACCTGACTGCACCTGCGTCTCCAGGGCTTTTCAGTGCACTGCGTTTACCGTAAATGGCTTTGGGATAAATTTTTCAGTCCTAGAAAGTAGAAATCTCTCATTCCTAGAAATCTCTCATTCCTAGAAATCTCTCATTCCTAGAAATCTCTCATTCCTAGAAATATCTCAGTTCTAGAAATCTCTCATTCCTAGATATCTCTCATTCCTAGAAATCTCTCATTCCTAGAAATATCTAATTCCTAGAAATCTCTCATTCCTAGAAATCTCTCAGTCCTAGAAGTCTCTCAGTCCTAGAAATATCTCATTCCTAAATATCTCAGTTCTAGAAATCTCTCATTCCTAGAAAGCTCTCAGTTCTAGAAATCTCTCATTCCTAGAAATCTCTCATTTCTAGAAATCTCTCAGTTCTAGAAATCTGGTGGCATTTGGTATCTCTTGGTCTTTGCTATCTCCAGGTCCTAGACATTTCTTGGTACAAGGTGTATATGGTGTGTGTGAATCGCTGTTTCTACTCAGTAATGAAATTAATATCTTGATTCTATAAATCTCTGTTTCAACCAGTGCTTTTTTCTAGAAAAAAAGGTTCTGGAACGGAACAATAGGTGCCGGAACGCAACAATTATGAGCGGGCTAAAAATCACGAGAAAAACGGGATTGGGGGTTGGGAGGGGTCTCAATAAACACTGAAAACAGTTCAAAAACACTTAAATTAAATTAAAATAACTAAATTATTGTTTTAATTATTAAAATAAATAAATTATTTTTTAGGAGCTGAAAAAGGTGCCGGAACGCCGTACCGGCGCGCTCCGGCTGAAAAAAAGCCCTGGTTTCAACATATTCCTTTAGTTTCGTGTCCTAGATATCTCGGATTTCTGAAAATTTCTGTCAGTGTGGGCTGTCATTTGCAATCTATTCAGTAATGAAATTAATATCTTGATTATATAAGTCTCTGTTTCTACATATTGCTACAGTTCCGTGTCCTCGATATCTCTAATTTCTGAAAAACGTTTGTCTGGGTGGGCTGTCATTTGCAATGGTGAGTGGCATGGCTCAGAGCTTGGTAGATGTAAAATTCATTCATTCATTCATTTAAGAAATTTAGTATAGCGCCCCCTCAAGTTACCTACTCAGAAGCGATCCCAGCCCAACCACGGCAATATAAACTGGACTTAAGTAACTTATAAAAAACAAGCAAACTATTCTTAGGCAACAGGCGTATCTGCAATGGGAGTTGATTCCAGATGGAGGGGCCAACCACAGAGAAAGCACGACGCTGCCTACTAAGTTGCGGTGGTAGAACGAGGAACCAAGAGCTCACCCGAAGAAGAAGAGCGAAGGGCGTGTCGACGGCCAGTCACATGAGAGACAGGACAACAAAGCTCACGTAAGTAAACCGGGGCACAGCCAAGGAGGCATCGCATTTCCATTGTCAGAAACATGGATTTAAGGATAGGTGGCGCTCCGGCGTGTCAACACCGCCTCAGCAACGGCATGTTTTCTTCTCTATTTTAACGCCTGAAAACTGTTCTTTTTGGCCGTGCGGGAGTCGGGAGCGCCTCTGAATAGTTCTCTTGAAGAGGCGCTATATAATTAATCTATGAATGAATGAATGAATTGCCAGATCAATGCAGCTATGGTTGCTGTCTGTGTGCCTGGAATGACCCAATGGAGGAGTTTAGATTTAGACTTTCACCAGGCAATATATTATGGCTATGCTAGAAGGGCATGGGCTTTGGTTACTGTAAGACTAGTACTTATAATGTGCTTATTTACTGACTGTGTGACTGCTACGTTACCAACACATATTATTGTCTCCCAAAGGAACACAGGCATTTGTGCCGGCCACACTGAAAAGCATAAACACTAATATAACATTACTCATTTGACTAGTAGACAATTTATGTGCATTTAGCTTTCAGCCAGATATATGTATATATATATATAATTATATATGCTGTTATATATGTGTGTATATATGTATAATACTCAATTATATACACGTGCAGTCTGTTGTGAAAACATTGCTTTCAATAAGTGATGATTTGTTTGTTCTGATGGCTCATTGCTTATTTTACAGATTGGAAATTTGTCTCGATTGATATATCCACTTCATGCAATTTTTACAATGTTGTGTTGCCCTATTTTTGTATGTATGCATGTATGTATGTATGTATGTATGTATGTATATGATCTGGGTATTTCTCTAATGCCTTTTAAGTATCTCACAAGAAATGTTTCTTTACCGGCATAACTGATGTTAACAGACTGCACAAGAGTTCATCTGCATATGATGAAGTGTAGCAGTTGCTAATACATACAAGCATACATACATGCATACATACATACGTGCACACATACATGCATGCATGCATGCATACATACATACATACTTGCTTACATGCGCCCTTGTGGACTGATCTGCAAGAAATTTACCACACCAATTGGCATCTTGATTTATCTTGATAGTTTAAATTAGTAAATGTACATCAACTGAAATCCGTTTCATGTTCTTATATTATTAAAATATTTTTGTATGTTGTATTACAATTGTAATTGTAATTATGACAATTTGTATAGCATCGTTGGTAGCAAGCTACTTCTAGGATGCTTCACAAGAACGCATGCACACAGTCTACTGTCAAGGTTAATGCTCGGAGGTTTTGCTTAGTAAGTGAAGTTTCAACTGTTTTTTAAAAACAAATATGCTTTTGGCTTCCTGGATATCAGCAGGAAGACTGTTCCAAGCACGCGGGCCAGCGACCCGAAAGGCCCGATCGCCCATTTTGGTTTTTGTCGCTGGCACGAATACATCTGCGGATTTTGCTGATCGCAATCGCGACCGATTAGGGTCGTCCGATAGCGGCCTGATGTTGTCTGCGAGGTAGCGTGGTGCGCAGTTATTCAGGCATTTGTGCACCATGATGCAAAGCTTATACTTGATCCGCTCGCCTATTCTGAGCCACTGAAGATCTTGGATCACGGCTGTGGTGTGGTCGAACTTTTTAAGTCTCATGACCAGGCGAGCAGAAGCGTTGATGACCGCCTGAAGCCGAATGATGCTGCGCTGTGGCAAGCCAGCAAAGGCGACATTGCAGTAATCGATTCGGCTCAGGATTAAACTTTGCACCAGATGACGAGTCACGTCCTGTGTGAGAGACCGAGAAACAGCTCTCAGCTGTCTCAGGATTCCAAAGCTCGTCCTCACAAGCCCTGTGATGTGTGACGTCATTGATAGGTCTCTATCGAGGTAAAGGCCGAGGTCGCGAACCTCGTTCCTTGGCTCGACAGCATCCGCACCAATGACGAAAGGACTTCGATCTAATTTTTCAACCCTGCGTGAGGACGAGCACCAGATGAATTCTGACTTCGATGAATTGAGCTGCAGTCGATTGCATTTCATCCAGTCAGCGATGTCGCTGATGCAGCTCATTGACATGGACCGCAGACGCTGTACGTCGGTAGAATCAGGACGACAGAATCCGTAGACCTGTGAGTCGTATGCGTATAGATGACCCTGCAGACCGTTCTTGGATATTATGGTCAAGATGTCGGCAGTATAAAGGAGGAAAAGAATGGGTCCCAGGACTGAGCCTTGAGGGACGCCACAGGTGAGGATAGTTGCTGTGGAAGAGGAGCCGGCCTGGCGGACACATTGTTGTCTGCCAGTGAGGTAGGACGTCATCCACTCTAGCGCAGTAGATGACATACCAAAAGACAAGTGCAGTCGATGAAGCAGAATGTCGTGGTCGACTGCATCGAATGCCGCAGACAGATCTAGAAGAGAAAGAAGAGAGAAGTTTCCAGAGTCAATCGCAAGAAGAATGTCAGACAGCATATCTGCAAGAACCGTCTCAGTAGAATGGAAAGCACGGTAGGCCGACTGTCTGTCGGGGAACAACTGGTTGATGTTGAGGTAATTGACAAGTTGCCTGGCTACAACCCGTTCCAGCATTTTAGACAGAACAGACAGGTTGGAGATTGGTCGATAGTTTTTTACATCTGAGGTGTCTAGGCCAGGTTTCTTTGGTAGCGGAGTTATGGTTGCAACTTTGAAGGCCGTTGGGACTCTGCCAGTTGAAATGGAACGGTTGACCAGTTGAGTGACAAATGGGGCAATAGTGCCAGCACATTCCTTTAGCAGCCACGTAGGCAGCGGGTCGGCCGTTGACTGCTTGTTTGGAGTGCACTGGATAAGGCCCAGAATGTCATCGACGGAAACAGGCGATAGCGAAGATAGGCGGTGAGGTGTGTTTGAATAGGTTGGGTCAGCAGCGTCAGCGGTGGACTCTCTCACATCAGCAACTTTCTTGTCGAAGAAATGATGGAATTCGTCAGCTGAAATGAGATTGTCCGCTGGCGTGCGTCCCCGACCAAGCACCTTATCAATCGTTTGCCAGAGTTTGCGAGGTGCAGAACGCTGGGTCTTGATCGTCTGTAGCCAGAAATCAGACCGTCTGGTGTTTAAAGTATGGCGATACTGCCGGCTCCCTTCGAGCCATTCTGCACGACGCAAAGATCTGGCCGCCTCAGTCTTGGCACTGTGTACGCGGCGCTCTAGGCGTCGCACTCGCTTCTTTTGGTCTCGACAGACGTCATCGAACCAGGGATCGGATGGTCTTTTACGGATGGTCACCTTACGAAGAGGGACCAGCCTATCGAGAACGCTGGCGATGACGCTGTCGTAGACACCTGCCAGTTGATCGGCGTCCAGAGAGTTAATGAAGTCTGTGTCACATAAAGGCGACTCCTGAATAGCCGAGCGGAACTCGTCGACCTGAAAATGCTTCCAAGACCGGCGAGTTTCAGTGACATAGATTGGTGGTGGTCGTCGTAGATCTGTGGACCATTTGATGAGTCGATGGTCAGACAGACCGGTGTCGATCACGCCAGTGGTGCATCACGGATACTTGCCTTCATCATCCCCCTCGTTTGAGACACTGCAATAATGCTGACGCTAGTCTCTTTGCTAGTATTTTGCACAGTCCTTACATACAATGCTGCCGCCGATTAAGCTCACTTGCCACTCTCTGCGCCCCAAGGCCCCATATCCGTGAGCTTCCAAGGCATGAAAACTTGTTTCAGAAATGCTTGCTATTCAAATAACTATGCTCTCCTAGGATCTGGCTGCCCTACTCCTTTCTTCTCCCATCCTCCTTACATCTCACTTGATTCATAGTAACCTCTTTCTTATATAATTGGTTATATTGTTTGATTGCTATATGTTTACCATGTACAGCGCTGTGCGTTTGCTAGTGCTTCTTAATAAAGAAGAATATACTTTCATACTTACTTACTTACTTACTTACTTACTTACTTACTTACTTACTTACTTACTTACTTACTTACTTACTTTGCCCTTGTATGTGTGTACTACTGCAGTTGACTATTTTCCACAAATGCTTTCTTACTGTTTTGAAATGTTTAGGTCAGTTGGATATTACCGCGTGTGCAGAGTGCAGACCATTGTGAGGTGCTTTAGTGACAAGCTGCATTGGTTTCCCAGTTGTCGTTAAAGTGTTAAAGGTGCTATGTTGAGTGTCTTGGTACTTGAAATGCATAAGCGCGTATTTATGTATTAATGTATATGTGCATGGATGTATGTTTGTTTGTATGTATACTATGTATGTATGTATGTATGTATGTATGTATGTATGTATGTATCTGATAATGTATTATTCCGGATATTTCTATAGTGCCTCTCGAAGTCAACTACTACTCAGAGGCGCTCCCAACTACAGCATTTGATACTGTGCCGGAATTTTCACGCCGAAGCGCCACGAGCAATTGCGAGTGAAGTACTTGCCCAAGGTCCGTACGCAGTGGCTAGAGTGGGATTCGAACCTGCAACCCTCCGGTCACGAGGCGCCGAACTTACCACTGAGCCACCATGGTTATATTCTAGGTTTACTCTACCATGTATGTGTGCATGTATGTATTTATGTATATATGTGTGTATGTATGGATGTATGTATCTTATAATTTATGAAACCCTCTGTACATCTTTGTCATTGTGTAGTTTTATTGTGGGACTCAGTCAGTTCTTGTGTTATGCACATGACTTCTGTAGTCTCGATGACATTACTAATGCATTTGCTCTTGTCGTTTGTGTAATGGGGCACTCCTTGTTGAGTCATGTGAACCATTAGGAAAGGTTGTCCAGCTGTTAGATTACTGTTATAGTGTTTTTGCTTCAGTCAAAACATCCTTCTTGCAGTGGACCCTGCCTGTGACGACTAAATAGAAGAAATAGAAGAAGAGCAGTTCCTTTAAAAGCTAAGGCCCTGAGGCAGCCATGGATATGAAGTGTAAGTGACTTCATTTTCTTAGCAGCTACGGGTGACCAGTGCTCTCCCTTGCTGTCTCATCTTGCCACTGACAGTGTACAGTCAGTTTACTCATAACAGCTGAGTTGGCTGAGGTCTCAGGTGGAGCAGAAAGCTCGAACCAAATTTCTGCCCTGGAGGGGTATGAAGCCCAACTCAGGTGCCATAGGTTCAAATCCCTGCCAAGGCAGAAAGATATTTATTTCAAGATCTTTCTATCACTTGTCCTTCTAGCAGATCCGTCTGTAAAGTGAATACGCTCACCGTACACCGTATCTCATTTGCAGTGTCTTTGTTGTATTAACTTGTGCTTTATAAATCTTCATGTAATAATAAAGATAATTACGATGATGGTGATGGTGATGCTGATGATTACGATGATGCTGCTGATGATGATGATAATGGTGATGGTGATGGTGAGGAGGAGGAGGACGACGACGACGAAGATGATGATGATACAGCGTCATTGGGGAGATTAGGCTGTAGGGGAGAGGACTGGCCACCTGGCCTCATTAGGTGAGGTTAAGAAAAGGACGTGGCTAACACTTAAAACCCGTGGATGCCCTTTGGGATTAACTTGAGAGATTGCTCCTCGTCTTCTTTGGTTCGTGTAGGTGGCCAGTTGGCAATAGAAAAAATAACGAGAAGATGAAAGATGGACTGAGATAGAATTATCTTTGTCTGTGGCATCCTTCATCTTCATCAGCTCTTCTGCTTCTTCTTCTGCTTCTTCTTCTGCTTCTTCGTCTGCTTCTTCTTTGCTGCCTGCATTCACTATAGGCTACATTATGGATGATTGCCTAGCCCTGTGGCCAGGCTCCCTTTGCAAGACCTAAATTCCAAAGCCTATCTCTCTTGCTTGTGATTATCTTACCACCTGGCTTTGCCACCATCAGGGACTAGGGTGTTATAACTGTTATAAGGCTGGAGGTCCTTCACTGGCTTCCTATGCGCTTACGCATAGAATATAGGATCGCTGCCTTAGTATGGCGATGTTGTCAGGGCCCTGCCCCTGCTTACCTGCGAGAGCTATGCTGCGCAGTTTCAGGTGTCCAAAGCCGACGTTCCCTCCGCTCAGCGGGAAAAGGGGTACTTTTAGTTCCATTTGCTCGTTCCACGACTATGCAAAGTCGAGCTTTTTCAGTGGTGGGCCCGGTAGTCTGGAATAGACTTCCCTTAGAGCTCCGCATGTGCCCTGGGGTCACCCCTGGCATATTTCTTGCAAAACTTAAAACTGTCTTATATGAACGTGCTGGTGTCGGGAGCGCCTCTGAGTAGTTCCCTTGAAGAGGCGCTATATAAATCTTTGAATGAATGAATGAATAACTGGTCTGTCATGGAGGGATTTTACTACCAGCACATTTGTATTTCCACAGTTTGTACTCTGGGGTGTTGTGGGTGTTTGTGAAGATGTTGGTGTTGTGAAGATGTTGGTGTTTGTGAAGATGTTGCTGTTTGTGAAGATGTTGCTGTTTGTTAAGGTGTTGGTGTTTGTGAAGATGTTGGTGTTTGTGAAGATGTTCGTTTATGAGAAGTTGTTGGTGATTGAGAATTCATGTTTAATTGTAAATTTATGTTTGTACACTGGGTCTAGAGAGATTTCAGTTCCATTAGTGAATCTGTTGAACCCAAATAAACCGAGGTTTATACAGGGAAGGCAAAAGTGGGTGGATGGGTTAAGGGCAGTTGAAAGACCAACATTTTAAGAAACCCATCGTCCATCTTGGTAGACATGATGATAATGTCAGTGATGATGATGATAATAATAGTTATAGTAGTAGTAGTAGTAGTAGTAGTAGTAGTAGTAGTAGTAGTAGTAGTAGTAGTAGTAGTAGTAGTAGTAGTAGTAGTAGTAGTAGTAGTAGTAGTAGTAGTAGTAGTAGTAGTAGTAGTAGTAGTAGTCATAATAATAAGACATTGGCCGCCATCTTACACAGACCATGGGCGAAGCCCGAGAGACCAGCTTCTTATTCCAACAACTGTCGGTGACGGTCCAACGGTTCAATGCTGTGGCTTTTAGTGGTTCTTTTATCAATTCTCTGCCCGCGATCAAAGAGATGTAGCCCTTTCAGATCCATCACACTTGTAACATCTAAGACTCTGGGGGATCTAACTACCTCAGGGCAAGAAATAATAATAATAATAATAATGTCAATGTCTTATAATAATAATGATAATAATGAAACGATTTATGTGGCATTGTGGCATTGCCGAGGTCGAAGAAAAGAGCGCTGTACATGAGTTCAGGGATGGCTGATTGTATCTTGTAATTATGATTGCAGTCAACACAAGTGACCATATGAAAAACTAAGCATGTGCCAACATCCAACATGTGTTGTCGGTGTCATGTCCATCAGTTTTATTGTCCAGCTTAAGTGCACAGACAACAACGAACGACTTGCTTAATGAACAAATGATTTAGCTGAGCACATACGACGCCTAAACTTAGGGAACATATAATGGCACGTACGAGTCGCTGATTCAACAAGTCTGCCAACATTTTCAGACTAATGTCTGACTGTGTTGTATAATATAATCTGTCTACTGATCTATCAGTCGTATAATAATGGATATGATAATAATATATATAAGGTATGATATATATATATATATATATATATATATATATATATATCATACCATATATATATATATCATCATTATCATCATGATCAGTTCCTGACGCCAGCCATTTGGCGGCGATGGGTATAACATGAATTATCTCCATTGTCCTCGGTCATTTGTCAAGTCGATTGCCCCCTTAATGTTAGTCCAAGTGATGTTATGTTCTCAGTTATATTATCTATCCAGCGTAGTCTTGGTCTGCCTTTGTGTCTTTTTCCTTTCAATCTTGCATGTAGTGCACTGTGTGGGATTCGGTCAACTGGCATTCTCTCTACATGTCCAAACCATCGGAGTCTTCGTTGAACAGCAGAGTTGTTTTGATGCCTAATGATTATCTTATGTCATCATTTCATATATATATATATATACATATATATACATATATATATGTATATATATATACATATATATATATATACATATGTATATATATAACACCACCATTTGTCTGCTATCTGCTCTCAGTAGCTTCATTAGACATTCTTGGTTTATCCTCAGTTCTTGTTTTCTGTCAGTGTTTCTTAGTTTCTTGCTTGGTCCTGAGATCATGTTATCCCTACAGACTCTTGATGTGCACTGGATAAATTGAGATAAATTCTTTCATTACGGCATATGTGAATTTTGCCACCTGTTTCAATCATTTTTATTAATTACAAGCGATATAAATTACTAGTATTATTTTGTGCAAGCATTATTAATTACAAGTATTATTAATTACGTGCAGTTTTAATTACAAGCATTATTAATTATAAGCATTATTAATTTCAGGCGATATTAATTACAAGCATTATTAATTACCAGCATTATTAATTACAAGCATTATTATTTATCACTTGCAAGAATTATGTTACTTTTATCACTTACGAGAATTATGTTACCTTAATCCAGGAAATATGTACCATTATGCTTCAAAAAGTTAGTCCAGATTACCAGGATTGTGAGGCCGTTTCTAAACATACTGTTGACCGGAGTCCATCTTTACTGCTGTCAACCAGGCACCTTTTTCTCTACTACTTGCTGAAGCTCCAGGGTTGCTGTTCCAGATTCTTAAACTGCTTTTATCTGCAGGTTGATGACTGCCCTTGACTTCGCCTTTCACGTCAGTATGAGTCAAGTTGGTGGATTGACTTTTACAATCGGTCCTTTCTAACAGATGTAGTGTTGCATTGCAGTTTGATATGCTGCCATCTGGTCGTTTGGTGGTGGAATTGACGTCTCTCACGTCATCTCTAAATGGAGGTCAGTAACGATAGGCTGCATTTCGGATATGTTTATGAAACGTTGCTGGTAATGTGAGAAATCGTAAGTATGATTTAGAAAACTGTGCATGCAATAGCATGATTACTGACATTTGAAACGTTTGCAGCAGCCATTTGAAGGACGGATGCTTGTTTATCAAAAGGACTGATGCTTTTGATTACCTGAATTGTTTATCAAAAGGACTGATGCTTTTGATTACCTGAATTGTTTATGAAAAGAACTCATGCTTTTGATTACCGGAATTGTTTATGAAAAGAACTCATGCTTTTGATTACCTGCACTGTTTATCAATAGGATTGATGCTTTTGATTATCCAAGGACTGATGTGCTCCAATTAATCTGTAGTGTGTATCAATGGCAGCACCATTCACAGCTTCAGGGAGGTCTGGTCCACTGCAAAATGGAAGACTTCAATCCAAGCACAAGCATATCATAAGCCAACCAACTTGCACTAAGAGATTATAATAGAAAAAAGGAGAAATAAATGTTAACAAGTAATGCATAAATAAAAATTTTCAGAATTTTAGGCTGGCTTTTTTGGTGAGACCTGGACCCAGTGGCCCTGCTAGCCCTCCTCTGATTAGCCCTGTTCAATGGAAAGCTGACCTAATGCTCAATTATCATTGTTTTTGTTATTTTCCTGATATCTGTTGTTTTCTGTATCAGTATCCTCTGAGTATCAGTTGTTTGGGTAACTGCAGTACTTTTGTGAGGTACTTAAAAGGTGCTATAGTAGCAAGTGTATACGTACATACGTGCATACGTAGATACATACATACATACTTACATACATGTACGTACATACATACATGCATACATATGTACATACATATGCATATACATATATACATATATGCATACATACATACATACATACATGCATACGACATCCAACATTCATGCATTCATACATATGTACATACATATATATATATATACATACATACATACATACATGCATTCATACATATGTACATACTTGCATATATACATACATACTTACAGACATACATGCATACATACATGTATATTTACGTACGTACATGCATCCACACACATACATACATACATGCATGCATACATACATACAGTATGTACATATGTGCATGCATGCATATGTACATACATACATGCATATATGCATATATACATACATACATAAGTACATGTATGCTTAGGGAAAATGAAGAATATTATATTGGACATGGTTGCTTCAAGCAAATGGTCACATTACTTTTACCACCTTCTCTGTATTTGTGCATCTACCGGTATGTATGTATGAATAGGAGAGCATGCATTTAGCAAAAGATATGCTTTAAAGTATATATGTTACAGGCAATTGGTAAAACCAAGGATTTTGTAAAATGCCTGAAATTTTTAGTCAATTTGTAAAATCCCTGATTCACTCAGGCACTTTACAAAATCCCTGAAAAAACCAGGGAGTTTGTAAAATCCCTGAAATCAGACGATGAAAATTTGACAGATTGCCTGAAATGAAAATGACAAACATAATCGAATTTTATTAAATGCAAACAAGCCCTATTTTCAAAGGTTTATCATTTTTAGATAGTATTTTATTTAAAGTTCAGTTCTCAAGTTGTAAAACCATGGATTTTGTTAAATGCCAGAAAGATTATTATGCAAACAATAATCAGGTTTTTTCAAAGGTTTATCATTTTTAGATGGTATTTTATTTAAAGTTCAGTTCTCAAGTTGTAAAACCAGGGATTTTGTTAAATGCCAGAAAGATTATTATGCAAACAAGCCCTATTTTCAAAGGATTAACATTTATGGATGGTATTTTTATTTTAAGTTCAGTTCTCGAAAAGCTACATCAGTTTTTCTGTTTTCACACGACCTACTCGAATGACATCGACTGTTGCACTTGACTTATTAATTATTAAATGACAGATTAATTTTATAACTGACCTAACCAAAGGAAAACCAGAAATGAAATAGTGCTGGCTGGGTTTTAATTTATAGCAGGGGTACTGGTCTGACCACAGTTAGGCCTAATCTCAGCCAATCGGTAGATATTTCGGTCAACTTCTAATTGCTGCGACGGTACATCAAAGAATTATAAGGAAAAAAAGACAATCAAAGTTCACTGGATGCTGCAAGACAAACAGGTGCAAATTTTTCAAAGGGAAAGTGAAGTTGTAGAGCGGTATTGTTAATTAATTTGTGAGGTAGGCCCCTATCAACAACTTCAAATATCCTGCAACTTCAAAGTTCACTGGGCGCTGCAAGACAAGTAGGTGCAAACTTTTCAAAGGGAAAGTGAAGTTGTCGAGCGGTTTTGTTAATCCGGCTTGACAACTTCACTTTCCCTTTGAAAAAATTAATCTGTCAATTAATAATTAATAAGTCAAGTGTAACAGTCGATATCATTCTAGTATGTCGTGTGAAAACAGAAAAACTGCTGTAGCTTTCGAGAACTGAACTTAAAATATCTGGTCATACCATCTACAAATGTTAATCCCATACTAAGTCTCATACTAAACAACACTCATCAAATTTGGTATACTTGGAGTTGATCAGATTAATATTCTACAACTGTGTGAGTTGTATGTATAAATATACACACAACTCATTACCTAGTATCTTTAAGGATTACTTCAACTTATCTTCCGACACTCATGGATATCCTACCAGACAGAGAGGTCTCTGCCCGCACCAATACCAGGAAGTTTGCCATAAGAGCCACTGGAACGGTATCCCCTCAGGGATTCGTCACTTGACGAATCTGACTTCGTTTAAGAAAACTCTGAAAGCACATATAATGAATACTTAGTTAAATATGTCATGCTGAGTTACTGTCTTGTCAATTTTAGTTAAGCTTGCATCTAGTTAAGATTATTTTGGATTTCACCAGCTGTGCATGTCACTTTTTTCTCTACTGTGAAAAGAGGCTATAATATAAACGTTTATATTATAATGAGAAAGGCATTCGCTATTTGTTACCAATGCATTTATGTTACATAGGTAACCCTGCTTAGTGGGCATATAGGCCTTTTGGGTTACCATTTGTCGCCAAAACTGACCTGCCTTTTTTGTACACTGATTTTTTTGGTAGAATAAATCCTTGATTGATTGATTGATAAATCCTTGATTGATTGATTGATAAATCCTTGATTGATTGATAAATCCTTGATTGATTGATTGATAAATCCTTGATTGATTGATTGATAAATCCTTGATTGATTGATTGATAAATCCTTGATTGATTGATTGATAAATCCTTGATTGATAATCGTTTGAAATTAAGGTTCGTGCGCATAATAAACTTCGATTATGTTCGTCATTTTCATTTCAGGCAATCTGTCAAAGTTTCGTCATCAGATTTCAGGGATTTTACAAAATCCCTGGTTTTTTCAGGGATTTTGTAAAGTGCCTAAAAATTTCAGGCATTTTACAAAATCCCTGGTTTTACGAATTGCCTGTAACATATATATATATATATATATACATATATATATATATGTCATTAGGGTTAATTTTTCTTTGTTATGGGTGTGCAGTATATTAGTGTGCTGGATCATCAACTGAGAGGTCAAGGGTTCAAAAGATATTCAAGATTTCTATTCGAGCTGCTTCCCGTAAGGAATGCACCCATAAAATTTGAACCCAACCCTGACCACACAACACTGTCCGTGGGAAGACCAGGTGGTGAAAGAAAGGATCGTCCATCCATCCAGTCCCTTGTGCCAAGGCTAATAAAGTGAAGTCAATAATTCATACCCATTGCCGCTTCTCAAGGTCGTCTTAAGGGACTGCGCTTTCATTTTCTTTCCTTGATTAATTGCGTTGTTTAATTTGCTTCCAACATCTTACCATTGCTTTGTCTTTTATTAAGCTGGAGGTTGGCAACTGAATGTATGTGTGTATGTATGTATGTATGTATGTATGTATGTATTGTATGTATGTATGTACGTATGTATGTATGTATGTATGTATGTATGTATGTATGTGCTCTCTTTTCAGCGGTACTCCACAACCCTGGCCACGTTCTCCATCCCTTGCTCCCCCCTCCCATAATCCGTACCTATGACCTGCGTCCCCGCTCGCATAACAGGAAGATTCCTAAGGCAGACGCGCTAACGCGTAAGAATTTCTTAACTAGGATGTTATACCAGTAAAATTCATATCCAATTGTTAGGCCTTCTATCTATACCTAACCTAGTTAGCTGACTTCCTTTCCAACTTATGTTGTTTCTTGCCTCTAACTGCATAACATGTTTGTTAACCACAGTGCACATGCAGGTGGTTCAATAAAGAATATACTTACTTACTTACTTATAAGTATGTATGTATGTATGTATGTATATATGTATGTATGTTAGTATGTATGTGTGTATGTATGTATGTATGTATTAGTATGTGTCTTTGTGCATGTGTGTACATATGTATATGTGATGTATGGATGCATGCTTTTATGTATCTATCAAGATGCTTAATATTGTGCCTTATGGTACCTTACAAAAAGCCCATTGGATTTTATGATTTATCATTTTAGAACTCATTAATTTTTTCACATTATGAAGTGGTTTCTAGTGCACCTTGCTAATTACACTTCCATTGATTTGATTTATTGCACAAAATTATTTAAACTTTTACATAATTATTATGTCCAACGTTTTTGTCCTGAAAACGGATGTCATTCTGATGAGGAAAATGATTGATTTCTTATTACACAGCCACATTCATCGTGCAACTGGTGACAGCTGGTAGTCAGCCATGGTCCCAATGTGGGCCCAGCGATTGTGGCTGGCAGAGATATAACAGAATGTGCCATTGAATTGTACACGATGTTTTCATTGACAGAAATGCATGGAGGAATTGCCAAGCGCCGAGGGGCGATCAAGCACCCCAAAGTCCACGAAGCAATGGGCCACAAATTCATAGCAACATTTTTCAAGCAGCCTACCTTCTGTTCCTACTGTAACGACTTCCTCTGGTAAGCGCTTCTGTCAGTCCCATTGATTAATGGACCACCAATCATCTTTAGCGTCATCTTACGATATTCTAGAAATAGTGTAGCGACTGGAAGTGTGGTCAATTATGTATATTCCTTCACACCAAGGGCTTTGAGTACGTGAATCAATACATGGCTGTCGGCGAAATTTTTCTGTGTCAATTATTCTGCTCTTGTGTCGCCCTGCCGAAGGCAGTGGGACTGCAATTAAAGTAAGATATGACTCTAAGGGCTGTGCAGTTCAAAGCAAATATATAAATGGTATAAAGATAACGGAAAATAAATTCTATGTGCATTTATTTCTTCTATGATTTATTTTAAACATTAGGGCTTAGATGCAGCTTTCTTGTACGATTTATTCAGTGCTTTTTTCTATAAAAAAGGGTTCAGGAACTGAACAATAGGTTCTGGAACTGAACAATTATAGAAGGACTAAAATCCCGAGAAAACGGAATTGGAGGTTGGGAGGGGAGGTTGGGAGGTCTCAATAAACACTGAAAACAGTTCACAACACTGAAATTAAATTAAAGTAACTAAATTATTTTTTTATTATTAAAATAAATTTTTAAAAATTCAGTAGCTGAAAAAAGGTGCCAGAACGCTGTTCCATCGTGTTCTGGCTGAAAAAAGGACTGGATTTATTTTAAAACAAATTTTAATACTTATGTGAAGGAATGTTTCTTGTTATATTTCTCTTTATATTTATGAGCAATAATATACACAGTGAGCATTGCATTGCGTGAACATAGATACTGAACATATTGGTTGAAAGTTATTATGTTGAGCATTTAGAAAGCCTGATGGGTAAAGACGATGGGACTACCCTACAAATGAACATTGAGATGATTTATAGTTTGCTAACGGAAAACATTTGGACCATCTTTGAGATTTATCGGTTTTGTAGTGACATGTGACAAATAAATAAGTGACAAATTAACAGATGCGTTGTTAGGTATCTGGTTGATACAGTAGCAATGAAAACATAATGGATAGAGATTTTTTAGTGTTTTGTCAGTGCTGCTCAAAAGTAGTTCTTGGATGTATGTAGAGACTTTTCGTGTAACTCGTACATCTTTAGAATGAAGGTCAGAATGAGAACTATGTGTGATAATGGCAAAATGGGGGAAGTGGTTTGAAGGCGTTTGACATACAATGAGGCATTTAGTTGTATCAGTTGACTTTTGGGTGACTGCAGTAGTGTTATAGAAGTAGTTTTTGCAGATGTAAAGAGATTTTGTATAGAACGTCAAACCTGTTAGAAATGAAGGCCATAATGTAGACTATTATGTAGTATTGGTGCAATAGAAATGGGGAAAACAGATGTCATAGTATGGGGTGTTTGCAACAGTTATCTGTTGGGTCTTTGAAATAGTGCTATAAAGTAGTTTCTGGTGGTATGAAGTGATTTGCTCATAGACCCCTCTAGAATGAAGGCCGGATCTTTGACTCAGTATAGCATTGACACAATGGAAATGAATACTTGAATGGCATTTTACTTATAATGGTGCAGTTGAAAACATCTAGCTGTGGGGTGTTTAAAGTAGCACGGTAGAAGTACTTTCTGGAGACTCGATGAGTTCTCATGAAATGACTTTGAAGTTTTTAGAGCAAAGAACAGAACTGCATGTTCAGTAAACGACCTTTTGTTATATTTCCAAGATTGTTTGAGTTAGATTATTTGAGTTATGAGAGTTATGGTGTCTTCTGTTTTACATCCAGGGGTCTAAACAAACAAGGCTACAAATGTCAAGGTGAGTCAATTTCCAGCAGAAACATCATAGGTTGAAGATATTGTTAGACTAAGACAACTTTCTTCTCTTACTATCTAGTTTATCTATGTGTACTTTGCTGTAACTCTCTGCAGTTTGTCAGACTGTTCCAATAAACGAATATATATATATATATATATATATCTATATATATACATATATATATTATATTTTATATATATATATATGTATATATATATGTGTATATATATATATATGTCCTAACGTAATGTGATATGTTGAAGCTATGGCAGAATATGGCAATAATCCAAATGTCCTACATATGGGCTATATATGGATGGCCCATGTATATGGCGTATGGGCCTATGTGGGAATACTGTCATAACCTTACCACGTCTTCAACTCAGACAGGCTATTAGCTCCATTTTGGTCATCATATTCAACTGACGATGAGAAAGAATATAAAGATGTCCACATCAGTATTCATCAGGCACAATGGACTGCTGTTTCAAAATCTTCAGTGATAATATTGTATTTATTTATTTATTTTTATTTATTCCGGATATTTCTATAGCGCCTCTCGAAGTCAACTACTACTCAGAGGCGCTCCCGACTACAGCATTTGATACTGTGCCGGAATTTTCACGCCGAAGCGCCACGAGCAATTGCGAGTGAAGGACTTGCCCAAGGTCCGTACGCAGCGGTAGAGTGGGATTCGAACCTGCAACCCTCCGGTCACAAGGCGCCGAACTTACCACTGAGCCACCACGCCCCACAACACTTTAACGACGAGTGTGTACTAAAAGTGACTGGGAAACCAATGCAGCTCGTCATTAAAATGTTAAAGTAATTAAATGGGCTGCTTAATATTCTCTTCTCTCAATTTTCTCTGGACCTATTTTACTGAACATTGTACAAGTAACTCTGAACTTGATGTTCTCTACAATCGTGATGCAAATTTCAGTGACATTTTATTTACAAACATTTTCACACTACCGTGTATACTTGGCATTGTGTTTGCAGCACTATCATGAAAGAGAGGTTTCTCTTTTCTGTCTTCAGGCATATTGAGTGCATAATTAATTATTAATTATTTATTAATGATTAATAATTAAGTACAGATTATGACTGTAATCCCTGCCAGGACAGAAATTTGGTTCGAGATTTCTACTCCACGTGCGCCCCCTAGCCAACTCAGCTATAATGAGTACACTGACCGTACACTGTCGGTGGGAAGATGAGATGGTGAGAGAGAATATTGGCCACCCATCCTCATATGCTGTGGCTAAGAAAATGAGGTCGCTAACACTTCATACCCATGGCTGCCTCAGGGCTAGCTTAGGGGACTTCTTTTCGTCTATGACTGTAATATCAGAGAATTAGTGTCTGGTTTTAAGCAGCATGGTTTGTGTGCCTTCGTGAGGTTCTAAAAAGATACTGTGTAAATAACAAGGTACACATGGGGGTAATTACATACACTCATTGCTGCTATGTGACTAGTTTCACTTACACGCTATATAAACTGCCAAATAGCTTTGACATACATGTGGGTATCAGACTCTGAACACAATTTCAGATCGCTGATGTTTTCAGTTGGCCAGTTCTGCACAGTACAGGAGAGATTTATATCCGAGATGTAAATGGTTCCATTGGGAGGGGATAGATGAATGGTAACACTCATGGCCAGAAGAGCATTAGGTCCCAGTTTGATACCCATAACCCCCCTCTAGAGCATGGCTGCCAAAAACGTGTGTTTAGCTAAGATCTTGATAATTGTACTGTCAAGTTTCAGTGTAATCTTACTGCATACTTGTCAGTTTGAATTAATAAAGATTATTATTATTATTATTATTATTATTATTATTATTATATTTATTGTTTCTCCATTGCAGCTTGCAACTGTGCGGTTCATAAAAGATGTCATGATAAGGTGCTTGGAAAATGTCCAGGTAGTGCCATAGAGAGTCGAGAAACACAGGTACGCTCATCATCAGAGTCAGAACCTGATATCTGTTTTTATAATGGAGACCTGAACGATTTATAAGAGAAGTCTTAATTATTTCTGTATGATTAAAGAGATTATCATGCTACCTCGTTAGTCTGAGCTCTGTGCATGGTGAAGATTTTGATTGCGTCGTGAAGTATGTTTCTGTCAGTTGAATCTTTAGTCATCTGTGAATCTTAACAAATTTCTGAGAGCTGAACAATAAAGCTGAGGTAGTAAGTAGGTAAGTAAGAAAGTACGAATATCGTTTGTTAGAACCAAAAGGGAATAATTTGCGCCATTAATGGGAGGAAGCAAGTCATGTTAATATTTGCCCCTTATCCCCAAGCGCTGCAGAAAAGAGGTGGGTAAATTCTGATAAATGAGATACTGTTAGACAGAATATCATGTATAATTATGTGATGATTGAATATCTCCATGGCTATGTTTACGGTTGGCATTATAGTAGCTTGATGCTGAGGATAGAGCACTGGCAAGCACAGTGAAGTTAAACAGCATCAGTCCCAGTTAGAACTTAGATTTGTGACTGTCGGGCTATCTCGACCAACTCAGCATTCATAAAAGCTTTAGAGGAAGGCCAATAAATTATTCTTGTTTAATTAAACTATTAAAATGTCAAGTCAGTTTTAATGTCAACAGTACTGTAATTATCATAAAAGGCAGGCAACACTAGATAAATAAAATTTAAATTAAGTCTTCATGCATAATATTCATAAATGCTGTAGTAAATAAATAAATATAGGCCCTTGATATAAATATACCAAGTAGAATGTAATCGAGTGTTTAGGATTGTGACAAACTGTAAATATAACATGTGATAATGAATAAATGATAAAAGCATCTGAAAAATCTCAAGTTTTTTTAATCTAATGTAGAAGATACCATAAGCTAATAAGACTGGTGGTCATTTGCTGCTTTTCTGCTTTTAGTCTCAGTTTGATTGGCTTTTGCTTTTCCATTCTACTAAACCCCATCGGCATATTCTGAGTCGTCAGCAATAACTGACATGGCAGATATAACCAGTCTGAGCTGAACAGCTTTGACATTTCTGCAAAATCGGATTTCTTCAGTTGGCCATTTCGCATTCCTCGTCGGCCTTATCCTCCGAATCGCCTGCAGACATTGCGTTGTTTACAGCAGAAAGATTTACCAGTAATCCGTTTACGATGTAGGCGGCTTTGTTGTCCGATTCAAATGTCTTCTATGATTTGATTCTGATTCTGTTTTGTTAGAAACTGACCGAAAGATTCAATTTGAACGTTCCACATCGATTCAAAGTGAACAATTATATGTCACCCACATTTTGTGATCACTGCGGCTCCATGCTGTACGGTCTCTTCCGACAGGGACTTAAGTGTCAAGGTATTATTTTACTGACTTTGCATTTTATATTACACAAGAAAATTGCAAGTGATTCTTTCAGGGATGGAATTGTTGGTGGCACCTGCAATTCACTCATAATAAATGCAGGATTTTGAGCTTTGCTGATTGCAGTGTCGATGGATTCTCCTAGTAATGCTATTAGCACTGAGTGGAATCTGTTGGGTGGCATAAGAATAAGTACAAGTGATGTGTTTAAAAATAAGTGTGGATTGTATAGAGCAACTGTACGAGAACCAAAACTCCGATGTATGAGTGATTCTAGCTGAAACCATCCAGAGAATTGTTTATAATCATTCTAGAGGCAGTTGAAGGTGCTATATAAATGGTCGGTTGGTTACATTATATGATACATTACAATACCACTACCTTTGAACCACTAGCACTGGGAAACAGATCACAAATTATATTTCACTCTTTGATATTTTTATGCTTTTTGCATATGCTTGAGTTTGTTAATTTCTTCGTGTAGAATGTGGAATCGATTGTCACCACAAGTGTGAGAAGTTCATTCCCAACCTGTGTGGTATCAACCAGAAAATAATGGCTGAATTACTCGGTTCAATGAAACTGTCTACATCATCCTCAAAGTCGGTGGACTCTATCACTTCCTCCAAGGTGAGTACGGTCAGCTAATTATTGAGAAAATTCCTTACCTACACTTATTTTTCTCTACAATTTCTCTACGAATAAGGTTTTGAGCACACATTCATTCTGCTTCTCAGAAACTGGCTGAGGGACAATACACCAATTATTTGCTACGTCCATAGGCATAATTTGTGGGGGTACGAATGGTACCCGTACCCCCACTTTTTTTGACTGGGGTACCGTACCCCCCAATTTTTAAACAATGCCAATCAATATTTTATTATTGAGCTTTCTCAGAGATCGCCTTTCTTTGTGTATGTAAGAAATTGGTACCCCCCACTTTTTAGACCAAAGTTACGCCTCTGGGTACATCACATTAGTTTTTATTGAGAATGACGGTGATTATGAATAAGCTTAGCACTCACGAATAAGCTTGTGTCCGGTGCTTAGCTTTAAGTTGCTTTAGAAATTTTGTGTTTACAATTATTATTTTGACGTGATTATGATTTGAAAGATTCTGTGTTTTGTGAAGTGGTGAGATCAATCAATCAATCAATCAATCAATCAATCAATCAATCAATCAATCAATCAATCAATCAATCAATCAATATTCGTTTATTGCAAACATTCCGGTCGACACAAACACGACAGGATTACACAGTCTTTAAAAAAGAGATACATTAATTGCAAATGAAAATAAATCAGATAACAGTCAATTAGAGAGTTTAAACTAGATATGCAACCTAGTTGTTTATTTGTGTGTTCTAAATTGCTGGCATTCACAGTATAGGATGAGCAGCAATTATATTTCTGCAGGCTTAATTCTCACATAGTTAAGCTTTAATTGTGCAACGGTTAAAGCGTTTACTGTGTGACAGTTAATTGTTAATTATAAGGCTTCATTGTGAAACCGTTAAAGCGTTATTTTGGCTCTGTTGAAACAGAGCAATGACAGCAGTTCTTCAGAAAACCGAAAGTCTGACCCTGTGGGCCATGGCTACATAGAACAAAAGATAAAAGGAGCTGATAATCTGAAAAAGTTCTCTCCTGATGATTTCAACTTTTTGAGGGTTCTAGGAAGAGGAAGTTTTGGTAAGGTCTGTAAACAGTACATTTTCATCATCTAGTAGCATAACATAGCATTTCAATGTGCAAAATTCAACACAATTTCTCAGATCATTTACCAGTCATGATTTATGACTTTTTTTAAACTGTTTTGAGTAATTACAGATAAGTGTGGCAAAATGTCAGCAAAATGCTGATAGGATGGATAAATATCATCTAAAATGATAAATGATGATCATATATATATATATATATATATATATATATATATATATAGTTATCGGTGTTGTAATGAATATATATATATTATCTTCTAAAATGAGAAATGATGATCATATACATACATACATACATACATACATACATACGTGTGTGTGTGTGTGTGCGTGTGTGTGTGTGTGTGTGTGTGTGTGTGTGTGTGTGTGTGTGTGTGTGTGTGTGTGTGTGTGTGTGTGTGTGTGTGTGTGTGTGTGTGTGTGTGTGTGTGTGTGTGTGTGTGTGTGTGTGTGTGTGTGTGTGTGTGTGTGTGTGTGTGTGTGTGTGTGTGTGTGTGTGTGTGTGTGTGTGTGTGTGTGTGTGTGTGGTATGTGTGTGTGTGTGTGTGTGTGTGGTATGTGTGTGTGTGTGTGGTATGTGTGTGTATGTGTGTGGTATGTGTGTGTGCGTGTGTGTGTGAGTGTGTGTGTGTGGTATGTGTGTGTGTGTGTGTGTGCGTGCGTGCGTGCGTGCGTGTGTGTGTGTGTTATTTAGATGCGACTAATTATGAAAATGGATTAGTTTTCTCATGACAGTCCATTTACTGCAGGACATTGATCTGTTATAATAGTCAACACGAAACAGAGTCCAGTGTGTGTTGTTGATTCTGTCCGCTGAAGTGAAGCACAATAACAATAATCCATCTCCAGAAAAAGGCAGACAATATTAATAATTACTTAATAATAATCTGCCTTTTTCTTCAATTTCAACTAAGTAGCAATTTTAACTGAAAGTCATGCAGTGCTGGCCTTAGGGGGTGGTGAACCGTGTGGCCACACAGGGCCCGCAACTTAGGGCGGCTTGAAAATAAAAAAATTAACATGCACAGAAAGCAAGGATAGTTCCCTTTCTGTGAAGAAGTAGTATATTATTTTGTTACAGGTGCACTTGTATAATTAAATTTTACTTGTTGTGCTTGTTAACGATCTACTAAAACAAAATGATTAGCAATGAAAAACAATTTGACTTGTGTCGTGGGGGCCCATACGGGCCCATACAGTATACTCTGCACAGGGCCCGAAATATCCTAAGGCCGGAACTGAGTCACGCATAGTTTATTATATTATTAAAATTAGATTTCTTTGGGTGAAATTATGATGGTTAAAGTCAGCTGTGTTTCTTCTAATTGTTATTTTGAATATTATAGGTTTTACTGGCAGAACTGAAAGGATCGAATAGCTATTTTGCTGTAAAACTCCTGAAGAAAGACGTTGTCCTGGAAGACGATGACGTTGAATGCACGATGATCGAAAGACGTGTACTGATCCTTGCTGGAGAGCATCCATTCCTCACCCACATCCACAGCACTTTCCAAACACCTGTCAGTTCCACTTCTGAAAAGTATTGAATGACAAACGAGAAATCTGAAAAATAATAATCAAGGCCCGTTTGTAATCGTAATCATAATCTGACGTTTATAAAGCACCACTTCAAGAAAACTCATCAGTGGTTCTCCCGACTCAGACTAGTAAAATCACTGTCAAATAATAGACTTCAGGTGCTTATGAAACTGTGGAAGGGACAGACTGAGGCTCGAGCCTCATGCTGTCGCTGGCTAGAAATCCCCCTCGAAGAAGAAAATAAAATTCTTTCATATGGCAGCATTGCTATCTGTTAGTTTTTCGTTTGTTGCATTTAATGTTACCTCTTTTTAAAAACGAACATGCATATGGTTAAGTGGTAACACATGTCCAAGAAAATCTAGATTTCTTCAATCTCCACTCTTTTGTAGTTGAATGACAACAGGTTTAAAATATTAGGTAATATTAAACTTCCATGTAATTCAATTATTACACAGTCAGTGTAACAAGGATACCACCAAAAATGGTCAGCCCATTAGCTAACAGCTGCATGCAATAATGGAAATCTGGAGGCATAAAATTCCCTCTATCCTTCTGGATTTCATCCAGTCCAGTCCATTTCCATCCAATCCCTTTGCTTATCCACTTCTCGCAACCTAAACACGACTCCCTCTAAAACTGCTGTTTTGTCTAATTCCCTCTGTGGTCTCCCGACAGTATGGCATCGTCCTTCATATGGTGTATCTCTGGACAACCCCTCTGACTTGACGTAGCACTTGTGAATAATCTGATAATGATATCTTTTAAGGAGCACTTTATACATGTTTCACTTTACAATTACTACCGGGTACTACATTCCTGCATACATGTAACTGTATTGTTTAATTTGCGGGTATTTATTGTTTTGTTGAAAGTTATTGTTATGGTACTTGTCCTTTATATAGCTCATTTCTTAACCTTGTTAAAAGCACTGTACATAACACTTTAACGACAAGCATGTACTAAAATCTATTGAGAAACTAATCCCTCTCGTTCTTAAAGGGTTAACATGTGCTGCTTGGTTTAACGCTGTTTGTACAGTAGGATGATGTTGATTCTTTAGAGTTATCTGTATTTCGTGATGGAATACCTGAATGGTGGAGATCTGATGTTCCATATTCAACAGTCATCCAGATTCGATCATGACAGAACTCGATTCTATTCGGCTGAAATTGTCTGCGGTCTTCAGTTCTTACACAGACAAGGGGTCATCTACCGGTAGAACATTTTTTTCTTGTCAATCACTCGTTTTTAAAAACTCATCTTTTTGTCTTAGCCGTGTGGCAAAACTGTTAGAAATGTTTGTTGACATTAGAATAAAAACTCCACATCAGAAAATATTTCTATGAGGGCCTTCTTAGAAACTACTTTGATATATGGACAGTACTGACTTCATTTGAAAAAAAATCGTTAGGTCTGCAGCAAAATGAGCTTTTTGCATCAGTAAGCCTTATTCTGATTTGCTTCGCTTTACGGCTTAAATTTTTTTTAAATTGTTTCGGTACTTTATGGGAGAAAAGTGATTAATCTTGTTTTTGGTGAGCATAAAATTTTTCCGACTGCGGAATTTATGGCAGTCTGATCGATTTTATTATAAGATGAGAAGTCAGCCAAAGAGCAAATATAAAGATTACCAATATTCTTGACCAGGAAAATAAAGGTTGGATACGAGTTCCATGTCTCTAGGCAAATCCTGCATGGATATAATGACGGTGAACTGAAGCGAAGCTGGCATTTGGAAAGGCTCTGCGGTCGTATACCATAAATCTCCTTGGGAGAAATTAAGGTAGGGCGAGTGCAGAAAATGTGTCTTTGAATGCTGATGGATCCAGATTAGTGATCATTATATTGATTTTTAGATGTTGTGGCTCAGGGATAAATTGCTTGGTGTATTACAATGGGTACCAGTAATCAAAGCTGCATTAGAGCAACGACTTGTCCTTACTGCAGACTACAGTAAAAGCCTTTCATTACGTTAAATGACACAGGACAGACGCTAATTACCACCAATAAACATGCACGTATGTGTATGTTTGTATGTATATATGTATCTATGTATATAATATATATTATCTGTGGTATATATATACATACACATACGTGCATGTTTATTGGTGGTAATTAGCGTCTGTCCTGTGTCATTTAACGTAATATATATATATATATATATATATATATATATATATATATATATATATATATATATATATATATATATATATATGCATTTAGACATTTAGACATTTACTGTGGCAGGGGGAAGTAAATGAAACAAAATGAAACATATAAATGTATGTTTGTGTTGTGCTTGTGTCAGTATATATGTATGGATGTATATATATATGTTTGTACATGTATGTGTAGTTCTGGTGTGTATGGACATATGTATATATGTATATAGCTACCAGTACGTGTGTGATGTGTATGTATGTATATGTCTATGTACATGTATGTATGTGTAACGTGAATTGATCGCCTGATATTTTGGGTTGCGATCAACTGTAGAAATGAACACTTTCAGATGTAGTAGAGTTGTAGCAGCTCCGAATTTACAGTCTTAGTGTTGGTAACCACAGGCACTATTCTCCTACCTAGGCTACACTAGTACATTCCTGCCACGTCTTTGCTTAGCACAGGACTCTGCTTTTGCTCATTGCTCTCTGTCTTCTTTCTATTTCCGTGTCTGCCTGTCTGTCTTTCTGACTGTCTGTCTCTCTGCTTGTCTGTCTCGCTGTCTGTCTACCTTCCTCTGGCTCTTTATCTCTGTTTCTCTCTCTAGTATCTCTCTCTCTCTCTCTCAAATGCCTGTTTGCGCCCTATACTTCACTACATACATGCCTGTGTAAAATAAGCCTACATTCTGCCCTCACATCCTATTTTGACTGGTCATTATAATCAACCTCTTCAGTGCATAGCTACTTAGCAGTAATGTATGAACGAAGCATGAGGTGCTGGCAAATACACATGCAAACATGCTGACTGATGCCGCCCAGCGAAGGCACTCAATGTAGGATGGGTGAAATAGGTTAGCTCTTGCAAAGAGAGAAATCCAACACTTGACCAGCAGTGCTCACTCCAGATGTGTGATTGTACGATGTGCTTAGGTCGGCCTCGTGTCTCATTTGTAAGCCAAGACACGTTGTCCTAGTCTATGGCAACTTTGTTGTCACAGTGGCCAAACAAATATCAGAAATAGTCGACATGTTGTCCTTCCGTGATTTACATCCTGGTGGTAAAACATCATCCACCACTGATACTACACATGTATGTATGTAGGAATGTATGTACGCATGATTGCATGTATTTACATAGGTGTGTACGTATGCATGTATATTTGTGTATATGTATGCAGTGCTTTTTTTCTGGGAAAAAAGGTTCCGGAACGGAACAATAGGTTCCGGAACGGAATAATTATGGGCGGGCTAAAATCACGAGAAAAACAGGGTTGGGGGTTGGGAGGGTCTCAATAAACGCTTAAAATAGTTCAAAACACTTAAATTAAATAAAAATAACTAAATTATTGTTTTTCTTATTAAAATAAACAAATTATTTTTTAGTCCCTGAAAAAAGGTGCTGGAATGCCGTTCCGGCTGAAAAAAGCACTGTATGCATGTATTTATGTAGGTATGTACATATGTAAGTATGTTTGCACATATGTACATAGATATGTGTGTATGTATGTTTGTGTATGTGTATGTATGTTTGTGTATGTGTATATATGCAGTGAGCAAATATATGTCAAGTTGAATGGGGTGGGACGTCCATTACCCCCCCCCCATGAATCCACCAGTAAAGTAATTATTACACATGTCTAATGAAACTTCTGGAGAGTGTGGACCTGAGGTCAAGAAGTCTGTCGTTTAAGACAGAAACGCAACAAAAGCAATCAGATCACAGTCAATCCTCATCAGTGCCGCCATCTGCTGGTCAATCTGTCATTCTTCTGCGTGTCTTTTGTATGAAGAGTGACAGATTGGTCGGCTGACGATGGCGGCACTTTGCACTGGCTTCCGGTTGCTGATCGCGTCCAACACAAGTTCTAAGACCCTGTGACACGATCTCCTTGATCTTTCTTTACATCTGTTCGGCAAGCGCTTGAATCCGTTTTGTTCGATCATAATTTTCTATAGTTAGGTCGGAGCACCACTGATTAATCTCTCTTGAAGAGGTGCTATATAAATCCTTAATTGCAGTTACAAAATCATAAGTTTGTGTGGCTCTTCCATGGCTGATGCCTGCCAGCTACTTCAGTGAACTGTGTCTTGTCTCAATTGGTCACCAGACACCATGGTGACCTTTTCTCTTACTGTGCACAAAAACTTATGCCAAGACTTGTCTTCCCATCTTTCTGGGACAACATTGAAAAAAGGGGAAGGATTGGATGAAAAGAATGAAGGAAAGAAGCAGGCTGTGCCTAGACTCAAGGATGGAAAGGACAAATATTTTGGTTTAAAAATATTGACATGTTTTGGGCTTAAACACATTAAAATATTTTGGTTAAAAAATTGAAAGATTTTGGTTTACAAACATTAAAATATTTTGGTTTAAAAACATTAAAATATTTTGGTTTAAAAACATTAAAATAGTTTGAAAAACATTAAAATATTGTGGTTTTAAACATTAAAATATTTTGGTTTAAAAACATTGAAATATTTTGGTTTAAAAACATGCTGAGAAATTTAAGAGTTTTACTATACATTATAAAATCTTACAATCTTATATAAAACTCTTAAATTTCTCAGCATTGTCTGAATTCTGCATCACAGAGACCAGCGTATTTACTGGGTTGGTCTTGGTTAATGCAACCTGTTCTGTTCTTGTTTCATTAGAGACTTGAAGCTGGACAACGTTTTACTGGACAAGGAAGGTCACATCAAAATAGCTGACTTTGGAATGTGTAAAGAGAAAATATTTGATGAAAACAAAACAGTCACTTTCTGTGGAACCCCAGACTACATTGCACCCGAAGTAAGGAATTTTTGTGATGTGATAATTAATTTGATAGTCAGTTAACTTGCCCAATATTGGATTTATATAACTGTATCAACAACATTGGTATTAATTTGAATCATCCATGTAAACAATTTAAAATCTATATCTGGAGCCGAGCATATTGCTAAATATTTGAGTGCTACATACACCATTTGTGGTTTTATGTACTTGTAAATTGCATGGCTAATATGTGGTTTATTATGCATGAACTAGAAATGCTGTTGCTGGTTTAAGCCTCTGTGAGAACACCTTTAAATATATATCTTGAGTCAAGGTTTAAGTATCTAAGTACTTAATTAATAATTAATGAATTAATATTTATTAATTTTTTATTTATTAATTTATTAATTTTAAACATGCCTAATTATGTGGTTTTAAACACAAGCACTATCAAAACTAGTGCCGAATTTAGTCCTCCGTAAAATCTACATTTTAAGTGAAGCACATTGATGTTTACTTTTGATCCCATGTCTTACCATATTCATTGGGGGGGGGGGGAATAGATGAATGGTAACACTCTTGCTCGAAGAACATAAGATCTCGAAAGACACAGTTCGATACCCATAAACTCTCTGTAGGTCGACTCAGCCTTCCATTCCCTAGGGGGGCAGCTCTGAAATGAGCGGGCACCTTTCAGGCTGCCAAGACATGTGTTGTATAAGATCTTGATAATTATACTGTCATATGGCTCAATGGGTTACTTACTGCAATTTGTCAGTGAGCTTGTCAATAAACACGAATATTTTATTTATTTATTCCGGATATTTCTATAGCGCCTCTTCAAGTCAACTACTGCTTCTACTCAGAGGCGCTCCCGACTACAGCATTGATACTGTGCCGGAGTTTTCACGCCGAAGCGCCACGAGCAATTGCGAGTGAAGGACTTGCCAAAGGTCCGTACGCAGCGGCTACAGTGGGATTCGAACCTGCAACCCTCTGGTCACAAGGCGCCGAACTTACCACTGAGCCACCACGCCCCACATATATATTATTACATTCCTGCTGAACTTCCTCAACATTCACTGTTGATGATCATCTGGGTTTTTCTGGAAAAGCAGCAATGTAACTGGCAGGATGGGAAACATTCATGTGAAGTGGCTGGACCTTTGTGTAGCAGCACTTAAAACATGCACACGTCTGTTTGTCGTTTCAGATTATAAACAACCAGAAGTACAACAGCAGCGTGGACTGGTGGTCATTTGGCGTGATGTTATACGAGATGCTCGTTGGTCAGTCACCATTTAACGGAGATACGGAGGATGATCTCTTCCAGTCCATCTGCCATGACACTCCATATTATCCAAGATTCGTTCGCCCAGAGTCAACATTAATCATCTCTCAGGTCAGTAGATCACCATGGCAACTTATTGTTGTAATCTATTTACATACTTCTGTAGTATTGTTGTAAGTGTTACCATGGAATCATCAGTAAGTTGATGTGCAAAGGCCTGTTTATAATGCTGAGACTAGCATGAGCGTAACTTTGGTCTAAAAAGTGGGGGTACCAATTTCTTTTCCACTTTAATTTTTCACATGGAGACCATATCTGAGAAGGCACAACAATAAAAGATTGAGAGATGGGAACAAACTCAAAATATAATTATGAAAGTTTTCGACACAAGAAGCAAAATTAAAGTAACCGTTATAAATATTGGCACTGTTTATAAACAGTGGAGGGTATAGTACCCCAGTCCAAAAAGTGGGGGTATGGGTACCCCTCGAACCCCTCACAAATTACGCCTTTGGAGACTAGGTTAATTTAATGTAGAAAATATTATCTCCACTTTTATACCTTAAGTTTCTCATTATTAGCAACTTCTGTGGCACCAGCCTATAATGCACAAGACATAAACAGATGGCACACCAAAATCAAGCCGCAGCGAGGTCAGTATCCAAAAGGTTAGCCCACTGACGCTGAGAGGCAGCATATGATGTATAAGCCAACTGCAAATGGTAAGTCTAAGTTGCAACCGAAGTGACATAAGAGCAGAACGAACAGACAAGACTGTTTCCGAGTGTATTTGTATTATTCAATCAATCAATCAATCAATCAATTTATTGATCCACAAAGCAAACGTGACAATATACAAGAAAATATAATTTAAATAGCCACTATGATGCTGAAAAGGTTTGAAACATTAAGATATTCATGGGTTTAGAAGGCTATATCATGCTGTGAGTGGTCAATAGGAAGCCCTAAAAGGACCAGGGTCCCGCTAGTAAGGGCCCCCCATTTACTTAACAAAACTCGAAAAAAAAGTTACAGATTACGAGAACAAATGTGAACTAGCACCAGTTGGAAAGATTGTATTTTTGTGTTTGTTGTTTTGAATCAATTAGCTTCTGGACAGAAACCCTGTGACTAGGCTTGGAATGCCCGCATCGCCCAATGGTCCCATTCGACTGCACGGTTTCTTTCAGTGTATTGATTGGTGCAAACTGGAGAATCGACAGATTGAACCTCCGTTCAAGCCAAATATTGTTAGTGTTTGCTTTCAGTGTGGATTGTTTTCATTTTAAACTTCTGTTTCAGGTGTATTAGTTCTTTGGCTAGGGCTGCTACCTTTCTAAACTAGGAAGTCAGGATACAATTTTTGAAGCACCCAAATCGTAAATCACCTCACGATGTGAGAACAGAGGCGCAAGTCGTGCAACTGAGTAATTTTTTTTCGGAAAGTAACAATTTATTTTAAAAGACGATTAAAATTTATGATTTTGAACGCTGTAATGATGTCAGGATGTGTTTAAATGAAATTATTTATGATATTTCACTTCGCCTGTGTTATAAATTTATAGTGGTGTTGACAAATATAGTACGGGTAATGTGTTTTAAGCCACAACATTTTGTTAGTTTAGAAAAAAATTACAGAAATTTGAAAGTAGTGACATTTGGCTGTCCCAACTAGGTTAAGTAGGGACACGGGACATTTGCCTCGAAATCAGGACGGTTCCGACAAAAATATGGGCGAGTGGCAACCGTATCAGAGGTTGCTCTGCCTTTAGGTTTTTTTGCAGTACTCTGAGATGCTTAGTCAGTGTATACTCTCTCAGCGGTTCTCAACCTTTTCAGACTCAAGGACCAGTTATAAATTTTGTGTCTCGGTCGCGGACCACCACTAATATTGTGTCACTGGAAACCCTATAAAATTATAAATTTATATAAAATCATAGTATAAAGTAATAAATTTGATAAGATTAAGTAATTTACTTATTATGTACTATTAAATTTAATACATTTTTAAACAAATATTTTAAAAATTGACAAAATTTGTATGTTTGCATGTTTTTATTGTAAAAAATGTAAATTGTAGGCCCTGCTCGCGGACCACCAGGCAGATGGCCGCGGACCACTGGTGGTCCGCGGACCACAGGTTGAGAACCGCTGTACTATCTGACATTAGCATGGTTTTATCCAGTGTTGTTTAAAATTGTCTGTACCAGGAAGCACAGAACAGAGTTGAATTCTGCGCTTGACTGGATATGGACTTGCTGGGCATGAACTACATTGACTGACACTACTAATATGCTGCAATTATTGATTCTGTGTCTATGATAAATGTTGTTCCTGACCGGAAATGGTTTTGCCATAAACAGGCAGTCTCCTGTTGCAATTTTTAGGTCCTCTTGGGTGGCTTAGTGGTGGTGGTAAATATATCTGCCTTTTACCTCGGTGTCTCATGTTTGAATCCGTGTATAGAAAGTGATCACTGATGACAACATTAAGAGAAAGACAAAAGAACTGGATTGGACACATATTAAGAGGAGACTCCCTCTTGAGAGAAATCATAGAGGGGAGATTGGAGGGAAGGAGAAGGAGAGGAAGACCGCGACAGATGATGCTGGGATGGATGATGACCGAAGGATACAGCGGACTGAAGAGAAAAGCACAGCGAAGAGAAGAATGGCGTCATTGGAAGTGGAAACCTGCCGAAGGGCAGAGAACTTAAAGAAGAGAAGATAGAAAGTGACTAAACGTTTTAATTAATTTTTATTTTTATTTTTCTAGAAGTCAGCGAATGACATCAGTTACTTTGACACAGAGTTTACAAAGGACCAAGTTCAGCTGACGCCGACTGATAAAGCATTGCTTATGACAATGAACCAGGATGTGTTTGGAGGCTTCAGCTTTACGGATCCCGAAGCCGTCAGGGATCTACAGTAGAAAGAAATCGAGTCGATGTTGTTTCTAGATATTCTTCTTCAGTCATATCTCAGAGAGTCTTGTCAATGTGTGTGCGTGCATGTGTGTGTAACGGTTGTTGATTCAGTGACATGTTGTAACATGTTGTTATTGATGCTGCCATCTGTGTTTCATTATGTAGAATGATTGTTTTATCAGAAGAACTGTTGCTGTTGTCTTGAAGGATAATTATGTAGTGGTACTTTTTCTGGAACTGATTTGATCTCTTTTTATTCGTGTTTCTTGAACTGTTTACAGCATGCTTTAATTATTTAATAACGTGTGCGCAATACTGGTAATAAACTACAGCAAGCAGCAAATTATTGAACAGCAAGCCAATCATTCGTGATGCTCCAATGTTAGCTGTATTTATAACGGTTGCTTTAATTTTGCTTATTGTGTCGAAAACTTTTGTAATTATATTTTGAGTATGTTCCTGTCTCTCTTGTACTGATTTTTGCTGCTCAAAACCTGCCTCTTCCTTAATAGCTTTCTTTTGTGATGCAAAAGTTTTCATATACTCACCTAATATCTGCAGATTTTGAGAGGAAAAACTTCACAACTTCTTGTGCTACTTTCATGTTTTGCATTCCTGAGCAACTTTGTGAATTTATACTGCATTGCTTGTTTATTGTGCCCCATCCTTCACTGTCTCTACATAATTATTTATGTGTGCAGTTGACTAGAATGCTTTTGATCAGTGTTTAATCTAGTCGCCCTCTTCTGGAAGGGGAAACAAGGTTTCTGGGGGGACCAACGAATTTACACATTTTTTTCTCTAATTTCATCTTGAACAAGTTTCAGACTTTTCCTAATTTCATCTTCAAAAAAAGTTGATGGCATTTTTTTAGTCCTTCGTCCAATTTTTTAACTTTTTCTACAGCAATTACTCTCTCAAAAAAGGTTGATGACCTTTTTTTAAGAATTCATCTCTCTGGGGGGGAACATGTATCCACATGTATCCTGTGGGGGAATTTTCCTCCCCTAAAGGTCTCTACATTGTAATATTGCTGGCCTCTGGGGGGAAACATAAATCCTGGGGGGACATTTCCCCCCCAAAGACGACTAGATTAAACACTGGCTTTTGATGAACCCACCCTGGTTAACACTTTAATGGCGAGCTGTATTGGTTTCCCAGTATGTTTAGTACACTCTCATTGCTTAAGTGTTAAGCTGTTTAACCTGACTTTCCAACTTGCTGGAAATGACGGTGCATAGGAAGAGGTTTGGGTCGTTGATGTTTGCCAAATTTGGGTAGGAATAATGTGTTTGAATGTGTGTGTTTAAGGCTATTTATATATGTAGGAAGTGGAGATAGATGTTATGTGTTGAAATATGATTATGAACTCAATATCTGTCAAGTTCTGATTTAAGACTCTGAAGGCATTTAGGTCAGCTATATTATATCTGCATTTCACGGGAGACAGTTACTGATTATGACTGTGTTAGAACAAATGATTAAAGATTTTCAGTTGCCCATCACTGTGTTAATCGATTTCAATGTACAACTGCAGTGAAAGTTTGTGAATTGTCGATAGTTTGTCTGTATTATTGGTAATAAATAATATTCCTTTATGAGTTTCCAGTGTAATTCTACATACTGTACGATATTTTGTTATAGCAACAAATCCTGTGCATCTCAAAACTTTGCCTGCTTTGTTCCATATTGACTGGAGCATGCTCTGAATATACTGAGCATGCTTGGAGCAGCAGTGGCCCAGGCCCTAGTAAGAACCAAGCCTTAGTCAGATTTTGCCTTATGAACAATTCTTTCTCTTGTGTAGCGCCTTTAGCTTTTGGAAATTTTTAAAAGGCTATGCATTAACAGCCAGATGCATACACAGGAAGAGAGGGCAGGTATTGGGACATATTAATGAACAGATTAAGAGTATGGTAGGGTAGGGTAGGCCGGTAGGGTATTGAGCATCATATAAATGAGGCAAGTTTACTTTAACTTTTAAACTGTTATGAGCTATTTTAGAGGTGTTTCAGAATTACATAACCACTTAACTAGATCTTGCACGAAATTTTGCCAACAATTTGCCCATACTGACATAAAGAAATTTTCTGTGTTGGTGAAGGACCAGCTGCGTGGAACTCGCTGCCTCGTGCTCTTACTAAACTACCTATTCTGCACCAGTTTAACGCACATCTAAAACAGTACTTAATGAAATTGGAATAATGATTGTCACTGTATAATGGACTTGAATAAAAAATTATTCATTAGCATAATACCTTGTAATTAAGAGTGTAACAAAGTGATGCTACCACCTATACAACATTACTTTGTATTAACACGACCCTGCATTGCGGAACCCATATGGTTCCTTTTGAATTCTCCTTTTGACGCGTATTGATGTGAACTTGAATGTGCGTAAATTTGTAAGCTTTTGCCGATCAATAAAGTCTCCTACTACAACTACTACTGCTACTGCTGCTACTACTGCTACTAATACTACTACTACTACCACCACCACCACCACAATATTTTTATTATTATCCGAACTATTGTTATCATCTGAAGTATTACTTCTATTATCTGAACTTCAATTGGAAAGACAAAATGGTTGTACCCACCATGCAGGGAGTGGCGTTTTCATCAAATAACTTGGGCAGCGCGTATAACGTGCCTAGAATGCTAACACGACTAAAGAAATAGACGTTCAAGCTATTCTAGTGTTAGCCTGACTGGCACTGACAGTGGTGGTTCTAGAGTTTCTAGAGGGCAATATCAAATACAGTTGAAATGTATCAGATACAGTTGTAGTGTATTGTATCAGATACAGTTGTATTGTATTGTATCATATGAAGTTGTATTGTACTCATAGTCTCAGCAGGTGCAAAGCCGCTATCATTGATTAGAAACCTGGCACTATCCAAACAGAACACGATTGGAAGTGGATAGCTCTGCTCGTCAGCATCAAGTTCAAATATTAGGATTAAATGCAAGCAATTGTCAAATTCCATTATTTAGGGTCATTAAGGAGCATTATTAGTACAAAATAAGATTATTGTTAATAATGAACTTTTGGTTCCATCTTTTATCCTTTGTATGATTTACTGCTTGCCAGACACGTGCAAAGAAATTGTCTTACAGTTGACTTCAGCCTGCCTACAAAGTGCCTTCCAATTGACTTCAACTGGCCTACAAGTTCCCTTCCAGTTGACTTCAGCTTGCTTACAAATTGCCTTTCAATTGCCTTCAACTGGCCTACAAATTGCCTTCCAATTGACTTCAGCCTGCCTACAAATTGCCTACAAGTTGACTTCAGCCTACCTACAAATTGCCTTCTAATTTACTTAAGCTTGCCTACAAATTGCCTTCCAGTTGACTTCAGCTTGCCTACAAATTGCCTTCCAATTGACTTCAGCTTGCCTACAAATTGCCTTCTACTTGCCTACAAATTTCCTTCAAGTTGACTTCAGTTTTCCTACAAATTGCCTTCTTTTGACATCTTACTTGTGTGTTGTTCGTACCAGACGTTAGGTCGCAGATAAAGTAGGCTATGCTCACGATAGATTGCCATGTCACCCTAGATGTACCAAGTACTGATTTGTTAAATGGTGTATTACAATAGATCTAGTCTTTGAATATTAGATCTCCAAAGTGAAATATTTTGATACAATAAAATGTCAGACAGTACAAGTATGGGCAGGACAATGCAGAAGAATATGGAATTGATACAATGCTCAGCAGTGTGAGAATTGTAGAAAAAGACATCTGACATCTGATGAGTTTCACCCATGTGGAGTTGAATATTCAATCTGTATTTTGCAAACTCAGAAAATTCAAATATGCAATAGAAAGCTTAAACTCCTTAAAGTGATGACATCACGAAATTTATTAGGCCTAGTATACAACTCGCATGATCACAAATCTCACAATAAACCAAAGCATTACTTTACTAGTAACCCACAAAGCAATTTGTGAAAGAAAATGCTAAAATATATGATCAATAATTATAATCACACTAGCACAAATGAGGGGATTGGAAACGACCCTCCCCGGAGTGTACAGTAAAGACAACTAAGAAAGACAACCCTCTGACAAATCTCGCCCTGATGCTCGGTGCATACTGTCTGACCCCCTTGGATCTTGTCATCGTCTTAACCTGGAAGTGGACTGATTTAATTGGACCCTACCTGCCTGTCAATTTCGTTTTGACTAAGCGCATGTAAATTAACTGGTTCCTGCGACTCCGCTTTTTGTAGAGATCTCGAGATTATGATTACATTTCAAACAATAGACCTACATTGTTTACCTCTATAGTTTTGGAACTTTTGGGAGGGACTCGAGGGAGTAGGAAGAATACCCTGTCATCATGCCCATAAACATTTAAATGGAACCATGTATACTATGTGTTTCCCATATGGGAATATGGGCTCTATGGTCATGCTGGTTTACTATGGGAAAGCTGGAGGGGCTCTTCAACATTTTTCTATGATTTTTCTGTTTGCCCGTCTCTTTCCCTTTGTACACAACCGAGAACCAGTTCATTTAAAAACGCTTAGTCAAAGCAAAATTGACAGGCAGGTAGGGTGCAATCGGTTCCTGGAACTGGTGTTATTTTGATTAAATTTTAAGTGATAAATTTTACTTTTTAAATACTTGGGTCTGCGAGCTATGCCTAGAAAAAATAAGGGTCCCTGGTCCAAAAAGTTTGAAACCACTGGCATACAGGATCGAAAATATTTTCAGGTGATAACAAAAAGAAGTTAAACTGATTGCTCAATGCTCACATTACACCAAAAAGAGAAATCAAACTTAAAGTTCAAACTTTTATGTTGTATTTTCCTTGTACTTTCAAATGGCTTCAATAAAAGGATTGATTGATTGATTGAACTTAGGCCTACTGTGCCTACATAATCACAATCATATGAAAGCATAATTCAACGTAAAGTGGCCTTATTGGTCAGTTACTTACTAAGTAAAGCATCCTAACTCTCTGGTAATGGGGAACATTCGTATTAGTCTAGGCTTGGAATTTAAAAAAGGCTCTAGAAATCACTCTTAGAAGCAAATCATGTAACAATTTGCTAACCGGCGTTTCTACACTAATTTGACCCTGCTGAAAACGAAAATCGCGGTTAGCAAGCTGGATTTTTAGCGGTTGCATGGGAAAACAAGATGGCGGCCAAAATGGTGGCCACTATCTTCATATTGCTATAAGTAGTCATGTATGGGATGGAAACATAATCTTAGAGTCTAAATTAACATTTTCGGGGTCAAGGAATGCGATGGAACTAAAGACAAATATGTAGCACTGGCAGAAACAAAATGGCCGAAAAAATGGCGGCAAAATATCTTCAAATGGCTATAAGTAAAGCCATGTATGTGATGTACACTTGATTTTAGAGTCTAATTAAGTTAACGTTTTCGGGGTCAAGGAATGCCATTGAACTAAAGACAAATATGTAGCACTGCCAGAAAACAAAATGGCGGACAAAATGGCGGCCAAATATCTTCAAATGGCTATAAGTAAAGCCATATATGTGATGGAAACATGATTTTAGAGTCTATGTTAACGTTTTCGGGGTCAAGGAATGCGATGGATCTAAAGACAAGTATGTAGCACCCCGAGAAAACAAAATGGCGGACAAAATGGCAGCCAATTATCTTCAAATGGTTATAAAACAAAATGGCGGAGAAAATGGCGGTCAGTCTGGAGTTAGTGTTTTCTTGGTCAAAGCATACAAAGGAAGTAACATTCTATATCATTCACTGATGTTGTTACAGTTTAACCATCATTATTTACATGACATTTTTAGTAACGTGTGATTGCTGTTTGACCATTTTATACATTACGTACACAATATTCGTGTTTCATGACTTGATTAAAGCTATTTCAGGCATTGTTGCAGTCAATGCAATTGCACATAAGTGTACATGGCAAGTTCACGTTTCGACAGCAGCAGCGCTTTGTGTTACACTTATCAACTTTGCATGATTTACAGTAGACAAACTCTAGACACGACTGGGGCACCGGACCAATTGTAGACCACACTGGTACGAGAACACCTTCTTCAGCCGCCCTCCATCCTGATAACTGGTGTCGGAGCATCAATGTGTGGAAGATAGGCCTTTTCCCAAAATTGCCAGTTTGGTAATGAGCACGTCTAATATGCTGAATGATTATGTCACTGCATGGTGAAGAGAATCAGTCTTTTAGTTTTCCCGAACATAACATATCGTGCCTCACTGCATGTCTTGACGTTGTCATTTGTTTTACACAATCTTACCACAAATTCCTCTGCATTTGCTCTAGCTTTTCTGATAGGGGAATGTTCCCCAATGTCGAAAGTAAACGAGAACTTTCCAAGTAGGTTTTCCAAACATTTTCTTTGCTGATCCCTGCTAAATATGATGTCACATCACATCCGGTTATTCTGGGACTAAGATTGCAAGGGATATGAAGCTGATGAATATAGTGTCTTTGGTCTAGATTATGTGTGTGGCCGAGTTTTACTTCCGGTACCCTTGTACGGATCGGCTAGTCAAACATGGGTCGCTTACAGCTGACGTTATAACTAAATAAAAACGACTTTTATTAATAAGAAAACGCATAATTATGTCCCTAACTGTAAATCGCTATAAAAACACGTCTAGACCGATGCCATGTGCTGTATTTATTTCAAATCATCCCCTGCTAAGTACCCGGATGAAGCCACAAACATCGCCTGCGATGCATCAGAAAAGACCAGCTGTGATTGGCTGACGCGTTGCCGCTTCATATCCCTTTAGCAATCTTAATCCCAGGGTTATTCAAGGAAAAGCTAATATAATCGTCCCTAGTTGGTCCTTCATACTTAGAGCAATTGTGTGAATTGGAATGAACTTCCGCTGATGTTCCTGCCATCACCCACATCTCATCATATTTAATGCGTTGAAAGCTGAATGGATAGCAAGAAAATTCTGCCAATTTTTCCGCAACGGAACACTTCCACACTCTATAGGCCTACAGCGGATTGGTCGTGATGTCTTACACCGCTTCTGTCTGGTTCTACTTTTTACTGACAATGCCCAGTAGGGTCCTTGCTGGTAAAGCGAACCAGTTTGGTTTAAAGTGCAGTACAGACGCTAATTTTGTACAACTATGGTCAATGACCTATACCAATTGAAAGAGAGCCTCGTCAACTATCTAAGCACTTAATATATAAAGCGAACTACTGTCATGTAAATCTAATCAGCCCAAGTAATAGGACCTGTTGTTATTGTGATGATTCAGGTTAAGCGAATCACCATTGTAGGAAAAGTGAACCACTGTTGTGTTAAACCGAACCACACATTTAAATGCTTTAGGCCTAGGCTTTCACCCCAAATACAATGCACTGAATTAGGACCCTAAAATAGCCTACATGTTCAAACACTTAATTTAGAAGCAAAAAATAGATCTTAATACAATTAGTAGGCCTACTAGGGCCTATTTGTCAGGATTTGTTCGAAATAAAATCACCATTGTAGGAAAAGCGAACCACCGTTGTGCTAAACCGAACCACACATTTAAGTGCTTTAGGCCTAGGCTATCACACCAAATACAATGCATTGAATTAGGATCCTAAAATAGCCTACATGTTCACACACTTAGGATACAAGCAAAAAAGCAACAGTAGTATACTAGAATGCAATGTCAATAGGTCTTACTACAATTAGTAGGCCTACAAGGGCCTATTTGCCAGGATTCATTCGAAATAATGACTTAACCTAAGTGCAAAAAGAAACAACACTTGGATAAAATGGATAAAAGTGGGCCTAGGGCTATTACCCCATCACATGTAGGTTACCCACAAAATGTCAAATTCCAGTGTATAAAATTAAACGTAAAACTTAACAGGCTAAAAATTCAACAGTAAAATATTTAGGCTATGCCTAGGCTAATTATGCCACTGTCATTTTGTGTGCCATTGTCGTCATAGTTGGCTAGGGTCTACAGTCAGCCACTGTCTGCACAGCTGACACATGCAGATAAAGCTACGTATAGACCTACGAGCTTTGTCATCTAGACCCTGATAATGAAACCAAACCAGATAATGAAACCAAACCAGAAACTGGTGACACTGAATCCATTTTTGCTTATATTTATCATCGCAGCAGCCCACCCCACATGGCACTATACTCACAAAATACTGTAGCGTATACTCACCTCTAATTTGTTTCTGAGACCTCTAGAGACCATATACTCACCTCACAAAATATTTTTATTTATTTATACTAAAATACTGTAGCATAGACTCACCTCTAATATGTTTCTTAGACCTCTAGAGCCCATATATTCACCTCACAAAATATTTATATTTATTTATACTAAAATACTGTAGCATATACTCACCTCTAATTTTACAACTACAGCCTTGCTTAAATTTAATTTGCCATCTGTATTTACACAACACAACAATATAGCAATAGGCTTACTACATGAAATAGGCCATATAAGGTAAAGTGAACCATGGTTCGCTTTATCAGAATACAACAAGTTCGGTTTATCGAACAGCTAAGGTAAAGCGAACCACACCATGTTACCACAGCCACGTCACATATTATCGCTCGCATGCACTTGGAATCTATGTTTTTATAAACTACATCGGACTCGCTTGCATTGTCGACACTAGTTTCAAAAACAGAAATATGACTGCACGTGCCGTAAACAAAAGTCAAACAGCCGGAAAAATATAAAGTTTAGCAACAAACGTCAAAAGGCGTGACACGTGGAAAGTAATTTGAACACCAATTTTAGATTTCGTTTCAATAAGGTCCGATGCATCGATATCTATATTTAGGTCTAAATATAGATATCGATGGTCCGATGTCGTGTTTATATTATGCATAGATATTAGACCAATGAGCGAGAACAGCCATAGACAGCTTATGACTAACTAGACTGTGCTAGAGTTCCTCGTAATGAAATTTGGTTCGCTTTACATTATGGTTCGCTTTACCTGCAAGCACCCTATCGATCGAAAACAATATCGACCCTCTTGTAGCCAATCGAAAGTTCCTTCACAAGTGTAGGCCTAACCACTGTATCTGCCAGGTCACCAAATGTCTTTGCTCTCGGAGGTTCCCTATTACTTGAACCATTGCTTGTCCATCAATAATTAAAAGTGTAGCCTCTGTTAGAGAAATGCTGAATGATCATCCTACTTTTTCAGTGAGCATCTGAGGCCTTGTCACCCGTTCTTGCTATGCCTGAAAACAAGGCTGATCTGGCTGCATTCATATCGCACGTAGGTAGGACTAGGACTTCGTAAACGTAGCCACAGGAGTTAGTACTTAAGTGTTCAAATGAAACTGTGCACTGTATCATTAATTAATATTTACATTTAAAATTACCATTAAACGTGTTAGACCATACAACATAGGCTGCATAGCTAATGCAGTTCCAGACTAGGCCTATATTACTTTAATTATGGCTAACTTTAAAATTTAAAATCTATCAAATGCCATATTTTTTTTAAATTTAGAAGCAATAATGATTCTTATATGATTACAATGAACGACGAATCGATGGTACTAAATTAAAGATGCAGCATTCGGCTGCATTCCTGTGTGAGGGTTATATTAACTTGATTAATTTAATATTAATTAGGCCTATATATATAGTTATCGCACTTGCCAGAGGCGCGGAGCGACAGGTTCGCCTAGGGCGCCAAATACCCTGGCGCCGGCCCTGACTCAATGCACTGTAGAAATAACACAGTAGAATAACACAGCAGGCCTAATGGAACCCTGACCTCAGGGATGGGTCAGCAAGTAGGAGTGCCAAGAGAATCACGAATACTGGAAACCTTATAATCTCGGGGTCTGAAAGCTACAACAGTTGTTAGCTGCTGAAAGATAGGGTTTCTCGGTGGTTACTTCAAACAAGAGGAGGGTTTGATGTATCATCCAACAAGACTGCATGGTGAGAGAGGGGTTGAAATTCACAGGACAGCTATTAATTCCATCTTGAATTCCATCTTATGGGACACAGGGGCCCGGGAACCTATGGCGCCAAAGGCGCCTATGCTCTCACAAGTTTTGGCTCTGTGGCGCTGAGGCAGGCGCATGCTCACACAACATTTTAGTCATTAATACATTAAAAAAATCATTGGCGTCTAAATTTTAGTAGTGATTAGATAAAAGATGAGCGCCCCTGTCTTCCAGGGCCAAAGCTTATGCCGATGCACTCAACAGAAATAACACAGTAGGCCTAATGGAACCCTGACCTCAGGGATGGGTCAGCAAGTTAAGCGACTGCCAGAGTCACGAATACTGGAAACCTTATACTCTTCGGGTCTGAAAGCTACAACAGTTGTAAGCTGTTGAAAGGTAGGATTTCTCGATAGTTACTTCAAACTAGAGGAGTGTTTTGATGTGACACGGGCAATACATCATCCTACAAGACTGCATGGGGAGAGAGGGGTTGAAATTCACAGGACAGCTACTTATTAAGACAGCTGTAATGTATATATCTATTGAATTCCATCTTGAATTCCATATTGAATTCCATCTTGTGGGACATGGAGTTTGTAGTTGACCAATCTTCCGAGCCGTTCTAGCTACAGTGAGTAGGGTTATTTTAGGTTAGGGTTTGAGTTAGGGTTAGGGTTTGGGTTAGGGTTTGGGTTACGGTTAGGGTTTGAGTTAGGGTTAGGGTTTCTGTTAGGGTTTGAGTTAGGGTTAGGGTTAGGGTTTCTGTTAGGGTTTGAGTTCGGGTTAGGGTTTCTGTTAGGGTTAGGTTAGGGTTTGAGTTAGGGTTAGGGTTTCTGTTAGGGTTTGAGTTAGGGTTAGGGTTTCTGTAAGGGTTTGAGCTAGGGTTAGGGTTTCTGTTAGGGTTTGAGCTAGGGTTAGGGTTTCTCTTAGGGTTTGAGTTAGGGTTAGGGTTTCTCTTAGGGTTTGAGCTAGGGTTAGGGTTTCTGTTAGGGTTTGAGTTAGGGTTAGGGTTTCTGCTAGGGTTAGGTTAGGGTTTGAGTTAGGGTTAGGGTTTCTGTTAGGGTTTGAGCTAGGGTTAGGGTTTCTCTTAGGGTTTGAGTTAGGGTTAGGGTTTCTGTTAGGGTTTGAGGTAGGGCTAGGGTTTCTGTTAGGGTTTGAGTTAGGGTTAGGGTTTCTGCTAGGGTTAGGTTATGGTTTGAGTTAGGGTTAGGGTTTCTGTTAGGGTTTGAGTTAGGGTTAGGGTTTCTGATAGGGTTAGGTTAGGGTTAGGGTTTCTGTTAGGGTTAGGTTAGGGTTTGAGTTAGGGTTAGGGTTTCTGTTAGGGTTTGAGTTAGGGTTAGGGTTTCTGTAAGGGTTTGAGCTAGGGTTAGGGTTTCTGTTAGGGTTTGAGCTAGGGTTAGGGTTTCTCTTAGGGTTTGAGTTAGGGTTAGGGTTTCTGTTAGGGTTTGAGCTAGGGCTAGGGTTTCTGTTAGGGTTTGAGTTAGGGTTAGGGTTAGGGTTTCTGCTAGGATTAGGTTAGGGTTTGAGTTAGGGTTAGGGTTTCTGTTAGGGTTTGAGTTAGGGTTAGGGTTTCTGTTAGGGTCTGAGTTGGGGTTAGGGTTTCTGTTATGCTTTGAGTTCGGTTTAGGGTTTCTGTTAGGGTTAGGGTTAGGGTTAGGGTTTCTGTTAGGGTTTGAGTTAGGTTTGGGTTAGGGTAAGGGTTTCTGCTAGGGTTAGGTCAAAATCAATGATATATCAACCAATCAAAATCAGCGAAACATCAACCAATCAAAATCAACGAAACATCAACCAATAAAAATCAACGAAACATCAACTCAAACCCTAACGTAACGCTTACTCAAACTCTAACCCTAACTCAAACCCTAACCAAAACCCTAACTCAAACCCTAACCTAACCCAAACTCAAACCCTAACCCTAACTCAAACCCTAACGTAACCCTAACTCAAACCCTAACTCAAACTCTAACCCTAACTCAAACCCTAACCCTAACTCAAACCCTAACCTAACCCTAACTCAAACCCTAACCTAACCCTAACCCTAACCTTAACCCTACTTAAACCCTAACCCTAACTCAAACCCTAACTCAAACCCTAACCCAAACCCTAACCCTAACTCAAACCCTAACCTAACCCTAACTCAAACCCTAACCCTAACTCAAACCCTAACGTAACCCTAACTCAAACCCTAACCCTAACTCAAGCCCTAACCCTAACCGTAACCCTAACCTAACCTAACCCTACTCACTGTAGCTAGAACGGCTTGGAAGATTGGTCAACTAATTGGTCAACTACAAACTCCATGTGCCATCAGAGGCTCGGGAAGTGTTTAAAAGTTGGGTGAGCCAACCAAGGAAAACATATAGAAGGTTTGCCTTGGTTATATATAAGGCGGTTAAAGGTCAAGGCTGGTATGATTTTTGTAATTTTGGTCCCTTTTACAAACACTGGAAAAGTTAAACATACTATATAATTTGAGTAATTTAATTGATGTATTACATAATTTCAATTACAAGCAAGGTAATATTTATAATTTTTAATTTGTAAGTGAATTACATTATCTATGTAATTTGTAATTTCAAATCACATAATGTAAAATAAAATTACTTATTTTAAATTAACCATGTTAAAATATTTGTGTAAAAAACTCTTACCTATCAGAAACCCTAACCCTAACTCAAACCCTAACAGAAACCCTAACCCTAACTCAAACCCTAACCTAACCCTAACAGAAACCCTAACCCTAACTCAAACCCTAACCTAACCATAACAGAAACCCTAACCCTAACTCAAACCTTAACAGAAACCCTTACCCTAGCTCAAACCCTAACAGAAACCATAACCCTAACTCAAACCCTAAGAGAAACCCTAACCCTAACTCAAACCCTAAGAGTAACCCTAACTCAAACCCTAACCTAACCCTATCAGAAACCCTAACCCTAGCTCAAACCCTAACAGAAACCCTAACCCTTGCTCAAACCCTAACAGAAACCCTAACCCTAACTCAAACCCTAACCTAACCCTAACAGAAACACTAAACCGAACTCAAAGCATAACAGAAACCCTAACCCCAACTCAGACCCTAACAGAAACCCTAACCATAACTCAAACCCTAACCTAACACTATCAGAAACCCTAACCCTAACTCAAACCCTAACAGAAACCCTAACCCTAACTCAAACCCTAACCTAACCCTATCAGAAACCCTAACCCTAACTCAAACCCTAACAGAAACCCTAACCGTAACTCAAACCCTAACAGAAACCCTAACCCTAACTCAAACCCTAACCTAACCCTAGCAGAAACCCTAACCATAACTCAAACCCTAAGAGAAACCCTAACCCTAGCTCAAACCCTAACAGAAACCCTAACCCTAGCTCAAACCCTTGCAGAAACCCTAACCCTAACTCAAACCGTAACAGAAACCATAACCCTAACTCAAACCCTAACCTAGCCCTAACAGAAACCCTAACCCTAACCTAACCCTATCAGAAACCCTAACCCTAACTCAAACCCTAACAGAAACCCTAACCCTAACTCAAACCCTAACCTAACCCTAGCAGAAACCATAACCCTAACTCAAACCCTAACAGAAACCCTAACCCTAACTCAAACCCTAACCTAACCCTATCAGAAACCCTAACCCTAACTCAAACCCTAACAGAAACCCTAACCCTAGCTCAAACCCTAACAGAAACCCTAACCCTAACTCAAACCCTAAGAGTAACCCTAACTCAAACCCTAACCTAACCCTATCAGAAACCCTAACCCTAGCTCAAACCCTAACAGAAACCCTAACCCTTGCTCAAACCCTAACAGAAACCCTAACCCTAACTCAAACCCTAACCTAACCCTAACAGAAACCCTAAACCGAACTCAAAGCATAACAGAAACCCTAACCCCAACTCAGACCCTAACAGAAACCCTAACCCTAACTCAAACCCTAACCTAACCCTAGCAGAAACCCTAACCATAACTCAAACCCTAAGAGAAACCCTAATCCTAGCTCAAACCCTAACAGAAACCCTAACCCTAACTCAAGCCCTAAGGGAAACCCTAACCCTAGCTCAAACCCTAACAGAAACCCTAACCCTAGCTCAAACCCTTACAGAAACCCTAACCCTAACTCAAACCCTAACAGAAACCCTAACCCTAACTCAAACCCTAACCTAACCCTATCAGAAACCCTAACCCTAACTCAAACCCTAACAGAAACCCTAACCCTAACTCAAACTCTAACAGAAACCCTAACCCTAACTCAAACCCTAACCTAACCCTAGCAGAAACCCTAACCATAACTCAAACCCTAAGAGAAACCCTAACCCTAGCTCAAACCCTAACAGAAACGCTAACCCTAACTCAAACCCTAAGAGAAACCCTAACCCTAGCTCAAGCCCTAACAGAAACCCTAACCCTAGCTCAAACCCTTACAGAAACCCTAACCCTAACTCAAACCCTAACAGAAACCCTAACCCTAACTCAAACCCTAACCTAACCCTAACAGAAACCCTAACCCTAACCTAACCCTATCAGAAACCCTAACCCTAGCTCAAACCCTAACAGAAACCCTAACCCTTGCTCAAACCCTAACAGAAACCCTAACCCTAACTCAAACCCTAACCTAACCCTAACAGAAACCCTAAACCGAACTCAAAGCATAACAGAAACCCTAACCCCAACTCAGACCCTAACAGAAACCCTAACCCTAACTCAAACCCTAACCTAACCCTAGCAGAAACCCTAACCATAACTCAAACCCTAAGAGAAACCCTAACCCTAGCTCAAACCCTAACAGAAACCCTAACCCTAACTCAAACCCTAAGGGAAACCCTAACCCTAGCTCAAACCCTTACAGAAACCCTAACCCTAGCTCAAACCCTTACAGAAACCCTAACCCTAACTCAAACCCTAACAGAAACCCTAACCCTAACTCAAACCCTAACCTAACCCTATCAGAAACCCTAACCCTAACTCAAACCCTAACAGAAACCCTAACCCTAACTCAAACCCTAACCTAACCCTATCAGAAACCCTAACCCTAACTCAAACCCTAACAGAAACCCTAACCCTAACTCAAACCCTAACCTAACCCTATCAGAAACCCTAACCCTAACTCAAACCCTAACAGAAACCCTAACCCTAGCTCAAACCCTAACAGAAACCCTAACCCTAACTCAAACCCTAAGAGAAACCCTAACCCTAGCTCAAACCCTAACAGAAACCCTAACCTAAATCAAGCCCTAACCTAACCTTAACAGAAACCCTAACCCTAACTCAAACCCTAACAGAAACCCTAACCCTAACTCAAACCCTAACCTAACCCTATCAGAAACCCTAACCCTAACTCATTCCAATTCACACAATTGCTCTAGGTATGAAACATCAACCAATCAAAATCAACGATCAATCAACCAATCAAAATCAACGAAATATCAACCAATCAAAATCAATGATATATCAACCAATAAAAATCAACGAAACATCAACCAATCGAAATCAACGAAACATGAACCAATCAAAATCAACGAAACATCACCAATCAAAATCAACGATCAATTAACCAATCAAAATCAACGAAACATCAACCAATCAAAATTAACGAAACATCAACCAATCAAAATCAACGATCAATTAACCAATCAAAATCAACGATTTCGATTGGTTGATGTTTCGTTGATTTTTATTGGTTGATATATCATTGATTTTGATTGGTTGATATTTCGTCGATTTTGATTGCTTGATGTTTCGTTGATTTTGATTGGTTGATGTTTCGTTGATTTTGATTGGTTAATTGATCGTTGATTTTGATTGGTTGATGTTTCGTTGATTTTGATTGGTTGATGTTTCGTTGATTTTGATTGGCTGATATATCATTGATTTTGATTGGTTGATATTTCGTCGATTTTGATTGGTTGATGTTTCGTTGATTTTGATTGGTTGATGTTTCGTTGATTTTGATTGGTTGATGTTTCGTTGATTTTGATTGGTTAATTGATCGTTGATTTTGATTGGTTGATGTTTCGTTGATTTTGATTGGTTGATGTTTCGTTGATTTTGATTGGCTGATATATCATTGATTTTGATTGGTTGATATTTCGTCGATTTTGATTGGTTGATGTTTCGTTGATTTTGATTGGTTGATGTTTCGTTGATTTTGATTGGTTGATGTTTCGTTGATTTTGATTGGTTAATTGATCGTTGATTTTGATTGGTTGATATTTCGTCGATTTTGATTGGTTGATGTTTCGTTGATTTTGATTGGTTGATGTTTCGTTGATTTTGATTGGTTGATGTTTCGTTGATTTTGATTGGTTAATTGATCGTTGATTTTGATTGGTTGATGTTTCGTTGATTTTGATTGGTTGATGTTTCGTTGATTTTGATTGGTTGATGTTTCGTTGATTTTGATTGGTTGATGTTTCGTTGATTTTGATTGGTTGATGTTTCGTTGATTTTAATTGGTTGATGTTTCGTTTGAATTGATTGGTTGATGTTTCGTTGATATTGATTGGTTGTTGTTTCGTTGATTTTGATTGGTTGATGTTTCGTTGATTTTGATTGGTTAATTGATCGTTGATTTTGATTGGTTGATGTTTCGTTGATTTTGATTGGTTGATGTTTCGTTGATTTTGATTGGTTAATTGATCGTTGATTTTGATTGGTTGATGTTTCGTTGATTTTGATTGGTTCATGTTTCGTTGATTTTGATTGGTTGATGTTTCGTTGATTTTTATTGGTTGATATATCATTGATTTTGATTGGTTGATATTTCGTTGATTTTGATTGGTTGATTGATCGTTGATTTTGATTGGTTGATGTTTCATACCTAGAGCAATTGTGTGAATTGGAATGAACTTCCGCTCTGCTGATGTTCCTGCCATCACCCACATCTCATCATATTTAATGCGTTGAAAGCTGAATGGATAGCAAGAAAATTCTGCCAATTTTCCCCCAACGGAACACTTCCACACTCTATAGGCCTACAGCGGATTGGTCGTGATGTCTTACACCGCTTCTGTCTGGTTCTACTTTTTACTGACAATGCCCAGTATCGATCGAAAACAATATCGACCCTCTTGTAGCCAATCGAAAGTTCCTTCACAAGTATAACCACTGTATCTGCCAGGTCACCAAATGTCTTTGCTCTCGGAGGTTCCCTATTACTTGAACCATTGCTTGTCCATCAATAATTAAAAGTGTAGCCTCTGTTAGAGAAATGCTGAATGATCATCCTACTTTTTCAGTGAGCATCTGCAACAGTGAGGCCTAATTGTCACCCGTTCTTGCTATGCCTGAAAACAAGGCTGATCTGGCTGCATTCATATCCATTCAGCTTTCAAAAGCCACAATGTGGTGATCTAGATGTAGTTGTTGTTGGTGGTTTCTTACCAGAATAATTGTACATGCTACGCAGGCAAATCTAAAAACCGTGGTCGTTTGTGCAAGGGATACAGACGTTATTCTGCTGTTGCTGCATCACTGTCAACGCTTTAAATGTGACGAGGTGTGGGTGATGGCAGGAACATCAGCAAAGCGGAAGTTCATTCCAATTCACACAATTGCTCTAAGTATGAAGGACCAACTTCCTGTGCTGTCGGCTCTAGGAGCCCTAGCGATCGTCATGAGACACAGTGTCCTTTGCCGTCTTGCTACTTCCCCAGTAGCCCTTGAGTCGCGCTCCGGCCTGGTAGTCCCACCATCAGCGCTCCGGCCTGGGAGTCCCACCATCAGCGACCATCGGCGGTGGTTTGGTGTGTCTCATGACGATTTTCTTGGCATGTTAACAGGGGTGGTTTGCCATTGCCTTCCTCTGGTTTTGCCTGCCGTGCCCGTTCGTTCCCCTTCCTTTGGAAGGGTACCAACAGTTCCCCTTCCTTTGGAAGGGTACCAACAGTCCGCACCACGTGAAGGTGGACACGGAGAACTTTGGTTCACCAGCCCAGGTCGGATCCGAATCTACTCTCATGAGAGACGTCGGTCAGGTCGCCTCCCTGCTTTACTCTGCAACAGAGTGACTGGTGAACCTTTGCGGACCTCTAGGGACGATTATATTGGCTTTTCATTGAATAACCGGATGTGATGTGACATCATATTTAGCAGGGATCAGCAAAGAAAATGTTTGGAAAACCTACTTGGAAAGTTCTCGTTTACTTTCGACATTGGGGAACATTCCCCTATCAGAAAAGCTAGAGCAAATGCAGAGGAATTTGTGGTAAGATTGTGTAAAACAAATGACAACGTCAAGACATGCAGTGAGGCACGATATGTTATGTTCTGGAAAACTAAAAGACTGATTCTCTTCACCATGCAGTGACATAATCATTCAGCATATTAGACGTGCTCATTACCAAACTGTCATTTGGGAAAAGGCCTTTCTTCCACACATTGATGCTCCGACACCAGTTATCAGGATGGAGGGCGGCTGAAGAAGGTGTTCTCGTACCAGTGTGGTCTACAATTGGTCCGGTGCCCCAGTCGTGTCTAGAGTTTGTCTACTGTAAATCATGCAAAGTTGATAAGTGTAACACAAAGCGCTGCTGCTGTCGAAACGTGAACTTGCCACGTACACTTATGTTAGGCTGACCAGATATTGGAAACTAAAAACCGGGACACTTCAATCACAAAATCAATTTGTGTTTTGTCAATAATTATAATATAACTTGCACATGTATCTATTTTATATTTATTCAATAATATATAATATACATTATATTGGTATAAGTGAAAGGTTTTATTGGAAATCATGCTTTTAAACTTAAAGTTTAATTATAAACAGTCTTGTTGTCAAGACCTTAAACCTCAAGACCAAGAACTTGAACTTCAAGACCAAGATCAAGACTTTGAACCTCAAGACCAAAACCGAGAAAAAAAACCAAAATCACAACCATATCCAGACTTCTATTCTTACTAAAAAAAATGTCAAGTTGGACTACTCGCTATTTTCATGAAAACAGGAGTCTTTTATTTTATTCAAACAAAACAACTTCAAATGCAGACTGCAGAGAATTCCGAATTCGTATTTACAAAAGTCCTTCATGCGAAATGTTATTCCAAATGCCTGTTGCAGTTTATAAAAACCAATTCGCTCAGAATTTTTCTGACCAAGACGTGACCTGTGGGCCTCATAAAAATTCTGCCATGTGAAAGAATAACCTACGTTCTACACGTGCTGAAATCACTGGCACACAGATCAGCTTTTCATGTACCGGATGTAAATGTATAAATTGTGAGTTCGTTTTAAAATCATTCCATGGTAAATAACCGGAAGTCAAAATAATTGTCCATGACAAACAGTAAGGTATCATTCACAGCGTGTAAATACTAAAGCAATTGTATTAGTAATTACTGGATAAAGTTTAAAAATTCATATGTTTTGTTAAATGACTGTTCATATTGTCAAAAGTCTTGGTCTTGGTCTTGCAAAACCAAGACCAAGACTTTGAACCTCAAGACCAAGACCTTGAACCTCAAGACCAAGACCAAGACTTTTGGTCTGAAGACCAAGACTTTAAAAACGAACTCGAGTGCACTCGAGACCAAGACCTTGATCTCCAGGACAACAAGACTGATAATAAATTTATCAAATCAGTCACTCATTTTTGGCGCTTGAATGTATGCTTCTTAAAAGCTTTTTGTCTGCTAATATTCTGTCATAAAATTCAACACATGTTTCTTCCATATTCACTTTCACTATCAAAACAGCTTCAAGAGTTTCTTCTGATAATCGACTTTTTTGATCTGACCAATAAGAGTTCATAAGTGAGAAAACTCGCTCAACTGGAGCATTAGTTCCAGGAATTGCCAACAAGAATTGTAGAATCATTTTCAAATTTGGAAGAATTATATCTCGTTCTTGCAGAATATTATCACTACGACAATATGACGTTTAGAACCGGAAGAGGTATTACTGTATTATGAATGGTAATAAATAAATAAAAATGAAGTTAAAATGAATTTACTCGCCAGATGCCAGTAGTAAAATCAAGGAGACGTTGATAAGTCAGATCAGTTCTTAAAAACCGGGACATTTTTAGGGTTTGGCCTACCTTTCCCGGCAGCCGGGACAGCTACCAGAAAATCGGGACTGTCCCGGGAAAACCGGGACGTCTGGTCAGTCTAACTTATGTGCAATTGCATTGACTGCAACAATGCTTAAAATAGCTTTAGTCAAGTCATGAAACACGAATATTGTGTACGTAATGTATAAAATGGTCAAACAGCAATCACACGTTACTAAAAATGTCATGTAAATAATGATGGTTAAACTGTAATAACATCACTGAATGATATAGAATGTTACTTCCTTTGTATGCTTTGACCAAGAAAACACTACTCCAGACTGACCGCCATTTTGTCCGCCATTTTGTTTTATAACCATTTGAAGATAATTGGCTGCCATTTTGTCCGCCATTTTGTTTTCTCGGGGTGCTACATACTTGTCTTTAGATCCATCGCATTCCTTGACCCTGAAAACGTTAACATAGACTCTAAAATCATGTTTCCATCACATATATGGCTTTACTTATAGCCATTTGAAGATATTTGGCCGCCATTTTGTCCGCCATTTTGTTTTCTGGCAGTGCTACATATTTGTCTTTAGTTCAATGGCATTCCTTGACCCCGAAAACGTTAACTTAGACTCTAAAATCAAGTGTACATCACATACATGGCTTTACTTATAGCCATTTGAAGATATTTTGCCGCCATTTTTTCGGCCATTTTGTTTCTGCCAGTGCTATATATTTGTCTTTAGTTCCATCGCATTCCTTGACCCCGAAAATGTTAATTTAGACTCTAAGATTATGTTTCCATCCCATACATGACTTTACTTATAGCAATATGAAGATAGTGGCCGCCATTTTGGCCGCCATCTTGTTTTCCCATGCAACCGCTAAATATCCAGCTTGCTAACCGCGATTTTCGTTTTCAGCAGGGTCAAATTAGTGTAGAAACGCCGGTTAGCAAATTGTTACATGATTTGCTTCTAACAATGTCATTTTTAGATTCCAAGCCTAGTCTATATCGGGAGGGTTCATTTCTGGACCTTGATACAAAAACGTGCCCTACGTCATAGGTGTGATAGTATCTATTCCCTACGTACTTACACCGTGACGTTACAACGTTCCCTCCCATTCGTGATCTTTGCTCCAGCGAGTTCCGTTGAAGAAATCGCGAGAATTTTCGCGTGATGTAAGAAACGTGGATTGTAGTTCATCGTATGTGTTCGAGTCGAAATAAAAGTTTACTATAACGCCAAGATATTTATATGTTTTGAATGTTCAGGCACACAGTGAGTATACCATAACTAGCGGTCGGTAGAGTATACTTTGATGGTATCTGGCGATTACTATACGGCCGAAATGACGCGATTTCGAACGTAGTGTCTTCCTTCGGACTTAAACACGCGTTGTGACACTTGCATAAACGTGATGCAACTTAAAGTTCAATTGAGTTTACCTGATGGAACTGGAAACCATTTTAGCATCAGAGGGAATATAAAGAGGAGGTGCCACAATTTTTACAATTTCTAGCGTACGAAACTTTCCAATCACCGATGGTTAAATAGACGACTAGCGTTAGTACAAACTCGATGTTTTGGTGTTTCGTGTTTATTCCCGACTATTTTGTGTTCTACTTGTGAATTTATTGTTTAGAAGATGGTACTCCTGGCTAGGGTTGCCAGACGTCCGGCCAAAGGAGATGTTACAATGTATCTATGTAGAAAATGCATATTTATTTCCGGTAGCAGAGCGGTGTCTGGTTTGTTTTTTTATTAGTAATTTTCAATGTGACCTCGTTTCTTGGTTACTTACCCTCTGACTCCGGAGCGAAAAAGAACCCAGCCACAACCAATGCAAACACATACAAACATGACTGTTTTATCAAACCTGCTTATATCAAAGCCTCGCTTGTTTCGAAAACACTACAGTCCCTATCGAACTGTTGACTAGCAGATATATCGAAGTTCCAGGGCCATTCTGCAACATTTGCTAAACTATTGGCCTAGTTGTAGCTTATGGTTGCTTTGTTTGCCAATGGGCTGCAGGTATGAGACAAAGACTGACGCACGTGTATGATTTTGCCTTTGTACCTTAGCCTCATTTTATTGACCTAAATTGTAGAGCTTCTGAAAGGTGGGGTGATGAAGACGAGCGGGTTTTGGCAACAGTGACACGACTGACACCGGCGCCAATACCGGTGCCAATTGTATTTGAAGCGTTGAATGCAAAAGAAACCAAAATGGGCCTATGGTCCAGTTGGCTACAGTGGTTAGAGCGTGCACCTCTGTGTGTCAGGGTGCCGGCTCCCGTGCCGATAGCGGCTTTAGAGATTTGAATATCGGCTAGCATAGTTTATGTGGCACATGGGGACTTTAAAAGGCATGACTTCGATTCAAAGAGGCACCAGTGATCGAGCAGGGTGAGACCATGTGGTCGCTGTTTAGTGTCAGATAAAGCTTGATGTGAATATCTATGTATCTATGTCAAACCTTGGATGTATCGACCTCTGTAACGATGGTCCCTTGAGCTTTGATATAATGATGTTTTGCTGTACAGTGATTTGAAAGCAAGCAGAGATTGTGAAACGTACTTGCCAATACAGCTGCAATTTTCTCATTGATCGTAAACAGAGAAAATAGTGCATGCTCAAGCTTGTGGGTAAAACATTCTGAATCCATCACAGCACTATTCTCTTTTATGGCCACTGCATGAAGGATCCACTTAGGCCTATCTGGCGTATGGGATTTGAGTAGCATTTGTTTCATCATCATCATTCATAATTTTGGACAATAACCCACGTGTGATGCCAGTTTTCTCCCACATCACCATCTGTGAATTTCTGTTATCAAGTCTGCAGCAACAGATTCCAATATAACTTTAGAGCAAAGCAGAATAATATTTTGACTTTAAATAAATAAAACAAAATATACATAACATAATACTGATATGGAAGTTGACAAGTCCAGCTAACAGGTTCATGTCTGTTAGCAAATTCTAACTTGACATCTCTAACAAGTTCCTGTTATGTCCAGGCTTGGCATGTTTAATGACCTCTCATTACCAGTCTATCTCCTTCAGAGCTAAGATAGTAGACAGCTATCCATTGACCTTTCCTTGAGCTGAGATAGCAGCCAGCTTTGCAAATTCCTCTTGAGCTTATTCTGAGCAGAGTCGTGGTAAAAGAGACAATTTGCCCAGAGTTCTTAACTTGTTATGTGATACAGTACAGCTGGTATTTTATAAAATCTCCTTGCCATGTCCTAATTTTCTGCAGAGCTCATGAAGCTAGGTCAATTCCTGCTCAATACCTCCCATGTTACTAACAGAATTGGCTGAGATTCATGCCATATGTATTTAATTGAAAAGTCAGAAACTTTTCTGCAACATTTAAAATTTCAATGACTGCACCAGTGCACCCCTCAGAAGGCATTTAATAAAACTTTAAGATATCCAGTTATCAGTTGAATCATTTTGTATCAGAAAATACAAAAGAATTTTTTTAAATTTAAGGATATGTTGAGAAGTATGTTCTATCTGTAACCATTGTTGTCACATTTTCAGCAAATATGTTCATTGTGTAGATGATCACATATGGATATTTTTAGCAATACATTCTTCCCATGACCATTGTCAGATTTGGTCAACTTTGGCAGCCAGATAACTCATGATATCTAAGTAAAACTTTGCTCATGATATCTAAGTAAAACTTTGTCTATGTGGCTTTGCCAGCCACATAGACAATGACTATTTTCCAGATAGAGAAACTAATATTGTTTGGCTGTTACATTTGGAGATCTGAATCACCAAAACTTGCCCAGTTTAAAGTAGGATGATTTTAAAGGCACATTTAAACATTAATACAGCTGAAATTATGGGACACTCTGAATTCAATATGACCTCTGTGTGCCAGACATCAGTACTTGAATCAATGAGGCAATAATAGTAATTATAATTTTCTTATCGACATAAAAAACTGTACAGTGATGAAATTTCTTCATAAATTTTCAAATTGGACGTATCCAGGTTTCGCAGAAATGCTTTGTGAGGGTGGTGTCGTAGAATCTGCAATATCTCTAAAAGTACATTAAATATTGCAGACAAATTTTCATCGATACATGTTGCAAAATGTATGCGATAAGCACTCAGCCAATTTGGATACGATCATGTGGTGAAGTTGCTTGGATTTGGTTGAAACCCTGCTGGAATGAACCACTTGGCTTAAACCCTCAACCTGATCTCAGAGCAAATGCCCTAATGCTGGATAGCTGTTGAATAGTCAGGTATTGTGCAAATTGTTCTTAACATTATTTGATGTTAAACTAACTATATAGGATCCTGTCGTTTGAATGATAGTTTATTCAAAGGTGTTTGGTTTCTTTGTATAAATTTAGGTTCAATGGAACGTATTTACAATGGATGACCGAGCACTTCTTGGACTTGGGTCAGCGGCGGATAGCCAAGCCCAACAACGGGTAATCACTTTGCCTTTATTCTCTTAGGTATCATGGGGACTATGCTGGCTCAATTATAATGAAAGTTGTGTAAGTTGATCTGGACATGAAGATAGCTGATAGGCTCAGATTCAGGCCAAGTGAACAAAGTACCTTGGCTGTTTGCAACATTGATATTGAGTTAAATTGACATTGAAAAGTTAAATTGTCTGGGTTTGTCTTCATTGGCCCTTGAGCATCACTGGAACAGCTGTGTGACATTTATTAACTTTGTGTGTCCTATATGCTACATGACTATGTACAATCACTTTGCTAGGACTAACAAGCAGTGCTAACTGGTAATATGTTTTTCCCTGATGCTGTGTGTCTTTACTTCAAAGCAAGAAGCACATGTAGGGCTTTTTCTTGCCCTGAATCTTCCACATTGGAAGAAAATCTCTTATGCTTAATATATACAGTGTATTGTTTTTGTGTGACTCAACTTTAAAACTCTCAGTTTGACTCAATCAGCAGTTTAGATTTATTGTTGTTTTTATTATTATTATTATTATCATTATTATTATTAATCAAATAGTAATATCACACTAACTTATGAATTCACTTCACGTGTGTGGGTAGCTGGAAATGGTTGTCTTCAATTGCTTATGGAATGAAATAAGAGATAGAGAAGGGTCATTCAAAGGTGGTGGCAAGCAATGAATTCCATGGATGGATGGAGTCCAGTATGCATTTGAGGCATGGAGTCCACACATATCTTTTGGCAAGTTGGAATTAATATTTGGCCAGAGGAAGTGGATTTTAGGTTTGTCCTGGTGGGATTAAGAGCAAGTGGAGTGCATACATCAGCTGGGTAGCTCGGTGCTAGAACATGAAGTACATGGTATAATATTAAGACAGCAACTTTACAGTGAACCTGAGCAGAAAAAGATAACCAATGTTATTTTGAAGACATTGAGTCTGTAACTGGAGATTTTGGGGGAAGGCAAAGAACAAGATGAGCAGCTGTACGCAGAACTGGTTGTGAGTAGCCATAGGCGTGATGAGGAAGGAACTGATCTCTTTTGAGAGGTCCTATAGTGCTATATAAAAACCTTTATACATACATGAAAACATGTCTTGAGTTGGTTGTCACATTCTTATAATTGTTTATAAAATATTTTATATTTAAGAATACACTTCTGTGCTTCAAGTGGCTAGCAAGTGATGTTTTTTACATTTTAGGCTGCCCAGTATTTTGAGGAGTTGAAGCAGTCAGAAAATGGATGGCAGATCTGCATGAATGCACTCATTACAAATTCATATGCTGGGTAACTATATTCATTCTTATCACTTTTAAAATTGTTCTTAAGACCTATAGTATGGCATTTGCCCCAATGTTGTCCACTTCTTCTTCTTCATACTATGTATATATTTTATACAAGAATTACTATTAGATACTTATGTGTAGCCATATCGAGAGTGACTAAGCATTATTTTGGTAGACATGCTTGAATCTTATTTGTAATATTTATTATTTAACCTAGCTGAGTGTTATTGGTGTCTAGTTAAGACACTTGATTTGGAACTGAATAGTTTTACAGTTGAACAACTTACATGAGACTGATGCTTTAAGTTGCTTTTTTCAATCATATTATTTCGTTTTAGAAATGATCACATTCGATTCTTCTGTTTCCAAGTCATTGAGTACTATTTAAAGACGAGGCAAGTACAAGTTTGCGTTTGTTAAATGCTGAGCATACTGCAGTTTTAACAAGTTGCCTATTCTTAGACTTAAGATTGCTAACTTGTGCATTCCACTTGAGATTAAGCCAACCAGGAGACACTTAGATGAGCTTCCTCAATAAAGACTTGTGTTTTCTATGCCTTTCACATGCTGGGAATTATCGATAGAATTCACTACCACCAACATTGTGGGACCCTTCTCTTGATCTTGTCAGGTTTGCACATGAATGAATAGTGAAAACTTGTGTTTTTCAGTTAGCTGTGCTTTGGAGGAGAATTCACAAAGTAGCACAATATGAGTATCTGATTAATAATAATAATGATGATAAAAAACTCAGTTTGAATTAGTCATATTTCATAAAATTTAATTCTGGGTTGGAAAACGTAACAGGTTAACATGCAAGGTCATTTTTGACAGTGCTTGACTTGGCCACAAATTTTCAGATGTGCTATTGATCTAGCACATTATATAGAATGCGATGACTGAAAATTAATTGATTCCAGAAACGGGGTGGTTATTAATAATAATTAATGTTTTTATGAATAAAGCATTTGAAATATTGCATTTTGTATTTACTTTATAGGTGTTGCAATGTTGGCATTTGTAAGTGCTGTTGGTCATGCACATTGTAATAAATGCTTTGATAATAAACTCAAAAGTCACTGAATCCAGGAAAGGTTAGGGCTTAATTCATCTGCAAATGGACATTTTTGTTATGAATAAATCACTGAAGAAGTCTAGCAGTTTTGTGCTTAATCAGCATTTTAATAACATTTGATACTTGTGTAACTTAGATATGCCAGTGCAAATGCTGTGGAACAACAACGTATGAGGACATTTCTTATGTCTTGGATTCAAGGACTTGTAAGTCTTTTTATGGTCATAGTTTATATATATATCTGAGGTGTTTTGTGATTGATTAAAATTTGTAATTACAGACTTTTAATTGGCCGGTCTTCTTGCTGTTGGATTTTGAAACTAATGCTATCTCCATTCACTTTGTCCTCTCTATGTTCCACCCTTTGATGCTTTGACTGTTAAATATTGTGTTCCACTGATTTGGAAATGCAAGTCCTTGTCAATTAGCCGCAATTCAGAGTTGTACCTACGCACAGCACACTTAATTTGTAGATGAATTTGTCAATATTGTCTATTTTCCTTCCGGTCCTACAAGATCTATGATTAGCCACATGGTTCTACACCAGGGATGGCGAACCTATGGCTCGCTTGCCCAAAGTGGCACACATTTAAATTTTGTGGGCACACGGAATTCGGAGCCTCCCCCAAATTTCAAACTTAGAAATACAAAATCATTGTAGGAATCCACATATTCTTGTTTGAAGGACGTTATTTTAACACCATTCAAACGCAATTTTTGAAATAACGTCTTTAATTTTTTACGCTTTGTTAACTAAAACCTATATGAGAAAAATAATTGTATACTGTGCAATATTCCGAGGGGCACGCGACAGTATTTTTCAAAATGATTTAGCAGCATTTTGGCACGCGCCTTAAAAAAGGTTCGCCACCCTTGTTCTACACGTATTATTGTTTGATACATGACTCTTAGATTGCTTACACTCGAGTATTCTTATTACAATCTCATACACTAGTAGATCCTTATTGTTGGACACATGACTTCAAGTTATTGCGTACGTTAGAGTATCTTTATTATGAGCCATGTGGCTCTAAGATTACTTTAGCGTTAGGATCATTATAATTTGGAAGCCATATCAGATATTTAGTGGAAATAATGTTTACTTTGGGTTCTTTGTGCCTGTAACTACACTTAATAATGAGCCTGTGATGTAATTGCCAGATAGATCTGTTGCTCTAATGAATTTTGTGTTTGTTAAATATTTGAATATGTTTTTAATATTATTTAAATTTGATAATTAGTGCTGATAGTCTTATACTTATATTTGCCAGGTGCTTTTCCTTGTACCAATGTCTCCTAGGTTCTTGTGACAAAAGTGAGATGGATGTTCGTTCCGTTTTGTAGTTATAAAAAATTGTTGCATTGTTAACATAGCGTAGTTATGTTTCAGTCTTATTGCTAAAATAATAAGTGTTTTATGATTGTGAAGAGTTGTGACGGAGTTGTGTTTTGTTTCATTCCAGAACGAAGCAGTTGAGGAGAAGTCCTTCATTCTTAATAAAGCAGCACAGATTTTTGTGTATGCATGCCTGTGCGATTATCCGGGTCGGTGGCCAACTCTTTTTCATGAACTGAATGAAACCCTGCGACTCGGTATCCCGACTGTCGACATGTATCTGCGGATTCTTCTAGCAATCGACAGTGAAATCGCTGATCGTGATATAGTTCATGGTGCACAGGTTGGTCTATTCAAGCTGTGTCTAATGATGCTGATTCTGTGTAAGTCTTAGGAACCCCACCCTGTCGTATGTGAATAACATGTATATGCTGATGGGGCACCTATGGACTATATATTTGGTCCTGTGCATTAACATTAAAGCTCACATACCACAGAAACTCCTTATTACATGCCTTGTTATAACTCGAATTCTGGTATAACGTGGTTGGGGACCTGAATCCCAATTTAGTTCAGTTTTAGAAAATGACCTCTTGGTAATACAATAATGTTATATGGCAATTCTACATATTGTTCACAAAGACAGGACTTTGTCGAATTTCCATTTTAGTTGAGACTGGGATTAAGGATGGAATGCTGAAAATGATTTCTTTAAAAGTGATGCTAGATTTTGATTAGCTTGATTATTTTTCAGGTGTGAAGAATAACTATTTAATGCAGAAGCAAATTGAAGTGCAGTATATGTGATGACTGCGTTGTTTCTCTGGATATTTATTCTTGACTTGTCTGATATTAGTCCTAGATATCACTAAGGACATATGATACATTGTGAACATGTTGCATCTGTGACAACTTGTGTTGAAGAATAAACAAAAATTGATTGATTGACCATTCTGTACTTTAGTCAGTATCCTGCATTATTTTTCTTTTAGACGTAAATAAAAATTAAGTCTAGTTTTCTGTCTCTGTTGTGTAATTAAAGGACTTGCAGAGGAATGCTGTGATTAAAGACAATATTCGACTGCAATGCATTCCAAGTCTCGTTGATACGTGGTACAATATTCTGGTAAGTTTCTGTAAAATATAATTTTATTTGTAGAGCTCTAGTGAATTAAATACTTAGTAATATTAGTTTAGAACGAGTGCTAATTCTTTTAAGTGATTCATTAATAGGTGTCCGTAGGTAGCAGTACATAATTCTTCTAGTGCTAATGCTCACATTCTGTGCTGTGTTGGTCTCCATGCCTCGATCGTCGCTCATTGCAGCAAATATTGCATTTGATCAACAGATACTTTGACTGTTGCTCTGTTATACACAATAAGTATTTGGGATTAAAGACAGTCTTTGTGGCTGGCCCAGTGCTTTTAAAATCATTGCCCAGTTCTGCGCATACTGTCGGTTCTCTAAGTCTTTCAGAGCTAAACTTGAGACATCTTTTTCAGCTTGCTGAGTCGCCATAGCTTGTCCTTTGGTTTCTCTGACTTCTCGACCAGGTTTCTGTTAGTGAATACAATTTAGACTACAAGTTGACTTGAAGCGAGAATCGAGTGATGCATTATGATTACAGTGCTATAGAAGTGATTAGAGTCAGTATAACACTAGTACCATAGCAGTGACATTGTCAATTCATAGCTCATCTATGCAAGCAATACGTTTTGCATATATGAACTATGAATTGACATTGCCATTGTTGTTATGGTATTAGTGTTATACTGACTCTTTGCATACACATGTTTGGCCAGATTGACATCATCAGCTGCACAATAAATGTTAAACAGTACCAAATACTACCACAGAAATCTGCACAACCTCTCCAATACCTGAACATTTCACTCTTTTGGGGAGGGGGATAGATGAATGGTAACACTCGTGGCCAGGAGAACATTAGATCGCGGTTTGATACCCGTAACCCCCCTCTAGGGCGGTGCCTTGTGTGGCTGCCAAAACGTGTGTTTAATTAAGATCTTGATTGTACTGGCGTGTTTCAATGTAATCTTACTGCCTACTTGTCAGTTTGAATTAATAAAGAAGATTATTATTATTATTATGATCATATGATTGTTGTGTACACAGGTGACCTACGAATCAACAAAGCCGGCCTTAGTCTGCATGTGTTTGAATGTGATCGGTGCGTACATTTCGTGGATCGATATTGGTCTTATAGCCAATGAACGATTTGTACCTGTCCTCTTGAGATTCATGTCTCAGCCACTGTTACGGGAGACGACATGTGACTGCATACACGAAATCATCATCAAAGGAATGGATCCCATGGCCAAGACTAAGCTCATCGAGTCGTTCACCAAGGTCCTCAATTCTGCTGGTCTCCTCAGTCTTGAACTTCAGGTCTGATTGATTAAATTCCACTGATTTTGATGTATGCCAGTCTCTTTTTATAGCAACGTTGTGACATAAATATGCGGTTGTTTCTGGTTTTGGCAGGACAGTCGTTCGGAGCACGTATAATAGCACCCTTGTAAGATAGCTACCGGTACTTGGAGATGCTCCTTGTCCAACTCCGGCAATGAAGGACAGTTTTCAAATGCCTGAGAAAGATATATGCAGAGTCCGTTGTTAAAAGGACATGCATGTCTGAAGAAAGGTTTTTCCACATGTTTGGCCCAACCACTAAAAAGGAAATGAGATCTATTGCTGGATTACTGTGGTTATGGATTTGACTCGGCTGCAAGGGCCTTCAACCCCGAGACTAGCCTTTTGAGGGATGTTTATAAAGGCATATAAGCACGTTACCTTTTCCTTATTACTTTACCATGAGACAGTGGCTTCTTGTTTAAAGAGATATTGCATATTTATGACATGGTGTATTGTGCATTGCATTGTTAGTGCATTTAACGCATTTCTGGAGCATAGTCGGTAATCTAAGCGAGCAATGTAAGTGGTAGCCCAGGCGAGATTACAGTAAATTTTGGAGTAGTATTGCTGAATTCATATATTGTTTGGTAAACAAATGAGCAATGGGTGATGATATCTCAGTGTTATTTGAGATTTTTTTGGGCTTGCAGGATGATGATGGTGACTATATGGCCAAGTTAGCAAAGCTGGTCAATGGGATGGGACTTCAGCTGATTTCATGTTGGCAGAAGTAAGTGCAAAAGTCTCAATTTTCATAACCAATTTTTCTAGGAGCTTGCTTTCATTGAAAGCTTAGATCAGATTTGGTTTCGGCATTTCTGCTCAACTTGTACCCCTAGCTGACTCAGCTATGATGAGTACAGTGGCCATACAGTGTTTGTAGGAAGACATCCAGTGAGTGGATAAAATACCCAGTAGGTGATGGAAGCAGATGAGAAAACAAGGGAGAAAATTGGCAACCCGCTGTTTGCAGATGCTAAATGAAGTTGCTAGCACTTCATACCCAATGTTACCCATGGCTGCCTTTGAGGCTAGTTTACCATTAAAATTTTTTGTAGTAGAAATATTTGATGCACCCTGATGGAACTGTTACGTAGTCATGTTGCGGTGCCTTCATAGGGTTCGATATTCTTTTTAAAGTACTTGGATACATGAATTTATGTAAACATACTTACATGTTGTAAAAAATTCTTCTATGCAGGAGTTTCTTCAGAGCATAAACAACATGTGTGTTAACCTTTACTAGTACTGGGGAAACCGTAACTATTAATGGTCGTTGTGGTTAACGTTTGAAGGTTGATGAAGTCTCAAGATGCAAAGAATGCAGAAGTAACGCTTGAGGCACTTGAATCCAAAGTGCCTTTTATGTTGAAGTTCCTCAGTAGCGAAGATGACGATGTTTCTGGTACAGTTGCTGTGTTCGCACATGACTACATGACACTCCTGAAACAAATGTTGCCTCTTAACGAGAAGCAGAGAGCCATTGTTCAGGTGAAGATCATCAGTGTTCTGTTTGTATGTATATATATATTTATGTATATGGGTGTTTACTATGGTGCCTCACAAATGTACTGCCTATGCCACCATAACTGATGCTGAGACACTGAGCAGAAGTAGTTATAGTCTTTTCATCTTAAATGTTATGGTGACTAAACTCTGCAGCTCTCTCTTTAACATTCACGGGAGGAATCTTAGTGTACATGTCCTGTCGAAGTGACTGTTATTGAACTGTGTGCAGTCTGCTGGAATAACTTGCGTAGTTGTTAATGCTTCGGCCAAATCAACCTTCAGCTGTGGACCACATCTCAGAGGACTGTTGAAAGAGGCATTGTTAAATGAACAAGACTGTTGGTGCTTGTTTTGCATTGTGTCTCTACTGTAACTTTTAAATCACAGTTAAAGTTGGCCTAAATGACAAATGCAGTATTAACATTTTACTTGTGTTACTGGTTAGCACTGGGCTTGATATGTGAATGGATAATGTTGAACATGTGCATCCTCGCTGGATCTTGTTTCTAATTCTAACTTAACAGAACGGTCATATGAGCAGTGAATAATGCCAAATGCCTTGGGTACATTCACGTGCATTGATTAATGTTGAGTAATGAAAATCAGTGCATTTTTCTTTGTTAGGAAATCTTATGGATCATTATAAAGAAGATGAAATATGACAGCTCGTACAGTTTTGAAACTGAGGCAGGTATAGTTATGTCTAATGAGAGTGTGGGTGATTTGTATGCTGTTTGATGTACCCGTGATTCTCTCTATAGCGCAATGTGGCATCATGTCATGCAAAGCTATTAATGTAACACACTGTTGAGTTAGCATATGGTACATGGTACACATGGAACTGCAGTTTTGCGCTAAAAATCTAAATATAGGAAGTGGGTTTAATTAAAGCACTTGAACATGCTTTGTAGGGCTAATTTTCTATAGTTTTCGCTGCTGTTTTTCCTAAGACATATTGCATGTACTTGATCTTGATATATTTAATAAGTTATTTCATAATGGTGGAGTTAAACATTGGTGTTCACACATTGTGCGTTAAGAACTAGGTGCTAAAAATTGGTTATTTAGTGGTGAAATGTGAGCCAAAATTTGTTGAGATTGTGGTGTTGCAGAATCATGTCTATGAGGATGCTTGAATTTGAGAATGCAGTTTCTGAAGTTTCTTAGAATGGCTGTGCCATTTATGGAGCATGAACAACCCATGGTTAAATTTAAATTTATTGTTAAATTTTATTTATTGAGATTATCAAGTTTGAGTATTTTGCATTTTAGGTTGTTTAAAAATTAGATCACAAACTACATATTTTACCAATTTTTTACTTATGGTGAAAGAAAAGAAGTGGTAGATAGACATACTCTGCTGTCTATGGGTTTAATTAGAGAATATCAGAGATATTTCAGCATTAGTCTGTTTCACATACAGCCTGGTTTAGGCATGGTTTAAGATGGCTTTAACCCCAATGACTTCATGTTAATGGGTCCATGCTGTACCGTAAATTCACCCTTTTTCTTTGATTTAGTTTTTACCAGCTAAGATTCATTTTAAATATTTTCACAGTGTGATGTGTGGATGTGTAGAGGAAGCCAACACCAGGTGTATACATAATTGAACAAATAAGTAGATTTACATTAATGTTTATTTTTTCTACATTTGATGCATTTTGTAGCTAAAGTAAATTCTTTGAGTGGTAATTGAGTAGTGGGGTAACACGGGGTTGGGGACATCATCGTAATTACGTTTAAAACCAGTTTTGACTGGCCCACAACACCCAGTTTTTCTGGTCCCCACCACTCCATTATCTCACCGAATTAAGAGGATGCCGATCTATACCATCTAGGCTTCCAGAGGGTCCTGAAACCCACGGACAATTATAGCCAATCGACTTCCAGGCAGTCCGTGGAATCCACGAACGCTTATAGCTTAGAAGTCCTCGAGTGTGACAACTTTCACAGTGTGACGATAATATCTGTCACATCTGTCACGTTTAAGCTAGGAGTGTAATAACAGCTTTAACTATTTAAATTAGGAATATACGCCAAGTTGAATATATAAAAACGGTGCGGCGCTCCTGAGTAGGTATCTTGAAGGGGCTATTTTAAATTCACAGAACGAATGAATGAAAGAATGGAAATAGAGAGACTGAGAGAGAGGTAGAGAGATAGACAGAGACATTATTTAATCATAATCATAATCGTCATCATAGGCGCCGACTTTTGGTTTTGTCTCTGGGTGCCAGTCAGGGGCGGATCCAGAAGGCTTATTTTTTTAGTCATCCGTCAAAAAATAAAAGGGGGCCATGTCTCCTAAAATTTGGCGACTTTTAGGAATTCATCCCCATAAAAATGTAACGACCTTTTTAGGAATACCCCAAAATTTAATTTAAGGTCCGAATTCCTCTGGGGGCCAGGCCCCCACCGAACTTTTTCTCTGGGTGCAATGCACCCAAGGCCCCCAAGAAGTCGGCGCCTATGATCATCATTACACCAGTAATATATACTTTTTTCGCTTAATACAGAAAGAAGTAGAATCACTACTCACCAGATGATTGGTTTTTTTCTTGGGTGGATTTCCGTTTCGTCCTGTGCAGCAAGAATTGTCCTCAAGACCAAGACCAAAACCAATGCCAAGACTTTTGGTCTCAAGGGCAACAAGACCCCTGCTTGGACTCGTCAGGACGTGTTTTACACGCCGACGGCCTCCTCCCAGCTAACTGCTGGTCTTCCGCCCCCATGTGTAGAACACGATTGTTGAACGACAAATACTATGTAATGATATTTCAGGGTCTATTGTGTTGCCTGTATTGGAATCGTCTAAACTTTTAGTGAAAAACAAAAATATATCCCACAAAAAGCTGCGGGGGCACAGGCTTATTTTGATGGCGGCCTGAACTCGCCACGTCACAAAGCTATCAATGGGCTCCTGCGGTTTTTAATTATGAGACAAACGCCACTTTGCCACACACCGCGCCCTGATAACGATGCCAATATAAATCTTTAAAATTTTCACAGAGCTATGCTATACTCAGCCTTATACTGGCACGGCATCAGCTAAAAAATCCGTAATAGCCAGGCTCGAAGGAAAATTTTTACCATGTTAGGGCATCCGTCCTTATAACAGCGCCGTATGAGCTCAAAATTTGTTATAGCCTGACTGTAAGGAAGAATTAAAATTTAGAGAATTTAACAACTACAAATTAATATCATCGTCCTCCATATTCTCCACGACAGGTTCACCCAAGGCTGCTAAAATTGCATCTTCTACCTGTTGAGGCAGTTGTAAATTTTCACATTCAGAATCTGAATCTTCATTTACGCCTACCTTTAGCCCGTTAACTTTCTCACGCAGCGACTTCCGTTTAATTGCGAGCTGCTTTAATTTTAACGCTGATTCATTCAGCCGTTGTTTCGTCTTTCTATAATTTTGATTTATTCTTCTAAGCTGCATTTCTGCAGATTTAATTTTCTCTTTTTTACTAACCTCTTTAAATGGAATATCAGCTAAAGCTCGCAAAAATTTCTGTTCCTTGTCCATTTCCGAATGATTATAGCACGTTTACCGTTCAACAACCGTCTTCCGACACATGGGATGTCAATCCAGACTGAGCAGGTCCTATATATAAACACCCACGTTGCTCTGCCTGCCTGCCTGCCCACTTCCATAGTAAGCATGCAGAGACTCTTACGCGCAGCCTGCCCAGCCACCAAAATTTGCGACGGTCCATATAAGTCGATAGTTAAGACTCGCACAGAGACTGACAGGCGCGCGGCTACCCCAGCCTGGCCCAGCCAGCAAAGTTTAGCACAGAGCCGCAAGGCTAGCCAGCAACGACACATGAGATTCATGACAATACAATGAATACATATGCATACATACATACATACATACATACATACATACATACATCCATACATGCATACATCCATACATACATCCATCCATACATACATGCATACAAATTATTTGTGCTTTTATGAGACACTTGATATTAACTATAGCTTTTGACTTAACCATTGTGCGGAGAACCGAAAAGGCAGACACAGGCCAACGCAGACGCAGACAGAGACACACACAGAGGCGCACACAGGCACACACACAGAGGAAGACATATGCCCGCATAGAGGCGCTTTAGGCTACATCATTCGACGCTTGATATAAAACAGATGCGTATTATTTTCCATCAGTGCAGCGGTCTCCGACAACCGCCTAATTGTGATTTATTGCTTTGTACCCACATAGAGGCTTTAGGCTACATCATTCAACGCTTGATATAAAACAGATGCGTATTATTTTCCATCAGTGCAGCGGTCCTTGACAACCACCTAATTGTGATTTATTGCTTTGTATTATATTCCATTAGTAAGCATCCTGTTTCACGTGATGTGGCTTTGTTTAGCGCTGAGAAATCTCGGGGATATAGGCCTACATTACATTTACGTAAAGTTCATCCATCTATCTATCCATCATTTTCCATCCATCCATCCATCCATCCATCCATCCATCCATCCATCCATCCACCGCGGTCTGGGTTTTACAACAAGCGAACCATAAACACAGGCCAAAATAATAAGGACTTTGACCGATCATCGCCCATATCGACGCCGTGCACTTTCAGGCGATGACTGTAAGCCTTAAATCCAACAGTGGCCTATTTTTATGTACTGTGGCGCTTCATACGGTGAAGGAGTATAAATCGTGTTTAAAGGACTTGTATAATTAAAGACTTGGAAGTCCTTATTATTTTGGTCATGGCATCTATGTACGTGGCGCCTCATACGGTGAAGGAGTATAAATCGTGTTTACACTGTGGTTTTTCTACGATCAACAAATAATTATTTTTAAGCAATAAACAATTGCCCGTGCTGAATGTATATTCCACTTAAATGACATTCTATTTAGCTCCATTTTTTCTAAAGTTATTACTACACCAATTAGGCTTAAAAAGTTAGTATTTTTTGACTTTTGGAAAAAACATAAAAAACAATATATTTTTTATGCGTGAACATAATAGAATGGAAAAAGATAAATTGTTAGTTAAGGTTCTAAAACACGCCTTAAGAGTTTTTTGCGTGCTGAATGGGCAGCTAATACATGAATATTGAATAACAATAATAATAATAATAATTAGCCTTGTTTTGAATATTTTTTCAATTTAAATAAAAGAATATGTTATGGTATACATAAAATCATAATGTTGGGGCAAAACTTCTGCAAGTGGTTAGTTATAGGTAAAACAAATCTGTGCTGTCGCAGATGTATTGGGGAGCACTGTTTCAAACATTTAGCACAGCTGCGAAATGGCTTTGAGACGAGATCTTGCGCTAAATGTGGGAGGGGCATCAAAAACCACTTGGGTGAGTGTATACGTTGTGGTTATTACGTCATAAAATCAAGAGTTCGACGCTGTGGACTAACCCGTGAATTCGAGAAAGAATGGAACAGACTAGCGAACATAGTAGTAGAGTAAAAAATTCTCTATTAAAGAAACGATTCCATTATTGTATTGAGATAAAATAGATGAGCAAGCGACAATCGAATACATAGTAAACAAAATTTCGTTTTAAACAAACGATTCCGTTATTGTATTAAGGAAAAGTTTGCCACAGTAGTATAAAATAATTTATAACTATGGCATTGTCTGCGAATGAAAAAATTGAACAATTGTTGGGTGAGTTTACTGGCCCCCCAGCTCTTCGAGCTGTTCTAAAAAATATCTTAGACGAACCTATCCCAGATGCAGTCAAAAGGCGCTTACTACAGCCACTGCTTCCAAGGCCAATTCCTCCAGTGCGCAAGCATAGAGGGGCAAAACGTAAATCCCTTCTAGCACAATTCGACCCACTCCTAATTAAGAAGGATAGAGGTGGACCACCACCCTTTCTAGTACACAAAGAGCTCGCCAATCAGCTTCTGAGAGACTTCCGTGCAGAAGTACCTCTTAACCACAGGCTGGAAAGAGATGCGTTGGCTTTCTTGAGTGCAATGGAGCACAACATTGAGGCGCAACTCAACGAAGAGCTGTTGAAACAAGACGGTCTGAAATACTCGCAAGTGTTGACAGTTGAGTTGGAAAAGCTGGCTCCGACCGTTGACATGTTGTACGACGGAAACGCGACCCCGGGTACTATTACCAATACGGCCTACTTTCGAAGCAAAGCAGTGCCAATTACGAATGCGAGTAAAATCCAAGGGGCTGTACGAAAGGCCAAGGCCGAAGTACTAAAAAGCCTCGAGGACTATACCAATGAGGGGTCAGGCTGGAGGGTGAGGCGGGTCGTGGCGGTAGACCTCAGCGTTGCAAAATATCAACCATTTCGTGCAAGGAGCTACTTTCCTACACCAAAGTATATACCCCCTCGTACGGTTATTAATGTAAAGAATAAAGATAACCGATGCTTCGAGTGGGCCATATTAAGTGCTATGTATCCAGTAGGTCATGGACAAAATCCAGATCGCCCAACTAAGTATCGGGGCCACCTCCTCGAGCTAAACTTCGACGGTATGGAATTTCCAGTGAAGGTCACTGATATTGGTAAGTTCGAACGTCAGAACCCAAATATAAGCGTCTCAGTCTTCGGGTGGGATAAAGCTTTGTATCCAATTTATGTCTCAAAGCAGAACAATAGAGACTATAATATCGATCTTCTACTGTTAGTCAGTGGTGAGAATTACCACTACGTCTGGATTAAAGACCTTGGTCGAATTCTTAATCAAAACAGCAAAGACAAAAACAAAAAACACCCATGTCGTCGCTGCCTTCACATATTCTGTAGACAAGACTTACTGGATGCCCATATCGAAGATTGTCAGGGTATTAGTAAGAAGCCTCAGCGGATTGAGATGCCAAAAGACGATGAAAATATCCTCAAATTCCAGAACCATCACAAACAGATGCGAGCCCCGTATATCGTTTACGCAGACTTCGAGGCTCTAAACGTACCAATTGAAGGTGCAGCCATGAATCCCAGCGAGAGCAACACCAGACAGATAGCTGAGCAGAAACCATGCAGCTTCTGCTACATAGTGGTTCGATGCGACGGCCGCACGAAGAAGCCGGTTCTATATCGTGGAGAGAACGCCGTGCCAGAGTTCCTGCAACGACTACAAGGCGAGCTAGCCACTATCAAGCAAAGGCTGGCCACCCCAGCTAAGATGGTTATGTCAGCGGCCGATCGCCAATCATTCCGCGAGGCTAACGAATGTCATATCTGCGGAGAAGCGCTCGAAGAGGATAGAGTTCGCGACCACTGTCACATTACTGGTAAGTACCGAGGTGCTGCTCATAACGCCTGCAACCTCAAGCTTCGAATATATCCAGATAAGTGCAAGGTACCAGTGGTCTTCCACAATCTACGAGGTTACGACAGCCACCTCATAATGCAAGCGATAGGCAGCTGTGAGGCCGCACAGGATGAGGAAACTGATATTAACTGCATCCCAAACAATATGGAGAAATACATGACATTCAACATAGGACAACTGCAGTTCATCGATAGTCTCCAGTTTCTAAACAGCTCGTTGGATAAATTATCAGGAAATCTGTCGCTAGAGGATCTGAAAGTCACAACAGCATATATAAAGGAATGTTTCGTTCACAATGATAGGACAAAACTAGATCTTTTGAGGCGAAAGGGCGTATATTGTTACGAGCACATTGACGATTACCACCGCTTCGAAGAAGACCGACTTCCACCCAAAGAAGCGTTCTACAGCAGGCTGTCCCGAGAGAACATTTCTGATGAGGATTATCAACACGCCCAAAGAGTATGGAACGAATTCGACTGTAAAACTCTGGGCGACTATCACGACCTGTATCTCCGCACGGATGTACTTCTACTAGCCGATGTCTTCGAGACCTTCAGATCCACATCGATGAAACACTACAGTCTCGACCCGGCTAACTACTTCAGCCTGCCAGGAATGGCCTGGGACGCTTTGTTGAAAAAGACGAAGATCGAACTCGAACTTTTAACCGATATAGACATGCATTTGTTCGTAGAGAAAGGCCTCAGAGGTGGAATCTCGATGGTATCTAAGCGCTTCGCAAAAGCCAACAACCCGCAATGCCCCGACTACGATATCACGAAGCCAGACAACTGGATCATGTATCTCGACGCGAATAATCTTTACGGCTGGGCGATGCAACAGCCACTGCCAGTTGGAGGATTTAGCTGGGAAAGTCCTACTCTCGACGAAGTGTTGGAAACTCCAGATGACGCGCCTGAAGGCTTCCTACTTGAAGTCGATCTCGGGTACCCGGAGCACCTCCACGAATCACATAGCGACTATCCCTTAGCACCGGAGACCCTGACAGTCCAAGAGGAGTGGTTGAGTGACTATCAGAATGTGCTTATGAACGAGTTGGGAGGCAAGTTCACAAAGCATGTGAAGTTAGTACCCAGCCTACGACCTAAGGAGCGGTATGTGGTCCATTATAGAAATCTCAAACTCTACCACTCGTTAGGGCTACGAGTTTCTAAAATTCATCGTGTCATTAAGTTTAGACAGGAGGCATGGATGGCTCCATACATCGAGATGAATACGAAATTGAGAGCGAAGGCAACGTCGGAGTTTGAGAAGGATTTCTTCAAACTGGCTAATAATGCGGTCTTTGGAAAGACCATGGAAAATCTTAGAAAAAGAATCAGAGTTAACCTGGTACCGACCTCAAAAGTTGACAAGCTTCGTAAACTAATTGCTGACCCGGCCTACATATCACACAAAATCTTCAACGACCAACTCGCCGCGATTCACAGTTTGAAGAACAAGCTCAAGTTAAACAGACCTGTATATGTCGGCCAGGCTGTCCTCGACCTCAGCAAGCATCTGATGTACGACTTCTGGTACAACGATGTGAAAAACGAGTACGGAGAAAAAGCCCAGTTGCTATACACAGACACAGATAGCCTCTTATTTCAGGTGGAAACTCCGAACGCCTATGCCGATATGTGGAATAAAAAACACCTATACGACCTCTCCGAGTTTCCTAGAGACAGCCCATACTACGACGTCGAGAACAAGAAAGTCGTGGGCAAGTTCAAGGATGAATGTAACGGAGTGGCCATCGCTGAATTCGTGGGATTGCGTCCGAAGATGTACTCGATCTTAAAATCTGGTGGTTCAGAGATCAGGAAAGCAAAAGGCGTTCAGAGAGCGGTTGTGAAGAAGGATCTGCACCACGAGCTATACAAAGAATGCCTGTTCGAACGAGAAGAGATGCGGCACACACAAGTCGTGATTAGAAGCCACGACCACCAGATCGGAGTGTACGAGCAGAATAAGATCAGCCTCTCTCCATTAGACACAAAAAAGTGGATATCTCCGGACGGGATAACAACGCTGGCATATGGGCACTACAAAATCAACGACGGTTGAGTATTCTATCGGGGGGTAGCTCAGTGCCCATAGGCACCAGAAGCAGCTCCTCACGTACAAAACCGCGGCCAGGCCCATCAACTAGATGGTATAAAGCCGGTTGGCCAGCCTGCCGAACAACATCCAATATAGCGTGGATGGTGAGCGACCAGTTAGGATCGGTGGCACGTTTGCTTCCACCTTCGAGCTCGCCGGGAGCGTACAAATATCGGACGAGAACGTCGTGTCCGAGAATAGGCTCATCCATTCCCCACAAACGAGTTTTAGCTTGTGAATGAGAGGGCTTCTGTGTCACTTTAGCAGCTTTCATCGCTTCAACCGGCTTCATGTCGAGCAAACGCGTCGGCTCATTGTTTAATGCAGCCACAACTTCAGGCAATCGTCGAACCCATTCCACTGACCGTTCGGATGACCCCCTTGCAGCCAGGAGCAATTCCTGAGCGTATTGAGCGCCGAAAAGTCGCTCGGCCAGTGTTCGGTTGAAACGTTCAACGATGCCCTGTTGGCGATGATTTGCGGCCTGTCCGCGTCTTACAAGAACGCCGTGCTTCACCAGCAACGGTGTAAAATCACCCATAAATTCGCGGCCAGGGTCGACCTGAAAGAGTCGAGGCCAAGTCAATGGACCCCTCTTATAGATCCGGCTTAGAGCGGCGGCGACTTCGGTCGCACTTTTGTTGATCAACGGTTCAGCTTCTTTGTATCGTGAAGCAACATCAACAACAGTGAGAGCGTATTTATAAGTCTTTCGACCTACTTTATCGTGAGGTAAAAACAAGAGATCGGCTTGGTGTACGGCGTTTGGGCGATTTTCCTCGAACTTTGGACGCGGTATGCGGCGTGGAACGGGTAAATAAATCTGCCACACCGCTTGTTTCTTCAACCAATCACGTGCCTCCGCCTCGGAAACTTTGGCGGCTGAGGCTAGTTTCTTCACCGCAGCCTTGCCTCGCCAGTAACCTTTAGGGCTGTAATAGACGGCTGAAAGGTGCTTAGACATTTCAGTAAAACTATATATTACAAACAGGTAAACACATACACAAATGATTTTCATTTGCGTTTTCGCTGGCTCGTTCTGACACCCATCCCCAGCCTCGACTTCGCTGTCATAATGGCCGATACGAGCCGGGCATCTTTCTTCTCATAATCCGGAGTTTCATCGGTCAGTGCGATCTTCGACGCGGCTGCGGCGAGGATGTCATCTGCGTGATTACGCCCCGGGGTATCTTTATGAACTGCGTAAGCTACATCGTGGTGGAGGCACGCACGGTCGAGCTGATTAACACCGTGATAGCGCTGTGACAGCCGTTTATCGAGTTTTGTGAATGGTCCACAATAAGAGTACTTTCCCGTATTCTGAAAAGAACCCCCCGGATTATCTTCCGAAGACATACCGGATGGAAGACTCATATGCATCTCAGGCAGAGGAAGAGCGTTGAGGGCCCTATTCAGTAGCGAGCCTCCGCTAGACTCATGAGTCTTGCGCTTCCGCACTTTAGAAGGCAAAATTTGGCTCTTCTTTGCACCGCAGACGGCACAGGTTCCCTTCTTGGCTGGCCGACCGTTTCGTAACTCGACGATTGTTTCATTTGAAGTCTCAGTATGTTTCTTACATCGTAGGCAATACATTGTTTTCGTTGAATACAATCATAACTCGTTGTCTCTATATGGAAATAACAAATTTCGATCTCGAAGCCGACGATGGGAAAAAACACCACCATTGGTTGTTGCCATCCAGCATACGGTGTATAATCTGTGGGCCTAGCGGATGTGGAAAAACAAACTTACTGCTCAACCTCCTTCTGAAAAAGGGGTATCTACGTTTTGACCGGCTATACCTCTACTCAAAGTCTCTGGGACAGGAAAAATATCAGTTTCTTCGGGACTGGATAACAGAACTCGAAAAAGTTGCCGGGAAGGAAGTGGCTTCCTTTCACTCTTGCTCAGATGAAATAGTTCCAGTTGAATCATTAAATAAGAATGCCAGAAGTCTTCTAGTTTTCGATGACGTCATGCTTGAAAAACAGTCGCCCATCGAAAGGTATTTCACTATGGGTCGACACGGTGGCGCGGACTGCTTCTACTTAACTCAAAATTACTTCCGCATTCCCAAGCAAGCGATCCGTGACAATGCTAATCTTATCGTCCTCTTCAACCAAGACAGTAAAAATTTACGAGCCATTCACGATACGTTCGTGGGCGGCGACATGTCTTTCGATGAGTTCCGTACGTTCTTCAGCGAGTGTGCTGCTCAGCCATATGGATTCGCAGTCATAGATTTGACGTCTAAAGTGTACGACGGAAAATATCGTTGCGGGTTCGATCGCTTCTATAAGCCCAAGGCAAGTATTTAAAGACACAATATAGGCAACATATAGTCGACATACAAACGCGATGTGGACAAAAGTTATCGTTACTGATTGATTGAATGTGTATAAAAAAAAAATACCTTAGCGTGACAGTTGTGACGATATTATCAGTCACATTGTAAAACTTGTCACACTTAAGAACTTACAAGATATAGTCGACATACAACCACGATGTGGACAAAAGTTTCGTCTAAACAGGAGCGAGACGCCTTGACTCAGGATTATTTAGCTCGCAGAAATCGATTGAGACAGCGTTTCGTGGATGAGAAGCTCGGTGAAGCCAACCTTCAGTACGATGCTGCAAAGCTTTTCAAACCAATCGCCACAGCCACGGCTGAATCCCAGGTGGCTACGTCTAAGGAGCTGCAGAAAGTTACCAGCGCTTTACAGGATTTGCCGGCGCAGATTTCAGAGTCTGCTAATTTTAACCCGATAGCAGCTTTGTTCGGTGAAACCGCAGGAACAGCAGCTCCTGCGCTTCCAGCGCTTCCAGCATCCCGAATCCCCCCCGCACTGTTAGTTGATCCAAACAAATATCTCAACGTCGAGGCAATCATAAGGCACGGTTTCAGACCTCCGAGCGAGCTCGATTTAGCCGACAAGGCAGGTGCTGAAAAGATAATCGGTGAGGTCAATCACTATAATCGCCACACCCTGGGCAAAGAGAAAAAGCTGGCTAAAAAGCAAAAAGACGAAGAAAAGGTAGATGCGGTGACTGCAGATATCGAAGCCCTAAGGGAATATAAAAAGCGAATCGATACACTGATAGAGGGCCACACCCTCATCAAAAAGGGAAAGGGTTTCAGTGTTCCAACCGTTCCTCTGAAATTACAAGGTAACGCCTTGGGTGAGCTCTCCGTCGACCCCGTCGCCCTGTCTGCTGGTAGACTAAGAGTGTTTAAAGGTGGGAACCTCGTGCTCGAAGCTCCTGCCGATGAGTCATTGTTCAGCCTGTTAACGAAACGCTTCGTTAAGACTAAGCAATATTCGCCTCAGGCAATTGAAACTTTCAAAAAGCTCGTACAGATGTCTGGTCTGCCTATTCATGGCCGGAAAAGTAAAAAGTTCCAGCTGATTCGAGGCGGCGCGGTGCAATTTTACAACGATCCAAACGCCCTGGTAGAGAGGTTGCAGCTTTTGGTGGCCTCTAGGGCCGCGGGAAACACAGGTCTCGGCAACGAAATCTCCGCCATTCTTGATGAGTTACTGCGTTCCGGTGCGATCTCCAAAGAGCTGGCACTCGAATTGAATAGAAACATGCTCATAAAATAGAAATAGAAAACAAAATTCATGGCTCAGATGGAACGCTCGGAGAAACTACTCGAAGAAATTCGAGAACTTTTGCAGCCTAAGGAGAATTTTAGTATAGTTGTTTCCTCAGATACTACAGGGTGGACCACGGCTTTCTCACCACCGCTGTACCTGGATCCAAAAAGACGCTTTGAGCTTGCTTTGGTCAATCTTGAAACCTATAATTCGATTCCGAACATTGACAGTTCAAATAACAAGTTCGTCTACAGCTCCACCAATGGACAGACCTGGAAGACGATCATTTTACCCGACGGAAGCTACGAGATCGCACAGATTAATTATGAAATCAGCCGGCAGTTAGAAATGCAAAATCCGCCGCCGCCAGGTGTTGCTCAACTCAGCTTTGATTCTCCTATTACTATAGGAGCTAACGCATCTACCCTTCGCGCCTTCGTAAAGATAACGAAGGTCCGTTTTAAGGTAGATATGGCCGCATCTACCATCAGGCAAACGCTCGGTTTTAACCCTCAGACGCTTAGTCTTGGTTATAAAGAGGGAGAAAATCCAGTCGATATTCTCCGGGTGGACACAATCCTGGTAAATTGTGATATTATCTCTGGATCGTATCGAAATGGTAGCCAGCTGCCAGTAATCTACAGTTTTTTCCCGGATGTGTCGCCCGGCTATAAGGTAATCGAGTCTCCGAAAAATCTAGTGTACCTACCAGTAGCACCGGCTGGCAACGTACAGGGCATTCGTGTGTGGCTGACCGACCAGAATGGTGAACAATTAAACCTCCGCGGTGAGACAGTAACTATAAGGTTTCACATCCGCAGTGCGTAGATTTTCACACTTAAATATTCTCATGTTTGTTCTTGGAATTAAAAAGCGGCGTCGTGTCGTGGGTGGTGGACTTTTCGACTGGATACCCAAAATCGCGGGTTTCCTTGGCCGTGCAGGCTCCTTCATTTCGGCGAATAGAGGCACAATCACAAACGTTGCCAAGGCGGTTGGTAATGTCGCGAAAGCCGGCGCCACAACAGCATCTGCCGTCAGGCAAATTGTTGATGCCGTGAAAGCGAGACGCGCTGCGGCAGATGAAGCTCATTTACGAAATGAAAATTCATCTGCCGCGCCTGTTGTTCCCGCACCTTTGGAGAAGGCGCTCAGCGACAAGAGCATTGAATACTTAAAACAACTGGCTGTGAGTCCGCCACCCGTTGTTCCGACAATGGCCGACATAAACAGCCGCATTGCTGGATCCGGTTTCAAAACTATAAAGCCGAGTCGTTGTGGTAGGGGTCTGTTTCTTGCAAAATGAAAGAAAATTCCGACTAATTCACAAAACGGAAAAAAAAAATGTTTAACCCACCACACATGAAATTAATTTGCAACATGATTAATAATTGAAGCTTGAACTTTTTTAGCTATAATAATGGCGGCATTTGACGTGCCGAGTGAAATGTTGGACATCGCTTCGGCGGTGCCCGATGACAATAGCATTGAATCGTTTGAATACCGCGAGTATGAATCACAAAATCCCGCAGCTATTAACAATGGCCAGGCCATACAGATCGACATCCAGAACCAAGACATTTTCACGCAACCTTCCAAGAGTTACCTTCTTGTGGAGGGCAGGCTTATAACAACAGGCGCCGCTTACATCGCAGACACGTTGGTGTCATTCATCAACAACGCCGTCCCGTACATGTTTTCTCAGATTCGATACTTGGCTAACAACACCGAGATAGAGAATGTGATGTCACCTGGGCAAGCCACGACGATGAAAGGCATGCTGGTTTACGGCGACGACTTCTCCAGAGCTGAAGGTTTAAACATGTGTTGGCAGAAGGACACGAGTGCGGCGGCGGCGACCGCGAATATCGGCTTCGAGGCCCGTCGACTGATGATCATTGGAAAACCCGTCCCTATTGGAACGTTTTCATTCATCGTTCCCTTAAGACATCTATTCGGCTTTTGCGATGATTATCACAAGGTCGTATACGGGATTAAACACTCCTTACTGCTGAGCCGGCAGGGGGATGCAGACGCGATCTTCAAGGAAGCCGCTGCGGTCAATGGCCAGATCACGCTGACTAAACTCTCCTGGTTCATGCCGCATATAATACCCGCTTTGGAGTATAAAAGCATGCTAATGAAGCAGATTGAAGCCAAGGTTAAGGTACCTGTAGCATTCCGCGCCATGCAATGCGACAACATTGCGGTGCCACGAGCGACGACTTTTTCCTGGCGTTTGAGTGTTAAGTCGGGCACGGAAAAGCCACGCTGGATTCTTGTTGCTTTTCAAACTGGAAAGAATGCACATCAAGGCCAGAATCCGGCACTGTTTGACCATGTGCAGGTTCGCAACATTTTCGCTATGCTCAACAGCGATCGCTACCCGGTTGTTGACATGAATCTCGACTTCACCAAGAGGACAACCTCTCGCGCTTACAAGGCCCTACGTGACTTCAAGGAAGAATATTGCGGCATAGACGCGCGTGAATCGTCATGCCAACTGACACCAATCGAATTTGTAGATTTGTTTCCGATCTTCGTTCTGGACGTGCGGAGGCAATCTGAACGACTTAAAACCTCTGTACAGGACATACAAATCAAGGTGGACTTTAACGAAGGGGTACCAAATAATACGACAGCATATGCCGTCTTGATCAGTGACCGACTCCTGAATTTTGAATCGGATGGCAGCAAATTCAACGTCGTTTACTAGAAATCGTTTTTCACATTTAGATACAAGGCCCTCTTTTGATATATTTTTTGCAAAAATGAAAACTGAATACGTTGCGTTCGGCCTTTCACTGACCGAAGGGCAAAAGCAAACATTGGCTAGAGCTGCGCGTGCCGGCACTGGCGCCACGATCCGGCTCACTCATGGCCAGCTTCGCGGAGACGACAAGCTCGCGCTGACAAAAGTTCAAGCCGCCCGAATCGTGAAGAAGATTTCGGAAGGCGTTGGCATGGAGCTGAGATTCACCAAAACGCAACTGAAAAAGATGACAAAATCGGGCGGATTTCTTCCACTACTGGCTCTCCTCCCAGCAATTTTGGGCGGGTTATCCGCCGTGGGTGGCATTGCCACTGGGGTGACAGAGGCCGTGCACAACAAACAGGCCAACGACGCCGCACAGGCGGAGGCGGAGCGTCACAATCGCGCACTCGAGGCGCGGGGGACCGGTTTATATCTCGGGCGTGAGACTCGTGGTGGTTGTTGCCCAATGTGTAAAGGATCGGGTCTCTACATCGGACAAAAAAACTAAAACCTCTTAGCAACTTCGATATAGAGAAAGTTGCCAGGGCGCTGCCGCATTTCCGCGGTGTTTTCATGCGAGATGGTCTGCATGCCGCGGCTCGTGAGAAGGAGTGTGGAGTTGTTAATTTAGATTCTGGTTCCGGCGGTGGTACTCACTGGGTTGCCTATTGGATAGATGGACCTACAGCAGTCTATTTTGACAGTTATGGGCTGGATCCGCCTCTCGAAATTTCTCGATATTTAAACCGTTCCATAAGAACTCAAACGTTCCAGCTACAGGGGCCCGATGATGTTGTATGTGGTCATCTCTGTCTACTCGTGCTAAGAGAGCTCGCTGCCGGAAAGAATTTTGAAGACATCGTGCTTGACCTATGTTAGACTTCCACCATCCTTTTTATATAAAAAAAAATGCCGGTTGATAAATTTGGAAGAGACGGTGGAGGTGGGTTTGGAGGGGGGCAGATAAGCGCCGCTGGGCTCGTCCACAAGGCGGGTGATACCATGTTGGGAATTCTTTCGGCTGGGGGATTTCGGCTGACAAATGTGGGGACTCCTACGATGGACACAGACGCCGCGACAAAGGCTTATGCAGACATCGTAGATCAGGACAACCTACAAATCACCGGTGGAACGATGTCTGGTGTTCTAAAAATGGGTGGTCATAAATTGACTGGTTTGCCCACGGACACTCCGGGATCTGACAGTGAAGACGAGGGTTGGGACGAATTGGTGGGGGAGTCCGACGCTGCGAGTTGGAAACAAATAACGGAGTACGCGAAAGAGCGGGCGCAACAAGCTGAGTTGTATGCAGACGGCTTAAGCTCCGAGGTAACTGGTCTCGTTAAACGTTATGCAGACGATAAGGACGCTCTGCTGGACACTGCCGTCAGGCTGTATGCGGACCAGAAGGCGGCCGCGGCCGAGAGCCATGCAGACCAGAAGCTTATCGATGCCAAGCAGTACACGGACGAGAAGAACGAGGTGCTGAGAGATTCCGTTAGGCAGTATGCGGACGAAAAGGATGTTATTGTTAAAACTTACGTCAACGAGCAAGATGTTATCGTCAAGAACGCGTGTGTGCTAAAATCTGGAAGTGTAATGACTGGAAGTTTAGTCATGGGTGGCCACCGAGTAACTGGACTTCCAACAGAGATTCCAGGATCTGATAGCGACGCAGCGAGTTGGAAACAAGTGTCAACAGCGGTCGCCGGCGCTCTATTGAGCCTCGATAGAGTTCCCACGGAGTCGTTGCACGTGGTTAACAAACAATATGTTGATGTTCAACATATTGCTGCTAGACAGTACGCGGTCGATCAGGACACCGCGATTAATTCGGCCGTGAGGTTGTATACAGATCAAAAGACCGCCGCCGCAAGGGGGTACGCAGACCAGAAAGCCGAAGCTGCAAAAACTTACGCCGAAGAACAAGACGCTATGGTCAGGAGCGCTTGCGTGCTTAAAGTTGGCGACGCAATGACTGGAAATTTAGGTATGGGTGGCAAGAGGGTGACTGGGCTTTACACGGGGGCCTCAACAACTAATACCGACGCGGCGAGTATCGGGCAGGTGACGAGAATCGTAACCGGCAAAATGACAAAATTAAATAAAATACCGACGGAGCCTTTGAACGTGGCCAATAAACAATACGTCGACAATCAGGCTGTTGTGGTTAAAAGGTATACAGATAGTAAAGAGGCCGCTGTAAGACAGTACGTGAACAGCATCAAATTTTTAAACTACAACGGTCACATTCCGCCTCTGTGCGAAAACGTTTCGGAAACGGGTTTTTGGGCCGCGGCCAGCACATCTCTCCCCGATTACCCGCCGTATATGGCATTCAACTCAGGAGTCGAAGGTCAGTGGAGTACCCCGGCCATTCAGGCTGGCGAGGATATGCCTTGGTTACGAATTAAATGTCCGGCGCCTGTGCGCATATGGAAGGTTAGCCTGACTGCAAAGAATCAACCGCGTATCACGTCTTGGAAGATTCATGGGGGTAATTTAACAGGCTTTACAGAACTACTCTCCTCCAACACCGCTTTGACTGGATATATGCAGGAGTTTACCATCAATACTGACACCGCATACAATTTTTACAGACTGTCGGTCTTAACCACCGACCAACTACAAAGTTCTCTTAGCATATCTCACTTTCAGATCTATACATATTTTAAAGTCGGGGAAACATAAGATTTAATAATGGCCGACTCACACTACAAGATTCGGGGCTATCTCCGGCAAAAAGGAGAAACAAATATGCACAAGTACAACCTCGATGATTTGGTTGGACTAACCAACTGGGGATATACTATCCCTAAGCCCACCGCAGATATGTTAGCCGCGGTTCCCCAAATCCACATCGATTTCGTTTCGGACGATTATCACAGCCGCGATATTTACACAGCGACCAAAACTGTGACTCAAAGTTCGTGGCAAACGCTTCCATTGACCGCGGCACGTTATCCATGTATTACGTTGCAAACTAATAATGAGGTTATTTCATTAGACCGCGGATTCTGGAGGCTTACAATGTTTGGTGTTAGCACCGGTGATGCGTCAGTTCGCGTTATTACAGCCGCGGGTAGCATCGATCGTACAGTTGACATTCAAAGTGGACAGTTTGATGCATCTAGGGCAATATTCATTCCAGGACAAACGAGTTTTCGAATTGAAGGAAAAAAGATAGGCGTTTTAAGTACTTCAACTATTGAGTTAAACGTAACGTTACTGATAGAGCAACTATAAAAAAGTATGTCTTTGTACCCACCGCTGATGGAGTCAACAATTTCGTCAGACACGACGTCGCAAACATTTCGCTTGCAGAAGATCGGCGAAATAGAAGCATTCCTGAGGTCTGAGGCGATAAGTCGGGGACAACTGTGCAAAAAGTATAAGAGGGTTGTGGATGTTGCTAATGGGGCCTCGGCCGGCCTTGCTATAGTTAGTCTTGGAACTGGGGTGGGTGGGGCAGCTATGTTAGCCACTGGTATTGGTTTTATTCCTGGTATTGTTCTGGAGAGTTTGGCCATAGCGACGAGTTTTCTGGATATTATTGGAAATGTTATTAGTAGAAGTTTTGTTGCTAAAGCTTCAAAACACGACGAAATTTGTATTTTGGCGGAAAGTAAGCTAAACACTGTTCATGACCACATTTCTAAGGCGCTGGAGGACACGGCTATTAGCGATGAAGAGTATAAGCTTATTCTGGGAGAGGAGGAGAAATATAGAACGATGAAACGTGATATACAAAGCAAGAATGGAAAAAAAGAGTTGCCGAGTCAAAGCAAAGACCAGATGGTGGCAGAACTAATCAAGAAACTAACCAGCACTGGGTCTTCTCCGCGAACCACGATATAAAAATTTTCGTCGTAGGCGGTTGGAGTAGTGAGTCTGTAATTCCTAGCGCACCACCGCCGTACGATTAGTGGGCTATAATTTTTACTGGCACACTCCAATGGTTTGGGCCGGCCTCGTGGGAGGGTCTCGGCCGGCAGCAAACGACACTCTTGCGGTTTGATGTGTTAGGGCAATCCACGATCCTTATTTTTTGGCTTTGGCCGAATTGGCTTAGAGACGGTCTTTATATCAAAGGACTTTCTATTGAGCCTGATTTCAAAGACTCACTTAACACCACGATTCAAAAGACTTCTAAGCCATGATAGCCATAGGCACTGCTTGGAAACCAATCTTTGATAAGGGTCTGTGGGCCCTGTCCCGAAGCCGCTCAGTGTGACACTGTGACACTTGTGACCATATTATCAGTCACAACTATGAAAATGGTCACACAAAGCGTTCGTGGGCCCTCAGGAGGCCCTGGAAGTCGGCCTGCTATAATTGTCCGTGGGTTTCAGGACCCTCTGGAAGCCTAGATGGTATAGATCGGCATCCTCTTAATTCGGTGAGATAATGGAGTGGTGGGGACCAGAAAAACTGGGTGTTGTAGGCCAGTCAAAACTGGTTTTAAACGTAATTACGATGATGTCCCCAACCCCGTGTTACCCCACTACTAATTGTCTTGTAGGGGGAAGATGAAGCTATGTTCCAAGAATACAGAAAAGAACTTCGAGTGATTTATAACAATCTTGGAGCGCTGGTATTTATGTTTAATTTGCTTTGCTTGTATAATTACAGAGCTTATAAATTATATTTCATGCAATTTGAATGAATATTTCAAAACAGGCTTGATAGAATTTAATGGATACAGTTGTGAACAGTTTATAATTCAAAAATTACTTGTTGCACAAGAACTTCAGAATTGCAGAGAGAACCTCAAAACATTACATGTTAAGAAAATTCTTGCTGCTGAATGCATTGACTATATTTAACGATTTCATATACATACACATTTATATAACACCTTAAGTAGGAGGAAGAAGATGTGGCCAGGTACACCGGTGTAGGTAGGATCAGCAGCAGGATTTTTCCATTTGAAATGTCGATGATTTTGATGCTTTGTTTTGCTTCTACGTAAACGTGGCGTTCTGGGAATGCTGCTGTGGCATTCTATATGCGCTGGCATTGAGCTTGTGTATGGCTTTGTGTAATAAGTTATGACACTGAATTAGGTGAACTGGAAGTCCTGTATGAATAAGTGATGTTCTACGTTGTCTTAAATGTTTCGTTTCTTGTGTTTCCAGGACAGTGAGCTTTTGCTGCGCGTTGTCCGTGAAGTATTTACGCAGACTGTCAATAGATGGCAAATGGCTGAGTTTCAGGATGTTGAAGTTTGCATAACACTGCTGTATCACCTTGCGGAAGCTTTACCTGTGAGTTTATACCATCTCAGTTGCACCAACCTCCTGTAAATCACAGCTTTCGTACTCCACGATTATGAAAGCTCTGTTAGTCACCATAACAGAAGATCGTTTTTTAATTAAGCAAAAGATAATCATGTTACCTACTTCTTCTATCAATTCATATTGACTTGTGAAGTGCTTCAATTTGAAGTGCTTATAAGCATGCAGATGACCATCTTGGTGAACAGACTTATGTCAATAGATAAGGAAATATAACCTTAAGTTACTAATGGACAGCAGAGATGATGCAACTGAATCTGTGTTATGTTGAACTTGTGTTGAAACGTCCAACTTAAGCTGTAGTTTTTAATAGTTCATGGCTACTACTTTTATAAGCTTTTATGCTATTTTAGATTAATTATGAGTTAAATTAATATTAATAGCACCCTGTTACCAAAATTAAAAAGCACCTTTTGTAGCCAGTATTTTACTATGAAAGAAACAGTGTTGGAGTTCTTGTAGCATTAATTAATGTAGGCATATTTATACTTCCTCAGCTGGAATTGGTCAAATGTTACTAACATTGTGGTATTGCCTTGTTTCCAGACATCAAACAGCCAGCATTTTACTGGTGACCCGGCGAAAGTGTCTGCCCTGCATGACATGATGAAACTGGTATGTATGCCTCCACAGAGAAGGCTGCTTTGTGATTTCACATAATTTAATTTCTGGTCATGTGGGTGTTTTTTTTTTGGGGGGGGGGGAATAAGTCAGTTGTTCACCTTAACGTTGTAAGTTGTGTAAGGTAAGGCTGTATTTCTTCTTGTGTATTTTCATCACCTCCACTGGTACGTCCAAACGAATGGTAGATGTGGTAATTCTAGACAATCTTAAATAACAGAACTATGCTTGTGTTTTCTGTCCAGAAATCTTAAGATCATACAAAGTTTAGCATTCTAGATGGTGTTAAAAATAGAAGGGGCATTTGTTTTCAGTCCTGGCCAAAAATCACAAGCTAATCAAGCGTGCCAACCGTAAGATTAGCTAGTTACTCAAGAGACGTGGGGATGTACTAAAGAATGTTTTTGTGGGTAACTGCGATTATTTGTGTGTATGTTGTTTGTTGCAGCTGTTGACTAGTAACGTCAGCTTTTATCAGCATCCAGCTGTTTCTCTACAGTTCTTTGAAACAGTTGTTCGATATGACAAGTTCTTTAGCTTACAGCCACAGCATATTCAAGATGTACTGGTGGGTGTCTTCTGTTATATCTGTTAACTCAAACATGGTTAAATAGCAGAGCACTGTACGTTTTAAGGAGGGCAATATCAAATGCAGAACTTGTATTTTATTGTATTATTCATACTGCAAACCTCGATTACATATTGATGCCCATGAGTATCTCTTCTGTGTTCGTAGTGTTAATCTCTCAGACAAGCTTTCTCCATCTGTGGTTGAAGCCTTATCACTAGATGCGTTCAAGGCATGGATTAATGCTCTATTTCGACAGATATGTGCAGTTGAGCACTGACAGTTAACAATCGTCACTGTACATGTGTAAATATATTTTACTTCTTCATTTTTGTCATAGGGTGTGTAGATTAGCTAATGTAAGCAATTGCATTTAGTATTTTCTCTGTTTCTCATTGGTTCTTGGTAGTATCATTGTGTTAGTATTCTCACTGATGAATTGCTTAATTATTTTCATTGATCTACTGTTTTTCATTGTATTTAGCATTTTCAGTGTTATTATTTTCTTTTAGCTTTCTAATAGCATGGTCAATTTTTGTCCACTAAACTTTTGGAATGTACTGATCAAATGTGCTGTTCCTTTGCTACTGCATGACTGTGTTTCATAAAAAAAAACAATAATTATAATAATATAACCAGTGTAAAGACTATTAGTTTCAGCTTGTTGTACTCCATGATAGTGTGGCTACAAAACAGTGTGGAACCTTTCTGCTTTTAATCCTCCATTTCTCCCCACATGATGTAAACTCTTGATGATGTCAGTTACCTTCACCAGAATTCTGAGTATCCTGGTTTCTGTTACAGATGGCTTTTATGGACAATCGGGGTCTGTGGAATACGTCAGCACATGTACGCAGTCGGGCTTCCTATCTCTTTTCTCGTTTTGTCAAAGGCATTAACAAGTAAGCCATTACAAACTCTGGCTTGTAATCTTAACAAGACTATAAATTTATTTAGAAACAAGTATAAATTTAACTGTATTTAATATGAATGTTGTTTCATTTTTTACTGTGAAATCTATATTTTTAACTGTGCTCATCTAATTCAAGTAACTGATTTTAATTCTTTTCTAGAACCCATTTGCAGCCATATCTGGAAGACATTCTTGAGCGCTTGCAGGGCTTGCTTGTTCTGAACACTCCTCTTAACGGAATAAAGCAACAGTTGTCACCGGAAGATCAGCAGTTTTTGTATGAAACAGCCAGTATCTTAATCGTGCAGAGCCAGTTTCCTCCTCAGGTAAAGGAAGTTGTATGCATGTACTTGATTAAGAATTCAGTAGTTATTTATAGTATATATTTTTTGTATAATACTAATGCTATTTATTATACCTCCTTTGTTATAATCAAGCTGGGGAAGCTTTCATATCTCGGACATGTGCTGCGGAAGACTGGAGAAGGAGATAATTATCCAAGGTACAGTTCCTAGATCAGGAAGAGCTCAAGGAAGACCTACAATGGGATGGATTGAGGACATTAAGTCATGGACTGGATTATTATTCAACCGTTACTGAAAGAGACAAGAAACAGAAATGGATGGAACAAAATTATTTGTTGTGTGGCCAATCCTTGGGTCGTGGATGGTTGAAGACAAGACCTCAGTTATAGGGCGTGTTACCTCATAATTGCATGATTAAGACTTTAGCTTATTTAAATAGTGGAGAGCTAGACATAGTGGAGTTTAAATCTTAATAAAAAAGCTTTGTTGCAAATGAGGCAATGGTGGTTTTAACCTCGAAAATTTAATTTTTTTCTTGTTGCAGAAAAAGCAGGAGTTGATGCGTAAGCTGCTAATGCCAATCGTAACCAAGTTTGATGAGGTGCTGCAGTGCCTGCTGACGGAGTCGGACCCTGCTCGGCAAATGTCCTATGCCACCTGTCTTACTCAGGCTATGGGATTTGCTAGGTTAGGACTGGTAAATCTAGATTGTATATGAGAAAGTATGTCTGAATTTTGGACTCTGTCTGCACTGAGACTGATTCCAGTTTGTGAGAGATCTTGGTGCAGACAGAGTGTAGTCTCTGAAACGTGGCATGAAGAAGCTAAGAATCAAAGTAAAATGTTGGGATAGTGGTTAGTCATCACTGCACTCTGGGATTACTAGCTGTGTCATAAAGATTTATGACAAACTGCCCAAAAACTTGGAGGCAGTCTTAGTGCTTTTCTTTTCTAAGTTTTGGTTTTCTCTTACTTGAGAAGTTTGTTTACTGATTGCATTTATTGGGTTTAATTTGAATTTGATGTGTTTGAATTAGTTTGTGACTTCTGGTTCTGTGACTTAGTGGATTTCAGCCTGCCTTTTCTAATGGATTATATAACTTGTGACTTCAATTTCATTTAAACAACTATTTATTTGCATTTCAGCAAATTTTTGCATTAGTGCTAGTTGGAATTATAGTTTTTTTTCAGTCAGCTAATGAAAAGTATTTAATTATTCTTTTTAGCCGAACAAGCAAAGGTTTCTCAAATCAACAGACAATTAAACAGAATGGTTGTGTTGAAGTCTACACGGAGACATTGAAGGTTTTTCTTGGAGCGCTTGGCGTGCCTGTTCAACGACCGATACTCCACCAGGGTGTTAGGCAGTTCCTACACCGCATGGTTGTTTGTCTTGAAGCAGACATTCTTCCATTTATTCCTGTTGCAATGGACAATCTTCTGAAGTATGCGGACATAAAGCAAATGCACGACTTCATACCATTCATCAATCAAGTTGTTCAGAAGTTCAAGGTGCTTGTAATCAAGTGGCATTTAGCAAAAGTAGCAGTTGCAGATCATACATGCCTTAAACTGTCTTAGTCTTACTTGCAACTGCGCTGGTTTTTGCCGCTTTGACCATTGCAATTCAGTTCTCTTTGGTGGTGCTAAGAGATTTGCACAAGCTACAAATGGTTCAAAATTCTGAGGGAAGAGCCATGACAAAAGTATCTAAGTATCAGCACATTACACCTATGCTGCATCTTATACACTGGCTATTCATTGAGCAAAGGATTCGGTTTAAAATCTATCCTACAGTCCATAAAGCATGACATTCAAATCAGCAGACCTATCTCCGTTGTTTATTTACTCCTCATGCCATCAAATATTGCATTTGAATAATAGATACCCTGGCTTTTGCTGTCCCTCAAAATGTGTTGGGCTCCTGAGCATTCTCAATGACTGGTCTTAAGCTTTGTAATTCACTGCACAGTTTTGTCCATTCTGTCAGGTTCCTAATGACTTTCAGATCTAAACTTGAAACTTGTCTGTTTCAGCTTGCTTACCATACGTAGTTCGACTTCTGGTTCTGTGACTTACTGGATTTCAACCTGCCTTTTCTAATGAATTATATAACTTTAACTATGATTTCATTTTAAGCGATCGATCGACGCTGTCTGAATCATGATAGCGGTTCTATGCAAGTCATTATAGTAGATTTAGTATTTCAATTCTTTTGTTTCTAATGCCATCTGCATTGATCTGTGCTACTAGATGACCCCAATTGCACATATCTGTGGTCTCTTCTTACTCTGCCTTGTGATTGTGGCCAGTTTCATGTTTTAACTTAAATTTCCATCACACTTCCAGTGCACAGTTGGTAGAATGTGATACGAGGAACTGTTTGATTTGAGATCAGTAAGAGTTGATAATTTGGTACAAACATTTGATTAGATGCCCTGTTTGTCAGTCATGATCCTTGTTACCTGGCCGAGTGTGAAAAACCTGTTGACTAAGGTACGAAAATTACAAGGAAATCCAAAATACCAAAGTCAAAGCTAATATTTCCATACTATGGCGATTTGAATTTAAGCAGTTTTTCATGCAGAAACACTCGTCATAAGTACAACTGTTGTTGGAAGCAACCGTTGTTCAGATGTTTACTATTCATTGAATACGTGTAGCTTTGAACAGCTTGCTTTTTGTATGACCATTTTACTTTTTTGACACTAAGAGGCAATTGATATCGTTAGCAGCTACAGTTGCTGGAAAAGAAGCTGTAGCACTTTAATCCAAAGATGTTTCTACTTATGAATCAGCCGACTTAGACGTCGTGGGACGGCCCTTAAACTGTGTCAAGAATTTTGGGAAAATTAAATTAGTCGAAAGCAAAGTAGAAATTAAATTTTGAAAATGTTTTGTAGGCTGACCTTGTTCCATTCCTTCAACAAGTGTTCATGCCAATCGTGTCAAAGATTTTCGAAGTCCTTGCAGTTAATGTGGATGAGAGAGATCAGGTGACGCAAAGCGACCGAAAACTGTTGCATCGCGGCTACTTTGCCTTCATTAGCACATTAGTCACCAACAACGTTGCTCAAGTTCTTAGTAATCAGAGTAGGTTTATACACTTTGGAGCATTTTTATTTCAGTAATCAAATATTTCACGTCAAATTTCATCGCAATCAGAACTGCGTACATTTGTGTATCATAAGTTTGATTTGAAAACTGATTTTAGGGAAATAAAAAAGTGAATTTTAAGTAGTGACATTTTAATGTATGTATGTGTAGTCATGTGTGGGCACTTTACAAATAGCCACATACATACATACATGATTACATGTAGATTGTGTAAGCAAGTGCCAAGAAAAAATTACTAGCATTTGAAATCAAACCCATGTTACTTGCTGTAATGTAATGTAACAGAACACTTGTATAATGCATCTTATGAGCCTTTCAGAGGTGCAGTTCATCAAGCAATGCTTCTTGTTCTGTGTGATTTTCTAATATCTAAAATTGTATATAAGCTGCAAAAAAGCCACATGTAAAACCATTACAGCTGAAAAATGCTGTATCAATTGAAGAATTAGTTACAAGAGTTTCCATCGATGTTCAAAACAGTTTCTTTAGGGACGGGTTTGCAGAGTTAGAATGTGAAGTATGGGATTTGCGAATGGTGAATTACGTCTGCTTATTTTGTATTTGTGCAAACTTACATTTGCATATTTGTAAATACTAAATGCTGTTGAGATAAATTGTTTAGGCTAGAGCCTGTACTTGGTTTCACGAGAAGGAGAGCTATATAAATTTCCAATTACAATTGCTGTATGAATTTTGCAAGGTTTTATAGCGCCTGTTGAACCTCTTAAGAGCAAAGCTATGCGTGAGATTTGGTCACTCAATGGTTTCTGTTTTGTCTTTACAATGTTGGCATTCAGTTGTTAATGGCTGCCAGTAACTGATTGCAGGTCCTCAGCATCTTCATCAGGTTCTGATGACAATTATCCAAGGAGCTGTGGACATTCCGGATCCCACCAGTCAAAAGACTTGTTTCAGTATACTCAAAAAACTTGTTGAACTCTGGGGTAAGAAACTTCCAGCTTTCTTTTGTATCTATACCACTAGGTCCTAGTTGATACTACATCAGTTCAGAAACTGGTAATACATAACATGAGTGAAAACTTGTAAAGTGCAACTTCAAGAAACAACTCATCAGCATCTCTCCCATCAAAGTTGGGAGAACCCACGATCAAATAGAACAGACTTCAAGCACTTGCGAAACATAGAAGGTGACAGACTGATTAGTTCTATTCTAATTTTAAAAGGAAGACTATTCCAGGATTCAGGACCAACATTAGCAAAACGGAGTGATATTTGAGTTTTTCTTGCATTGGTTTAAAGTTTAATTGTTATGTGGCATGGTTTTGAATTTGACCTCAGAAAATTAGACAAAACTGCAATGCAATAATACTTCTTTGAACACTTCAGAGTAAGGGAAGACAGTATCAATGTCAGGCCCATAAAATGTTATTATGGCACTTGTACACTTCACTAGTTATGTTGCCTGAATGTTTAGTGCTAGAAGTTTAATAAATATGCTAGTTCTTCTCACTTCTTAACCCTTTGCATGCCACAGACAAAATTGCAACATTTGGAAAACTTCCACCACAGGTGCAGAACTATAGCACATATTCAAACTGTTGTAACTGGAAAAAAGCCCATTCAAACAAGTAAATGTCATACACTGTACTAGAGAATTCAATTTTAACCAAATTTCATGTTTACACTTGAGCTCTATCTCCTGTGGTTGATGGGATGTAGTGTTTTTACCATTCAGATGTGAATTGAATCAAAACCTATTTGGCCAGGCCCTGAACAATGCCTAAAATATCTGGTATGCAAATACTGTGCATAGGTTGACTTGAGTCTTCCAGCGTAACCTCAGTTGGTCTGATTCTTTCAAGCAATCATCCACTTTCAGTTGTGGTCTCTGTTTCCTTTTCTGCTGAGTGTCATTTCTGAGGCCTTTCAACATTTGTTGTCATTTTATAAATTCTTTTAATTAGAAAGTGCTCTACTTATATTTCAGTCTGCTGATTTGCTTTTGAAAGTAATTATCAGTCTTTGTCGCTTTCTGTAGGTGACAAGAATGGATTGAATGGTTTTGAGGATTTTATGTTCAAGAATATTGTTCCGGCTTGCTTTATTGCTCCAATGAAGCCTACCTTCGATCTGTCGGATGGACAGACTGTTTGTGTAAGTTCACAGTTGCAATGCGCTGTTGCTTAATTAGTAATAGCAATAACTGCTAAATTAGTATTTAGCAATTTATTAGTAATGCCAAGTATGTCCTGGTTTGTTAATAATATTGATAACATGGCTTATTTATAATTTGTAGTAGTATAATTAGTAATAAAAATGATAACATAATTGTAATCAGTAACTTCTATTGCGATGGTGTCTAATGAACAAGGCATCAAGTGATGGCAAACCACCACAAAGCCTTAATCAGGTCAGTATCCAGAAGATCAGCCCATAAGACAGATAAGCAGCCTATGGCGGATAAGCAATTTGAAAGAGGTAAGTTTTAAGTTGAGAACGAAATGACACAAGCAGCTGAGCAGAGCGCAAAGACACAAGGAGAGAGTTACAAAAAGTAGGTGCAGGAACCAAAAAAGAAGAAATTGTTGGTTAATTTCTCTGTATGTGTCCTGACATGGTTTTGATAGTTGTTTCTTTTATTTCTTTAGGTTCTTAACGAATGTGCTGCTTGTCTGAAAACAATGCATGACAAACGAGTAAGACATTTGTTATTGTTCACTACAACGTTTGTGATGCACTCTTTAGAGACAAACTTTAATAAGGGTTTCATATCAAAATGCAGTTCAAGCATAAAACATACTAAAATGATGTTTGTCACAGTAGCCAATTGGTTGAGCACTTGCCATGTATGTATGTATGCATATGGCTATTTATATAGCACCCTTTATGAACTTCAAAAAGGCACTATATAAATTGGTGTACATGTTTGAGTATTAAGCTGAATGGGTTACTTGTGTGCAGCCATTGAGTAGGTCGTTAATACACAGTTGCTTCCTGCCACTCACTGATGCTTGTCATGACTTTTTGGCACAATATAAATGAAATAAATAAATGAAATTGTTTTCAAGGTCTCCCTTAAGTCTTCGTCTGCAAGACTTCGAGCACTGTGCTCTGCGTAATTTCCTTTTCCAAGTCATTCTCAATGTTTCTTTTCATACGTTTGTAGAATCTCAACTTCCTGTAATTTCAGTCATTCTCGGTGCATCTCAAATATGTCATTGTTAGAAATTGTTCATAGTTGGAAATGACCAGCCTTTTAAGTGATTCATTTTCCAAAATTATTAGTGTTATAAATCATTTTTTAGAGACGATTAACTTCTTCAAAGTCAGAAACTGACAAATATGAATGTTATTTTAGGGTGACGAATTCATTCAGTTTTTTCAGAATGACTATCTGCCCACCGTTAATATATCGCCTCCTGTTGCACGGGTTTGTGATTTTCTTTACTCTGGAAATCGTTAATCTGAAAGAAATACTTTCCCCATGAAAGATACTATTATTGTATACTATTAACATCACCAAGATGTGTGATTATTTTGACTAAAGATGAAGTAGAGCAGATATGCTAGACTCTGTTTTTCTTTGGGTATTCAAATAGCAGGCAGATTATACAAACTGTTGACAGTTATTCAATTGGAAACAAGTTAATTTCACTGTCTTTTGAGGAATTGAGGACGGAATGGAGCTAGTTCTTGATGCGTGTCTGCCAATATCTTTAGATTTAAAAAATATCTTGAGTAAACACCTTCTACATATATAGCAGGGATGCAACTTTTATCTGTAATCTGACAGTTGCCTGATTTTTAATTTGGAGTTGCAGTAACATCGGTTAGTATGTGTATGGTTAAGCTTGAATATTTCACTTTACAGTTGTTTGGAACTGTTTCTTCTAGATGTTTGTATTTTGTTTTTCCCAGGAAATGTGCCAGACATTGCAGACCAATGGCAAACTGTTTCAATCGTATTTTAAGGTAATTTTTCATCTTTTATTGACTTGTTGCTGGGTTTCTAAATTAGACTATATTTTCACTTTTTGTGTGGAAACTATACAGATTCTGAAATTGATTTCCATGGTTTGGAGGTGTACAGACTTGTGCAATAAATCTGATTATTTTACTGTTGTTTAAAACCTGTGCTGTTTTACTTTCTTTCAGGCATTTATCACACAGGCTAGATCTTGACGAAAATACCTCCTGAATGAGCAAGTTTTGAACTGAAGAAAATGCTGTGCCATTTGCTGTTTTACTTGACAATGTTTTCAATTGACTACAGACTACAGAGTAGTACAGATGTTGATGAAGTAGTGTCAATTCTGCATGCTGCTATCACTTTTGAACTACTGATTTTACATCAATTTTTAAACGAATTTTTTCAGTTTATTAAACAGTATGTTCTAAAAATATGTACTACTAAATAGTTTACCATACTGAACAGTTTACATTACATGTGGCAACTGCAACCATTTATGCAAAGATTTATCCTGCGTAGAATAAGGTGTCTCGTGAAGATTTTCTGCAAATGGCTGAAGAAGTAACGGAAGGTCTTGGTTGTTTATGTGAAGTGTTCGAGGAGTTGTGCCATTACTTCGCATGGATTTAACATAGAACTAATGATAATTCTGCACTTGTAAGCTGAAGTCAACTTGATTTTTGTCTGTAAAATTTACAGTAGCGATCATCAGTGTGGGTTAAATTCTGGCTCTTTACAGTGATTTTTATTTGAGATTTTGGTGTTATTGGTACTTGATGAAATACAGAGTTTTTAGGTTTAGTGATCAAAACTTAATAAAGCGTTGAGTCTGGTAAGATGTTGTTCTGAATTCAGATTTTTTATTTTCTCAGTTGGACTTTGTTTCAACTGCTGTGTTAAGTAAATTTTGGTCTTACCAACAGTCATTCTAGGTAAGAATAATGATTAAAGAGTTCAGACATTTTAGATAAAGAAGAAAGATCTTTTTAAAAATTAAGGAAATCTACACATGTTTCAGGTTTGCTGCCGTTGCATATCAGCTGTTACATGCATATGAAACAGACTTGTGTTTTTGGGTATAAAACCTCACTCGTATTTATTATTCAGCTAGTCATGATGTCATGTCTGTAAAAACTGAGTTCATTGCTGGCTGGAGAGATGGAACAGTGCTGTAAATAAGATATTTGCTTGAACGCATGGAAATACTTGTTTCTTGAGAGATTTTTTGAAGTCTTGAGAGATTTTAGTACTTCTACCTGATGTTTCAAGTCATATTCTGAAACTCTGTTTGTGTATGTTTTTTTTGGTTGATGACGACCGTGTAAAGTTTTGTTAACTGGCCAGCCTCTTGCATGAAATGCAATGTAATGCTTTTTTCGAGTTTAACATGTATATATATACAAGTGTAATAATCTTCGTTATTTTGGGTTGATGACTGTACCAAAACAAAACTTGTTTTTGTTTGAAGTGAGAGCAAAATGTAATTGTATCGACATGCCATATTGCCATATTGAGAAGTTCTTACAAGGCAGTATGTTGAAGACCATGTGCATGCATTTGTTAGCTCTCGACTGTTGGTTAGTTTGTTTGCGTTTGGTGTTGGAGACTGATGACCATGTAGTGAATGGTGAGAGCTAGAGTTGAACATCATACTTTTCCCGCATGATTATATTTTGGATTGGTGCATTTTCCTGAAGGTACATTGCTACAATCCAGTTGGTATTTTTAGATAAACATTCAGTTGTGATGCTGCATCGAAGTTGATTATACATTCATGATCGAATTAAATGATTTACAAGAAGCTTGCACACTGTGATAAGTAAGATAAGTTTTAAATTTAGGATTGCTCTGTTGACATTTGAAGGTAAAGCAAAGCCTTGAAGGTACTGCCAGCACATCATCTGCACATTTTAGCAACCTTCCATTCTCAGTTTATGTCTTAAACTCTGTCTCGTTTAAACCTATAACAATTGTAAAGAATCCCAGAAAGCCTTGATTTGATTTGAAGTTGATTAACATCTAGTTGTTGTGGAGATGATGTTGATTGTTTTGACTGATAATTTCCGGAATAAAGCAATCCCTGATGGCTATTTTCATAACCATTTTCTTGTTGCTTTTATTTGTGGTACGAGTGGAGGTGTTAACTCTCTTTTTCTTCTAAAGTAAACAAAGCTGAGGTTATCCAAAAATCGCCTGAGGTACAAAATTTTATGTATGCTTTTCGTTCAGTCAGATATAATACAGCAATTTTAAGAAGGCTCAGAAGCATAACTAAAGACGAAGATTGTTGCCGAGACCTTTTCAGAATAAGAATGAATGATAACTTAGAATGCAGCAAAACATCGTTTAAAGCTTCATGGAATTCCAAATCTCAGTCAGGTAACACTGGTCAAACCGCAACATGCTTTTTCTCAGAATAGGAATACTTGTGCACAAGCCTAGCAGAAGTACATCTGTAGCAGGCCAGTAGTGAGGAGGCAGAGAGGCCGTTGGACAGTGCAGTAGTAGTTGTAGTGGCAACACCACAGCCCAGAGTTGAGTACAGACTACTCAGTGGAAACTGTACCTAAGCATAGGCAACAGTAGTAGGGGCCATCCATATATTACGTACGCAAAAATCCGGGGAAATTGGACCCCACCTGCGTACGTACAGTTGACCCACCCCCCCAAGACTAGCTGCAGAATGTGTCCGTTACACAGGTCCAGTCAACGACTGTCTGCACTTTAGGCCAGGTTGAAGGATGAGTAATGCATGGACTCACTGTTGAGTTGTGTGATAGTTTAACAGCGTTCAGAGGTAAGGTGGCATACAAGTGACACCTCTACCACAGTCCTACTTTCTCTGGCAGTACCAGATAGCTGGAAAGACTGAACTCTAGCTCACTTGAAGGCCAAATCAATTTGCGTACGTACATTATCAGTAGACCCCCCCCGTTCGCAAGCGTACGCAAGCACATGAATTTCGGTTACCCCCCTTCCGTGCGTACGTAATATATGGATGGCCCCTAGGCCCTAGCCGTAAGATACTGGCAGCAGAGGCCTAACAGATGCAATACCGAAACAGAACTCACGGTGATGATAGCTTTAGCAGCTTCGCTTAGAATAACATCGCCGGGGAGGTGGGAAAATCGTGCAGGATCGGCCTAGAATTGAGCTAGGATTATCTGATATTAGTCAAAGTGTGGAAGAAAGGAAGGCAGAGATCATCGTAAAGGGATAAGCAGCGAGGCTCTAATACATCGTCGCTGGTGGAAGTCGTGTTCGAACCCCGGAGAGATCTAAACGACTCGGACATATCCGACAACTGCGTTTGCTTTCTCGACTACTTGGTATGTACTAGTTCTCACCATGGGCGGCGATCCCGGGAGGGTTGGGGGGCAAGATCGCATCACGTGAGCGCGAAAACAAATTTTTACGTCTTTTTGAGCAGATCAGTTCAAAACTCTTTTTTGACCAGATAAGTTCAAAGGTGTCCCCCACCCACCTGTCAAACAAGATCGCCGCCAGTGGTTCTCACACTAAATTCTCTTGTCCCACCCGTTCTTGTATTACCTCGTTGGTCCCACCATCGAGTAGTTCTTGATCATTTTTGACTCTTTCTCCATCCGTCTTATAGTCCTGTACCACGCATGCCTAGCGAAGCTCATCAGGGATTACTAGATTAATCTGTTTGTATAAAATTATGTCCATATATAGCTGGATATATATAGGCCATTGGACGGTAACTTTCCACTGGACAGCCTGCATGTCCAGCTGTCATGATTACTGGACATAATCCACTGCATTACATACTCCGTTCTACGCAAGCTCAGTATAAATAACCGGTTAGCTCACAGCCGGGCTTACCAGGCCAATTAATAACAAGACAATAATGTTGCAATACCAATAGAACAGCATCGAGGCTCAATGCCGCATGGAAGCCGAATCCGTGCTTGAAGGGAGATTGCAAGATATCGGGCTGCCAAAGGTTGATACAACGCTTTGACCAAGCAGTGGTAGACATGTTTAAGACGACACCTACAAATTAACGTTATATATAGCTTTAACATGGCGCTGTCAAAATAATAATAATAATAATAATAATAATAATAATAATAATAATAATAATAATAATAATAATTTCTGGAATGGCCCTTCGCTAAGATGGCGGCATGTTTTCTATTCGTGCCTAATTTGGTTTTAACTCTGCACTTTTAAGCGACTGTTGTTCTTGCGTTCTATATTCACTTGGTAAGCACGCTTATTTCCCAACCCCGCTCATCTTGGACTGATTTTTGAACTGATTTTTGTTGCATTTTTTGCACAGTCAATCGTTGTTCTTGATTGGCATTGTGGCGTGCCGAATCGCTCCGGCATTATCGCCCGGGGGCGTGCATGGCTGATTCATCTTTTCAATCATGGCCTCTCTCTCAGACAGCTAATAAGGCTAAGGGCACATGCAGTGTGTGTCATGCCGTCAGGCAATTACATCTAGGCGACGGCTTGGTCCACAAGCACGGACCTAGGGACAACCCTTGCCCCGGCTCGAATAGGCCGCCCCTTACCGTCTACACAACACATGCTCCCTCTAACTCCGGTCCCTTAGCTCAAACCTCTGCATGCGAACCACCTACTGCCTCATGTTCTAGTCAGGACCCGGTTACTTCTCCCCATCCTATTTCCAAAATCACCCACCCCTCCCATATTGGCGGCCTAATCAAGCATATTCCTAGAGGGGCTAGGCCTGCAGTGGCCAAGTTGTTGGTCAACATCATAGATAAAATCACTCAGGACCCGCTTAGGGAGGATGCTTGGGTTGCATTGCTGTGTTTTGGGGGCCACACACTGTTAACACCAAGCAGAGGAGGCAAAAGACATAATATCGCTCAAACCATAAAGAAGAGGGTGGAGACCTTCCAATTGGAACTAGCAGCTGGAATCCCTTTTTCAAGTCCAGCAGATGGGTCTGGGCTCTTTAACAAACGTCAAAAGAGGTGGCCAGACACAGACAGTATTGCACGGGCAGTATCCTCAAAGCTGGAGGATGGCAACATCCGCGCCGCTGTTAGGATTCTCTGCTCGGGTGATCGCCCAATCCAGGCTGATTCAGAGTCCTTGGAGGAACTGCGCAACAAGCATCCTCCTGCTGAGATCGTGTCTGAACCACCACATCCACCATCAAACTCACTCGCTTTCCAGACAACGGAGGGTGAGGTGATGCATGCAATTCGCTCATTCCCAGCTGGGTCGGCCGGGGGGCCCGACGGGATACGCCCCCAACATATACTCGATCTGATAAACTGCAAGGAGGTTGGCACAGTTCTGCTTACATCACTCACTGCCTTAATAAACATCTTGCTGGCAGGCACCTGTCCAGAAAGCATTACACCTCTCTTGTTTGGGGGCACCCTGTTTGCTTTAAGGAAGAAATCGGGGGGTCTCCGCCCCATCGCAATTGGCTACTGCTGGCGTCGTTTGGCATCAAAGTGTGCAAACGCTTTTGCTCTCTCTCGTCTGTCAAAGTATTTTGCACCTCTGCAGCTTGGGGTTGGTACGTCAGGAGGCTGCGAGGCTGCCACACACGCTGCCAGACGCTTCCTGGCAGATCTGCCCTCTGGCGCAGTCTTGGTCAAACTGGACTTCACGAATGCTTTTAATAGTCTTAGTCGCACAAGCATCCTAGCAGCTGTTTCCGAGCACATTCCTGAACTCTACCCATACTGTCACGTGGCTTACAGTAAATCTTCTGTTCTCAAATATGGCGACTTCTCTCTTCAGTCACAATCTGGTTTACAACAAGGCGATCCTCTTGGACCACTCCTGTTTTGTCTCCCTATTCAACGTATCTTGTCCAGCCTCCAATCATCTCTTCGTATTGGTTATCTTGATGACTTGACCCTGGGTGGGACTGCATCCATGGTGGCTATGGATGTCCAGGCCAATATCAGAGAGGCGGGTAAAATGGGTCTGACACTTAACGTTTCAAAATGTGAGATCATAAACACCCACAAAGTTGATTTGCCACCACCTCTGGACAGTTTCGCCATTACATCCTCTTGTGATGCATTCCTCCTTGGGGCACCTCTCTCTGCTGGTGGAGCTCTCGATGTTGCTCTGGAGATGCGTTGTGCAGAGCTTTCACTTGGTATTTCTCGATTGTCTTCAATAGCTAAACATGATGCCCTAATCTTATTCCGCAGCTCTCTCAGTTCCCCTATTTTGCTTCATACTCTTCGCTGTTTCCCATGTATGGGGAACCCAAAGCTACTCCAGTTTGACCAGATAATGCGCACGGGTCTCATTAAAACACTTAATCTGGCCATTGCTGACAGCAACTGGGTTCAAGCCACTCTACCAGTTAGGAGTGGAGGTCTTGGCATCCGTCGTGTGTCCTCGCTGGCATTACCCGCCTTTCTGGCTTCCGCCGCAGGTACCGCAACTTTGCAAGCCTCCATTTTGTCCAACACTGATGCGCCCCTAGATCGGGCTCTCATAATGGCCCAAGAACAGTGGCTAACTGAATCGGGTGCTCCACTCCCCGAAGAAACCCTCTCCCATAAGCAGTGTGCCTGGGACCACCCTCTCATTATGAAAGACATGGCAGCTTTAGAGGCCTCGATAACAACAGATTACCACCAGGCCAGGCTGAAGGCAGTCGCCTCACCGCACGCAGGTGATTGGCTACTAGCGCTCCCCATAAGCGCTTGTGGACTGAGGCTAAATGACGAAGCAGTCCGTATCGCAACAGGACTGCGCCTCGGGGCGGATTTATGTGCTCCTCACGAATGCCCTTGTGGAGCGACGGTCCAAGAGGACGGCTCACATGGGATGTCATGCAGCCTCGGGCCAGGTCGCACTGCCAGACATGCTCTACTAAACGACATCATTTGGCGTGGCCTCACCAAAGCTGGCTTTCCAGCCACAAAGGAGCCCACTGGACTTGTCAGGTCTGATGGGAGACGTCCTGATGGGGTAACTCTTATCCCATGGGAGGGTGGTAAATGCCTTGCATGGGACGCCACTGTTATTGACACCCTGGCAGAATCATACCGCACCAGATCAGCTGAGGTTGCAGGGGCTGCTGCCGAGATAGCAGCGGACAGAAAAACATCCAAATATACTGCCATTTTGTCATCATATTGCTTTGTGCCCTTGGCCTTTGAAACTCTGGGTCCCATAAATCAGGAAGGCCTCGCACTGATCAACCTCCTCGGCTACCGCCTGGCCCAAATATCAGGAGACAATAGAGAGACTACTTTCCTTTATCAGCGCTTATCTATGGCAATCCAACGCTTCAATGCTGTTGCTTTTGTCAGCACCTTTTGCACCGATAAAACCATCTGCGAAGACTAGCCATTCCAGAACAATGCCCCCCTAATTTTTGAACTCCCGAGGGATCATATGTACCTCGGGGAAAAAAAAAAAATAATAATAATAATAATAATAATAATAATAATAATAGTAATAATAATATAAAAAAATAATAATAATAATAATCCGTTCTTTAATTAAGCGCCTGCAACCGCACTGCGCTGTACAGTGAACACACATATAGTCAGGGTGAGAATCAGGCACGTAACTAGGACAGTGGCGGATCCAGGTTTTCTTGCGTGGGGGGGGCAGAGGTTTATCTCGAGGGGCGCCACGTTCTGGTAATCAACTTTAAATGATAGTAGGGCCTACATGTATATTTGAAATGATGCCATGTGTAGTAGACCACAAGTATATAGGCCTATACTATCTCATATATATAAAACTGTTTAAAAGTGACGAAATGTTTCCTATCCTATGTCCCTTACCATGGATATTTTCAATGGGAATAGGATATTGAGGATAGGAAAAAGGTTAAGGAAACGCATGACATCTGACATCTGATCGGTTCTAGATATATCAATTATCGAGTGAACAATTAAGGGGAAGAACTGAGCAGACTTATCTAATAGTTCAAGAAAATTCCCAGTGTTTTTATTCTCAACTATGCAAGAATGTTCTCGGAGTTCTCTGAATGATGGCCATTGTTTACTAAAATAAAATAACGTCACAGGAATCGTCCTTTTCAATAGCTCTGGGGAGTGGAGGTTCAAATACCCGCCAAGGAGAAATTTGCTTCGAGATTTCTGCTCCACCTGCATCCCCTAGCCAACTCATGTGTAATTAGTACACTGACCAAACACTGTCGGTGGAAAGATGAGACGGCAAGGGAGAGGACTGGCCACCCACCTTTATATGCCGAGGCTAAGAAAAAGACGTCGCTAACACCGTACCCATGGCTGCCTCAGGGCTAGCTTAAGGGACTCCTTCTCTTCTTCTTCCTCCTCCTCCTCCTCCTCCTCCTCCTCCTCCTCCTCCTCGTCCTCCTCCTCCTCCTCCTCCTATTCTTTTGCACTTGGCGTCAGTTTTCTGCGGGTTTGCGTTTAGTAGTTCAAAGTCAACCATCAGTATACAATTTATAATTATATTCAATTTATCACAATTTTAAGGTAATGTTATTTATTTCAGGAAAGTGAATTGATTTTATAAATACCATTATATTCTTAGTGTCATGGCAGTTTAATCCAAATCGCGGATCGCCAATCCGAAATCGACTTGTAGAGAATTGGTAATGTTAAATATCCAATAGGCCGTGTCATTTAGGTATAGATGCCGACTGCAATTTGATATACTATACACTCTTGGGAGTCCTGGACAGCCGGAATGTATGCTAGCTTGATGATGGATATGTTTAAGCTTGTCTGATGCTGGTACTGGAGATTTGGGAGAAGAGTATCATATGACTCATATTGAGGATGACTGCACGCATGTGGTGTGTGTGTGTAGGACTCTGTTGGACTTTGGAACATAGCCTACCTCCTGAGACACTTTGCTCACATGGAGAGTGAGGGTCTATTCAGGGTCATGCCAATCTTCCATGTCCTGCCTATGCTGGCTGTCTATCTACCCCCTCCCTACTATATACGTAAAGATAGACAGAACAGCAATACTTGGGGAAGCACAGATGAAAGTAGACCTAGCCGACTGACTTTAGCTAAACGTTCTGGAAGCCCACCATAACAGGCGCGTCTGATCTGGAGGGGCGCCGTCATACAACCAAGAGGGGCGCGGGGGGGCGAACCGCCCCCCCGGGCCTATGGCTAAATCCGCCACTGAACTAGGATTTTTCGTTTGGGGGGGCTTAAACCTTGAACATGGCAACATTTATACAGTGTTCATACGAATTTTAGCCGTAAGCATACAACGGCTTGACTTGTTTGGGGGGCTTCAACTTCGTTTGGGGGGGCTTAAGCCCCCCCAAGCCCAATGCTAGTTACGTCCCTGGTGAGAATTGTTGGGGGGTTCAACCCCCCTAGTCTTTCTTAGGACCCCATAGTAAAGTCTTCATTTCACACCCAAACTCCACATGAATCAAGGTCCAACCCCCCAGTCTTTTTTCTACAATTCTCATACTGCATATAGTAGAAACGGCAGCCACGCAGGGCGCCTTACATAGGCCTACATGTATACAGTAGAAGCACATGATAACAGTTTTACAGGAGTCGAATATAACTGTTTAAGCGGCAGCCACACGGCGTCACTCATGGCCTACTATTCATTTAACCACCGCTGCCACCTAGCGAGTGGAAGGCTGAATAAACCTTACGGGGTCTACGGGGTTCGATCTTGGTACAATCAGCTCTTCACGCCAGTGTTTATCCATTACTCTACGGGCCCGCATGGTGGTGCCGATCAGTAGTGACTTTGTGTAGTGTTGTTCAGGAAGGAAATAAATTGCAGCACACAGAGGCGTAACTTTGGTCTAAAAAGTGGGGGTACCAATTTCTTACATAGGCCTACACGAAGCAAGACGGAGACTGCGATCTCTGGGAAGGCACAATAAAATATTGATTGGCATTTTCAAAAGGTTGGGGCTACGGTACCCCAGTCCAAAAAGTGGGGGTGCGGGTTACGGATTACAAATTACGCCTATATATGTTTTCAAGTTTTATGAGACCTTCTGGTGTAGTTTTTATCAAGGGGCCTCCCATTAAGTTTTATATAGCTTAGGGCCTCACCAAGTCTAAATCCAGCACTGCCTAAATTCATCTATGCAATAGTTAAAGGTTAGGCTAGGGTCTACCCCAGTATGAGAATTGTAGAAAAAAGACTGGGGGTTAGACCTTGATTCATGTGGAGTTTGGGTGTGCAATGAAGACTTTACTATGGGGTCCTAAGAAAGACTAGGGGGGTTGAACCCCAAACCCCCCGACAATTCTCACCCTGGGCCCTACCCATAGGATTTCGATCGGGCTTCTCCAAAGATCATCGATTAAATAACGGCGTTATAGAAATCATTAGCTTAGATGTTATCCACTGCTCATTGCGCAATTTCAGGTCAAAAAGGACGAATCAGATCCCATAATATATTTCCTTCTACATAATTTTAATAATAATCCTTCAAATTGACTGTTATAATATAACTGACCGTCGATTGGTGTTTTTTGCGTAATGATAAAGGCGCTATAGAAGTCATTAGATTAGTGTAATTGTAATTGTAACCGAAAACTTATATAGCGCCACTCATATCAGCGGCGCTTTCAACCCGCGTCAATGCCGGCACCGGCAAAAAGGAAAGTTTTCAGGCGTCTACGGAACTGGAGAGGAGAGAGGGCAAGAAGCTCTTGGCGGAGAAACAAGGGGAGACAGTTCCAAGCAGAGGGGCCAACATAGGCGAAACTTCTGGATTGTGCCGTGGAAGATCGCATGCGAGGGACAACCATAAGGCCGCGAGCCGAAGTGTATAATGAAGTAAGCAAACCAACTGCTAACCGTACTTTGGTGTACATGAAAGTTTTATCGAAACTTTTAATAAGTGTGTGTGTATATAATAGTAATAGATAGGGGGCTTGGGGCAAGTTGGGGGGCTTATTTGAAAATATAGGCTATTTGTAATGAATACTATATTCGAGATCACAAATTTGGTCGTTACTGGTTAAGTTGATCTTTAATTGGGGGCGCTATATTTATTTGGAGGGTTGATTTATTTACGCTAGACACAGAGCGCAATTATATATAGCTTGCTACGTTCCTGAAAATCAAAATTTAAAAATCAATTAAATAATTATAAAATGCAGACAATCGAATTTCTGCTTTGAAATCTTGCAAACTATGCAGTCCCGCCTTCCGGATCTCAGCTTGACAGCATTACAACGTCACAATGACGAAAGCATTTATCAACTTCTCTTGAATAAATATGGTTTTTAACACTGCTTAACGGCCTTGGAACCGTGGCCGGGTGGCCCGTGTTGCTTTCAAGCTTTGTTCCTAACCCGGGATCGCAACCCACCTGGTCAGCGACATGATTTTTTTCAATTTGAAATTTTCTACTTGACGTACCTGGGATTAAGATTACTAAATATTTAGTAACTAGTGTATTAACCCGTCATAAATTATGACGTGACGACAGTGTATCATTATCTATACATATAGTTTCCTTATATGCAAATTTGTCCGTCGTATAACGCTTTCTGTTCTATTGTGAAACCGTTTGTGACGTCACTATACTGCCGTCTTGACGACGGTCGTCTTGACGACTGCGAGCAGAGCATTTTAGCCAACGATACATATAGGCCTATAATGATACACTGTCGTCACGTCATAATTTATGACGGGTTAATACACTAGTAGGCCTATATGTATCGTTGGCTAAAATGCTCTGATCGCCGTCGTCAAGACGGCAGTATAGTGACGTCACAAACGGTTTCACAATAGAACAGAAAGCGTTATACGACGGATAAATTTGCATATAAGGAAACTATATGCATAGATCTTAGCCCAGGACGTACCTACATCGAAAGACTGTTAAATTCTAAAAAAAAGTCGAATCGTTTTACTGGTACAAGTTTGAAACGTATAGGCTAATGAAAACAATTAACGCGACGCTAAATAGCTCATGCCTATATATAGGTGCGGTGCGGCTTCCACACAACTTACCCGGTGCGACTTTCAAGCCCCAAGTCTTTCTTAGGATCCCCTGTTAAGACTTCATTGGCTCATTGCACACCCCATGGGGTCGTTTCCAATTCCCGCCCCCAGTTGTACTAGTGCGATTATGCTGTGCATATATTCTAGCATTTTCTTGCACAATTCACGTTGTGGGTATTGATCAGTGGCGTGCAGAGGGGGGGGTGCGGAGGGGGCGACGGCCCCGGGCATCCAGCCGGGGAGGGGCATCCAACGGTTGGCGTTGGCCCAGTCAAATTACTAATAACCGGCCGCCAATAAATCGTCATTCAAGTATTTATGTTTACAATACATCGCGAAGTAAGACATGAGTGCGCAAGTTTTTATGTCATGTTTTCGATACAGGCTATACTATGATTAGTAAACATAAAATGCAGTCTACAATTCGGTTTTCCGATCGTCAAAATAGGCTAAAAGTACCACACGGCAATATGCAATTCTCTAAAATTTCCTGGGGGAAAGGGAGAGGGGGCAGCACACTGAGCACAGTGCAGTGGGAGGGGAGGGGGAACGAATTAGGGAAAGAACAATTTAGGGGCATCCAATGAAGGGGTTGGCCCCGGGCATCAAAGAACCTCTGCACGCCACTGGTATTGATAAAGTAATGCTCTGGGTTGCTGTGAGATTTGTGATCATGTGAATTGTATAGACCTACTAATCAATTTGGTGAAGTCATCACTTTGGAGTTTAAGCTTTCTATTGCTTTTTGAATTTTCTCAGTTTGCAAAATACGGATAAAATATTCAACTCCACATGGATCAAAGTCTAACCCCCAGTCTTTTTCTACAATTCTCACACTGTACATATATATTATAATTATATATTTAAAACATAAGTAGGCCTATACGCTTAGGCCTATCCCGAGTATTGAGTGCTTTAACTATTCAGCGATAAGACCAGATGGTAAATGAACCGTATACTCAAACATAGGCCTAATACTGAATTTTGTAGCTAGTAGAGCTTCTGTATATCAGAATCTTTTCATTTTAGACGATCACTGTATAGAACAGAGGCGTAACTTTGGTCTAAAAAGTGGGGGGTACCAACTTCTTACATACATGAAGCAAGGCGGAGATTGCGATCTCTGGGAAGGCACAGTAATAAAATATTCACTGGCATCGTTCAAAAAGTGGGGGGTACGGTACCCCCAGCCCAAAAAGTGGGGGGTACGGGTACCCCTCGTACCCCCCACAAATTACGCCTATGGTATAGAAACACAGAACCTATAATTATTGTGGGCGCCACACATCCTGATACGTCCAGCAAAGACCTCACGCGTGCGCACGCAGGTCGACCGACTACTTTCCCAGAAGATTAATCATTATTGGCGCAGTGGGGCACAGTTTAAAATTAAATTAAATGTTAGCCAATCGTACAGTTGCGGCTCTTCTGTCGGTTGATCGTCACGAGAGCAACCGCCTGCCCGAGTCGATCGTAGCCGGCCGGCCGACTGACCGACCAAAGCCAAGGGGATATTTTATCACGGGTAGAGTTTTCCAGGAATTCCACAGATTATCGATCCGCAGTCCGTCTGGAGCGTCGTTCTTTGAAGATTTTAACACTAGGAAATAATTCTAATTATGCACATGTCCTGCCAACCGCCCTTCTGCCATACATCCCCACTCCTCCTCTCCACCCAATGAGGGGCTAACAACTCGAGACGATGGGGTTCGTCGTGGTCGGCTATTAATCGACCGATCGACCATCCTCCTCCTCCTCCTCCGCCTTCTAGTCGTCGTCCTCCTCCTCGCCATCGGATTATAGGCCGATTATTAATTACTGGACGTGGACAAGGCTTCCTACTTATTCATCTAAATTCATCGCTGCCGCTTGCTTGCTTGGTCGGTTGGTCGGAAGGACTACGTACGCAGAAGATTATGATCGCATTCCGATGATGAGGATAACGGTGATTATCGATTTTAGTCCTTTGTCGACGCTTGATGCACTTATTCTGTCTTATTCTTTCGTCCGTTCGCTCGCTCAGTCATTCATTCTCGCTTTCGTCCACCGTTCATTCGTCGTTCATGGATCGTCTGCTGCCGCCGGCGTTGCCGACGCCGCCGACGCCGCCGCCGCCGCCGCCGATGCTAGCTGCTGCTTCTGTTGGATTATGCGTGTGTGTAGCCAGTTCTGGGGATGCGGATGCTGGCGATGATTGTGACGAGCGTACGTATGTTTATTACGACCCATGCCATGTGCGGCGACGGTGCGTTTTCGATTCCTACCATTCGTTAGCGTCGTTATATATCCTATTATCGCCCTAATAGGTCTAATTATTATTATTATTCTTTCTCTGGCCGTCTTCGGGCGACGGTTGCGTATCGTTTAATTAGACAATGCGCGGTCGGTGGGTTTTGTTTTGTCGGGCGACGACGTCTGTCTCTGTTTGAAGCCTATAGATCTGATCTGTACCTTGGTAATCAGAGAGTTATAGATGCAAGACTCTGGTCGAGTATCGGTGTATTTAGACTGGTCGTAGTAGATTCAGGTAGAAGCAGCAGACGACAGAGCTTTTTATTCTGGAATTGCGAAACTGTGCTTTGGAGTATTGGTGCCATCAGCGTCTCTGTAAGTGGCTTTTTGGTGGCTGTCAGTTTTCTGTTGTCGGTAAGTGGCCTGATGATGTATGTCTGTCTGTTGGTTCTTTTGTGTGGGAATGTGATTATGTCTTACAATTCATCGTATCTTAGAACGTACTTTCATTATCCAGTTGAACCTAAAAATATGAATTGATTGCTCCTGCTAGGCAGTGTCATAATAGTCAGGTGCAATAAATCTGTTTTAGAAGTTAGCAGGTGAGTGCTCAGTATTGATGCTTTTACCTTTAATTTTATAGTTTTAGTTTTTGGTGTATGAATTCATTTCAGGTATAAATTCTTTTGGCCAAATGATAAATGAGTTTTTATTAGTACCAGTATGAAATGATGTTCATAGTTGTTATTATTTAGAAAGAACTGTCTTCATTGCATTTTTCTCTATCATAAGAGCAATTCGTGTTTTAACATTTTGTAATAGAACATTTATGCAGTAATGTATGAGATGAACAATAAAAATCGTTACAAAACTCACCTTGGTGATGCCTTTTGCCAAATGAGTGAGAATGATTAAGTGAATCAATCAATCAATCAATCAATCAATCAATCAATCAATCAATCAATCAATCAATCAATCAATCAATCAATCAATCAATCAATCAATCAATCAATCGTTTATTTTGCAACCAACCAATTCATGATTGCTTGTATATGTATGTATGCATATGTATGCATGTATATATATATCTACATGTTTATATATATATGCTTGTATGCAGTAATATTTATTTTGCATATGACACTGCACATAGATAAAAGTTAAGTATGCATTTAATGGGAGGGGGATAGAGTAATGGTTACACTCATGGCCAGGAGCGCAGCAGGAGAGCAGCAGTACACGGTTCGATTCCCGCAGCCCCCCTTGGACGGGCGCCTTGCATGGCTGCCATAACGTGTGTTTAGTTAAGATATTGATAATTGTACTGTCATGTCTCAACATTGTAATCTTACTGCTTTTGTCGGTTTGAATTAATGAAGAAAATATTATTATTATTATTATTATTAACACTTTTAACGACAAGCTGCATTGGTTTCCCAGTTGATTTTAACACACTCTCATCGTTAAAGTGTTAAGTAGCCTATGTATTTTAAACAGTGATGGCAAATTATAAGAACAGTGAAATTGAACTGAATGAACTCAGGTACTTGATGTCAGCCTTTGGCCTGCATATGATACTTACAGATCTAGATATCGACGTGATTATGGCTTGGTTTTGGTGTGCCATCTTGTGATTGCCTTGTGCATTAGACACCAGCACAATAGAGATTGCTAATTACAATTACAAAATATACCTTGGTGACTAAAATCCTGATTCTTCATTTTGTGAATGGCTGCTTGTGATGGGCTTTATTATTGATTGTGTAAGAGATAAAATTGTGCTAATGCTGTCCAGTTCATAAGAATAAGAGTTTTCTGACGGCACATAAATTCTAAAATCATTCTGCAATCAGTCATGCCATCATGAATTGTGATATTCTGCACACATAAATTCTAACATCATTCTGCAGTCAGTCATGCTATCATGAATTATGATATGCTGCACAGTTTACCCCTGGTATACATTTTCTAGGTTTTTAACAGGTACTATATAAACATACACGTACATACGTATGCACATACGTAGACCTACATGTGCCCTGTAATTGTGATTGTCATTGTAATTGGATATTTGTATGGCACAGCTATGAGAAAAACAAAACCAATCAGGTGTTAGCTGCGCAAACCCAAATGATGTTAAATGCCATTATGAAGTGAACATTCATCAATTAGCAAACATGACTGAGATAACTAGATGAGTCACCAGTGGCAGACTTGCGCTCACACATGCACAGAGCCCAACCGACAGATTCCAGCCGGAGTTGACAGATGATTGCAAGTTCAGAGTTCATGATGCATGTAGAATCGAGGATGGAACAACGAAGGGAGCTGTGATCCATGGCCGAATGGCCCACTGTTGTCTCACCATCTAGCAGTTACAGATGGAAGATGACGTGGCATCCGGAAATCCATCTAACCACCAGATACATGCACTACAGGTATTTGTCACCCACCGATTGGTGGGTAGTTGAGACATTCCGTGATCTACGATTGGTGCTATTCCACGATACTCTCTTCACTCGGTGCTTTACCAGGCTAGAATGGATTTCACGTTAAAGGCAGCAATGCAGCAATTGTACAACTACACCAGCACCTGTTTTATCGAAGCAGCAGGGATTTTGGCAAAGCATCGTATGGAATGTGTTTCTCAAATGTAATTCAGCATTTGAACGCTTTCGTTATAATGCGACCATTTATTTGACGTGGCTTTCAGAGGGAGCAATATAAAAATTGTACTGTGGTTTTTTGCCAGCATTGTAACTCGTCTGACAGGTACACAATCTGTGTGTTTCAAGGTAATGCTTTCACCATTGTTTTGTCTGTGTAGAATCCAGTGCTTGGATCATTGCCATTCAAGCCCTGGTTTGTATGTAGACACGGTGATTGAGACGTGACTCTTATACATACAGATTGTTTACCTGTCAGGTTTTTACATTGATCAGAAACCTTACTAGACCTGCTTAGATTATAAGCTTGAGAATTCCACTAGGCTACTGAGTCCCATCATTTGTTGTGGAATCTTATCTACAGTAGTTGCCATCAGTGTGAGATTTGTAAAAAAAAGATTGGGGGAGGGTGTTAGACTTTGATCCATGTGGAGTTGAATATTTTATCCGTATTTTGCAAACTGGTGTCAATGAAATTTAAAGCAGCAGACTTCAAGTAGAAATTTTAAGTAAAAAAATTAAAATTTTACATGAAAGTTAATTCAAAACTGCGAGCCGGATGACAGTACTTAAATAAATAGAATTATAATGATATTAGTGAAATGTAAAACTTATGAAAATTAACGTTAAAGTGGCAAAAAACTTAGCCTCAGGCTAGCAGGTTGTTAAACTGCCCCTGGGTAGTGGGTACAGCAAAATCTTCTATTACATAGCCTTCTACAGTAATAGTAATTAGCAATTTCTCTAGCACCAGTGGTTAATTACATGCTAAAATGTAATCAGGTCAGTAGCTGTTCCATACATTACATGTTTGCTTTTTGCCTGCATGGCTTTCAAGTTACTGAAGTGAAATGCAGGAACTCTGTCAGGGTCAGTAAGTCTAAGACTTGACCTAGATTTCTTTCTTCCACGAAGTAGCCTGCTGTCATCTTTTTTGTCTCTGGAGTTAAGCTGACATGTTGTTTGAATAAGGTGATATCACTGATATGTTTGCTAATCCACACTAGGTGTTGCAAAGGTCACAGCATGCAAGCAAACAAAATAAGATTACGAACAATAAACATGATGACAGCTGATAAGACGAATGAACTAAAATCTGATGAGTCGAGCTCTAATTTCTGGATCTCTGCTGCTGAGTTGTGTTAATTGTCTGTGGATGCAGCTTCACTAATGATTCCTGTTAAAGTGCTTAATTAACCTAATTAATCTATATTATTAATCATGTAGTGCTGGTAGGTTACTGTACTCCAGCAGCTCAATGTCATGTATAGAACAACATTCCCTTGCAGGTTTCAATGTCCTACATTTGGAATCATATGGGCCAGTAGTTAGGACACAAGTAGCCCATATGGCATTATTATCATATGGGTGCATACCTTATAGCTAATGTTTGATATTTGAAACACTGTTGCCATCTTAAGGCTGAATAACCATCATATTCTACCCATTTGCCCATTCCGCTACAATGCAGTGCCAGCACCGTTCCATCTCTGTGGTTGAGAACAAGCTTCCTCTGGCAATGCACCTCCCTCCTTTTACTATCTGCTTAAGACCACCTTCTTCCGCTTGGCCTGGGTTTGGGAATGCCTCTGAATTGGGATCTTGAAGGGGTGCTATACAAATTTCGATTGATTGATCGATTGATTGACCTGGCACCAAAACGTACCAAACAACCTGGCTGCTTGCAGACTTGATTTGACATAGCGCTGGTAAATAAATAACTTTAGTTGGTCTCTCTGATGTGATTCTCTGTGGTGCTGAGAATTTCAGAGATTTACGTTTACATTACATTACTGAGTGGAAATTCTCAAGTGTTGAGTTGATATTCCAGAGTTTAAGAACTTGATTAGGCAATCAGGTGTTCAGTCAGATGAGCATTGATAGAGTTGAGGTTCTAGTTTAGGTTCAAGTTTAGGTTCAAGTTTAGATTCTCAAGTTGCATTATGATGCCCTACTTTTACTTTTAACACTTTAACGACGAGCGTGCACTAAAGTGTATGGAAAACTAATCCCTCTTGTTGTTAAAAGGTTAAGCTACTTTAACTACTGGGCTTGGGATCTGTCATCTCTGCACTAGTTTTGGGTTGAAATTGTGATGGAATATAAGACCGTAGCTTACGTAACAAGGCTGCTTGTTTTCGAATCATTTCAGGGACTCGCGTTTAATGCGTGGAATTGATGGTGCTTCTTGAAATCAGGACGGATGCTGACGATGACCGCCTTTATTCTACGATCATCTGAGCCGTGACGATAGCGGATCATCGAGTCATCTTCTCTCTACCGTTGTGGTGATGGATTACGGACGCTGGTTCCCGGCTGTTCATATTCTCAGGATTATTATAGTGCTGCATGGACTACTTGTTCCAGCGAACAATGCAGAATTCAATTTGCCACTACTGGCGTAAGTTTAAATTGCTTTTTCAAACACTCTCCTTATCACTCGTCATATTTTTGTCTCTGTCACTTTCTCTTTCTGTTTAAGTCTGTCTCGGTCTGTGCTGCTCTGTCTGTGTTTCTACCTGTCTGTGTCTGTGTCTCTGCCTGTCTGTGTCTGTGCCTGTCTGTGTCTGTGTCTGTGCCTGATGCTGTCTGTGTCTGTGCCCGATGCTGTCTGTGTCTCTGCCTGTCTCTTTGTGTGTCTCTGCTTGTCTCTCTCTGTGTCTCTGCCTGTCTCTGTCTGTGTCTGTCTCTGCCTGTCTCTGTCTGTGTCTCTGTCTGTCTGTGTCGCTGTCTCTGTCTGTGGCTCTGCCTGTCTCTGTCTGTGTCTCTGCCTGCCTGTGTCTATGCTTGTGTCTGTCTGTGTCTGTCTGTGCCTGTCTCTGTCTGTGTCTCTGCCTGTTGCTGTCTGTGTCTCTGCCTGTCTTTCTGGTTGTATCTTTCATTCTCTGCCAATCTCTGTTTGTTATTTTTTCATTCATCCTTTGCACACTTGGGCAATACGCACCTGGGCATTTATATAGCTCCTTTTAAGAACCTGGGCTTCAGAGAGGAGAGACATGAGAGGTTCATACCTCACCTACATAACCTTACGTGCACCTTGTTCAGACAGAGTCTGTGGATGCAATAAAAAGAACAAGTGTAAAGTTTGTGCCTGTAATTAACCGAGATCTGGACGGCATAAGCCATAAACGAATGGCACATGCTATGATCTTGGTGATGTGAGCCATGGTCTGGAGTTGAAAGACTCAGATCCAGTCGAGGAGGAGTGGTGCCCAGCCACCCAGACAGTTCAATTATGGTCCTACGGCTGGCCTGGTTCCCATTTGACATGTCAATTTATATCAACAAACGTCTGACATTTATTGACAAAGGTTCAGCTTTAATCTGGTCGCTTACGTCATTGTCATGGCTGAAACTCCGGCCTAGCACCAGTGCATGTTGTGCCGAGAGAATGCATATGTCAGAATGTTGCTATGCTTTATTCATCTGTGACTGTGGAAAATATTTGCACGAAGTTTCAGAGTCGTCGAAAAATACGCAGAGGGAAACACATTAGCTTATTGAAACCCAGTGCAAACAGAATCTCAGGATTGTAGTCTGTGCTGATTGTTGCATTATGAAGAAGAGTTGCCAATAATCGGATAGAAGAATAATTATGGTTATGACTGTACGTCATGTGAGTCTTTGCGGACATCGGGTGTTTCCAGCTGCAGGGGTTGAAGAGCAGCATTTCATTTTATCATGAGAGACACGACAGCTTTAGATGATATTAAATTCCTATAAAAGTTGATTAAATCTTTGAATAAGATGCAGCCAAAACATGCACCTAGACTGAATCCTGTTTGTAATGTTGATTTCTGTGGGTTGCGTGTAAATACGGTTTTTAATCCTGGGAGTAGAATTGTCATTAGCACGCAACGTGGACTCTGGCATTGACCGAGTCTTCGAGTTAATGGAGGGAAGAAAGCTTTGCTGCAGTAGCTGTTCAGAATTTCTGTTTGCTAGTCAGTTCAGCTGCCTTGGGCTTTGAGAGCTCTGCTTATTTGATTGTTATTGCAGTTACTATTGTTATTTTTATTGAGTTACTACTGCTGCTGTTATTGTTGAGTTTGTGGATGGTGTGCAAACAAAGAATGTTGCATTGTGGCAGGTACAAAAACAGGTAGAGAGAGAGACAGACGTACAAGCTGAGAGACAAGTAGATATGACATAGACAGACAGACAGGAAGACAGGCAGAGAGACAAACAGAGACTCAGTGAGAGAGATGGTAAGAGATAGGATAATATATGGATGGAAGCAGAGAATTAAAAAAAATTTCCTTCTGAGGTGCTAATGTATTTCGGTTGGCGGGGAGGACTGTGTCGGGAGAGCCATGCTGGATAATGGACGGAGGTCGAAGGAGTAGAGGAGGAAGGCATGGAAGAGATGCTGCTGCTGCTGCTGCAGTTGCTCTCTTGAGATGGATGATGATGATTCCACTACACTTGACTCAGTTGCTGCTGAATTTATGTCTCGGCTTAACGTGGGCTGACAATATTTCGTGACGCCAATGTCTGATGCCGTCTGAGATGTCTTAAAAGTGCCAGAATTGATACTGGACGGAGTCATTATGTATGGCAAATTGACATAGGTAAGCAACGGCAGCAGGAAAGGTTTGAAGGGATCGTTTCTGTGATGTATCAAGACAGCTAATACAGTGTGTCTGTTAAGAACCTTGCAGAAGCATTCTAAAGGTTGAGAATGATCTAGGTGAAGAAAGGATCTTTTCAGTCAGTCATCGTCTATAGCAGGGATACAGTTACGGAAATTTAGACTAATAGCAGTCCAGGATCCGGTGCATTTGGTACTGTTTTAGGAAGACCATTTATTTTGTTATCATATGAACCAGTCGTCCACATAAAGATTTTATAATATTGTAAATTTAAAGCTGATATAGGGCTATTAGAGCTTGATGCGGGCGTGACATTGTTAGAACAAAATGTGGTTTTTAAAATGAAAACAAGTTTATTCTCCAATCGGGAGAGTGAAGGTTGTACAATTTTCCGTGCCTTATGGAAGTGCACATTTGTGGACTTCTGCATTTTTCTTGAACTATAATATAAGCTTTTTGGCACTTTCATGGGTATCAACACTGGCTGACAAATTTAGTCAGACAAACTGTATATCTGCTTCCTGAAACTTCAGACATTCATATAATTCACATTCTGAAGCTTAGGGCCTAAGCTTCAGAGTATTTTTGGCCTGAAGGTCAGTAGCTTTTAGTTAAAGAGTTGCCTGTGAGATAGAAAATGTGGCTTGAACAGCGATGCTGTCTTCTCACAAATACTGAATTATGAAGCTTTTCTAAAACAACTTTAGACAGGAGTAAATTATAATTGGATGAGTTATATTATAATTAAGTAATAGTCATTAAATGTTTCTCTGACCGTCATGCAGTCTGCAAGGGAAGACTCGTTAGTTTGGGTTTCGACCATTGTCAGCAGTCTGAGTATCCCTAATCAGAAGGTTAGAATGAACAAAGGAGAGGAACTTGGTAGAAGGGTTGAGAATGATCCAGATAAACAAAGGACCTAATTTGCATAAGATGGAACAGTGATTCCCAAACTGTGGCTAGCAGGCCAAAATTGGCTTGCCAGGTGTTTTAAGTGACTTTTCACCTTTCTCACTGCTGAAAAATTTGTGGCCATTTTGTGTAAGACCTCTTTATTTTTCTTCCTGTTAGCTCCCAGTTGGAATTTTAATTCACAGCTAAGCTCAACACACCAAACAGTCTTTATGGACAATTTTTCATGTGTCCAGTTGTTAAAATCTGCCAGCTGGAACAAAATCTTTCATACTCTTTTTAATTGACATGAATTTTTGCATTAAATTGAAATGTATCAGTAGCAACTTGATATTTGAAGAGCTTTTACTTAATTTTACATATTCTGTGGAAAACGTTTTTGTAATAAAGATGCATGGCCCACTGGGAATGACACAATAGCTTGTTTTGGCCCTTGGTGCAAAATGTTTGGCAACCACTGGGTTGGAATCAACTAAGGAGAAGAACAAGGGTTGAGAATGATTTGGATGTAAAGTGATATAGCATAGGTTTATATAAATGGAGTATCTATATGTAAAGTAAATGTAGTAACAAATTTATATATTGTGCTCATCAGAAGCACGTCAGACTTGACAGCACAAAACCGCAATGTGACTAATGGTTTGTAACATAATGTATTGCAATGTAATTACACAGTTTTCAGTTTCAGATACTTTACTGATCACTGAAAATGATTTAGCTCTCTCTTAGCGCCTGTCAAAGGCATTATCTGCCAGCATTACCTCCCTCGCCTCAGCAGCTTTCCACTCGTGACTGAAAATCGAACTCATCAAGCTATCCTATCCGGATTCTACTTCTGCGCCACCCCACGACCACCATCGCCAACGATTTTCGCCGTAGCACCATGCTGTCGCCTCGGCTTGACCTCCCCGGATTCTGACCTGGCACTGAAATGGACAAAACAACCTGGACTTGATTTGTTATAGCACCGGTGAATGAGCTGGTCTATTTGACGTGGCTTTTGTGTGGTGCTGAGAAATTTCAGAGATTTATTTTGCATTACAGCCTATGTCAGCTCTGCTTAATAAATAGCCTGAGATTGATTTAGACTGGGTTTGGAAAGAAACCTACATGCAACAGATTGGTCAGGCAATAATGAGTATTTATCCTGTATATTTATTAGTGAACTGACAGTAGTCTGTCAACGTTATTCGCTTTGAAAGTGACGTGCGGGTGACGTGGCTTCATCATGTCTAATAGGGCAGACGGCAGTTTGGGTCATTCGGTGCTTGCATTATGCCTCCTTACAAACAGGATTGACATAATCCGTGTGACGTGCCAGTCGGAACCGTTTTTAGATCTGAACTAATCTTCCATTGAAGGCTGATCTCCGTGAAAGGAAAAGCCTGCTTCCGTATGCACGCATATCGATTATTTGCCATATAAAATACTTATTATTAAATAGCATTCTGGTTTGATGAGGAGGATTTTGTTTGGTTTGATGGAACCATTTTTCTGTAAACAGTGCTGTCGCACCACTACGTTGGGCTTTGTATGCTGTGACCTGCTTCACTTGTCTTCACTTTTCTTCAAAGCAACGTGGTCCAGGAACTTTGATCATCATGTCTACTAGAAGAAATCCGTCTGGTCTACATGTCTGCGGGAGTTCGCCAGTGGGGACTCGTCTAGTTATCTGATCAACTTTTTGTTCTTAGCGACCAGTAATTCCGATTCTGTGTGTCAGTGCGTCCACGACTCTAAAATTCTGAAGTTGGGTGCAGAATAGTAAAGGTGTTGCGTAGCACCATGGACACACCTAAGTTGTGAATGGATGCATAAATAAATTAGCAATGCGTCTAAGGCTTCAGTTTGCAGCATCGAATCAAGGTTAAGGCCAGGACTAGGTAACTTCCTGACAATCTGGAACGGCTTATGAAGCTTGCAGCAGGTCCTGACATAGAAAGTTTTCCATTATTCAAAGCTGTTGCTCACTGGTTTTCTGTGTGCAAGAGGAGATTGGCTCATCTGTACCAGCCATCAAAACTTCACCAACCAAGGGGTCTGCTCCATCAGAGGCTAGTTCAGCACAAGTAGAAGTAGAAGTTGAGAAGAATGTGGAAATAGACAACATTTGGAATGTTTGAAGTTGAAGAGGAATTCGCGTATTATGATGAATAAAAAAAGTGTACTGTGTATGCTCATGAAGTGTATTATGATTGAAATACGTGAATAAAACAATTTGTCATTTTCACTCAGAACTTTGGTAGTATTGTGGAGTTGTAGTACAGATTAACTGTATACTATTATGTTTATTTTTTCCAAGTTGTAAATTTCAACTCCTAAATCCTTATTAAGTTGTAACTCTTAGCTGGTAGAAAATGTTCTAGTGATTTTGTGATTTAGCAATTCAACATTGGTAACAAATACTGATTAAATAAACAATATGTTATCCTCGCCTATATCAGAAGTTCAGGATTTTTTACCATTACTGTGGCCCTTTGGACTCCAAAAACGGTGGGTATGGAGTCCATGACTCTTACCTGTGTTGCTTGGACTCCAAATTTTATGATGTGGAATCACTGTTAGCGACTCAAACATCAGTTAGGTTGGCATGTTCACACACATATGTACCTAAGTACATGGTCAGCTGTGTGGCAAAGTGACAATGTGTTGATTTGTAACCAGTGTGTTCAGGGTTTAAATCTCTTAGTATCTTTTGAAAATGACAGCCACTGTCAAACCCATTAGGAAGTTCTCCAATTACAGCTGTTAACATTTTAGTGGAAAGATTGGTCAGCTATGCTGCTGCCTGTGTGGGAGTGTTCTTTGTATTGTATTGTATTGTATTCGGATATTTATAAAGCGCTTCTAGCGCAGGCCCTTAGCCAGCCATACGTCCACGCTTCCTTTGGACGGGTGAAAATTATTTTGGACGGGTATAAATTGTGCATGGACGCATTGGACGGGTTGCCGATTGGACGGGTTGCCGAATTATTTCTACAACACGTTCCGCGTAAGCGCAGGCCCTTAGCCAGCCACTTTGGACGGCCATAAATTGTGCATGGACAAGACGTCCTAAATGTGATAGGCTATAATGTATAATCCATTCCCCTTCATCTGTGTAACGATGTTCCTTTTCCCACACAAAATACACTTCTCTAGCAGTTATTTATGACCTAGGATAGGTGTAATTAAGTGCCAATTAGATGAGGTTGTTTCATGGTAATTGGTAAATGATTTGACTATATAAATGCCTTGACCTTATGAATAATTATAGGGGTTTGGATTGATAACAAGTAACGTCTGTTCCCTAGGCTATAATAATAAAATAATGGAATAAAAAATTACAATCTGAAGTCAACAGATTGTTGTTTGTATCATTGTATATAAAACAAAACTGTTACAATTGTGATGAAACCCAAAAGTCATTCAGTGTAGGGGCATTGCAGACTTTTGCAGTCGGACCCATACGGTCGCGTAGGCATCGGGCGGTCGCGACTTCTTACGCTCACGGCATCAGGTGGTCATGACTTTGAATGCTTTTGGACGCCCTACTCTTTATTTCTGGCTAAGGGCCTGTTCTAGCGGGAGGACCATTCAGAAGCGCTCCCAGTGCGAGAGACCCCGAGAAAAAAAGCAAGTTTTAAGAAAGGTAAAGAGGGAGAGACGTTAACTGAGAGAATAGAAGCACGAATGAACGGAGGAAGCTCATTCCAAAGAGCAGTGCCAATGGAGGCAAAAGACCTAGATTGAACCAGGGAAGTCCTGACACCGGGAACGAGGAGGTCCAAGCGGTCAGAGGAACGAAGAGGACAAAGAGAAGCAGCAGAGTGAGGGCGATGGATTAAGTATAAATATTTTGGAGCGAAACCAAGTTGAGCCTTAGAGATAAGGATGAGGACCTAAAATTGGATGCGGGCAGAAAGCGGGAGCCAGTGGAGTTCTTCTGCCATAAAGGTGGTGATATGAGAGAATCGAGGAAGATCTTTAGGATGTGTACATACCTTGTGATCAAGTTAAGTATCTTTTGCTGCCAAACATTGGGACACAAACTGGAAATTGCATCTCGGGGAATGTCAGTATGTGTTCTGATTTAGCATGACTGTCATTGATGATACAAATCACGATCTGGTCATGACAGAAAGACTTGCTAAACATTTCACAATTGCAGTCGTAATCGTAATATCCAGATTTCTTCAGCACCCGAAAAGCTAAGTCATGTGAACCAGGTGCTCAGTCAAAAACAAAATGAGTGGGGCAAGTATGGTCAGGCCTCAGATCCAAAGGTCAGGCAGGTGGACAGACAGATGGTGGATAGTGTTTCAAATTGGAGTGGGGAGAAAGATAATAATAGTGATGATAATAATAAGACGATTTATATAGCGCCAAGCACAGCTGAGGCCAAAGAAAAGGACACTGTACGAGTTTTAAAAATCAGTTACAGTCATATACCGATAATACTTCAAAAAGATAGATCCTCAGCTGTGATTTGAATGTCTTCATGGATGGTGCATTCTTCACACGGTCAAAAGGACTGTTCCATGCTATGTTCCATGCAAGTGGAACAGGAAAAATCAGTATAGGATATTTTTAAGTACTGTTTTTAAGTTTTGAATGAAGGACTTGCACAGATGGGCTGCTGTTACTCATTTTAGATTTGCTTTACCTTATGCCCATGATGTTTTCTGGCTCACAGATTACAAAGCAGCATGCTCTTTGGCAGAACTGACTTGTATACACAACAATCAGTGGACAACCTTTGTTTATATCTTTTTCATCCCTTATTGTCAAGTTTCATCGTTTTCATTCGTAATCAGTTTGGAAATCCACCAAAAACTGGAGGCAGTAAGTCAATACCCAGTAACAACGGGCTGAAAAATTTTGGCAACAGAAGGATTTTTGGTTGATTTTGATGCTGTATTTTTTCTGCATTTTTTTCTTCTTTTTTGGTTGGTTTGCTGCCGTTATGGTGTAATAAAGGTGTTCATAAAGCTAACCCATAGCATGGTTTTGTTAGTGTTTGTGAGTTATTTAACTTTGCTTTTCTGGCTTTCATTTATTTGCTTATTTTTGTTTGTTATAGAATCGAGAAACTGGCCGAAACGTTTGGTCAAAAAATCTACGAGTTATCAGCACAAGTCACAGCCCTGACTGATCTTCGAACTGTGAGCATATTTTCATTCTATTTATTAATTTTTATTCTTTATTGGAAAATACCAAACATGGCTTGGAATATATTCATATTATTTATCTGGTACCTGAACGAAGGACCAAATTAGAAGCATGGAAGCATGCCTGTATGGGTTAGCTTTAGTATGTTGAATTGCATTGTTCAGCATTTATTAATGCAGAATGTAACCTACTCGGTGGGATACCCAATGTTTTCAGGGGACCGGTTGTATCTGAACACTTATTGTAAATGGATGAATTTTCTGCTCTTACAGCTGCGTCTTTGATTAGTTTTTCCTGGAAGTGGTGCTATATAAATTTCTAGTTACAGTTACAAAATTACATTTGACCATTGACTTCATGGTGTAAGGTTTGACTCTAGAGTAAGGCCACACTTGTCCTCTTACTACTCAAGGATGCCTGTATGGGTTAGGTTTAGGAAGTGTTCGTTTCCTTCTTCTAAAGGTTGCATAAAATTATGCGTAGGGTTTAGCCATGTATGTGAGGATATTGATAGCTTCTTTTAGAAGAAGAAAAAGAACAGCTAATGCAGAGAGACATCCTCAAGTCTCCTCAAGTAGGAAGTGCTAGCAGCTTCATTTATAAACCTCAGACTTAAATCCAAACAATCGAAATATGGATGGTCAGTCAACTTGGCTTGTAATCTCTGCCGCAGCCCTGGACAGCGTTTAGAACCCTTGACAACTCTGAAATGTCTTTAATAGAAAATGATAAGACCATAAGAAACCTGCAAACAGTTCTTGCTGTTGCTCTCTCCTCCATGGTCTACTGGCAACCGGAGTTTTTGTTTTTCACTGTATTGTATTTGTAATCTGACATTTATAAAGCTCCACTGCAGTGTGGCTTCTTACCCGAACCAGTGAAATCACTGTCCAATAATTGTACAAACATTGGTACAGACTTCAGCCACCTGCGAAACTGTGGAAGGGACAAACTGAAGAGCTCAAGCCGCGGCTCGAGAGAGAGGCGATTCCAGAGATAGTGCTGTCTTTGAAGATCAGTGAGGGTTGTGAACTTGTGACTTGTGCTGATAATGCTGATAACTCGTAGATTGTTTGACCAAACGTTTCAGCCAGTTTCTCAATTCTCAATTTTCTCAAGCTTCTGGACTGAGCTGTAACAGTACACATATGAGGGACAGTCAGGGGTCCATGGGAAGCCAACCTAAGGGTGCCCTTAGGTATGATGGAGCAGAGCTGACGAGACAGTTGAATACGCTACTGGATTGGGAGCCAGTGTAAGGTATTCCCAGTAAAGGAAGTTGTATGGCCAAACCTGGAGACACCCCCAAAAAGACAAATAGCAGCATTAAGAACAGACTGAAGCTTCGAAACATTTGCTATTGACAGTCCCCCAAAGACAGCACTATCTCTGGACAGTTGCACTGGCTTGACACAGCATAATGAGCAAGCAGGTGTACTTGGCTTTAAAGTAGTACTTTAGAAATATACAGAGATTATTGTTACTGTTTGTATAATAATTATTGCTTGGGTGTTTAATCCAAACTGCACTGTTCAGTGTGTCTATCCAGGCCCATTTACCCGACGTGGGGTTGTTGAGGTTAGCAGCTTGCCAGAAGGCATGCAATTATTGTTACGTTTCTAGTTGATGTCATCACCATTGTTCCTTCATTCCTCGTTATAATTTCTTTAAGTTAAACATGTCAGGTTTAAATTACTTCAAACAATGATAGATGGCCGACTGAGTTCAGAGAGAGGGTGGCAATGGAAAGGGGCGTTCTGTTAGCAAGAAACCCCGCGTCAGCCATTAATCATCCGGTCAGCAGTTTGACAGGTAGCTGCAGGCGACGGCCTCCTGCCTCCGTTATTGTTCTCGGCGGCGATGCTGAGAAAAAGAGAGAGAGAGACAGACAGACAGACAGACAGACAGACAGACAGAGACAGAGAGAGATATATAGAGAGAGAGAGAGAGACAGACAGACAGACAGACAGACAGACAGACAGAGAGACAGAGAGACAGAGAGACAGAGAGACAGAGAGAGAGAGAGAGAGAGAGAGAGAGAGAGAGAGAGAGAGAGAGAGAGAGAGAGAGAGACCCGGCCATCGACTCTTCCTTACTCAGGTTGTCAGGTGCATTGGACGGTGGATGGGGGTCAGTGGCACACGGTTCCATTGTTGTAAAGGTGCAGTCTGTATTTGTTCCGTGGTGATTCTTATACTCTGTTCCAGCAAAGGAAGGTTTATTTGATTGGCTCAAATGGTTGCGACTTGGTTGCACCAAGCTACTGTTGGGAGATGAAGTTGTGGGGGTGGGGAAGGGTTCGTTGATTCCTTTGCCCAGTGCAAATCAAAGATTCATTGTTTATGCAAATTTCCCTTGTGTCTATTGTGTTGTGAAATGCAGCAATCATTACCATTGTTAACGAATCATCAATCAGGTTCCTTTGTTATGCCGTTAATTGGGAATTTCCAGGTGATAGCTTTGGCTCTTTCGATTTTAGAAGATGTCTTATAGAGGAGATATACTGTGAAAATAACAGCTACTGGAAGGGTCAGAGCTGAAGTTGGTCGGTGCGACATTGTCAGTGCGCCATACATCATTGTGCACTAAATCTAAGGCCTACTCTTCTGCAGTTGTCTTTGACATTGAGACAAAGGAAATGGTTAGAAGAGAAGTTTTGTCTTCTTCTGAGATGGAAAAACAAATTTTAGGAAAATGGATAATAATAAAAATGATAATAGATCATAATGATAATAATAATATTCGTTTATTGATTCAAACTGACACGTATGCAGTTAGATTACATGATATAGCAGTAACAGATGATAGCAAGTTTAACAGGAGTTGAATTTAACTGATAGGTACAAATATGCAGCTGCTAGGAGTCACTTAAAACCAAGCAGTCGTTTTTCGTTATCATTCACATTGAGAGTTCTTGCACTCTTTAGTTCTACTTATAAGTTATAACCATGTCAAGGAAAGTAAAATTCTCAGCGAGTTCCTTTTCTATTGTGTAGAATCGTGAGTAGATCAGGTTTCAGATGCTAAGCTAGGACGGAGGTATTTTTGAGAATCTGTTGAGATAAAAATGGCTAGTGTAGAATGGCAGTGACAGCATGGACAGAATTTGAATACCCCAAAGATAGGTGGTTGGAAGTGTTTTTGACTTAGTTGCAAATTGGTGGTGTACTGCTGTTCTTCTGTGAAATGCAACAACCTTTTCCATCAAATACGAAATTTTAAAAGAGTTTGTGTTTATTTCTTTTGTTTTTATTATACTCAGGGCCTACAATAGTATGTTTTCTAACACATAGTGTGCAGTTGACATCATGGGCGGCGATCCCTGGGGGGTCAAGGGGACAAGACCCCCACCTTTAAGAGTGGGGGAACATACCATACATTTGCCCCCCACCCCCGGCATGTTGAAGAAATACCAAGAGAAGGTCAACAGTCTTTTTGCGCATGAGCATGAAAATATTTTTTGACCTCATTTTTGAGCAGATCAGTTCAAAACTCTTTTTTAACCAGATCAATTCTAAATTGTCCCCCCCCACCTGTCAAACAAGATCGCCGCCAGTGGTTGACATTGTTGAGTGTGCAGAACTTTGACTTGTCTGGAGTGTGCAGTGTGTAGAATGAATTCGTAGAGATTAGCCAAAGTAACTACACATAATTTCATTATAATACCTGAAATTTTACTTGCCAGTTAAGTACAGTTTAACAGTTTGAGGAGGAGTGTGCTGTGGATATTTCTGAGTATATTAGGGCCTGGTTATTTACTGTTATAATAAAAAGCATCGGCCATAACTACTCCGATAAGCACCATAGGAGTCACAAACGTGCATTACAAAGGATTGACTCAACCAGTGAACCATGGAGTTGAAAGATGTATTCAAAAGTTAATGAGCCATGATCACGGTCCATCGCATAAATTTTCTTGGATCATTTGGCTGTCCGGTTGAGTGCAGCTCTATAGACCTAGTTTCGTAACTATTTCATTCTGTTTTTTTATGAGATACATTCATATCCATTTTCTTTAATAATTTGATTATCTTTTTAATCTCCTAAAGGGATTACCTGCATATTCGATTCCGTTAATTCCTGTGAATTTCTCGAGGGTTACCCGAAGCAACGAGCTGACTGATAGATTATTCACGAAGGTCACTGTCAGACCACAAGTGTTGCTCGGAGTCCCACCAGTCTTTGAACGTGCGGGGTCGTGATTCCTGCCAGACAGGTGTGCCTGTGTGACCTGTTTGGCAAGTGACAGCGTCGCGGTGCAGAGATAACAGTGCAGCCTCGGTCTTCTCCATCCGAGGTTCAAATTCCCATAAGTCACGTGACATTGGCAATGAGTTGTTGAGTCTCGTAACGAGTCCTGTGTGCCTGGTTTTTATAACATGAAAGATATTAGCTGCCTTTTATACATGGGCGGTGATTCCGGGGGGGGGTCGAGGGGACAAGACCCCCACCTTTTAGAGTGGGAGGACACACCATACATTTGTCCCCCCCCAAATTTAGAAAAAAACACCAAAAAGGTCAGGAAATAAAAAAAAATTATGGCGAGTGAAAAAAATGTTTGACCTCTTTTTTGACCAATTCAGGTCAAAACTCTTTCTTTGACCAGATCATTTCTACAGTGTTCCCCGACCTGTCAAACAAGATCACCGCCACTGCTTTAATAATTTTTTGGGTGCTGATTTCAGATATGGGCTCTAAAAAAGGCCAGCGCATCACATTATTAAGCTATAGGTCATTTTTAGTCGAATAAATGTCATGTTAAAGGATTCTTTCATTGTTGTGGTTGCCAGCACTTCTGACTTATTCCTGACAGGAAGTGGGAGAAAACACATCACTTGACCTAATTTTTGTTGATCGTACATTTGTGGAAACATTTGCTGTTAGTTTCACAGTAAATTTCAGCGCTAAAATGGAAAAAATGGGTGTATTAATTTACCTGATAAGTTTTGCTGTGTGTGTGGACAGTATGTTATAAAATCTCATGGTCGTTCTTTAACAAAGTCTGTGATTGTGAAGCAAGCCTATTACCTGTATTTTAAGTAAGTAAGTAGTAAGTAAGTATATTCTTTATTAAACGCTAGCAAACGCACAGCGCTTTGCATAAAATTTTACACAAAGAGGCTGTCATGTTGATGATCAGGACAATAAGTGGGCTTCCGGTGTGTTCTGCATTTCATGCTATGTTAGCCTGACTGAATGGGTGAAAGGTAAGAAGAAATCCATGCCCTTTGCAGTTCCCATGAGTTGGCATGATCCAACCAGTCACTTAGATGATTGCTTTTTTTACTAAAACTGGAGGCTTTTCAAAAAGAAAAAGCATAATATGGTGTACCCAAATGTACCATCAGCTCTAATGCCAGTTCCTCGTGGAGGTCTTCTCATACCTAAGCCTCCAGAAAACTGAGAAGACATAGATTCATCTGTATCAAAGGAAGATGCTGAGTGACACACAGCAACTGGCATTGGTTCAGACCCAACATACAGTCCTGAAAATGTAAGTGGACCTCACCTGATACAGCAAAATGAACTTGACTATCTTGTACGAGATTTGGACCTATCAAAACAACAAGCTCAACTTTGAGGTTCATGACTTCAAGGGTGGAATCTTCTGGCCAAGGGTACAAAGAAGTTATCTTTGTTGGACCGTAGCTTAGGAAGCTACTGAATACTGAATAATGCTGACTTTTGATGAAAAATTTAATCAGAAGGAGCATGTTGCATGGAAATCATTTACATCTGTGGTCTAGGGTTTCCTGGGGGACCATAAAGAGGAACACTATGGTCAGCCTATTCAACAATTTCTCAAGAACTATGAAAAGCTTGGATCTTTTAAAGAAAAACTCTTTTAAGATTCACTTTTCACATTCACATCTTGACTTTTTTCCTGAGAACCTATGAGCAGTAAGCGATGAGCAGGGTGAAAGATTTAACCAGGATAACCAAACCATGGACGAGAGATGGGAATCTGCCATGATGGGCGACTACTGGTGGTTTGTGCAGAGGGAGGACACCTCAACAAATAAATGGAAGAAATGAACAGGTGGCCTGCAGGTGTGAAAGAGGATAACTGTTCTTTCATGCTTTTCTTTATTATTGTTGAAAATGTGTGTGAGTTAACTTTGAAATGGTCTATAAACATGCTGTTTGTAAAAATTATGAAAAAAATGCAATTTCATGAGAACAATCACATTGATTGTAACTTTTCGGATACCCATATTTTATTCATATAACCAATATCATAAGGCCTATAACTGTATGTGCTGCAGGATTTTAATGGCCATTTTTGAATTCAGCACCCCAAAATTAGTATAAAAGCAGCCTATCAACCAATGTTACAACAAGAAAAATTTTATTTGTTGACCTGTGTTATTATTATGATTCGGCTTTCAATTAACTTTACAGGTGCATGATGAGACCAATGTGCTACCTATCAGGTTCTCAATTAGCAGTGCAGTGGTTGGACTGTGGTATTCAGATGATAAATAAGAGGGGGAGGAAGAAGAAGAAGAGGAATAGGTAGAAAAAGAGGAGGAGGAAGAAGAAGAGGAAACAGAAGAGAAAGAGGAGGAAGAAGAGCAGGAGGAGGAAGATGAAGAGGAAGAGGAAAAAGAAGAGAAAGACTAGGAAGAAGAAGAAGAGGAGGAGGAGGGAGAAGAGGAAGAGGAAGAAGAAGAGAAAGAGGAGGAAGAAAAAGAGGAGATGAGGAAGAAGAGGGGGAGGAGGAGGAAGAAGAAGAGGAAAAAGAAGAGAACGAGGAGGAAGAAGAAGAGGGGGAGGAGGAGGAGGAAGAAGAGGAAGAGGAAAAAAAGAGAAAGAGGAGGAAGAAGAAGAGGAAGAGGATGGAGAAGAGGAAGAGGAAGAAGAAGAGAACGACGAGGAAGAAAAGAGGAGGATGAGGAAGAAGAAGGGAGGAGGAAGAAGAGGAAGAGGAGAAAGAAGAGAAAGAGGAGGAAGAAGAAGAAGAGGAGGAGGAGGAGGAGGAAGAAGAAGAAGGAGCCAGTCCATTAAATTAGCTCCAAAAGCCAGTCATTGTCCTCATTCTAACTTGAATTTGCATAAGTGGGGCAGAAATCTTAAAACAAAAGGCTGTTCTGCAGGGATTTAGCCCCCTCCATCAGTCCAGCAACCTGACCTCTAGACTGACGCACTCCCCTTTAATGATGTACATAGCTGTATTTAATTAGGATTTGTTATTTTACTGAATTATTGGTGTGTCTGACAGGATTACTTGCTGATGGAGCCAGAGGTTCGTCCATTGGATGGACATTGGTTGGTCAGGAACATAAAGCATGCCCTGGAGAAGCAGCTCCTCCGAAAAGAACATGTGGTCAAGGCAAGACGCTCTCGTTTCATTACTTGCATGGCCATGACCATGAAAAAACCATTTTGGTGGTTACGATTTATAAAATGTAACAGATTCCGTTGTCTGTAGAGTGTATGGAAAGTAATGGAAACTGTTTGGTTCTGGGTAGCCAAACAAGCAGCTGGGGAAAAAATATGATACTAGGGAAAAAAGGAAACAAATAATATCTGGCTGTTAGAATATGTACGGTAATGCTGTTCTGTTCATTGGTTTTGACATGGCGAAGTGCACAAGTCATTTATTCAGCTGTGACATGAGTATGCATTGTCGCAATTAACAATGCTGAACAGTGGGACATGCCACAGGTGATGTATGTATACATGTACTTAGGTACAGGTTTTATGGCCGCTCAGGAAGTGTGGTGTTTAAACTAGCAATTACTAACTAACAAAGTGCAATTAAAGTAGCAATTACTTACAAACAATACTACTATGTACGAAACACTTTCTTCTGAAGAGTCAGACTTAAGTACAGGTTTTATGGCCCCTCAGGAAGTGTAGCCTTTAAACTAACAATTACTACTGTGCAGTGTGCACTCAATACTTTAATTCTGAAGGGTCCTACATGTATATATATATATATGTATGTATATATATATATATATATATGTATATATATATATATTGATCTAACATCAGTCTCTAATTCACAAGGCATCAACCGATGATTTAACAAGCCAAGCAGTGATCAAGTCCATACCAGAAAGTATGTCAACAAACCCAGAGAAGCATCCTGTGTTGGATAGGCCGGTTGTCAAAGGTTATCATAGATTGTCAAAGGTTGTTCATAGGTTGTCAAAGGTTGTCAAAGGTTCTCTTGGTTGTCATAGGCTGTCATAGGTTGTCAGAGGTGGTCATAGGTTGTCAAAGGTTATCATAGATTGTCAAAGGTTGTCAAAGGTTGTCAAAGGTTCTCTTGGTTGTCATAGGCTGTCATAGGTTGTCAGAGGTGGTCATAGGTTGTCAAAGGTTGTCAGAGGTTGTCAAAGGTTGTCAGAGGTTATCAGAGGTTGTCAAGGGTTGTCAGAGGTTGCTAAGTCTTGAGATTGAAACTAGACAAGAGATTGAGCAGAACGAACGGATGCGGGAAAGAGAGAGTCCAATGGTTCACAGTCAGAGGTTCGATTCCCAGTTAAGTTTGAGGAACGCTAGGCTTGAGACTCAACGAACAAAGCGGTTGCGGAAAATGGTCAATGCTGACAGCGGCAGTAGTAGAGCAGCCGAGCAGCAGACTATTCACGACGGCTGTTTTTCCATTGACAATTAATCCTATTCAGTGCAACCGCTCGTCATAGTTAATGATCAGCAGCCTCCACAGGACGGCAGCGGCGGCGGCGCTCAGGTCCTGCCGCGCCCGCTGCCGCCGCCGACGTTGCGTCTGTTTCTTGTTCATGATTGACTTCTGGTTACTATAGTAAGCGATCCGTTGTCTCCCTTGCCGGCCATTGGCATTCTCCTCCTCGTTTAGTCCAATCAATATGGCCGCTGCTGCCGCTTGGTCGGCCGGCCAGCCCTCGGCCGCTGTCCGGTTGCGCCTTCCGGCCGCCGGTCGTTCGGACCCACGGGCGGGCGAGAGGACGACTGGGCGGGCGAGCGAACCGCCTCAGTCCGGTAATATTGACATTTTGCTTTCATGTTCGGCCATAATTCGGGTGCGAGGCTCCGTTGTTGCCTTTTGAATGCAGTGTTTTCGTTCTGCACTTTCATAATGATATCACGTTAGACGCTGAATGGAAAGTCCAGCCGCACTGACATTGTCAGCCACTTCTTCTGAAGTCAGGCTTTGTCTGCGGCGGCGACGACGGACGGTCATGCCAAGAGTCTCTGTGCGATTCTACAAACTGCTGATTCATACAAAAATAAATCTTTGCCTTCTCTGAAATAGCAGAGGCGGTTTTGAGGGAATCAATTAACCCCAAGAAGTCAACGGGGAGGGGCAGTTAAAAATTGCCCCAACGATATTGAATCATTGTAACGGGCTACTCTAAAAATGTGATTAATCGCGATTCATGACTTTGTACTTACTTGCACAAGGATCAGTATAAATGGTGATTCACTGACTTGGTTATATTTTTACCTGTAACTGATAAACATATTTACCAGTATTTTAATTACTGGTAAATATGTTTGTCAGTTACTACGACTTGAAATAGAAGCCTTTTATGGGTTGAGAGCACCTCTGAAGAATCTCTCTTGAAAATGTGCTATATAAATGATTTTATATTATAATTTTATGACACAGGAATTTTTAGTTAGAAGTATTCAGTTTTATTACTGAATGGATAAATGCTGAAAATAGCAATGATTTCTACTTAGAACGAAAGTGATTGTTCTGACCCAGCTGAACCTGATAGTTTGAGTTGAAGACTGATGAGTACAAAATGCCATGGATAGTCATTTACTATCGAGAACTGGAATCTGCTGACAGTGACAGTCGTAGTGTTGAATATCTTATGAAATCTTCCAATGATAAGACTTTTTGTCAAAAGATCGCAAGACAGCATGGTCAGCCAACACAGAAGGTCTTGCATGGATTAACATCGGATCACTTCAGTTGGTCTGCAGCCAAGTGTAAAGAGAGTGCCTGAACGTACAGGCATTCTCACACTGAAAAGAAACCATGTCCATACATAACTAAGGTGAGAGTATCACGCCACTGTGCAGGATGAGAAGATAGAAACGAAGGTCTACGACAAAGGTTGCTTTGTTGAAGAAGAAGAGTATTCCTTTAAGCTAGCCTTGAGGCAGCCATGGGTACTAAGTGTTAGCGGCTTCATTTTCTTAGTCTTGGCATATGAGGGCAGGTGACCAGTCCTCACCCTCGCCATCTCATTTATTTTCCCACTGTCATTATAGCTGAGTTGGCTAGAGCATGCAGGTAAAGCAGAAATCTCAAAGCAAATTTCTGCCCTGGTGGGGATTTGAACCGTCAACCTCTCTATTGACCGTTCAGGACGCTAACCCACTACACTGTTGAGCAGTTGCTGATGTTGACTGAGGAATAATCAACTCTAGGTCTGTCAGTAATAAAATAGACCTTTAAATAATCAAATAGGCCTATCAGTGATGAAATAAGCTTATCAGTAATCAAATAGACCTAGCAATGATGAAATAGGCTTATCGATAATAATTAAATAGACCCATCAATGATAAAATAGGCATATCGATACTCAAATAGGTTTATCAATAATCAAATAGGCTCTTTTGTATTGTAATACAACAGTTCACACTTTCTGCAATTGTTTTAATTGGTTTGAGGTGGGGTTACTTTTGCACTCCAGATTGACCACCAAGTACGGTAACTGTGTTTGGATTGACCTCTGACTGGGTTAATGACTGAATGAAAATATGAACCGTGAAGTAAACGGATGGGTGAGTGGATGGATAGATGGATGGATGGATAGATGGATGGATCGATGGATGGATGGGTGGGTGGGTGGGTGGGTGGGTGGGTTGGGTGGATGGATGGAATAATTGATAGACAAATGGATGATAATTCATTGAAAGAGTGAGTGGATGGGTGGGTTGGGTGGAAGGATGGATGGGTAGATGATAAAATAGATTGAATGAATGAAATGGGTGGGTTGGATGGATGGATGGATGGATTGATGGTCATGGTGGATGAATGGATGGATGGATGGATGGATGGATGGATGGATGTATGGATGGATGGATGGATGGATGGATGGATGGATGGATGGATGGATGGATGGATGGATGGATGGATGGATGGATGGATGGATGGATGGATGGATGGATGGATGGATGGATGGATGGATGGATGGTTTAACAAATTGCAAAACTAGAGAATGAACTTGGTTGAGTGAGTAGATGGAGCAGTATATTGGATTATGGCAGTGGGCTGATTTGTCTGAATTGCAACCAGATAAGTTATGGGTATGATGTGCCGCTTGGTTAGTTGAAGACCAACTGTACTGATGAATAAATAACCCAACAGTTTGTGAAAGCTTCAGAATTTCTGTTGTTTGTTTTTCTCATCTTAAACTTTGTATAATTGATTATAGAAGTTAGAGAAAGAGGCGGAAGGCGCCCACAGACATCACATATTTGATCCAGATTTAAAGGTACTTGGTGTATCAAACATCTTTAATATTAAACTGATTTTGCTAGTTTTGTTTTAGTTATTCATATGCATATGTTTAATTAAATGCTCACATTTATAGCTGATGATTTTTATTAAGCAAGGAATAAATGTACCCACAATGCATTTACTGGTGCATTAAATGTGGATGTCATTGGAGATTGTTTAAACGATACTGTGCTCATTTATTTTTCATTGGCCATAAAAGTGTGTGTTTTGAGGCGTCGCATGTAAAACCCAGAAATCTGGATGTTTGTTTTCATGAAACAATGTTTATGATTAAATTCGAGATGATTTGGTGAAGCTTGAGTGAAATTGGTGGTGATTTGAAGTGCATGTTATTAAATTTGCACCAAATAGAGAATCATAGCTTCTCTACTTTCCTTATCGTTCACTTTCCTTTGGTCTTACCGAAGACAAATTTTATTGAAGGTTTGTTACGTCAAGTGGGCTGTGGAAGTCAATTTCCCCTCATCAGCTTTTGGGGATATAGAGATGATCCCATTGACTACCACGATAAGACCAAGGAACACAGCCTGAGTTTGTCTCTTCTGCTTGTCCATACACTACTGCGCTTGCTTCCCTGTTAACAGGGATTTTGTGACATAACACAATCAGGTTTCTGGCCAATATAGCTCCCGAGCGCCATCGAGCTTCATCGAGCATCATCGGCTATTTTTCACTTGTTTACAGCACACATGTTATTAACATTGAACTGTGCGTAGTAAAACTGCCGTAGTTCAAAAACTGCAATTATAACAGATTCATGTTATATAACCTGAAGTCAAACTCTGACTGCTGCTCAAGTGAAAACTTATGTCTTAGTCACTCAGTTTCAATATCATATGCATAATGGTTGTCAAGCACTTATGGAATAGAGTTAAGGAAATACAAAGGAGCTCATGTCGTTGGACGTCCTTATCCGGACAGTAATGAGAGCTTTTACAGCAAATAGACAAATTTGTTGGGCAGTGGGTGTAGTGAATGTGCTTTGACACAAGAGATTATATGTCTCTGTCCGGGTTTGGCACACTAGTGTCTACTATTAACTGTCACAGTTTGAAAAAGTATTCTGCTGTGAAGATTTGTTTTTAGAGTGGCCTGGTAAATGTGTGTTTCACAAATATTGATTAGTAGTGCGAAATGTTTGATCACTTTCTTTCGTTGGATAATTATATGGGTTTATTTTCATTGCTTCTTTAACTTTGCTTTAGATAACTTACCCTGAATCAAAGAAATTAAATGTTACGGAGTTTGAGCTGGTGAGGAATGAACATTTCAACAACATCTCTGTCAATTTGACGATGAGTACTGTTCATGTGCCAACAAACGTGTACGATCAGTGTACGTTAAAGAGTATTTAACTAATATGTATTGCTTTAACTGTGAATTTGAGCAAATGCAGTGATTTATTTAATGTTTTTTATGAGTTTTCAATAGGGTTTATTGAATTCAATAGTTGCTTAAACAGTACATCACTGCAACATCTTTCAACATTATTTTTTATTTATGCTGTCAGTGCTGTGTCATCTTTTCAATTCTTTTGTTTTAATTTTCAAAGATTTTCTGTGTTACTCATTTTACCCTTTCACCAAAGATTAATGATAGTATGAGTTATTGATAATATAAGTTAATTATAATATAAGTTAATGATAATATACCTCATTGCCTCAGAATGTAGCTTCTAACTATGCAGTATGTGTTCACATTGAAGACAATCGTAGTATCTTTTCTCATAATGCTTTATTTAACTACCATTGTTCAATCCACTTGTTTCATTATTTCCTGTAACTTTTCAGCAAAACCAGTTTTATATATATCGCTGTATGATATTCTTTCTCTGCTCTTTTCTTTAACTTAGTTCGGCATTGTGTAGCATCCAGGGCAGAAGAAGCAAAGCTACTTTAACCCTGGTTTTTCCATTGTCTTATATATGGTGCTATATAATGCACCATCTTGCTTATGCATTTGGTATTCAGTGCTGTGATAAAATGTCGTAGAATAGACTCCAACTTTTCTAACATTTTAAATTAATATAGTGCTGGTATATTTCAGGTTTGTGCTGATATTTGAAAATAAAAGTGATGTACGCAAATTAATCAGCATTTTTCCAGGAGATTTTTACGTAGGAACTAAGCAACCGAATTGTCTGTAGAGTGATGAATTATAACTCACTTACACTCTGCTTTAGAGTAGCATTAATATGCTGTAATGTAATTAATTTGAGCTGTACTGATTGTGTTTATGCTAGATTATGGATTGCAATGGATTTTACGTTGTGTACACTGTTATAACCTGCATGCTTCTTTGCCACAGTAGCAGAGACTATGTTCAATGTCCATTACAGCTGCTGAAGTTCTGAATGGTATTGCCTGGACGGATTCACTAGACGAGACATTTCGTAAAAATTTCGCCGAAGACCGTTCACTGACGTGGCAGTACTTCTGCAGCACATCCGGTTTCTTACGAATGTATCCAGGTATGGCGTCTCATACATGGCATCAAATCTTTTTCCGAAAACCACAACGTGGCTGGGAAAGCCACGCGGCTTATTGCTGTGGTCTTGTTTGTGCCACAGTCGAATGATACTTTAACGTGAAACCCATTGTTTTGAGAATAGTGTCTCTGAGTAGATATATCTGGATAGGGTGCTGTATGAATGCTTTGAATGAATGGGGATATTCTATAGAGGTCTTTAACGATCGTGTTACACTTACGCTTTTTATTCATAGTGTCTTTGCTTAGCTAGGATCGATTCTGCATGTAGTTTCTGTATGAAAACAGTTTTTTTCAACCAGGGTTGGGCTGAGAGCACCTCTTGAGTAGATATCATGGGAGGCGCTATATAAATGGTCTGAATGAATGAATGAATGAATGAATGAATGTAAATATTGGAAGTATTGGCGGTCAATGCCAATCGCTCCAACTCACAGAATGATGCAGCTTTGTACACATGATATTAATCAATGAAGCTAGCTGGCGTGGCCTGTCAAACCAGGCAGGGCCGCTGTCCTCAGAGAGAAAGATATGTCCTGTGAGGGAAAAATGACCTTGGAAAAAGAAGGTTTAGAGTTATGATCCAAAGGTCCTGCTCGATGGTGTGGAACAGCAAAACAAACCGAGAATTATAGAAGAATTTCTGTGTTTTCAACAGAAAAACCAATTTCAGTCCATGTGGAAATACAGTCTTTGTGCGTGGGTTGCAACCGATCTAAGGCTAGGAAATGATCCTGATGAAATAAGATTGATGGAAATTGAGATGTGGAGCAGATAAAGAGGCTTGTCAGAACTGCGTTGTTCAATTGGGCAGCGTCCAGCGAAATCCTGCGGGCTTCGAAATATTATTTATTTCGCTGTATGCCACATTTGTCATATCTGCAAAACCTCAAAGTTCTGCATGATCGGATTTGGATCTGATGATCATAGGGGATCGTGTTGTGCATCGCTTATTGCGTAATGTATTGTAGGTCAGTTAATCACTGTCGGTGGATTCTGTTAATCACGGAGACTCAGTCGCGTACTCGGATGGATCCATTCGATCAGAATGCTTTCAGACACTAAGAACAGAAATCTGACAGACATTTACCTCAAGTATCTCAATAGCATGAATTTGGCCAGAATGTAATTATCTGCCTAATGTCACTTTGCGGAATAAGTGCTTTGGCTTATTCGTTTGAAGCGTTTCCCTGTACTTTCGACTTTTTTCCTCTTTACTTAGGCACAGTCTGGCACCGAGATAGAACCGGTCTCCTGAAGCCTGATGTTTTTGACTGCAGACTTCGAAAATGGTGATTTTTTTGTCATATCGTTATTGCTTTTGTATTTAATTTCCTTGTCTTTTTCTACCAGTTTTGTCTATTAAAAAATAGTTTTATGGATTCCTTATTAAAGTGAGCAGGAAATTGCTTTTATGTGACTGTACCAGTGATTATTATTTTGTTAAACTCACAAGTTCATTTAAGATTATTTGCATTTATTGTAGTATGTACTTTTGAAACTGTCTGTCTGGCTGACTAGATGACAAGCTGAATGACTGTTGATCATAGACTGGCTGGCTGTCTGATGACTGGCTGGCTGGCTGAAAATAGCTTGACTGACTGACCAACCAATCAACCTGCTCCCTTGATGTACTTCCTCACTCCTCAACTCACTCATTTGCACTCATTCATGTCCACTACTCATTTGCTTTCTCACTAATTTTCACTCTCTGGCTCACTCACTCACTCTCTTGCTCATTCACTCACTTACTCACTCACTGCTTAAATCTATTAGATCTAATTGATTTGTGTTTTACTTACATGCTGATTGCATTTGACTGACAGGTACATTGAGGCTGCAACCACTCCAAAGGACGTGGTCATATTACTCGACTCAAGTGGCAGCATGAAGGGATCGAATTTTGAAATTGCAAAGGAAACAGCTAAGCTGATCATAGACACGCTAACAGAAAATGACTATTTCAATGTCATTACCGTGAGTCATTATTGACGTCATTGCTGTGAGTCATTAGTCAGTAACATGAGTCATTATTAACTATCATTACCATGAGTCATTATTTCTTTTAATTACCTTGAGTCATTCATTATTCAATGTAATTGTTTGAGTCATTATTCATGACATTACTGTGAGTCATTATTAAATGTCTTGACCGTGAGTCATTAAATGTCATTACCATGAGTCATTATTAAATGTCATTACCATGAGTCGTTATTCAATAATGCCCAACACATTAACCAATTGCACAGACGAGATATGGAAAAAATTGCCTTTTTCAAAATTTGATGTTCTCAGTTTGTAATTCAATTACATCGTAGTATTATAGTCATGCATGATTTAGATGAGTGAGATGATTGAGCTCGAGTCATGCATGACTAAGATGAAGATAAATGAGATGTATTTCTAGACATAAAGCAGTCTACTTACTTGGCACAACCAGGTTGACATACGATGGCTCAGCATTGACCGCAGCTCAAATGTTTAAGCTAAACACTGTACAATTAAACAATGAAAGTTGACGAGATTGTTTTCGAAATGATGAACCGTATTTGCTGTTCTGTTTCAGTTTTCAGATGTGCCTGAATATCTGGATCCATGTGCTAATGGAACGTTAATTCATGCTAATACTGCTAACAAACGGGTATGCTTAATGTTAACACTCTGCACAGACTGTACATTGTGTAATGTGATGTACAGTAAATATAATATGTTGACTGTAAAGCAGTGTAAAGTAGTTTGGCTCTTAGTGTATATTCTGAGCCTCACAAAACACACATATTTTAAACTTATGACTTTTATTTTGCTCTGATATGTAGATATAGTAAGCTTCTTCAGTCAAGGTTTCAATTTTTTATTCATTTATTTATTTCATTCATTACTTACATAATAAAATTGCTACTGTTTCACATAAATTACTATTTTCACATACAGTTGTTATGATTTCACATGAAATTACTTTTTTCGCATAAAACTGCTGCTATTTCACTTAAAATTACTATTTTTACATAAAATAACTATTTTCACATAAAATTGCTACTATTTCACTTAAAATTACTATTCTCACATAATATTGGTAGTATTTCACATAAAATTCCTGTTTTCACATAACATTTTTATTATGTCACTTAAAATTACTATTTTCACATAAAAATTGTTACTATTTTAAGATTACTATTTTTGCATAAAACTTTGGCGATTTCACTTTAAAAATTACTATTTTCACATAAAATAGCTAATGTTTCACTTAAAATTATTATTTTCACATAAAATTTTTAATATGTAACATAAAGTTATTATTTTCGCATAAAATTGTTACTGTTTCACTTGAAATTACTATTTTCACATAAAATTGCTACTATTTCACTTAAAATTACTATTCTTACTTAAAATTGTTACTATTTCAATTCAAATTACTCTTTTCCCATAAAATTGTTACTATTTCATATAAAATTAATATTTTCACATAAAATTGTTACTAAGTCTTTGACCAATGCATCATGTGTTTAGTTGTAGCCTTGCAGCCATGTAGAAAAAAGTGCCATAAACCATGGGTGGATTGTTTACTTTCTGCAAATTAATAACAATTACAACTATTAATAAACCAATGGATACTGGGTATTGTGTCTAATGTTGGATCAATTTTATAGAGAATGATGTCAGCTTTCGATCTATTAAAATCTGCCGGAACAGCATCTCACGAACTTGCACTTCAAGAAGCCTTCGACCTTCTTGCACTGGTAAGCAGAAAACGTGATAGCTTTTGCCACTCACTGTATGTCAGTAATTGATATTATTTTTTGAAAGCCTAAGAGACTGTCTAACTAGCGAGGTCTGTCAACTTGTGTGATAACTAAAGAGTTTGTTTTGATGATTTCTGGATTTCTTGACTCCAGATGAACATGACAAATCGTGGATCTCTGTGTCATCGAGCGATACTGTTCATAACCGATGGAGTTACGAAGACGTTTGATGAAGTCTTTGCAAAGTACAACCAACCTATCCTGGTGAGTTACCATTTGTATGCTACCTAGAGGCCATGGATTTTATAAAATGTATTTGTGCAAGAAAGCGAAGTTGCATAGGTGCTGAGATTAACAGCTAGACTTTTAGATAGTTTTGTGTTTAGAATAAGTTTCCTGGATTTATGGGGTGCATGATAGTGTAGGGGTTAGCATGCTGAACTAACTGAGAGGTCACGGGGTTCAAATTCCCACCAGGGCAGAAATTTGTGTCGAGATTTTGGCTCCACTTGCACCCCTTAGTCAGCTCATCTATAATGAGTATACTGACTGCACATTGTTGATGGGAGGATCAGACAGTGAGGGAGAGGACTGGCCACTTGCCATCGCATGCTGAGGCTAAGGAAAATAAAATTGCTAACACTTCATACTCTTTGCTGATCCAGAGCTAACTCAAAAGACTGCTCTTCATCTCTTTGGGATTTATGTGTTTTACTATAGTTTACCATGCCTATGATGATATCTTTCATGGAGCACAATTATTTTAATTTTAGATTACTATAAAATTCCATTGCAAACTGGACTCTAAACCATAAGAAAGTGTCTTGATTACTGCAACTCCTTGTCTGGGCAATTTGTCTCATAAGAAACTGTTCCATATTAAATTAATCGTTGATAATCTATGACCTTTTTAATTGGCAACTGTAGTTTGTTGTTGATTTGCATTTCCTTGTTGCTTTCCAGGTGCGTCTATTCACATACCTCATAGGAAATGGCAACAAGGTTCATTTCGCTAACATGAAAACCATTGCCTGCAACAATAAAGGTTTGTCTTAGAGTTTTATTGTTCTTCCATAGATGCAACAGGTTGCAGCTGTGTTTCTTTTGGAATTGGTAAATAAAACGTGACATTTCTGTGTTTGCTTGTTTATGTTTTATTATTTACGGGTGCTCAGTCAACACAAAATATACGGGCAGCTATGGTCAGGTTTGGTTCCAGGTCGGGATCCAATTGTCAAGCAGGCAGACAGTCAGCTGTGGTGAATGGTGCTTAGAATTGGAGTGGGAAGAGTTGAGGGTGTGAGAAATCAGGATAGAATATTTGGAAATATAGTGCTTTCATTTTTTAGTAAAACCATACACACTGAAACTGTCCAATTTGTGGTTTAGACCCGATCAACTGTTCTTGTTGTCAAAGATTTTTAAAATTATTGTGAAAATTTATATAGTTATAAGTGTATAATTATATACTTATGTACTGTATATTTACATTATGCAAATGATACATTGCTGCAGTTTCTAGTTACCTTGCAATCTGAGGTTCGCCATCTCTAAGGAGTTTCTCTTAAAGAGGAGTTATACAGGCTTACAATTAAATTGTTGCAACATCTTGAGTTTTAACAGAAATGCTCATGTTGTTTTACCATTTCATGGAATAATTTTAAAGTGGATAGATTGAAAAGAGATTTTTAAATGGATTTCTGATTGTGTGTAACAGTTTTATATTAAGACGGTGACTGAAAACTAATCTCTAATCATGAGTTTGTAGTTGCAGAAATTCTAACATATGATTTTAAAATTGATTGCAGGTTATTTTTCTCATATCCGATCGCTGGTTGGTGTTCATGAGCATATACAGGTAATTAATATAAACCTCTTCACTTGTTGGATAATAGTCCATAGGATTTATATTATATAGGATATATATATATATATATATATATATATATATATATATATTGTTGTGTTCAAATAATTGAGGTACCGGTACATAAATGCCTAATTAAGAGCATTTGTATAAAGGGTATTTTGGGTCAAACATTAGTAACTAACTTTATCTGTTAAATAAACACATCATCATCATCAGGATCCGTGGGCCGAAGGCCCGTAGGTGTCCAATGCATGATCTATCAGTTTTTTCCAAAGTCCCCGGTCTTGTACTAGTATTCTTAAGCTGTGCAGATCTTGCTTACACCAGTCTTCGATGTCATCTGTCCACTCTCTGTTGGGTCTGCCTCTCCGCCCATTTCCATCCATAATTCCCATCATCACGGTTTTTATTTTTCTGTTGTCATCCATTCTACATATATGCCCAAATAGACTTAGTTTTCTCTTCATTATTGTTTGCATTAAATCTTTCTTTATTTTCAGTCTTCTTCGAACCTCCAAATTTGTCACCTTCATTGTCCAATTTAGGTGTAGTATCCTTCTATAGCAGTATATTTCAAATGCCAATATTTTATCCTGGTCCGTCTTTTTAATTGTCCATGATTCACAGGCATAAAGAGCTGTGCTAAACACACATGTTTTTAAGATATTTAATTTGGTCTTGTAACTAATTTGTTTGGTTTTCCATATGGTGTTTAGTCCTGCCATGACTCCCTTTGCCTTTGCTATTCTTGCCTTTATGTCCCTTGTGCAATCATTATTCCATGTTAGCAAACTGCCTAAATATACAAATTCCGTTACATTTTCAATCACCTCCTCTTGCACTCTTATTTCCTTTTCTATTGTCTCTTTACCAAATACCATTGTTTTTGTTTTTCCCACATTTATTGTTAATCCAGCACGTTTGGCAGAAATGTGCAACCCACAAACACTTTCTTGCAATGTCTCACAGCTGTTCTCTAACAAGTCAATATCATCTGCAAATCGTAAGTTGTTGATCTTTTCCCCTTGTACCGAGATTCCGGTTCCATTATCTTGGATCGTATCCATGACTCTCTCCAAGTAAGTTATAAATGTATTAGGTGACACTGGATCTCCTTGCCTTGTTCCTATTGTAGTCACAAACCATCCTCCTATTTCCCGACCCAATAAACACAATGGAGTTAATAATAATAATATTATTCATGTATTAAATTCAAACTGACAAGTACGCAGTAAGATTACATAATATAGTAGTAACAGATGATAACAAGTTTAACAGGAGTCAGATTTAACTGTATGGCATCCTGCAAGACTCCCATCTGTCCTACTGCTTATTTTTACAGTAGCTCCGTACGGAGTGTAGGGAGTGAAAAGGCTAAGTCAACCTTCATGGAGCTATCAGTAAAAAATTAGCAACTGACTTATCTGTTAAATAAATATAATGCAGTTGTGAAGAAGGGGCTTTTGGGCATCTTTCTGTCATAGTATAATTTAGATATATATATATATATATATATATATATATATATATATATAGATGTATATATATATAGATGTATATATATTTATATGAATATCGATATGTTTGATATTGTTTCATCGTAGGATTACTTGCGTGTGCTCGGTCGCCCTCTTGTGCTGTCCAGGGCAGATCACACGATATGGACAAACGTCTATGATGACACTGTGGTAAATGTCTTCAGTCATCTCATGTGTGTGCATCTGAATTCAGTGTCCTATGATTTCAGTGTCCACAGAGAGGCCAGAATAATCAAACAGGATTTGGAACTATGGGGTTTCATGCTGTGCACTGATGGAGAAAGGTCCAAGATATGTGTATGCTCATTTGAGAGAAAGAGACAAAGTCAGAGAGAGAGAGAGATAGAGAGGGGAAGGGAGAGAGAGAGAAAGAGCAAGGGGGAGAGAGGAGGGAAAGAGAGAGAGCGAGAGGGAGGAGGGAGGGAGGGAGAGGGAGTGAAAGAAGGAGGGAGAGCGAGAGGGAGGGAGGAGGGAAGGAGGGAGAGAGAAAAAGAGAGAGAGAGGGAGGGAGAGAGTGATAGAGAGACTGGTTTGGTTGAAGGAAAAGTTTTGACATTGGTTACTGTAATTTGCAGGCTTTATCAAGTTTTTTAAGCCATGATTCGTATGTTTAGAAATCTGCCTGAATATGCTGATATCAATTTTCCTTGAGATCATAATGGCTAGCCTTGAGATCGTATTGCCTTGTTGAACACTTTAACGCTGAGAATGTATTAAAAGCGACTGGGAAACCAGTGCAGCTCGTTTTTAAGGTGTTAAAGGCTGGTTCTGATTTCACGTTTATACTTATGCATTATAAATGTAAATCCCACAAGGACAGAAATATAAATTCTATAGCACCCTTTAGCAAACTATGATATAAAATGAGTGCATCTGCTTTACACTGTTAATGGGAGCATCTCACGGCAAATTAGGAGACAAGAAAATTTATTTGCTTAAGTTCAAAGCTGCTTCTCAAAGGTTGCCTTGGGATGGAACTGATCTACAATATGTTGGATGCATGTGAATATCATTTATACAAATGTCATTGTAATCACAAGTGCCCAAGGAAGCTCAGTTGTGGGAATCACTTTATTCACAAGCAGGGAAACGGCTTATTCGCAGCTGGGAATCAGGTTGTACATCTATGTGTTTTTAGCAGATTTATGTATCCTGCTGTTCTGTGCTTTGGCATTTATGTTGTTTATGGAGTTGTAGCTAAACGTGAAATTACCCTGCTGATTCCTTATGTGCTAGTGATTTGAGCTGATGCACAGAAGACTTTTAGTATCAGACACTAAATGAATGTATACGGAGATGTTTTCTGCCAACAGGGACTGGACCTCGTGGTGACTGTTGCCCGTCCGGTTTTCGACATGAGCAACAATCCAGTGAGTTGGATCTGTGTCTTCTTTCTTGACTGCTGTGTTGAGAATTATTTTCTTTTATTGGGATTTTATTATTATTTTTATTGCTGTTGCTCTTTGACCTGGGCTGTCCGGTTTTCTCGTGCCGTGTGAGGAACTCTCGGAGGAAGGTTTCGGGATGAGCGCTGGACCTTGAAGCTACTTGCCATTTGCCCATCGATTATGTCTGGGCTGGCTGTGTGTATGATGCGTGTCATTGCATATGTTGTCATGGTTGACTGGGTTGCTGCTTCTGCTAGTGCTGTTGCTGCATGTGTATGATTGCTCCCAGGATAGGAAGCTGCAGCGTCTGTCTTGGTCATCTTGGAATACGGGAATGAGTTACAACAGAAGATAGATTAATGGTTTAAGTGGAATCTGGGTTGTCTGCTTGTATGTATGTATATGTATAAATATATATATATGTATATATGTGTATATATGTATATGTATATATTTATTTCTGTTTTATATGTATGGTTTTATATATATGCATTAATGTAAACATTAGTCCATATGTATACAAGCAGTCTGCTTGTACATGTGTGTATATAATAATTATGTGTGTGTATAACTGTGCTACCTATAGGAATAGGTAGCACTGTAGTCTATATATATATATATATATATATAATTATATATATATTGACTTTAAATGTGTTGGCCAGTGCAAACAGAGATTCAGATATTCAGATACATGCATGTATATATAATTATATATATGTACATATCAACATATGATATATTAATCAATATTATAGCTGTATGTGTATTATATCAGTATGTATGTGTGATGTGTGGTATGTATGTTTGTAATACATACATAGCACACATCACTTTCTTAACCATGGAGATATGCAGGTGCCACTTAATAATAATAATAATGATGATAATAATAATAATAGTAATAATAATAATAATAATAATAATAATAATAATAATAATAAATTATTAAGTAGCAATGTTCATAACTATAATGATAAGACAATACTAGCATGATGATAATTTTTATGAACTTGTTTGGATTGTTTGTAGTTATGTATTTAATTAACTTGGAGATTTTGTAGAAATTTGCTGATGTTTTTCCAGGGAACAGAGGGAAAACTGTTGGGTGTCGTTGGAACAGACATTAAAATCTCAGAAATAGAAGAGATAATCAAACAATTTGTGGTTAGTTGCATTCCTTCAAATGAAATTGATTGTTGAATTTTTCAGCTCTAATCGAAATGCCCTGTTTTCTCCACTCTGCTATAAATGCTACATTTTGTTGGAGACCAGAAGGTCAGAGACACGAGCTAGATCAGCGGTTTTCAACCGGGGTTCTGCGGAACCCTTAGCCACGGAACCTAATACACAATGAGCACAATTCCTCACAGCTTGCAGTCATTCTTGCTAGACCATTCTATTTAAAAATAATCAACATTATTATGTGAATGTATTTTTGCATTTTATATGTCATTATACTATTTCTATGGCTACATTGATTTCTTGAAAAATTGGACGGGTGAAATGCGCTGGGTTCCGTGTGAGCAAATGAGTTTTTTGTGTAAGGTTCCATCACTACTAAAAGTTTGAAAACCACTGAGTTACTGCCCAACATACACAGCACGTGTAAAACATTGTTGAACTAGTAGCGTACTTGTTCTTTTATCTATTGATTATGGGGTTGAGCCTGCTGAGGTATAACAACCCTGGAAAGGTTGTTCAGGTATTGTTGTCTGTGTCAACAAGCAATAGATTCAACCGTGCGTCCACGGAGCCTCAGGGTTGCAGCAGAAGAAATTATTTTAATGAACACCATAATAAGCTAATGGCGCAGCGCTTTTGACAGGTGCTAGTATTGCTCTATAGTAATTGAGTGCCTAAATCTAGTACGGGTTCGAGCTTCATGGACCTTGAGCAAGTCTGAGTAGATGTCCTGAAGGGGTGCTATCAAGTTTAGATTGATTGATTGATTGATTGATTGATTGATTGATTGATTGATTGATTGATCTGATTTGTGTTTTTCTTGTGACTTTCTGCACTAAGGTACAGTACTTTCTGCGTGCTGAAAAGACAGTGTATAGTATTTTTAACTGATGTAGCACTTACTACAGAGAAACTCAGGGAGCAGGACTACACTATGCCACATGCTTTTGCATGTGGCATAGTGTAGTTGGAGTCAAGCATCAGTTTTTGTGTGATTTTGTTCTAACAGCTTGGTGTCAATGGTTATGCTTTTGTGTTAACGAACAATGGATACGTTATTTCTCATCCAGAATTGAGGTCAAAGGTATGTTAAATAAGACGCTTAAAGTTAGCGTTTTCTCGTATGCTCTGCTGAAAATTCAAAGTTTATTTTAACATTCTATTTAACTTAAGGCTGGAATATATTGGTATAGGATTTCAACATACGTAGTTAGGGCAGTGTAGAATGAAGGTGTTATTGTTTCTTCAATTGTGTGTTTGGTAATGTTAACAATGAAGTTTTATTCTATATTTTTGTTGGTTATTGTAATTGTATTTGAAAATTTATATGGCACCACTTCAAGAGAAACTCCTGACGTCAGAACACAAAATAGGTTAGTTTTCAAGCACTTATGGAAAAGAGGCAGAAAAAGGTCAAGAAGTACAGGTTTCTAGGCAACTTATTCCAGGAAAGTGGACCAACCACAGCAAAACTGCTATGTTGGACCATGGAAGGGTGGGTCAGTGGAATAACCAGGTGAAGAAATTTGTTGCAGAGACTGAGACTTACGTTTAAAGCTCCTTAAGATAATATGGAGCACAGACTGCAAGACAACTATGCTAACTCTACGTGAGTTTGTATATAAGTAATCAAGGCAGTTCTTCCCACAGGAGACTGGATATATGCAGGGCTGTAGTGGTAAAATTAGAGGCGAATACACGCTACCGGTTAGTTTTCCAAAACAAATTAGAGGTGAGTATATGCTACAGTATTTTGTGAGTATACGCTACAGTATTTTAATATAAATAAATATAAGTATTTTGTGAGGTGAGTATACGGTCTCTAGAGGTGAGTACATGATGTATACCCACGTATACCCTCGACTACAGCCCTCTGGATACATGTCCAACTTAGGCTGATCAGTTGAGCCACAGCATTTAAAACAGATCGTGGCTGATTAATGTCATGGCATTGCCATAGTCTACTCCAGAGTTCCCAAACTGTGGGTCGCGACCCAAAAGTGGGTCGCGAAGCTCTGGCAAGTGGGTCGCCAAATTTTTCGAGAAACATTTTTTTTTTGCAGCAACAAACATTTGGCTGTGATTGGACTTTAAGTAGCTGGATTGCAATAAATTGTAAACTGTTTTTAACTAAGTTTCCTTTTAATGCTTGAAATTTCGACATAAATCCACATATTTCAATACCAATTTACGAAGTAAATTTTAATACAAAATGCTTAATTTTACACAGTGGGTATCGAGACTGCCAAGATATTCACAAGTGGGTCGCGACCCAGAAAAGTTTGGGAACCACTGGTCTACTCGGTGCATATGAGTGCTCAGAATGCTGTACAAGGAAATTAATAATTTAATAACATTTCCAAGCTTTCTTTGCTGTTGTTCAATTGATTGAATTGTAATTTAAAATGGAACTGTTTCTTTCTCAACAACAGCATAAAAATGCCCTTAATCCAAACCATGACATTGTTGATTTGTACAAACTGGAGCAGTCTTCGGATGTGCGGCAGGTAACTAAATTATCATCATCGCTGTTGATGCTTTATAACATCATTATTATAACGATGTATAATTTTGTACTTAATATACGCACTACATCCTATTATATGTAAATTGAGTTATGTTGATTTGCTAAAATAAAAGTTGGAATACAGTATGAATGTGGTTAAATTAAGTCATGGTTATTTCATTGCCAGCATCTAAGAATCGAGCATCATAGGGCATAACAATACTTAGATAGGGTTTTGGAAGACTGGCAGATGCTTTTTAATTTGGAAAAGTGCTCAGGGATGTTCCTGTTGGTTTTTTAAATAATTGATACCTGTTTCCTTGACTTGCCTTATTTGGTGCTAAAGTTGATATCTCTGAGTATTTTTTTGTCCATTTGCATTTCCACTGCTATCTGATTTTACTTCAAGAGTGTTCTCTGTTTCCGATATTAAGTGTGCATTATTATTTTAGCTAATGAAGAGAATGCTAGATAGAGACAGCGGCTCTATGCGAATGAAATCGTACGTCATGTATGACGAAATGGTAAGCTCTGCTGTTAAAAAGACATCATACAATTAGATGCTATGTTTACGTGAATGCGAAATTATGTCTGTAGGCAGTGCATAATTTTTATTGCTATTGGGATTTTATTTTAGTATTTTGCATCTTAAAGTTTTTGGCAGTGTATTTAATTTTATTAACTTACTGTAATATAAAAGAAATACCTTTATCACTGTGTAACTTTATGTTTAATGATTGAATTTTATGGGAAAGAGATTTATGTGTGTCATTGAGCTGATTGGTTTATTTGGGAAAATTTGGGTGTGTAGCTGTCACTTAGCATTTCAGTTATGATTAGAAAGTAAGTAAGTAGGTAAGTATTTTCTTTATTTAACCGGTTGCAAGAGATAAGCACTCCAGTGTACATGCATCAAATAATACAATACCAAATACAACAGTTACAAAAACACAGCATCACAATGAATAATTATGAATATAGCATTCTCCCTATAGATTTGTAATTGTAAATTCAAATATTTCTCGAGTAATACTGAACACTTTAACGACGAGAGTGCACTAAAAGCGACTGGGAAACCAATGCAGCTCGTTGTTAAAGTGTTAAAAAATAGACATCGGCTTATTTATGAGTGCTGCATCAAGTCAGAGGGGTTTTAGAGATACCATATGAAGAACAGTTGCCAGGAAACTAGAGAGAGGTAGAAGGAGACGGAAGAACTATTACAATGTGTTGTGTTTAGGCTGAGATAATTTGAAGGGTTTGATGGATGGTCAGGAAAAGATTATTTTAAAAGGTGGGCGTTTGGCTGGGATGGAAAACCTGAAGAGTGATAGATATAGGGACTTGAGACAGATCATGTCGACTGAACAACAGAACGGGTGGAGGAATGGCGAATGGAAGAAAAGAATGGAAGATGACACAAAAGCTAGAAGTGACAGATGAGATTTAAACTGAAGTCATATAGGGACAAGTATAGAAGATGAAAAGGGAAAACAACCTTAGAGGATGGAGCAAACGGCTGCAATATATCGAACAAAAATTGAAGAAAATTAGTCATTGACACTTGGATAATGGATATAATATCAGTGTTTTATTTACGTGTTCCTACTTGTTCTTGTGAATTTTAGAAGCGAGTTATGTCGAAAGACAACCACTTTTACTTTACAGATGTCTACAGCACACCTTTTAGGTGAGTGGTTCAGTTGACTTTGTGAATTAGACAGCATGATGTCCACACTAGATGGCATGGTGGCCACATGGTAATGTATTGCAACCTCTTCTATGCCCAGAAGCGGGAGTTTGAATCCCTGCAGAATAATTCATCTCACTGCAAGACTCCTGAAGGCATATTGTGACTGCAGATTCAGCACAACAGGCGGCACCGATTGAAAATGTAAAAGTGTGTGTACTTTTTCAGTATTTAAGTATTTACCCAGTAAGTGTTTATAAATAAATTTATAAGTATTTTTAATAGAATGGAATCACTGGGTTTTACAATGGGGTTGTTCTGCCACTTTGACTCTCTGTTGTTAAGTCTGAATAAAAGGGCCTTGAACTACGTTTTAATATTGCAAATTGCTAATTAATGTTGCATTGCGCATAATTTGCAGTAGTTGTAAAACATTTACATGGAACAGCGCTTTATAAATGTTCAGATACAATACAATACACATGTCTTCTAAACCACACAATACCCATGACTTGGGAATGGGATGAGAAATTGTGTGAGAGCTGGATGTCTATATAGATTACCTCCAAGACATTGGAAAAGACATGCTGGGTGCCCTTGCCACATAGAGACAAGAACAGTGGAAGCTGGCCTGAATCCACTGAACTTTGGGTTGCACGTGGCCTGGAGAAGACCCCAGATTCTAGATGGCGGGCTAAACATCGTGGAAATGGCAATGCTTTGCAGAGTAGCTCACCAGAGATGATGATGATAGTGCTGATCTCAGCCAGTGTATTTTATGACAGTTTGAAAATTGGTGCTGTTCAAAGTCAACTTGGCAGTATGTACCGTAAATGCAATGGGAGACTGTTCCATGATTTGGTAGACACTATTCGTATTCAGATTTTTGCATTCTTTTTAGCCTTGCTCTGTCTTTGCCAAGTGAGCATGGGCGTAACTTAACGAAAACTTGGAAAGAGCTTCCTGAAATTGGTAGGTCTTGTGTAAAATCCAAAGTCAGCATTTCATGTTAGAGTGTTTAATATAAACTGGTCTCTTGCTGATACCATTCACATTAAAGTCATCTAGTACACTGCCTGAATGAGCCACTGCAGTGAGTGATAAGATCTTGTGTAGCATGAAGTTTGTGTAGCACATTATTCTAAGGTTGCTTCTTAGCAGAACCACATTCTGAATTGAGGAAAATAAAAGCCTAATCTAAACAGTTATTGACTGTATATAGTGGGCATGGTAGCTGAATGGATAGAGCGCTCGCCCTGTAATGCAGAGAGTAGGATTTTGAGCCTCCATTCGGGTGGTCACTGTGTAAGGACCGTGAGCAATTCCATCATGCAGAGTTGCTCAACACCATTGATGTTCTGTTTGTGTGTGTGCACTTCTGAACTTTGGAAGGAGGGCAACATCAAATACTATTGTATTGTTTTGTATAGTTATTACTGTGACGTACTTAACAGGCATTGGTGGTGGTGGTGGTGGTCATGTGCACTTCTGTATGGAGGGCATTTTCAAATTACAATTGTAATGTATTGTATGATGATGATGATGACGAGGGTGGCAGTGGTGATGATGACAGCAGTGATGGTGATGATGGCTATGATGATCTCCAATAACTGTGTGGCTGAATTCACAGTTTGCTATTTCTAGTTATGTCCTTTGTTTGACATTATAGTATCATTGAATTAATTTGGAGTAAATTAATTTAGAGTTGTTCTTATATCTCTTAGACTTGTCATCTCTGAGAAATGGCGATCCAGTCATTGCACCCTGGTAGGTTCCTTTCTCAACTTTCAACTTTCTTGTTTATTCCGACAAAACCATTTGACTTTCTGAAGAAAGCAGAATATTATACTTATTTAAATCTGATTATTTTGTTTCATTTGTACCATCTCATGACCATCCTGAGAAAATTATATGCTCAGAAATTCATTGCAATTTTTAGTGTTGGGGGATTAAATGTGGTTGAAAAATTAGAAAAATACTTACCAAGGCTATCTGATTATGGTGACAACTATGGATTAAAGAGCTGGATTCTCCAATCAAACATTCTTGACCTTGAAGAAATATAAAGTTTTTTATTGTATTTTATAGGTATGTATGTCTTAGCCATTTCCATAAATACCTTTTAAGAATCCTGTGAAAAGTGCACTGTATGATTTGGAGTGTGTACGCATAGATGCTTATGTGCAGTTTGTGTTTATACCTTCAAGGCTTTCTGCGGTTGAAGACTGTGCCCTTCCTAAATCTCATTTAGGAAGTCCTTCAAATTCTCAGCTTTTCCATTAAACTTGACGTATAAAATGCTTCCAATGATCATTCCTACTTACCTTCAACCGCTTGTATCTCCTTACATCCTTCCTCTGCAGTCTGCAGTCTTGGGTTATGGGGAACTTATGGCTCTTTTGGTCAAGCCACGATGTAGAACTGCCATAGGCTCTTGTGCATTTCAAGTTGCTGCCCCAAGGAATGGAACTGACTATCAATGTTTCTCAAATGCTCAAGCCCTTTTCCTTCTTTCAAGAAACATCTCAAAGCTTACTATTTCTTATGGGCTTCAATATCTTTTCAGCTTATGACTACCTTGCCTCAGATTCACATTTCTTTGTGACTTTGTGTGTGTTAAAGATGTTCGTAATAATAATAATATGTAAATAGTTTTCCATAGACTGTTGGATAGGGAGTCCTTGATTAATTTTAATTAAGTTTTAATTTATTTTCCACAGGACCTATTGTAAATTCGATCCCGGTGAACAGAATCAGAATCCTGTTGAGGTGCTCATAAAATATCTCAGCAATGGAAAAATGAGTCACCACATGTATAAGGAGCGCTGTAAGTATTTTGTCAACAGCTTTTTGCTTGTGTGTTCCTTTATTGGCACTTCCAGAAAAACAGCTACTAAGCAGTCCTCTAAACATGTGAATGCTACAGCAGTTTAACGTAGCTTTTAAATCCGGCATCTACAATAAATTGTATTTATCTTATCTTATCTTATCTTATCTTATCTGAACATTTATAAAGTGCTTCTCTCAGCAGGGCTATACAGAAGCGCTCTCAACGTGACAGGCCCGTAAACAAGTAAGTCTTTAGGCAGCGAAGAGAAGCAGGTGTGATCCCCTCTAGAATCCTACTACGGACTGCAGGGGGAAGGTCATTCCATAGTGACGGACCCACTACAGCGAAGGCCCGATGTTGGGTCAGAGAAGTCCGCGATCGAGGGACAAAGAGATCAAGTCGGACGGAGGAACGAAGAGGACGAGATGAGCGAGCAGAGAGTGGTTTACACATCACAGAGTTACTAATTTATAATTAGTAACTCTGTGGCACCAGTGTGTAAGGTGTCTAACGCAAAAAGGCATCAACCGATGGCAAACCAAAGCCATATGGTACTCGGGTCAATATCAAGAAGATCAGTCTGTTAAGAGTAGGGGATGTTTCATTATCATGTATCTTTCATATTCCCGTGGAAGTGCAGAAGTTGTTCAATTATCAGTCATAGTTTGAAACAAATTGGTACAGATATAATCCTGATTGAGCTTATAAATGATTCACTTAATTTTTCAGAGATGGATATAACATTTCAGTGTTCACCCTTACCTGGCTGCAGATCTCTTCACCCTGTAACAAGGGGTGATCTGGTTGTTCTTCGGTCCCGTACTGTCATAATGCAACATGGAAGCTTCACTATGGTTTACCCCCAATCCTGAACAGGCTTCCATGCGTTGTGCAACATGTTCTACTTCTCCTTTTTATGGCTCTATTTGCAAGCAGCTGAAGTCCATTCCTTTCGATCATTGTCTCATACTGTTACGTCAAGAGCATCTGTGATAAGTTTTCTTGAAAGGTGCTGTAGTAAAATACACTTACATAATCAACAATTTACTAAGAATGAATTGACAGTTTTTAAATAGTAAATGTCATATGAACAAAAATAATCGATCATTTTTATGTAACAAAAGTGTGGTAACTGCCCCACACTTTTAAATTATAAATTGCTTTCAAATTAATTAAATATTCAATCGGTAAAATGAAGAAAAATGATTGCTAAGTACTTTTTAGTTAAGTTGAGATAATGTAATTACAGCAGCGATCTAACAGCCATATGCATAGGAAATATACAAAGCAATCAACAATCTGGCATGGAATTAACTGTAAATCTAAAGGTGAAAAGTTGTGTTTTCAAATTATGTTGCAGTATTTAATCTTCAGTTTTTTCAGTCTTTGTATCTGTGATTGTTTCTTTGAAGGCAATAATGAGCTGATTAGGAGTTTTCTGTTTGATGCCGAGGCGACGCGTGGAGCATACAGCAGTTGGATGAAGGAGAACTGGGATGACAGTTCAAACGATCCTGGATCTCTTAATCTCAAGTAAGGATCTCTCTACACTTCTTAACAAAGATAGGTCTTATTTCTGTAGTATGTGCTGTTGAAACACACAGGCACACACACACACACACACACATGCATACACACACCCACACACACCCACACCCACACACACCCACCCACACACCCACACACACACACACACACATGCACGCACGCACGCACGCACGCACGCACGCACGCGCGCGCGCGCGCACACACACACACACACACTCGTGCATATAGATTGCGTATATGTATTACTTTTCTTGTCAGGCATCATTCTGTTTTATTCATTCATTCATTGGAAGGATTTATATAGCACTCCTCCAAGGTATTTACTCAGGAGTGCTCTTGACCCAGCCCTGGCAAGGACAGTCATAAGATTGGAATAAAATGTTTCAGAAAAGACACTAGGCAATAAGCGTAAAGCCAAAGGAGCCCATTCCAGACCAAAGGGCCAACAGCTGAAAAGCATGATGAACTAGACCTGCTAAATCATTATTTTACTTTGTTTTCAAAAACTATCATGTGTTCAGTCATTCTGTTCCGAGTCTGCAAATAGTACAGTAGTTCTCCAGTCTTCCATGGCACTGCTTTGATGTTTATGACTCAGCTATTGATTGAATGAGGAAGCCTGAGGAATGTGCTTGACTTGTTATATTTCCTATTCTTGTAGAAAAAGTGGAGTGGAACTGGTTTTTATTGGTACAATAGGAGGGCTGACAAGATATCAACCTCTAGTGTATCCCCTCACTGACCCGTAAGTATTCAGTCAGCTGTACATGTAACTGTGACTAAACGGATTACAACTTTTTGCATTTGCTTTGCTTAGTGTTTATTAAACTTAAGATAATTCTTGAAGTAGGGCAATGAATTAAAATGTTTCAATGGTGCTACTTGTATTGCTAATACCTGGCGGTAAAACGTGGCCTTTATGAAACCTGAAAAGTCAGTGTTTTGGAACAGAGTGTATGGAGAAGGTCATTATTAGTGTACCTTGCAATCAGCAAGAGAATGAAAGTTATTCTGGTTTAGGTTTGCGGATTTGGTGTCTGTTAATTAAACTGAATTGAATTGAGGGTGTTTTATTGAACACCAAAAGTAGCGATCAATACTGGTAGTCCAGCTCATTCAATGAAAATATTTCTAGGCATCCAAAAGATGGGACCAAAAAGACCACAAGTCTTGCTAACAGGGTCAACTAATTTCTTATAACAGATTTCAAGATGGAGCTTTAACAATTCCATGTTAAGTCAGCTTCCATTAACAATGCAAATGCGATGTTCTGTGAAATGTTCTTTTTCACAGAGTACATGTACATTCCACTGTAGCTAACAAGTAGGAATTTACTTGATTTTAAAGCCAGTACATGTTGCTCATGTTAGTTTTCCTTTAGTGGTAGGACACTTTAACCCGAAATCTGCCCCACTGGGTAGCAATTGCCTTGCCCTACCATACCTATCAGATGGTATGTATGTAAATGAACACCAAGACGCTAAATATGGCGTCTTTTAAGTATGTCACAATAGCACCCTCATGGAATTGGCCAATTTACTCGGTGTAAATTTACTTGTGTAAATTCATCCTTGAAGACATCACCAGTATAAGTAATACGTTGAAAATTTTGTCAGGGATTTTATCGAGAATCAGAGATCGACAACTGATTCGCTGTACTACCGAAGAGCAGTTGAAAATGGAGAAGAAATGTTCACTTTTTCGTTACCATTTTACTCAGGTACAGAACATTATGAATGGTTATGGCAATTTTATCAAAAATAAAATTATCAAATTGATTGTATAAAATTATGTGTGTGAGCTTGTCAGAGTAACTGTACATATCTTATTATGCATATGTGTACAGATGTGTTCCTTGTGTGTTGACCCTTTGCAAATACTTACGCTTAATTGCTGAGCACCGTCAACTGATGATTGTTCATTAGATAATGGTGCTCTGTGGATACATTCCTGTATATACACTCCTGTTTTGGTACAGGAGTGTATGTGATTCTGATGCGTGTGTGTGAATTGTGGTAAAAAAAAAAAGTTTCAGTTAGTATGCTGAAAATTACATACAGGCATTGGGAGACCAGCACCTCTCTACAGATCCCGAGTATGTGAATGACGAGATCACTAAAGAAATAAGAAGCGCGATCGTAATCGTAATCTCGAGATTTTTATAACGCCAAAAACAGAGACGCTTTGTTTAAAAGTCGATTAGTCAGCACCAAGAGGAGTGGCATAATAATAATTATAATAATAATAATAATAACAGTAATAGAGATTTCAGTGCCAAATCGGACGTTTGAACCTGCCTTAGGGCAGAGAACCTGAAGAAGAAGAAGAAAAACATTAAGGTACATAAATTATTGTACTAACTGTTATTGTTGATTTCGTTGAAGGCAAAACTTTAGAACTGGAGAAGATTATGGTGACAGGAAGCACTCCAATCTTTGTAAACAGGGATAGCCATGAGGCAGTTGTCGCGGTCGTCGGCCTTCAGATGAAGTACACAAAGTTATTTGAGTTGCTAATGAACAGTTCACAGCTCTGCCCCGGAAATGATACCAAATGTAAACTGTGCAAAAGTGAGGTTAGTCTGGAAAAATGCTGATTCATTCGCTTATTTGTTTTTTTTTATTGTCCTAGACAAAAACATCATAATGGCAATGTACAAACTGTGTCTGAGAAACAAAAGCCAGAACCAGAAAGAAACAAGGCCCTGCTTAGTAATAAAAGGGTCGCCTGTAGCCTCTTTTAGTTTTTTAATTACTGAAATGATACTAATTAGCTGTTAATTCAAATTAATTTTAAGCTCATTTTTAAATATATGTCACTAATTAAAGATTAGTGAATATTAATCATCCCAGGTTAGCCTAAATATCTGTCTAATTCAATTAAAAGGTTCTGTTTTATCTTCTTATTATTTGATTTGTTGTAGGGGTAATGAGTGTAAATACTTTTCAATCCATATTCAGAATTTTGCTTTAATAATCTACTTTTAAACAATGCTTATTGTAATTCACTGTTGCTGAACAGCAAATATTTTTAATCGTTTTATGTAGGAGATGGACTGTTATCTACTGGACTACAATGGCTACATTGTCTTATCAGAAAATCCAAATGAGGTGATTTAAGACTTTGGCCAGTTGTATTTGTAGAATGTTTATATTTAAAACCATCACTGTCTTAGGAAGCATACTAAACAAAACCTGAGTCTTTTGTACAGAAGAATCAAGTTTTTAGTGCCTAAAATAGTCGCCTCCTTTTGTATCGACTAAATATGCGATCTCTCTAAGTGAATTTTGCCTGATAAATGTACAATGTAAGTTTCCAAAATATCTATGTATCGCACAAAAGCGTTCAGAAGAACTGCTTTTCACTGCGACTTTTTCTCTGCTTTATCCTAAATTCTTTTAACCAATACCAAAAAGCGTTCAGAAGAACTACTTTTCACTGCGACTTTTCCTATGCTCTATCCTAAATTCTTTAAAGTAATACTAAAATAGGGTCAGACTGCTTCTTTGTTTCGACAGACTGACCCTTAGAAGCTGGTCTAACTTTGGTTTACTTTTTGGGAAAACCAGTAATGGCTAAGAAACTGGTTTCTGTCTGATTTTGTCTGTTAGTTGGGTCAGTTTTATGGAGAACTTGATGGTATCGCATCGATGCTAATTAAGGACATGACGATAAACGACTCTGCACCTCAGCCTTCTCTGAAGAAGGGTGTCTTCAGAAGGTAAGTCTAAACTATTACTGACAGTAAATTACTACTGACATTACAATATTTCTGACACTAACTCATTACTAGTGCCTATGTCATCTGCAGGGAAAAAAGAAGATTAATATGAGTTAGGTGCTTAGTGCCCTTTTTGCATAATTTGTTAATTAGCACTGACAATAAATTATTATTACTGACACTAAGTTATTGCTTTTTTATTATTTTGGTGGTATCTTTGATCGCTTCTAGGCCCCCTCATGTTGACAGTACATGTTGATTAATTTTCTTTCCTTTGTTGTTGTGGTTTCAGAAATAAAATGATTTGATTTGATTTGCATACTGTCTAAGTAAGTAAGTTATAATTCTGTGATAATTCTTATAGTCCTATTATGTTTTCGTAAAAGCTGTATGCTTAGAATGATGTGTGGTTGTATCTCAATGGATATAAGTACAAATGGTAGTGTTTCTCATTTCCAGCATGGGTTAACTAACTGTTCAGGTGTTTCTATTTCTAGGATTCAGAATAAAGATTATCAGGGAGTATGCGAAATACTACGAAAGACAAATTCTGGATCTCAGGCAGCTTTTAAGAATGTGAGTTGACTGAATTCTGCCAAGGGGATTATAATTATTGTACTCATAAGCTTGGTATCTTCACTTAAAAACTCTTGTCAACACCAGATATTTTATTCTGTCCTTTGCATGACTCCTTCTTGTCCCCTTGCCTCAGGTTTACCCTACTGTGTGCATGATAAGTGCTTTAAAAAATAAATTAGTAAATATGTACAGTAATTTATACTCATAGCTGCAGTGTATTAAATGGCAATAAATATTCAAATAAACCTGGTAATTGCAAATTTTACATAATCATATTTTGTAATCATAATCTTCAAATTTCTAAGGCGCTACTCTAAAGCCAGGCGCAGGGCACCAGCTTATTCTCGAGCACTGTGTAATATCAGAATGGTTGTCCAGATATGCTAAGGGAAGACCAGACCAAAGACCAGAGAGAGGATGAAGAGGAGCCTTATGCATCATTATAATTGGAAACAGCAACAAGAAGCCACTAGCAACTAATGACTTGAAATGTCTGATTAATTTGCAGTATATGCAGCATGATCAGATCAGTGAAACTAGCATTTATTAATTATATTGTCTTCAATTTTTTTATTATGACATGGTATAATTAAATAGGATTTGATGTTGAATTTCTAGGGTAAATAAAGTTTTGTAAATTGTTAGAATTACCAATTGTGTGTGCCTCCTTGCTAGTTCATAGTGACATTGCAGAATTTGAAAAGCAGAATTTTAAAGTTAAGTTGTTTCTTGTAGCCTTTTAAACTACTATTTGAGTCCTTCGTGTGGTTGATACATGAAATATCACTGTACGTACAAAGTCCTTCTGTAACGTGTGCTGTAGTCTGCATGCTAAGCTCTATCTTACTGTTACAGTAACTGTTATGATAGTGTTACAGCATTCATTTGGATATTTGTCATCATTTATTACTAAACTATTGTTCTATTGCTGTAGTATTTGTTTTTATATTTATTATGGTTTATGATTACATTTTTAGTGCTGTTTTATTGTTTTGCCATTTGTCATGATTTGATTAAAGTTGTGTTTGCAATGTAAGTCTTATTGATGTTCTTTTCATGCTATTGTTGCAGTTGCTTTTATCTAGAATATCATTTTTGTTTTGTACTAAAGTTTATTTGATACACCGTTAAGGTTTCTTTATCAGGCTTTTGCTTATGTGTAGAATGGATATCAATATAGAAGGCGAATACCGTGTATAATTCCTGTTTGGGCACATGCTGCATGCAGCTGCTAGGCTTATTGGTACTATTTCAGAATTTGATCATGTCTCACATTATATGCATGTTGTGCTCCATTTGCTGCCTATTTCCCAGCACATTGAATTTAGGATATGAGTCTTGGTCTGGCGGTGCTAGTTATGAAATGCCTGTGCCTGCTTGTGGGAGTTCTGATGCCCCGCTTCGGGTTTGACTGGCCGCGGAAATCTTTGTTCTGCATCTTGAAATTAATTTGTTCCTTTTGCATGCATCTCAAAGATCAGCGTCGTGCCTTTTAATACAGTGGTTGGACCGAGTACATGGATTAACCTTCCTTCAGATCTGCCTGCTGTTTTAACCAGGGTCTCTGCATATGACTTTTACAACTACTTGTAAACTATTCTTTGTCACCGGAGTTGGGCTGGGAATGCCTCTGAATAGGTAAGTTGCTGTTTAACGATGCTGTGTCATAACAAAGATCATTAGTGTCGCCCTCCTCCTTTCTTGAGGCTCGGAACTGGCGCTGTCAGAGTAAGAACAGCAGCAGAGTTTCTGAATAGTTATCTTGGAGGGGCACTATATAAGTGCTCTGAATGAATGAATGAATGCATGCATGCATGCATACATACATACATACACTAACACATACTCACACACACACACACACACACACACACACACACACACACACACACACACACACACACACACACACACACACACACACACACACACACACACACACACACACACACACACACACACACACATAATACATGTACCTCTTTGACATGATGTTGATTATAATCTGTGATTTACAATATAACAATAGTGGAAAATAATCTCTTTAACAGTGTTTTAAATGTCACTTAATAAAACTGCTGTCTTTACCAAAATATATGTTGATTGATTTTGTCACATGTAAATTGTTGTTTTTATGTTTCATATTCGGATATTGTTTTGATCACCAAAAGTACAGAATGCATTATTAACTTTTAAAAGAATTAGTGCCATGTAAGGCAGAGCTCAGTTTTTATGGCTGAGTTAATTTAAGTGTGCTACTATAAGAGTCTTTCATAATGGGTGCAATAGTTTTAATGCAGTGACTTGTTAACTTTTGTATCTGCTGAAGTGATCCTTCACTTGAAGTAAAACCTACAGATAGCACAACAATCCAGTGTGAACATTTTAAAGCTACTTTCCGATTTGAAATTGTAATGACTAAGATTTTGGATACGCTATATTATGTTGTCATCACTACTTCCACAGTGAAAGAGTTGTAGATATTTATGCCATTTTATGGTGTTGTTTTTGTAGCGTCCTGTTAGGGTCTTTGCCAGGTTATGGTGTCAGTGGCTATGGTGAGTTATGAAAACATGAAATTCTTTTCTAAGATTTGCACCTGACCTAGATAGTGGACTTTGGCTAAGAGTTAGTTTGAGGAAAGACAGGCAATCCAGGCGTGAACGTGCTTTCGTAAAGCATTGAAATTGATTTAAGTTGAAGTTTATGTTGATTAGTTTTAATTAGCGTCCATGTCTGGACGTTTCATTAGCAGCAGCAGTGTTGCTTGTGTGTGTGCGCGCGTATTATATATATATATATATATATACATATATATATATATGTAATGGGTGTGTGTATAATGCATCAATGTTTTCGCTTGGCTGAACAGGTGTTGAACAGTTGGCCTTGCATATATCTAGTTAACTAGATATATGCAAGGCCGTGGTGGCTCAGTGGTAAGTTCGGCGCCTTGTGACCAGAGGGTTGCAGGTTCGAATCCCACTCTAGCCGCTGCGTACGGACCTTGGGCAAGTCCTTCACTCGCAATTGCTCGTGGCGCTTCGGCATGAAAATTCCGGCACAGTATCAAATGCTGTAGTCGGGAGCGCCTCTGAGTAGTAGTAGACTTCAAGAGGCGCTATAGAAATATCCGGAATAAAATAAAAAAAATAAATAAAATAAAACTAGTTGTACAGGTGTTGTATACGTCGAAAATGGTGGCGTGAAAGTGAGTAAGCTGTGGCAGTCAGATTTGAGATTTGAACAGTGTAGAGTGTACAGTGTAATATAGACTTGTGTTGGTTTTCAGTGCATTCAATTGAAAAAGAAAAAGAAACATTTGGAAAACTTTATGACTCTTTTCGCATGAATTGACAGCCACGCACTATCATAGTTAAATTACCATACGTATAGATTAAGTAGGTAAGAAGGAAGAAGAGGTGAAGCATCAAGTTGAGTGGAGTTGACACCAGATAAAGCCTTCAGTGCCAACTATTTCACACAGACAGTATGTTTGCATGAATATATACAAATGCGTTATGTGTCGTATTTGTATTTTCATTCGCACAGCTTCGCAATGACATAAGGTGAGCACTCCTCAGCTATTAAGACTATGTGCTCACTCTCTAATATTCTAGGAAATGTGACGGAATCAATGGATATTGAACTGGAGACGATATCATATCCTGGGGCCGAGGACATCGACAGCGACAGCTTCGATTCATTGGTCGCTGATTTAATGAAGGTTGCTTCGATAGAACAAGTCTACAGATGGAAAGATGAGTGCATTCGTAAGATGCCCAATGGAGACCGGGCCTTCCTCTGCCTAAAGGACATCTTGAAGATGTACGAGCCAGGCGTAACTGGCTACAAGCCTTGCATCAAGTCGTACACACACTACATTGCAAATCCCTCGCAACTGCCACAAGTTGGCACGCTCTTTACGTGTGACGTCTGCGAAAAGTAAGTCCTTGGCAGAGTGTCCATCAATAACGTTATCTAAGCTAATGACAGTTAAGTTTTTTAGTGTAATTCTGACAAGGTATTAGCCAATGGTCGCTTCAAGCAAAACATAGTCAAAATTCATGATCTCTCGCAGTAGCATGGTCAAAGTCTGATTGTCTGATTGTTAGGGTAGTCTGATTGTTCGAGCGCTCCTGAGTAGACAGCCTTGAAGGGGCGCTATATAAATGTTCCTTATATGAAATGAAAATGTTCAGGGAAAAATCCTTTAATTCAATTCCCAATCCCACAGCTAGACTTCACTTTAGATATCTTGTTGGAGCAGTAATTGGTTAGATGCATTATTTGTTAGGGTAGCCGTATACTTTAAGATTTGTCCTGAAACACACAATTGTATAGATAGTATAATTGTATTGTTTTGTATTTAAAGATTTCTAAAGCACTCTGTCAGCATAAATCTAGTCAGAGGTGCTGCCAGTGTGTAGAAAGAACTCCAGGGAAAGAGAATATATTTGAGACAACGAATAGATGTAGTAGGACCCCAGTGAGAATCAAGGAACGAGTTAGTCATGAATGTAGTGCTTTTGCAAGGTACTTCAGACATGCTATAGTTCAGTGATATGATGCACTAATACATACATGCATACATCCCAGAGGAAGAAGAAGGAGGTCTGTCATGAAAACATCAGTTACACGTGAAATGACTGATAAATTACTGAGAATGCCTTTATCTGTATTAACCTTAGGTCATTCAGCATCAATCTTATCCCTCGAACGAATCTAATGCTTCTGGCCGTGAATTCCGATTGCTACTGTAACTCGGAACCTGTCATGAGTTCAAGGCCAGTCGAAATCAACCATATCCTTTTGTCATGGATGTTCCTATAACAACTCTCACAACTTGTCTAAACGTTCATGCATTTCTAATATTGTTTGTTGGCATTTATAAATCCAAATCAGGCTTTGAAACTGTTTATAAATTTCAGAAGTGAAATTCACGTTTGTTCAACTGTTGACCGTTTGACACAGGCTTTGTGATCGAGAAACATAGCCATTGTCTTATGTTGCATGTGAGAATGCCATTCAGAGCAAACAAACATTTTTCCAATATTAATAAGTTCAAGATTATGTCCTGCGCTGTTATTTTTCCTGAAGGATCAGGTCTACCTTGGCTGTGCTTATAAAAGTTCTAATAAAAATATTCAAATTGCTGATGATTAGTAATTGATGTCTGCAGTGATAATAATAATGATAATGCCAATGATGACAATGATGATTATAATAATAATAATAACAGTAAGTTATTGTTTTGACACTAATTATGACACTAATTTTGACGCTAAAGCCTGGCTTTCTTCAACAGCCTTGGCCACTACCTTGCCCAGATAACTGGAGACAACAGGAAAACTGAATTTCTCTACCAGCACCTATCTGTGACCATCCAATGCTCAATGCAATCGCGTTTCATAGCACTTTTGTCACTCAGCATGACCTCAATGAAGAATAGCTGTTCCAGAAAAATAATATCCATAATTTTTTAAATCCTAACTTATTACATTACTACAGATAAAATTTTAAAATAATAATAATAATAATAATATTTTAACTTTAATTTGGTAATGACAGTGCATATTTGCTGTGCCTCAATCTTTAATTACATTAATTCTTTTCTAAAATTTGCTACAATTTTGCTACTATTGGTCATATTAGTAATTTCATAGTTTGTATTTTGAGAGAGAATTGCCTTAACTGGAATCACTTAATGACAGTGTTATATGTCAAGCTGTTCAAGAGGACACCTATCGCCAAAGATTATCTCGCTGTTACGCACATCACCAAGACGTAAGCTTAAGTTTTTTTAGCAATCCTCTGGATTCACATCCAGCATCTGTGTTGAAGAAATATTTTGCCATATCTAGAGTTTGGTTACACAGCTTATGAATAATGGCATACATTTCTTTATGGTATTAATAGTTCAGTTTAACATTGCCATGGTAACATTATCAATTATTATGTGCATTATTATGTATGCATACATTATGTATGCATACATTTATGTATATATGTGTGTATACATGTATGTATGTATTTATGTATGTATCTATGTATGTACCAGCATAATCTGATTTAAACTAATTAACATTATTACGTGAATGTATTGTTGCATTTTATATGTTCCTATACTATCTCTATGGCTGTGTAAGTCTACCCAGACTCTACTACTCTGCAGTGCTGGACTAAAGTATGTATTTGTAATGTAATATAATAGCCTGCAACTGAGGTGAAAATAACTGATATCCAAAGTTTAAAATTCTAAATCTAAATATTTTCACAAAATTACAAGTTACAAATACATTATTTCTTGAAAAATTGGATGGGTGAAACATGCTAGGTTCCATGACCAACTGAGTGCTTTGTATAAGGTTCCCTTACTACGAAAGGTTGAAACCACTGGTGTAAGCTATCTTAATTACTCAGACCACATCATTTTGTGTATTCAGTAATTAACAGTCTTAAGTTTTGACATATTTAAAAACATTTTGAAGCTTTGAATGCTAAAGACATTTTTAAGCGATATGGATGGGTAACTGACAGAACTTGAATGAAAATACTACAATGAAACCAAAAGTAGAGTCAAAATGGAATGCTAAAGACAGCAAATTCAAAATGGAAGCATTGCAAAGAAAGTAATGAAAAACAATAAATAAAAGAAGAAATTTAAAAGCACAAATCAGTCATAACAGAAGGAAGCAATTGTGTTCAAGGAAACTATCAGACAAAAATGAACATTTTAGCGAGTTGTCTAAAAACATAGGTTAGAGTTGCAGTAGGCTCTTTATGCTTTGCATGATATGTCTAGCGGTTGGATTTCTGTCGGTACTCCATGCCTTTAAATGTTATTTCAAAGCCTGTAAGGAATCTTCCTACTCTCCATGGAATTTGATAATATTAACGGAATGTTTGATTCTTCTTTGTAGGAAGATTTCGTGGACTGTGGGCGTGCCAGTTTCTTATATCCATCCTTGGTTACCTTGCTTCACTTATTGTCCGTCTCAATCCTCGTCAGTTTCTGGTGACACTACCAGTCAGCTACCCACCAATCAACTCTGCACAAGCCACGTTGTAACAACAAAGAGAATGCTATACTTTTCTATTTGCACCGGTCGCTAAAACCAGTGCAGTTGGACGTGGTGTAAGGAGGATTTGATACATCAGCCATTACAGAATTTATTTAGCTCAAATCTTTCATATTTTGGTGATTCGTTGTAATGGGAAACCTGCGACTTTAATGTCTAGCAGACATTTTTGAATCTTGAGGTTCCACTTCTGTCCTTAGAAAATGGAATCAAGTAAAACATGTATGTAGGCAGTGAAGATTTTAAACGCAGTGTTGGTTATACATTTTATTTTAACGGATGGGATTACGTGGTTGATGTGTTGCCACTGCAGAGATGTAATCAGCCTGAGATTTCAGTGTATATGCGATTTGACCATCTTTGTTTCGGCAGGTCAGAAATTCACAAGAATGGCAAGAAACTGAAGTGGTAGGGTGCCTATAGGTCAGTTTGTACTCCCTTAGTATTTTAATCTGACGATGTGTATAAATGATGGGTTTTAAGCTAAATTATTGTCTTCATTGGTGGGAAAAATTATTCTGTTTTCCGTACACGTCGTGTGTGAGTTACACGAACGAATTGTAATTTGAGTAAATTTTTGTTTGGAATTTACGTGTTGTGTTATTGTTAGAATGTGTGTCATACACTGGTAGGTCTGAATTTAGGAAGATAGTTTAAAAAGTGATTCATTCTGCAGTGTTCTTTTTTAGGGCTATTAATGTGCAACTGACAATGAATCTGTTTCCATCATATCTGTGCTGTGTGAGCCGTGAATTTGGTGCCAATTCTACATCTGTGACTTACAAGCTGCTACTGATTATTAGGGCATCACCGAAATCCGGATCGGTAAACCAATTTTCGAACTAACCAGAATTATCCAGATCCGGAATGTCTAACCCGCCGATTAATAACAGTTTTTTCGATGGTTTCGCTATGAACAATTTATAGGCCACTCACATATTATTATAATTTTGATTGGTACTACTTAGTAGGGCTGTAAACGGGCTCCAGAATAACTGGGCAATTTATAGACCACTCACATATAACTATAATTTTGCCAATAGTGGCACCCAGGCCCTTAAATCAATTTCCGAAACCTAACTGTATCTGCTAGAAGCCGACCATTAGGCCTGTCAGTCAGTGACAAAATATACTGTGGTATACGGAAGGGGTGGCTGACTGGCTGTTGTTTCATCTTACGGCCTGTATTACAGGCTGGCGCCAAGCTATTATGAGTAACTTGGAATTAGACCCTAGTGCATAGATTTATTACTAATCGGAATCCGCAAATAATGGCCTATACTATCTAGTATCGGGAATCGGCACAAAAAAGCGGTTATGCCCTATTGATTATGATTGTATGTGGTAAAAGTTGACTGCTGATGAGTGAAGTCTTGAGTTTGAACAGGTTCCGTAAGTAACAGTGTACAGTGTACACTGTTACATTGAAATATTATTTATACTGAAGTATGCTTTGTATTGAAATATTATATATTAGCAGAAGTCATACATATAATATTATCATAACTTACAGCCACTTGTTGAATGCTGGCTTGAAATTGCATTTGTTATTTGCAGAAGTTTGGCCTGTTCTTGTGTTTTGGCTCAGTATGTATTTTGTAGAATGGTGATGCTGCATAATGCCGGTATGTGGGTCAGGTGGTTAGTTCAGCGTGTAACCAGCTGCGTACAGGTAATCATGTAAACTTGAAGTTGTTGTCATGGTGATTGATATGTTAATGAAACGTTGTATTGCTTTACGTGTGTTTTGCATAGTCGGCACGTAGCTACCATTCTTGTGTACCTGCAAGATATAGTCATTATTTGCAACTTCTTTTTGCTGTTTTATCAGTTAGATTTGAATTTAACAGTATTAGGAAAATGGCTGTCTTTGCTAGAGTTTTTACTGTATTGTCACGTGAAAGAGGAATTTCGCCTGTCTTCTGGAACTCAAATTAACGAGGATCATGGAGGGGATCAATAGAAAGTCACAAATTAAAGGCAATTAGATCATTTTAATCACAAAACATTAGTAGCGTTATTTCTTTTGGATATTTTATGAACTATTCTTACTGAAGCATGTGATAAACTGTGTGACTATGCTTCATTTATCCTTTAACGACGAGAGGGATTAGTTTTCCATGCATTTTAGTAAACGCTCGTCATTAAAGGGTTAAAATATCAACATACATGTACCTCAGACTACAAAACAAGAGTAAAATCAAATTTAAAATCCCAAGTTGCTTATATTGATAACAACAACCATCAGTAAAAGTAGTACAAGCAGTAATGTTAGTAATATTAATAATAACGATTAATAATATTAAATTACCATTCTCTATAGTCTATCTTTGCCAGTTAATCCAAGAATTTTTATTCTTGCATCTGGAACTTTTTGGAACTCTATTTATTTATATATTTATTTATTTATGTAGAGCATGTGTCTCAAAGTCAGTAAATCAGAATTGGAGGCTGCATTAATATACGGTTATATGGTTGAATGAAGCGAGAGTAGCATGGGAGACAGATGGTGGCGGTTTGGTGGGTTGTTGAAACAGAGCTCAACCATGTATGCATTTCTTATTACAGCTGATACCTTCTAGTATATCCTGAACATAGCATGATCACTCTTTCTAGACACCCAGTTCTGTTGTGTATGATCTAGTGATACAATTTCTTCAGAAATTTCAAGTCTTTTCTGCTTTCATGTTTAGTTATAGTGTTTCCAGTTGCTTTATTGTAATATTAATCCATCATATAAACATACTTGTGTATGAATTTATATGTACAAATGTGTAATATATATATATATATACATTTGTATACATGTACATATATATATAATATATATATAGGTGTTGTTATAAAACATGTGTAGAAGATTAGTTTTTAAAAAGGACCGAATAAATTAGATTTATGTGAAAATTCATTAATTATTTATGACTTAAGTGACCTTTGAAGGCTAAGTGTAACCTATATTTTATAAATTATTCTCCAACGTTAACGACAAATTTAAATTTGTGTTCTGTTGTTTTTGTGTGTTTGCTATGATTTGACCATCAATTTCAATTTTCTGCTGAGCACTAAAATATAGGAATAGATCTCAAACCTGGTGGGGCCTTTGTTTTGTTATACGGATAATTCTGATTTACTACTTTTCCTATTAGTAAATCGGAATAATCGGTGTAAAATTATGGATTAATGTTATGTAGATTGTTCTGACAAATGCTGAAGTGGATCAGTAACAAGCATCCTAAATTTTGCATCATTGTCATTCTGTTGAATCATCAATGCTTTACTGTATGCAGTCGTCTTGTATCTTGTCAGAATAAATGTTATCCTGTGTATACAACTATACATGTATGCATCATGTTCATTGTTTTATACATTGTTTCAGCTCTCAATTTACTGTTATCTTTGTGAATTCATATCTCCCTGTTGTCATGATATACAGTGTTTGGCATATCCAACTGGGTCAAAGAAAATGGGTTTGAATATATTATTGCTCTGTAGCCGGTGAATTTGCTAGCAAAATACCTCCAAGACAGCTGCTATAGAAAATTTGCTAGTGTCTAGTTTGCTGCAGATATAAAATTTCCATTGTGGTTGCTAATTTCTTTAGGTCCTGCAGAATCAAAGAAACGATGCGAACAGGCAAATGTAAATACTGTATGCAGCAAAGTAGATTTATTTTCATCTTAAGGTACACCATTTTGCAATCTGTTAGTTTGCCATATTCCAGGGTGTTTACATAGATAAATAAAGTTTCTTACCTTATTGGGTTCGCACTGTAATCTGATGTCTTTAATGTGATTTCATGACGATTACAGTGCAGAACTCCAGTCCCGCAAATGCTTAGTTAACACTGTACAATGAACAATTTCAATTTTGTTTTCAGTCTGCGGTTTCATGTACTTGATACTAGCTTCATAGCATCACAGCAGTGCAGCAGATTTAAGTTTAGTTTCTTGCCACGTTTCAACGTGTGACTGCAAGGTTTAGAAGCAAATCATATCCGAGACAACGAATCACCTGCTGCTGGCTTCCTATTCAGTCACACTCCTTTATTGCTTTGTGTCGGGTAGTTTGCAAACTGATAATTGGCTTGATTTCTTGCAGCATGTCATAATGTTTTTGATGTTCGTGGTAATCTTTGAGCCAAGACAATTTCAAAATCATGATTTCTTGGGTTTTTCGTGATCTGCCACTACAGGTCAGTCGAATGAAATCTGGTTGACCATTTCTCAGCATGTCCTACATTTTTTGTGGGGCGTGGTGGCTCAGTGGTAAGTTCGGCGCCTTGTGACCGGAGGGTTGCGGGTTCGAATCCCACTCTAGCTGCTGCATACGGACCTTGGGCAAGTCCTTCACTCGCAATTGCTCGCGGCGCTTCGGCGTGAAAATTCCGGCACAGTGTCAAATGCTGTAGTCGGGAGCGCCTCTGAGTAGTAGTTGACTTCGAGAGGCGCTATAGAAATATCCGGAATAAATAAATAAATAAATTTGAATCCCACAGTGTCATATGACTTTGTTGTGTCCGACAACCTGCAAGCTGGCATTGGCCATTACTGTCTTGTTTTGGCTAAAAATTCTGAAATCTATCGATTGCTGTTAAACTGAGTATCCTGCTGCAATCATTTTGTGGAACTGTAACTGAAGGCTTAGTGAATTTCAAAAGCAAATAGCCGTTTAAAACCAATCTGTACGAATAATAATTTACAGAGACGTTCGAGACCAGTGGTTTCAGTTATTTTCTCACTTGCAATGTTTTTATCGTTTTTGGATGTAGTTGCAGTTCAGATGGACGTGCATGGCTAAGGCATCAGAATCATTGAGCTTATTTCTGTTGTGTCGTGTCGTTTTACTTTTGCCGCTTTCTGACGTTTTTGTTGTGTATTTGTGTGCATAGATTTTGTTCTTGCATAAACTGATTAATTATCACAGAATTTTCTCCTCCTACATGTGTCTGTCTGAAATGGCTAGCCATTTCTAGCAACTAGACAACCCCCTCTGACATAACACAACGCTCTTGAAGAAGCTGGTGCCCTGCAATTAGCTTTTGAGTGGCACCACTTTAGAAATTGAGTTTATGATTTCCTCAATAGTCTTCATTTTGATGGTAATCAATGTAACATCAATTTACTGTCATCTGGAGTTCATCAAAATAGTGTACTTGACACCACCCAATGAATCTGGCTCAAAGTGACCTGACAACCTCTGCTACACTACTCCTAAATGTCACCAGTTACCTTCAAATACATTGATATAGTTTTGTAAATTTTTAGGGAAATTACACTGTATAAAGCTAGTGGATGACTTGTGAATTTTTGAGCACTCGCTGTAATCTTTGTAAATCCAAATAAAACTGTGTTGTCGAACACATTTCTTTGACTGAAAGTAGAAGCATTTTGTTGATTGATTCATTTCTCCAATGTTTCTACTTTGCTAAGGCATGTAGTTAGTGTTACAGCAAAACGTCAGACTTCATTCGAAAGAATAGAGAATTAGTCATTACTGTGGCTTGACTGTAAATGTGCTGTTAACTAATAGGAAGTTTTGTTGCTATTTTGAAACTGTCATGTGATAATGTTGTCGTCTGTTGTTCACGTTGCCACGTTTATTTTCTTTTACCTCGATTTATCCGCTGTAAAGAAGTAGACTAGAGGAAGTTTAAATTATCAGTGTATTTGTACGGATAAAATGTCCTGTGGTCAACGCAAGTCTTGTGACATCTTGGCGCGCGTTGAGTACTATATGTTCTTCTGGTTTGTACGGTGGTGTTCTGTGCATGACTTAATATCTCTAACCGTTTTGACAAGGAATAAAGACCAGAAAAAAGAGCAGTTGGTTTCTGCAACACAGCTGCAGTCTTACAGACTCAACAAAATACCAGACTGTCTTTCTGTTCCCGCTGTAAATTTATTTCACCTGAATTTCTGCATCACAGAATACAGCCATGTTTATAAACTGACGCAACAGCACACATTGAAGTTCGTTAAAAAGTTCAATTTTCAATTTCACGATGTATGGTTGATGATGTATTCATGATCTACAGTCAGATTACTGCCCACATCCATGATCATCCTAAGAGACGGCATAGTGGGTAAAAGCGAGAAGGGCAATTACAAACAACCAGATAATCTTTCCTCGTTACCATCTTAAATAACATGGAAGAAGTTCAATAACACTGGTTTGACACTCTAGTCAACCAAATGACCGGTCAGTTATTTTTCTATTGTTTGCATCTTCTCAGACATGGCACAGTTGATAGTGACTTTGACATTGCTGAAATGCCATAATTTATTTTCCATTATGTCCAGAAAAGCACGTTTTATTGTTCCATTTTGACAACAGTACTGTCCAATATTTTCTTACGTTACCAAGCACATCCAAACCAACGTACTACTACCTAACAATTTTACACATTATAAAAATGTCACTAACATGCTTGTTGAGTAATTTACATTTTTCAAGTTTTAAAAGTTCTCAAGTATTACTATAAAACACAATTTTTCATGCAAATATCTGTAAAAAAGTGCCCCACTAACAGACTTTCCATAAGGACCACTCAACTCTATGTTGAATTTTTTGTCAGAAAATTTTAATTTCTGTCGAGTCAAAATTCATATTATGCACTACAATTTCCTGAAGATTTACACAACACAACAACTGGAACAACAAAAGCAAGACCTGTATTATTCTATATTGAAAGTATTAGGACGTCATCCACGCTTCACTTATTATGTTTTGCATAAAGCACTTTTCAAAGGTACAATAACAGAGCTAAATAAATGCCCAGCTACATATATAAATTCATGCACATACATATATCCTACTGCTGCTTCTGAAGCAATCCTTACAGCAACAGATACACCAGATGCTGAAAACCAGAACACACGTGATAGAAGTGCCATTGCAGATGGGCCATTACTAAAACAAACTGTGTTAATGACTTCCGTGCCACTGGTATTTACGCACAAAGCATCAATGCCACACCAAATAGTTGAAAACCCAGTCAGTTACCAAGCACTTCAATCAATACTGGATTTATTTAGTTACACAGAACGTGTCAAACTGCTGTGCTCATATTTGTTCCAACATAGAGTACCAAGCCAGAAAACAAACCAGTCGTATAATCAAGATAATTTTGCAGCACATCACTGGACTTACTGCTCAGCACAGCCTCTGACGACAACTAACCCAAGCACACACGCTCCTCAAAAGCCTCATCAGTCATTGTAATGTGCATGTTGAGTTAACCCTTGCTTACATGTCATAGATCATGATTGGTTGGTTCAAATGGCTTTTTGTGCATTGTCAGCAACTCCAGTTGCTCAATTTTCCAAATTACAGTTGAATTGTAAAATCCAATTTTCCAAAAACTTATAACAAAATGTGAAAACTTTATGGAAATGGTCGGCATGGAGGATCAAAAACCTTTTTTGTAAATAATTTATAAACAGCTCCAAAACAACCAGCGAGACAGTTCATTTGAAATATTTTCCTAAGACATGTTGGATGGTAATGATGCGATGTTGGATGAGAAGCGAGTCAGTTCATTGAAGTGTTTGGCCGGAATGTACTTCGGAACGTCCTTGATATCATCGTGAAGGAGCGGAAAAATACAGACTGACAAACCAGGACGGCTTTTGGAAAATCTAAAATGCAAATCAACCAAAAAGCTGTCTCAGTCAGTGAAGCGGTTAATATTGTTAATGTACATCTAATTTATCCAACAATTTGCTTCAAATTGGTTCTTTAAGGGACCACATTAGGACCAACACCTCATCTTTAAGTCAACAGGTGAGGCAAGGAAAATGGTCCTAGAAAAGACATCCATCTAAACAATGTCTACTCAATTAGTACATAAATGTACATACTACCATAGTATGCAATAAACATTCTTTTCAGCAGTACAACTTCATCCAAATTACTCTGTTTGGAACCAAAGTAGAGTGTTAAGCCATTGAACCCTGGGCTTCTCAACGATTCGGCACATATACCTGAAGCTGCCTGCGATTTGTGAGATTGTGGAACTTCTGCAGAATCAAAGGTGTGTGTGCTGCTAGAACATCAATGCAACAATGCCCGTTATGCCGGACCCTGGTGTAGATGGTAGATAGTCAGGCAGGTCCGTTTTGGGTATATACGCCTCTTCGGCAGGACAGTTTCCTGACCTGTCGGGTTCAAATGTATTATTGCATTATTGTGTCCTATGTCTAAGACTATGAAATTACAACCCAATCAGAGCAAATCCACCAATCAAAGCAAAGCTTACATGACATATTTTAGACTCTACATCAAATGTCTTCATAGGTACATACATAGTCCTAAGTGATGAAAGGTTCCAAGATTGTAACACTAACCCCAAATCACCCCGGCCCACTGCAAATATTAAAACTTTCAATAATGTAGTAGTGGTAGTAGTGACAGAGACAAAAAAATCACAAGACACACCAGTTTTGAACTAGAAAACCAAATCATACACATCTGCACGCAAAAGCAGAGCGATAGGTTGCTATATAATCTTTTTGTGTTTCTTCAAACGAGTTATAAAAGAAAATCAATGACTAACTTCTTTTTGATTGCAGTTGAAAGCTTGTGACATCCTGTCAACGTTTCTCCCGAAAATAACTCAACCACAACCAAATATGGAAGCTATGAAAACAAACAATTAACATAGGATTATAACAGCAATAAGACACTGTTCATCACAGCCAATTAAGTTAGTAATTAATTTAATAATTAATTAATTTAGTAAGACTCATAATATATTATAATCTGAATTCTATAGGGTTTTATTGTCACGTTCAAGTTGGTTTAGTGACCGTCCTTCAACGATTAGTCTAGTACAGTGGGACACGTTAACGTGAAATCATCAAAGCACATGCCTTATTATACAGCGCATAAATGAGGCCGCTGAAATAGTCAATATTTACCACTACACTGCAGTTCTTTTACAGCATATAATCACAATACAGTCTGTTAATAGCTTTGGGGGACTTAACTGCGCTTCGCATTATGCAGAATGGCACGTAAACCAGAGTGTGTGTGTAAACGAGTTCACACTGTAGCTTGAATTTGTGGAGTGAACTGGCTGATTAATAACTTGTCTTTAGTTACCTGTTCCACGGCCCGCATGAGGTCATTGAGGTCAAAGTGGCTGTGTTTGGCAATGATGCACAACCTCTGCAGACGTCGACAGTTAAAGAGACTAGAGAAGAAAGCCGAATCGAGAGACATGTACGGCTGCTCTAACCTATATGGACAGACATCACAGTTTAGAATATAAAACACACTTATTAACAGTTGAGAAAACGCTTGCACAAATATTAATATTATCCTATGATACTGATATTAGCCATCTCTAAGCACTTCTGGATTGCATACAAGAGGCTCTTGGAAAAGCCAGACAAATATCCAGACAACTAACTCGGTTTTCACAATAATGTGACGCACAAAACTTACCGTATAACTAAATGTAACTTCACAATTGCACTACATTCACTGTCACAGAAAACTCTCACAACAATTCATCTAACATAACTTTCAACAAGGCTAGAGGTTCTTCAAAACAAAAACCAGCAACTATAAACACATAAAATCACATTCAAAAGTGATCCAGCGCACAAGTACGCACAGCTCAAATTAGAAAACAAAATACGACTTGGAATTCAGAATTTCCTCAAAGGCAGGAAACAGCCGACTCCAAGTAGCAAGACTGCTTGCAGAGATAAAAGTCTCGTAATAATTACAATAACAGTTGCTGTGGTAGCAAGTGACCGTGAATCCACTTTGACTCCAGAAAGTTTATGTCTACGAGCATTCTCACCACACTAATGTCTCCCATTATCAGCCATTACTTGTAAGAGGGTAGCAGCAACAGAAGCACAAGCAAAATGTAGATAATCTTCCCCTGTATGGTTCAACAAGAAGATGCCATATGTTTAATCACAATCCAAACCAGAAAGACTGGGATGAATAGAACAGAATATTCTTTATTGGCTACAAAGCACAATAAATGACAGAACACAGACTATACATTTGAAAATTATATACTCAATTCATTCATTCATTCATTCATTCATTCTGAAGATTTATATAGCGCTCCTTCAAGATACCTACTCAGGTGCGCTCCCAGCTCAGCCACGGCTAAAAAAGAAAGATTTGAGCGATTTATGAAATGCAGGCAAATTATTCAGAGGTAGTAATCGCAGTTCCAGCGGGAGCCCATTCCAAGTGGAGGGACCCACAACTGAGAAAGCCCGGCGCTGCCCAATAGAAGCAGTAGTACCTAATGTCTTTGATATTCTTTAAGTGAACGAGGACTTTGGAGAAGGTGTTGACACCAGTCAGGGCATCTCCAATGAAGCCAAGTGAAAGCCTTTCCAACCGCTCACAGCATCGGGCAATTTCTACTAAGCTACCTCCATTCAGACCTGGAAACAATTCATAAAAACACAAAATAAACAATGCATTATTACAGATGCATACAATATGAACATTATGCCTGAGTTGGTCCAAGTCTGTCACTAAGACATTCCTTATGAGGACGATGAAAAGAAGCTTCACTGACAATAATAGACAGGATAATCAAGGAATGTCGAGCATCATGACTATGACTACACTGCAGTAAAAACGAACCAACCAAGATGCAATTCTTAATCCATTTTTAAAACTATGCTGCAAGTAAAGACATCAATACGACACACTCAGTGGCGGCGCCAGACATTTTTGTAACCAGGGCCTAGCCAGGGCAGTCATACAAGTAACCAGTGCAGAGGGCAATTTATGGAGAGCGTGGTAACGCGAGCTTAAGTGGTGACCATATAAGATCGCGCTACCGTGCTTGCCATAAATTGCCCCAGCGCTATTATATTTGTCTATAGTCAGGAGGTCATATGGGCGAAGCCTCCCGGAAGCTGAACTCTTTTTGACATTTGTAAAACAAATTTTAACATTTAAGTGAATTTATATCTTATGATATAACAAATATGCCCGAACAAATTCTGGACAGGCCAAAAATTCTGGCAGGGCATCGACCAGGGCAAAGGCTTTTTTACCAGGGCATTTGCCCTGGCGCGCCGCCCCTGGACACACTAATCCAAATCAATTACCGTATGCACTCATTCACTCCCCTGCTGAATAAATGATCCACAATGATCAGTATTTTTGAATCGTAAGTGTCACAAGTAAAAGTGACAACTTGAGGAATCTACTGTATATTCAAAGGTTGTCCAGTAGTTATTGTTATCGAGTGTGCACTTGATTCTAAAAATATCCCTCAACCCAGGACCATATCTCTTCAAACTAGTGCAGACCGAGCCTTAAGTAACTTTGCAGGTAAACTACAGTCGACTTACCTGGAGCACCAATAATTGTGAGATCGGTAAGATATCTCAGCCGAGAAATTGCAAGAAGAGCACCGTCTCTCACCATTCGTGTTTCAGTACTGCGGAAAGAAAAATCACACAAACTAATTTACTGTTTATGACAGTTGCAGCAGTTAACACTAGAGCATGTCACATTTTACCAGGTTCAAATCTCCTGCTTATAGCAGCAATTATTTCAGGCTGTTTCAATTGCTTCATACTTTATTATCTTGTTCAGATATACTTGGATAAAAAGCCCAGCATTTGGACTAAACACCAGACTTTAGAGAAAAATAGAAAGCCTTTCATAAGAAGTGCTGTATTATTTGTGCCAAATGAACAATGAGAACTGTTCATAATAATTTTCCAATTGACGTCAACAGCCTTTGTTGCCATAAATGTTGTTAAACTGTGGATACAGAGCCTAAAGTTCATAAGCAGCACACTGCAAATATGTGTAGATTATAAAAGGTCACTGAACCATAAGAAAACCAATGTTTACTGTTTTGAATGATTTGAATAAGATTTATGTTTTCAATTAGAATTATAATTAAAAACAAATGGAAACAGGAAATCTTATGTTCCTGGGTGATATTACCATGAAGTGAACTGCTGTTCCTTCGGCTTAACGAACTTGTTCTTATGGAAAGCTGACAAGAAGCCAACAGAAACGATCTCCAGACAACTCAGTCCTGGATTGTTGACTGAAATCTCATCAAGAAAGAACTTTGACTCTGTAAGCTGACTGGCAACAGCGTCAGGTGAATCTGGTTGATGATTAGGTTCCAGCTGATCCTGTAGAAAGCCATACACGTGAATGAAAGAAGAAATATATCCAGTTCACCGTTTATAAACAGTTACTTTATCCAGTAGCTGTGAGGTGGGATTTTACCCATGTCTACAGCTGGGCTTGTATTACATTAGGTAAAGTAACTTACATCTGAGGACTGAACAAGATAACGAACAAAACCAGCTGTATGATCGAGCAATTTATATCATGACTTTTAGATATGCTCAAAGGCGGTGAAGCATGGCTTCATAACAGATAAACAAGAGGTGGGGAGATGGATGAATGGTAACATGCTGGCATGAAGATCAGAAGGATGCGGGTTTGATAGCCGCTAGCCCCATAAAGGTTGAATCAGCCTTTTCACTCCCTTCACTCCTTAGGGGGCAACTGTAAAATGAGCAGTAGGACAGATGGGCGCCTTGCACGCTGCCATACAATTAAATTTGACTCAGGACTGTTAAACTTGTTATCATCTGTTACTACTATATCATCCAATCTTACTGCATACTTGTCAGTTTGAATTTAATAAACGAATATTATTATTATTATTATTATTATTATTACTGTTGTAGGTATGAAAAATTAATTTACGTTAAACTTTTCATGAAGAGTTGAAGAGATGCTACACAAATTGGTAATAACAACAGGCCCGAATTAAAGGGGTGCTAAGGGTGCTGCCCGCAGGTTTGAGGGCCCGCATTTTTTGAAGTACATTAAAAATTTTCATTGCACTTGTAATTGGGCCCTACGCTGATGGCTATATAGGTAACCAAAGCATCCGGGCCCACACCAGCCTTAATGCGGCCCTGAATAACAATAATTATTATACCTAATCGTTGCCAACTGCATTTGATGCGCCAGTGACCAAACCATGGACTACATCAAGTGAGGTATAAATTATGACAAAGAATGCTTCAGCTTACCTGTCGAGATCTCTTTGCTGGAGGACACCCACCATTCAGAAATCGCTTGTTCCAGTCATACTTTATAGGCATAGGCGATGCAACAGTTGAGGTAAACTTTGAGAAATCACATAGTAAGCAGACTGGCAGGGCAAGACTGTACAAACCTACAAGAAGGTGGTAATCAACTTAAGTGTCAAATATGCCCAATAAAAAATGACTTGGAACACGATACAGGCATTATTATACCATGTGCAAAGTCATCGTCTGACTTCAATCAGACTTAGGTTCTAACCTCGTCTTTCCAATCCAGCCTACTCTTCTGATCTCTATAATCCTTTTGATCTCTGTTGACCCTGTTGAACTGTGACAATGGACTTAAGTTTCATTTTTAAAGAACGAACGATTTCTGCTTCACTTAGCAATGGCAATTCAGAGTCTTTAGAAGTTTAGATCACATTAATCAGAATGAATTTTAACATGAAAATGTAACGTATAAGGTCAGGAAAACTTGGAATCAACAGACAACAACAGAACTTTATTTCTTTTTATGTGCTAAAAATGTTTCCATAACATTCTTGCCTCCAAGTAATAAACAGGTCTTTAACCATGGTAATTTATCGATATATGGATGCCACATGGGTGCTGATCCAAATTGGCACCTCATAAGTTACTATTTAACCAATCCATCCATCTATCCCCTTCAGTCAATTTCGTCAGCTTCTAATTTTAGCTTTGATATTGTCCAGAAATAATACAAACAGATTAGCAGTTCTACAAATGCTCTTTTACAGCTACTGGGGCAAAATGGTGCTCAGTTCTTACACCTTCTGATTCAGTTAGAAAAAAAAGAAACATTTTTATTGCAGATAATATCACCTTTAATTTCACAGATTACAATTTTATTACTGCAGATAATATTACCTTTAATTTCACAGATGACTTTTCTAATTTGATTGGAGGATTTGCTGTCTTCCACGTGACAGTGAATGCCTCCGATGTTTAAGTGTCGCAGTTGGCAACACCTTTTCAGCAGTTCTGATAAACCAACAACGTTGAGTATGGGTCCCTAAAAGCCAAATTAAAGCAACTGTACAAATCAAAACCAGGTACTACTATAAGTTCATTCAGTATCCAAAACATATGAAATTATCACTTTGAGCCCTCTTTAAAACACTTCAATCCAAGACACTAATACCAGGACTAAAATTAAGAACAATTTTCTAAGAACATCAAGGTCAGTCTAAGAAATTCACATACAAAATATCAGCAGAATCTGAATTCCTTACTTCAAAAAAGGCATGGCTGCACTCAAAGATATTCAGACTAGTAAGGTTACGGCAACTTGAAGCTACATCCGCTAGATGTTGTGATGTGATTTTTGTCCTAGACACATTATAATATCGAAGCTGGCGTGCGGCCGTGATGTTCAGAATGGTTCCATCCACTGGCTGAAATGAACCAGATATGTCCAAGTATCTTAATTCAGAAACATTTTTCAGACAGTCTTTGTACTCTGGCTTTTGTGAGAACTCAGCAAAATTGACATTCGGCATGAGTAGTTTCTCCAATGGAATCTGAAGATGTGCCAAAACCGCCAGCGTACTATAGAAAAGCAAGTTAGCGGCAGCATGAATGTTACTCGAAAGACTCATTGACTTGATTGTCTCAAGTTTCTTAGGCTTGCTAAAGACCGGCCGACATAGCTCTGGAATGGAAATTTCCGCCGAATTAATCACTAGCTCTTCTAGATTTTCACAGAAGTCCAGCAGAGTTGACTGTTCTCCAAGATAATTCATTACAGCCAGTTCACGAGAACTATAGTAAATGCAAACTGAATTAAGATTTTTTAGTGTTTCCCTGGCCGGATGAAACGTTTCCTTTTTTATGTTTAGGAATGAATTCGTGCTAAACGACAGTGAACGCAGTTCAGAAAGGTCTGCCAGAAGAGACACGAGAACAGTTGTGCTCAGGTTGCACTGGATGATGTGTAGTTGTTGGAGATTGCGACACTTCTTAATCGCGACGTGCAGGCATTTCTGGTTCAACCAGTAGCAGTGGTTGAGGTTGAGAACACGGATGTATCGCCAGCTGTACTGCACATACTGCCTTAGGTCATCTTCTGCTAGTGTGTAGCAACCTTCAAAGTTGCTGCATCTGTTGAAGAAACCAAACAAGAGTAGTGTATTTTAATCAATGTTAAATTCTTAAATTAATTAACCTAACAATGTGGGGCATATTCATATGTTAAGGCATCTAAACAGCATCCACGACTGCATAAAATATCAAAAGATAAAAATCAAGCCAAATAACAGACTCAGGCAGAGAAGTAAATATTTTGTGCACATCTCTTGACCAGATATCATCAGTAGTTGGTTTATATGATTTGGGGCTTTAAATAAAAAAATTTTGCTTCTCATTTTATGATGTTAAAAAATGTCTCGCAGAGTTGGGTCCACAGCGTATCCCTGATACCCCAATCCTCGAAAAAGAATTTCCGCCGAATGCTCGACATCTATTTGCTAGGTTAAAATTTGCGCAAATCTAACTTTTCGAGATATTTTCGAATATACTATTCAGACTATTGGTCTGAAAGTCCATACCAGTTTTCAGGATTCGAATGCTTGGTAGAAAACTTGTTTTCGGGAATTTGATCATTTTACATTTTCACCACTTTCAGGAAATCGGATTTCGGGTAGACTCTGCGGGGAGTTACAGGTTCTAGCGAAACAACAGAAAGTGATGCTATGCCAAAATAAGAAACAGAACATAGTAGAAATTAAGACTCACCTTACAAGTTCCATATCGTAGCATATCCGCCTGAAACGCGGTCCAACCTGCAACAGCGCTTGTCTGTCGCCAAAATCTAGGTATTCTATCACTTTCAACAACACACTATCCGGTAAACAATCAAAAATATTTCCTTCCATTTTAGGTTAGGCTTCGCGTAATCAGAAATCACTAAAAAATGCTATTTTTATATAAGCATTACAAATTGGTCTGCAATAAATTAAACGTGTTTTCGTTTACTAGTTCTACCAAAAACTGTAAACAGCTTCGACCAATTCACTAAACTGTTTCGCCATATTGGCAGCCATTACTGTCCTGTTGGGCGTATACGACTGCTGCTCGGAGCGTGGGTCGTACATGTTTTATACATTGAACAAGAACAAGCGGTGCTCGCAACAGGTCGTTGGCTCGCAACTGAGCTCACACTGTTAATAGAACCAAGTCGTGTATTATTTAAAGGTTTCAGTAAAAGAAAACTCGTTAGGTAAGTTTGGCGAGGTGAGATTCGAACGTGGTCAGGCAGGTAGACATCTTAATGTATACCAGTGTGAAAATTGCATTGTATTTGGCAAATGCTCATGAGGTCTGTACGCATAGGAAACGAGTAAAGTAAAACCTATAATTTGTCTAGATTGGCCTTAAAATTGATTGGCCTTCAAATGAGCCACAGTTCAGTTTGTTCAGCTATCAGATAAGTACTACAGGGAGAAGTAGGACTGTTGGAGAGGTGTCACTTGTATGCCACTTTACCTCTTACTACTACAGACTGCATTAACCATGATTTAATGTGGAAAACCCTGCTTGAAATGGGAATTCCGAAACACCTGATAATGTTACTAAAGGGTTTATATGAAGACCAGATAGCGGTGATAAGAACAGAATACGGAGACACTGACAATTTCAGAATCAAGAAAGGAGTGAGGCAGGGATGCATCTTGTCTCCATTCCTGTTTAATCTATATGCTGAAAGAATAATGAGAAAGGCAGAACTGGAGGGGGCAATTGAGGGAGTAAAAATTGCTGGAAAGACACTGAATAACCTTAGATACGCGGATGACACAACATTAATGGCAAAAAGAAAAGAGGATCTGGCAGAACTGATAAGAAGGGTCAGGAGAGAAAGTGAAAAAGCTGGTTTATACTTCAACATAAAGAAGACAAAGGTCATGACAACAGCAGATTGGGATAGTTTTGAGATAGACGGAGAGGAAATAGAGGTGGTAGAAAGCTTCACATTCCTAGGATCACTGGTTGGAAAGGAGGGAAAGTGTGATCCAGAAATAAAACGAAGGATTGCTATAGGGAAAGCTGCAATGACCGGACTGGAAAAGATATGGAAAGACAAACATGTGAGCATAGAAACCAAAAAAAGGCTCGTGAGAGCACTAATCTTTCCTACGGTACTGTACGGTTGCGAGACGTGGACAATGACAAAGAACATGGAAAATAAGGTTAACGCTTGTGAAATGTGGATATGGAGGAAGATGCTGAGAATATCTTGGACTGAGAAAAGAACGAACGAATCAATACGAGAGGAGATTGGAGTTGAGAATGAAGAGTCGTTAAAACAAACTGCGACAAGAATGAAGCTAAGGTTCTTTGGACATGTTATGCGATCTGATGGTCTGGAGAAGGAAATGATGCTGGCGTGCGGTGAGGGGAGGAGAAGACTGGGTCGCCCAAGGAGGAGATGGATGGATGAGATACAAGATGTAACTGGCATGAATTTGGCGGAATTGAGAGACTTGTCATCGAATAGGAGACGGTGGAGTGTGTTCACCAGGACGATCGCTAGAGCTCCACGAGCTGACAGCACAAGGTGACAAGGTGACTACAGACACAGCCTGGCGGCCTGCTCCATGGACTGGAGGGGAGTACATAAGCAGGTGAAAGAATACACATGCATACAGGAAGGGGGCCAATTTTTCAGGATTTCTGCTTACATACTAAATGGATGGCCCCCTACTTAAGTCAGATAAAGTATGTGTTAGAATCAAAGAATACCCCACGCCATAGCAGTTATATATCTGCTATATCAACAGGGCAACCTATTAACCTGTACTATAGTACTCTGCTGGAATATGTCTACAATGGGGAATGGAATCCACACAACAATAAACGCAGACAACGGAAGGGAGAGGTTAAAAGAAGGTCACATTTATGAACATCCTTTATGGACTAGACAATGGAAGGGTGGGGTCAAAGTAGGTCACATTTATGAACATCCTTTATGGACTATCTCTAAAAGGCTTACCTGCCATAGGCCAACTATTACTGACCTTTTGAAAATTATCTCACTTTTAAACATTAACATGGATTTCCTGGTCATAAGCACCTGATTAACAAAGTTCGTCAAGAGGGTGCGAGTAACAGCAGTCTGTTATCTCAAATTAAAATGGCAGCATCCTCTCTCATTAATTCTATTGTCCTTTGTTACAAAACAGTATTGTATCCCTCATGACATCCATTAGGCATGCAGCATGTGACAAGCCATTCTAATGATCTTCATCTGCTGAAGTGATGTCAACATGGTAACAGTTATTGAGTAAGCCCGTCAGCTTCCTACACTGACAGCACACTGCCCAAAATGTAATAAATGACCAAGAGGATTCACATTTACGTGAATTAAAGAGATTAAACACACAACTTAAGACTATACCTATTTCAAATTGGGTAATCACCATAGGCTGCCTCTCTATATAACGGACTGACTTACTGGATGACGACCTGATTATGGCTTGGTTTTGATGTGCCGTCGGTTGATGCATTGTGCATTAAATACCGGCACAATAGAAGTTACCAATTAAAAATAATAATCATAGATGTGAACTGATTTTAATGATTGGGCTATAGTAGTTACTAATTAAAAATGATAATCACAGATGTCAACAGATTTTAATCATTGGACAACACGTGTTTTCAAACGTTTGAACATTTTCCAACAGATAACGATTCTCGACTACGATTCTTTGAAGAGACCGACGACGGCCATGCCTTGTGCATTATGATAAATGGTCTCACATAAATCGTTAGTTTACATAAGATGCCATACAAACTCACTCAACAGCTCATACAAGTCAACGGATTCAAACTACCAAAAGTGATACAAACACAAACTAACAAACAGACAGCAAGCCATTTTACAACCATAAGCACATCTTGTGTAAAACAGCCTGTTAAGTCCAAAACCATACACACCCAAGTGAAACTAGAGAGAACTCAATGTGCAATTTCTGATCCCAAGAATGCACAATTTGTATCCTAAAACTTCAAAAAAGTGTACGAGTTAGTATAAAAATTTGCAGTGGTTTGAAAGGCACACCGACCACACATGCTGTAAGCTTCGATGCCACATATCAAGTAATTTGTAAAAATTTTGGTCCTTAACTTCACTTGCATTATTCTACAAAAACAATGAGCCTGCTGCTTTGGCCCAGTTTTGGAAATCATACTACCTTACTCCAAATTCATAAAAACTTTACTTCAATTCTAATGTGTAAAAGCATAAAACACGATTTTTGTAAATAAACTCTGGATTTACCAGAAAGCAGCCCTGAAAATCCACGACTTGAAATGGGAATGTCCCATTAACAGTAGAGCAGGCCATTGCAGAAGGGAGATCATAACCGTCTCTCATTGTAATAGTTAAACTGAGCAGCAGCTTTTGCTTCAGTGTTAGAATTTCAAACTCAAGTATCGTATATATGTTAGGGGTCAGCCGGGTAGACATTTTCCACAGAGTACCGAATCTGAGTATTTGGATATACTATTTGCCGGATCCGGGTACGAACCGAGTACCATTTATTCTATATGCGAAGCTTCACATTTTCATGTAATGAAAAATTATCGAAATAAATTTCTGGACTTGTAATAACTGACTACTACATTTTGAATTTTATAAATAAATAATCAATGATATGGACTTGACTCCCGTTGCAGACTTCCGGTGTTGGTGTTTTTTTGTACTTTTCTTCCTCAAAATGATCAAGCTAGATGTAGCTCAAAGCTGATATTATGAGCCTACAAATTCCGGCATGTGTTGCAGACAAGCAACTATTTGTGTGTACAGTATTTGCCGAGGCGAATACTTCCAAATAGTGCTGAAAACGGGATATTCGGCCGAGGCAAATGTCCGAGGCGATTTCCGGCTGACCCCTAATATATGTCTGGTTTCAAGTTTGGAATGACAAATTAAAACTACATGTACTTTGACCCTGCGTATTTTGATAACAGAATGTAACTCAGGGCTTGGTACCTCAGCATGTGCTCATTTAGTGAAGAAAAAACTCTGAAATTGAAAAGTGCAAGAAATTGGCATCAGATACACAAAGATCGGATCAGTCCATTAATGCAGAAACAGCTACAAGTCAACAACCAAACAGTTTCGCACAGCTGTACCAGATTCTCTGCCTTCATTTGTAAGTAGTGATGCTGATGAAATAGTGAAACAAAATCCATACTTAATAAATAATAATAATAAGTACCAAAAAATAATTTTATTATTTAAACCTGCTGACTGCTGTAACTGAATTCTACAAACCAACAAGACTGTACATTTTAAATCGGACCTCAACAAGAATTACATAAATGCAGGGCTTTTTTCAGCCAGAACGCGCCGGTACGGCGTTCCGGCACCTTTTTCAGCTCCTAAAAAATAATTTATTTATTTTAATAATTAAAACAATAATTTAGTTATTTTAATTTAATTTAAGTGTTTTGGAACTGTTTTCAGTGTTTATTGAGACCCCTCCCAACCCCCAATCCCGTTTTTCTCGTGATTTTTAGCCCGCCCATAATTGTTGCGTTCCGGCACCGATTGTTCCGTTCCGGAACCTTTTTTTCTAGAAAAAAAGCACTGCATAAATGATATCATTTGGCAACCATTCAATTTCATGCAACACAGTGTCAAAAATGGCAAAAATATTACAGATAAAAATCAAAAAGCTACAATTCTTAGTTTCGTTAAACCAATCTTCAGTCAAGCACTCGAGCGATAAAATAAATACAGTTTGAAATTTATTAAATTATTATTCTAACTGTGAACTGAAATATCAGCAGCCACACGAGGGAAACCAAGCTCTACATACTCAAGCAAACAGACCCGAAATGATTACAATGCACATCATGCCAATTTGAAATCGGGTTATCGTTATAAAAGTGTTGGTGACTGCTCAAAATTATTAAGAGATTAAGAAAAACTCAAATGAAACACCAGATCAGCTCACCAAAAGATACTAAAGTAATAAAACCAGTGCCTTAACTAAAATAAATTATCTCAAAAATATTCAGCTTGAAACATATGTTTTCAGGTCAACTAAATTTAAGTTAAATTTAATTAAATAACGTTCTCAAAACCAATTGCTTCATGCAAAATTAAAATTAAATTAGCAGTAACTTTTTCTTCTTATATAAGAAAAAGACATGAAACTAGAAAAAGAATGAAATGTCAGACCTGCAAAATGTCACTTTACAAGCACCGTACAAATGCATCAACCTTTAATACCCTGTACATATGCTTGCAACTGTAATCAAGGCAGACTAGTTTAGTCACGTAGAAATATTTATATATTAAACTATTACATATGCGTGTTCTGTGCGTGAAGGGTGTCCACTAGAAAAAGCAGTCACTGCGAACTGTGATAAGTCCAGCAGGCAACTAAACCAGGCACCACCATACATGGTTCTTTGTCCATGGTTTTTAATCAATAATTCCACAGCAAGCGTTCTTTTACTATACATGGCCTGACACCACATTCCATTGACTGTATTCACCATCAAGCCTTTCATGCTGCAGGCATAAAAACACAACTGTTACAACTTGAGTACTGCTATACAGACCCACAAGTTTACAAATAACTTCATAGCCATTTCAATCAGTCAATAGTACAAAACCATTTGGAAAGATCTAAAGCCATCCGTATCTACAATGTACATAGAAAGTTCAGATATTATCAGAGAAGTCCAATGTAAGCCATCAGCTTAACGATCGCATTGCCTGAGATGATGCAGGATATTAAATAAAAATCTTTTAAGTGGTTCAAACGAGTTCTTGACATGCATGTCTTTTTTAGTAATTACTAAAAATCTGTAAAGAAACAAGGATAATCGAGTTTAAACAGAACACAACTTCGTAAAAAAACTTTTAAGTTCTGGGTAACTTAAAAACTGAGTCAAAGAAAAAAGTAACAAATGCATTTACTGTATTCACCAATAAATAAAATTTATCTGTACATTTTATTCTTTTGATAAAAATATCTTGGTATCCAAAAAGCCAACTTTTCCAGTTGGCTCCAACCATGGGCTGTGATAATTTATCGTATACATGTTTTGCACATGACAGTCATCACTATATGACACGAATTAGTGCATGACACCAAGTCGTGCGACAGAGTGCTTTGTCAATTCAGTGTAATGCTGTTTGTGCGGATTTGAGTGTCTCCAGATGAAGACTTAGTAGCAGACATGAGATGAGAGAATTTCTGTGTCAAGGCTTTGAATACACAGTCGCTTATTTAAATCAAGTGGAGAGTCACATAATGGTGCAATATAAAGATAAAAAGGAAACAAATCGAAAGAATAAAAGGACGGATTCTCATCCATCTTTAGATTTGTCTCTGCAAAGCCTCTTTCAGTTCCCACAACTGCATCCAGTTGCTAATCAAACTGACCTTCTTTCTGAACTTTATATCGTAAAGCATGTCCAGATATTTTATTGTATTGTATTCGGGCATTTATAAAGCGCATCTGGTGGCAGAGCCATTCAGCAGCGCTTCCAGTGCAAGAGACCTGAGAGAAAAAGCAAGTTTTAACGAACGGATAGAGAAAGCTCGTTCCAAAGGGCAGAGCCAATGGAAGCAAAAGACCTAGAATGACCCAGTGAAGTCCTGACACAAGGAACAAGGAGGTCCAAACGGTCAGAGGAACGAAGAAGACAGAGAGAAGCAGCAGAGTGAGGGCGATGAATTAAGTCACGTAAATATTTCGGAGCGAAACCAAGTTGAGTCTTAGATACAAGGACGAGTACCTTGAATTTGATGCAGGCAGAAAGGCTCTTTATAATGCACTATAAATCATATGTTTTATTACATTAAAAAATGCAATTTAAACAAATCAAGTGCGCTGAAAGGTATTTAACAAGAAATTACGTTTTCATGTTCAAATGGAAAACTCAGAACGAATCAAAAGTTACATGAGGTATTACGTATTACACAATGACCTGTTAACAGAAACTGATAGCAACACTAGACAGCTTTATTCAGACACGGTTGAAAGATTTTTAGGTGAAGTCCAAACATTACAAGACACAACAGGAAAATAGACAACAATGCAACAAACAACCACATGACCTTTCTTCACATGGCTTTATAAGTTGTTATTGATTTCACACGACGCACTGGGGATTTGAACCCCAGATGCAAAAGGTAACATAAGCATGCTGCTCATGTAACATAGTGAAGGCAACAATTGCATCATGTTACCACATTTACCTTTGATTGGTCCTTAAAACTCGGCACAGAAACGACGAGATATGTACATACGTGCCACAGTAAGCAGTTTAAGAAGCTCATTTTCTGTGAGACCAGCTGAATAGAATGAACTTCACATTTGATCAAAAGCCAGCATAAACAGAGCATACAAAGTCGGTGATAAAACTGAAATAACTGATTCAACAAGTGCCGCATAATACTGATTCCGCTTAATGGCATCACAATGAACTGATGAGTTGTCTGCTTTCAATGGTCTGGCTTTTAGGAGTTGGCTCTGGTCTTGACTTGGCCAGAAAGTGTTGCGACTACACCTCTTACTATATGTCAGATGTTTCGAAATTAGTTATAAGTACATAAAAAATTAATCACTCAAGCTTCAGTTGAACCACAATGGCTCAACATCACATTCTATTAAAATATGGAACGTTTCACCAAACATTAAACTAGCATGGGTTTATTTCCAGAATTTCACAACTATAAAAGTTTAAAAGTATCCCAACACTGTCAGCTAAATCCCAAGAAATTTTACGATAAAAACATGTTATAGAAGCAACTCGAAAGGACTTAGCATCATACAACGAAACTGGCCATATCAACAATGTTAAAAATCATTCACTTCAACTGAACGCATTCTCAACATTTATACAATCTAAATTAACATAATGGACTAATAAACAAACTTAATGAGTGAACTACGGAATCACTGATGGTTCCCATCAGTTTTCTGCAACAGTAGCTGTAGCACAATTATTTTCAGTACAATGAATGAAGTCTTAAAGTTGTCAACAACTCTGTACCTTCATTATTTAGACTGGAACAAACAGATAATACAATACGTATAACACAATAAACAATACAATACATATAACACAATAGACAATACAATACATATAACACAATAGGCAATACAATACATAAAACACAACAGACAATTCCCAGTTAACAGTACACAACGAGTATCTATGCTTCTACTTCCCATAAATAAAACTAACAACAGTTTAATATCTTTGTCGAATGTGCGCATTGCAGCAAAATTACTACTTTCTATTAGGAGTTTTGCTCCTTTCTCATACTGGGAGTGAAATAAAGAAGGCAGCACTAAAAATGGTTATCAGGCAGCTTCAGACCAAATCTGGTTCTGAACCCAGTAACATACACAGCTGACATGCACTCTAAGCCTATATTATTCCACTTTTTCACATCAACTCCAATAAGGAAATCTCTAAAACTGACAGCAACCAGTCATGCTACTCAACGACAGTCCAAACAAAATCCTAGACGATAAACGTTTACCAAAGACACACTACAAATTTACCATGTGGCAAATAGCACAGTCCATTCAACATCTTAAAAACAAGTACTTCACGGCAACACATACGCTAATATGAAAAGTCAAAGTTCTAAAATAAATGCAATTACATTTCCTAAAACCACCTAACCCACAGAAGTTAGGGATTGCTAGCATGTAGTCCATTGTTCTGGGTAGCATTTTGTTTCGGTGAAAAACATTTGCAGTTTTTTCTGGACCAGCTAAAGAAGTTCGTTTTTCGACTGCTCGTGTACGTCTGGCAAAATGGTATGTGCCGCAAGAACCGTGCTTTCTGCAGGATATTTCCCAAATAGGGCAAATCGTATGTAGCAGATATTCTTTCCTTCAGATACTGAGACGTGTTCGGCCTATCAACGGTGGCACGCATTTTCTTCCAGTACAACAAACCACGTTCTTCTATTGTACCTAGAACACATTTAACAGCTATGCATTGATCTGCACATGTAAATGTTTTTAAGTTTACACGAATACAAATATTAGAAAATAAAATTGACATAAATACCAATAAGCAGGTGGATAGAATTTTAACTATTAGTAATAACATTAATTAAAATTGAAATCACTAGACTTCTTTAAAATCCTTAAACGGACACATTTTTCATTTTTGACAATGAAAGCAATAATAATCAATTTTCATTAGTTTTCTTACTCTAATAACATTTATTACTATAAACAACATAAAAGTAATTTAAACCAATTTAATACATACAAAATCTGCCAAATAGTAGGTGATCAAAATCACAATAACATAATGATAATTAGTATTTAAATAGTTCATACCCTGAATTGTGTTATCCAAAATGAATCCAATTAAACCACCAACAAACATTCCAGTACTGAGGAGAACAGTGCAGACGCTGTCCACTGTCTGATTGCCTGTAAATAAAAAAACACACCACACACAGCTACTTTTTTGCATTCATCAAACGCATTTCATCTCTACTATGTAACAGAAATAATGTTATACTTAAAGTTGCTGAAATAATAAGTAAGTAAGTATATCCTTTATTAAAAAAACAACTGCTAACCGCACTTTGTTGTACATAGTTCATCATATTAATTTCAGCATACAACATTCGAATGACAAAGAAACGGGCTAAGGAGTCAGCATTAGGTATAATTAATTCTATTGTGTGCCCTGGGGCTCAGTGAGTATACAACAGTTTTTCATGAGGTAATAACTGATGCAGAACAAGTATTGGGTTAATTATGATGGCTGAGAAAAGCTCAAAGTCAGCTTTCTGACAGAGTTACTCAAAAGTAAGGGAGGATTCGAGAGTCACTATAGAAATATCCGGAATAAATAAATAAATAAATGTCGTGACCAGGCCAATCGTCACATTAACATAATGACAGACTCTCAGGCTATAAGACTTAGAGGATTAAATCTCTACTATGTAACATAAATAATGTTATACTTAAAGCTGCTGTAATAATAATAATAATAACAGACTCTTAGGTAAGAAGACTTAGTGGATTATGTATTACACCAATCTTTGATCAGTTATACCTCTAACCTTTGGCTACTAAGCTGCAAGCAATTTTTGCAGAAATGCAAAAATTTATGGCAAGGAACAAATTACATATTTAGCTAGACCTAATATAATATCACATGTGTACATTATGTAGATTCATTAGCATACAGTATCAGATTTTGCCAGATATAAGGCTTTCAGTGAATAGACATCAACTAGATAAACACCTGTTTGAATGGCACTTGGATTTGCCATCATCCACTGTGGAAGTGCCAATCCAGTAAACAGAGAAAAACCAATTATGAAGAGATTTCTTCCAGAGTTCATATCCACGTGCTGCAAACTTGATAATCCAACTGCAACTATCATACCTACGAAATACAACATCAACTTTGACAATGACAGTCTGTAATGTTTTTGGTAAAACCTGAAAGAGTAACAAAAACATACAAGACTGGAATTTAACAGAGATATAAACAAATATATACAGTCAATCCACATCAAATCATGATTTGGTGCTTTTCACGTGAAAACATGAACTGTATACATGAACTACTGAAGATAAACTATCAAAGTCTCCACTCTAACATTTTCAGCAATTCTTCACAACACCAGTACCAACAAGTCTCGCCTAACTCGCAGTGCCACCTTCTTTGCCCTCTAACCATCTGGACCATGACAAAGTGCATAGTTCAACAACTCCTACCTAATATCAATGACTGATGGAGATTTGTGGAACACCCAGACTGTGAAGTAAGTGCTGAAGGACACAATGGTGCATTCAAACGATGGTTTACATGTATACCAAATCAGACAGCTGCCTTGCTCTATAGTTTTAAATGTGACCTAATAATACCTGAAGAAACACTATATTAGTATTTATTTATATTATGTTTAATAACAATATTAATTTATTTAAAGCATCAGCAGAATGTAAACAGACAATGTCACAAGAGACATATGCTAAACCAATCACATTTTGCATATCATATTTATAAAGAACAAGAATTTGCAATAATTAAACGACAGAGCATTGTTCAAAATTTAAAGAACAAGCATTTGCAAATAATTAAATGACACGGTATTGCTCAAAATTTATTTCTAAACAAGTTTGTGTTTACACTTTATCTTTAGTGGTCGATGAGATATAACATTTCAACACTTTAACTACTGGAGGTAAAAAATTCTGTGACCGGAGGAAATATCTTTGGTAATCTGGGTGATCATCATCAGCAACATTATTCCATATACCGAGGTAAAGACAGCGCAAAATTGCCGGATATATCCGGCACTCAGGGGAATACAATTTATTTCCTCTGCTGGAGAAATCCGGCAAGTTAGGTAGCGAAAGGGTTAACCCGTTAAGGGTGAAATGAACTAAAACTCCCAAAAATATCTGGCTGGAGTCAGAACACCAGCTAAAAATATCTGGTATGCAAAGGGTTACTAAAGCAGCAGCAATATTATCAAAAATTCATAAGACATAACCACCCTTTCTGAGTCACAGCCACACAATTAACCTTGCTGGTAAAGACTGGGCAGAAAAGCTGTCAAAAATATTCAAATGGACTAACATTTACAAACTAACACTTCGTGAATGAAATCAGTAGACTCACCAAAGAGTATAAAAAATGCTCCTCCAATAATCGGGTCTGGAATTGTAATGAAGATAGCTCCAAATTTAGTGAATATGCCAAATACCACCATGAAAACTGCAGAAACCTGTATCACTCGTCTGCTACCAACCTAACAAAGCAACATGTCATTGAAACAGTGAGCATGGTTGAGGCTATACGGTCGCTATAGAAAAAGTGTACATTAAAATTTACATAAAAGCAATATTTGAAACTTGCCCAACACAAAGTATTTTGCTGTAGCAATCTTCAAACTAGTCTGTCTGTTGTCACATACGCCGTTACTGCTACTTTGTACAACCCAACTGATGTTGTGGATATGATGCTGTCATATACTGTGCTATATAGCAACACCAAGCAACACTGGTGCTTGAACAAGTGACCATCCATGGATGACCAGGTCAACTTGGCTAACTCACCTCACAGGTAAATGACTACCAGGTCAATTTTGAAGGCCAACAACAAGTACATGTTGTCCAATTGCAGTTGTTGTATTTGTGTTTCGCATGAAAGACCTTTAAAACCCAAGAACCATGCTTTCTACAGAGGCCTTTACAATATAACATTAAATTTTAAATTAAAAAGTTAAACATATGGAAAAATCATAGAAATGCAAACCTTTGTAATGCCGACAACTCCCACGTTAATGCTTGTAGATGTTGTCCCATTACCTGTTCCCATGAGACCATCGAAGAACGTGCCAATGCCTTCTACGAGTATACCTACAAACAACAGCAATACACTCTTTATCAGTATATTAAGCAGAGGTCTGCAGCAACAACTACTAGCAAAACTGCATATCTGCAAAAGTCCAATTTCAAAAGCCCAGAACTGTATTATGCCGTACAAATGGTGAAAACTGTTCACAAAATTTTCTCTACTGATGTCAGTGGTCTTTGAAGCTGTCGTTAAACTGTGGATCCTATCCTGTCCCAATTCAAACCTGAACAAAACTGTTACAGTTCTGTTCTCTGCACACAGAACATATAAATCACAAATATTTTACTAATTTCATATTCAGTTGAAAAACTTAATGGAAATTGAAAATCTTCTCAAGGCACTAATTTTCAATGTAAATTCACGTTTGATAATGTGACCAACCATTTACCTGAGAGGCGCAAAGCAGTGGCACAAAAATTGAAAATAACATATATGCATATGCTGGAAATTGTACATTTGCAAGAACATGTGCCAATCAAATTTTTACTTGATACACATAGGATTTGAAACCAGGTGTAGTGGTGAAAGATGAATACATATGCAGTATGCCACCAAGCCAACGTCAGCAACATGTGTGAACTTCTCTAAAAGCCTGGCTAGGGCTCAAGTAACTAAATTCGGTAAAACATGATAAGAGGGTGTGAAATCTGAACTAACCTCTGTTGACTGCGTGCAGTGGAGGGGGAGGTGACCCAGCAAGTTTAGCACATGCATGGTAGTCACCAACACTTTCTATTGTTGTAGCTATAACGCCCGACAGTATGGCACAGACAGCGGAAATGCTCACCGTTGGCATACCCCACTGACCTACAATTACACACAGTTCAAGCGAATGCAGTATAACCAATTAATGACCTCAGTTGTAAAATCTTTATGGTTAGTGTTTATGGACCTAGAACAGCAGTAATCAGAATTAATATGCACTTGACTCGGATCAAATTAAATGTGGACTGATGTGTCATTAGTTTATGGCAACTACATTCTTAGAAGCACACATTACCTGCATAATAAATACCCATACTTTTGGAAATGTGCTGGAGTTGGGAGCACCTCTGAGTAGCCTCCCTTGAAGAGGTGCTATATAAATACTCAAATGAATGCCATATAAATACTTGAATAAATAATTAATCAAGATATGATCGTTTAATCTAATGGCTTTTATAGCACAGTTATTGTAATGCATAGGCATCAATTGGTATCGCTTAAAGTGAAATTACAGTCAAGACCACAATCCACTGGGAAAGACGTATCAAGCCTGATTAATTGAAGAGAACAAATTTCATCATTTTTTTATAACCAAAATCTGACTGCACTACAAAAACTTGGAATGAGTTTAAAAGAAAGGAAATTAGTTAAAAACTGACATTCTGAATTAAACTGTTTAGCAGTTTGTGCCTTGAGAAATGTGTCAGAGCACAAGTGTTGGACGTCTACGTTACATAGCCAAACTCACACCAAACAGATATGTGACAAATACTAAAAGCACACTGTTCGTGGTCATTTTGCCATACAGCTACCTCCCATTAACCTCAGCTCAAAGCATTATTATCCATTTCATTTGTGTTTAGAGTTCTACCCTTTGCCAACCAAAACCCAGAGAACACTGCTCCCTGTCCTACATAGGTCATTCCCTTTTGAAGTTTTTCTGTGAACATTCGCACCATTTCTGTTTACTCGGCGCAAGTAGCATTCTTGTTTGTTAAGGTACACCTGTTTATTGTTTAAATCCCTCAGTTCACAATGCTTTTGATAGGTTTTTGAAGTGCATTGTATAAATAGGATTCAGAGAAGCATCACGGACTTGGACTGAGGAATATAACTACTTTACTCTTGGAAATATTAAACATCAGTCCTCAATGTCAACAGAAAATGTTAAATCCAGGCAAGCAGATGAGTTTTGTGGGACAAGACAATTGGTAGCATATGCAAACTGAAAAAGAAAATTACTCCAAGCAACAGGTTTAAATACACTCTCCATCTGAACGTAAACTGGGTTTAAATGAATGCCAAACCTTATATAATGTGATTACTGGAAGTACCATCAGAAACCACATCATTGCATTCTAGAACGTGGGATTAAGTTACCTGGATATGGTATCCGGAACCAGGGAGAGGAAAAGATGGCATCCGTGCGTAGGTCAGTTCTTGCCTCATAACCCCACTCGCCTGGTGTTGCAGGCAGAACATCAGTCTCCGTCAAAATCAGACAGATTGACCAGACAATTATGATCGACAAAATAATCTACAAACATAACAAATGCACAGTGATGATCCAACAACTGAGAAAGTTCTGAGACTTCATAAAATTAATTATGTTACAAGCACTTTCAGAGTTTGCTGAGCTAAAACATGACCACAACCTCGAAGAATGACATCATAAATTCTGTCACCATCATCATCAACATTATCAAGTTCATTCAAATTGATTACTTTACTCCTGCATTCTACTGGTACATTTTGAAATACAAGAACAAATTGGATTAAAATTAATCTAGACAGAAATAACCCATCTACGGCTTACAAACGTCGACATTATTCACCAATTCGAGTGTTTAACGTTGTAACATAAAAATAGTGCAATAAACACGAAAGTAATTTTCACAACGCAGTTCAACAGCAAAGCTACTTTAAATATCGAGTCATGAAATCAATATCCATGACAGACTTCATTTAATTTCTCCACAAAAAAGCCTTCAAAAGACTCGTAAAAACAATCTACACACAGAGGAAGACCATTCCAGGCCTGAAAAATTTCTTAGGACTTTCTTAGCTTAATGTGAAGAGACAACAGTTCTTGACTTACAGGAAACATTTTGAAGATAGGAAATGATTGTTTATGGCAGCCAGTCGAACGACTGAAGAATCCACATGGAATGTTAAAATGGCCCAGGTACTGTGAGAACAGCATCATCAGGAATATGGTTCTGGTCAGACAGAAAACAATTTAAAAAACATCAGTTAAAATAAGAAAACTAGATCACAATGTAAACACCACCAACCCTCTTTTTTGGTTGCTCTAGGCAAGTGGTAGAAATTCAGTTTAAATTGTGACAATTCACAGAACATTGTCAGCCCCTGTATCAACGAATAATGTCTTAACTCATGAGAATAATTCTACTACCTCCCTACAGTTGCTCCAGGAGAGTGTTAGAACCTGTGACAATGCAAACTGCAGCAATTCACACCAACCTTGAAACTTAAAATAAACCGCAAATTCAAACACTTTGAAACTAAAATAAAACTAAGTCTAACAGTTTAATTAAATGGTGAATAATCTTCCACTGATACCGAGAAGTTTACCTGCACAAGTGGCCCAAGAAATACATTCATCTTATCTTTTGTCACACCTCTTCAGATAGCTCTCAGAAGGCCAATCAACTTCACTTCAACTGAGAGTTCAATTAAAGGTCTATACAAATATCGCAACAGATAAACGCATGAAAATTCTAATATAGATCAAGTGTCTACTCACGCAATACAAATCCACCATTGTTTAGCAGCCATCCCAGCTGCTGATTTAAACAGTGACAATCCGAGCAGTGTAACCGTTGGACAGATAGACAGCGGCCCAATGTACTTCAACATCTTGCCAACTATTCCGCTAGCACCGAGAAAGATCTCAAAGAGTGCAGCACACATAATCGAACCCTGAATCTACAAAACACAAATTTTTCCATTTAAAACTCTGCCATACCAGACTACAGACAAAATCATTCCTAAATCAGTCTATGCCCTGTGTGTGTATGTGGTGTGTGCATGCATGTGAAACAAGCCTGCATTCATCATCTTCAACAGTTCCTGAAATGCTAGCCATTTTTGGTGGTGATGGGTAAGAATAAATGATCTCCATTGTCCTCAGTCAACTGTCAAGTCCACTGCCCCCTTAGTGTTAGTTCAAGTGAAGTTAAGTCCTTATTTATATTATCTATCCAGCATAGTCTTTGTCTGCCTTTGTTTCTTTTTCCGTCGAATCTTGCATGTAATGCATTGTGTGGGATTTGGTCAACTGGCATTCTCTCTACATCGCCCAACCATTAAGAATGGTAAACACAAGCAGAGACTCAAAAAGTATCAAAGCATATCTCTTTTTCATCAAATACTGCTCTGCTTTATTCAAAAGCTACATTTAAAAAAAAATTCATCAGAACTGTTTAGCAAGCAGATAATACAACACTTACTCAAGCAGAAACAATATTCAAAACAAAGCAAGATCATACAAGGGACAACATGATCCATCTCAAATCCTTCAGCGTTTAAACTGCATTCAGGGCTGAATCAATTCCATTAATGCATCAGGTTTCTTTCCTATCCAGTGGAAAACAACAGGATCTCGTGGCCTTGGTTCAGAAAAGCGTCACAAGGTATCTCCAGGTAACTCTTTCTTTAATTACTTTCCACAAATGTTTCTCATTCCACTCAGCCGCAGCTAAAAAGGATCTCACAGCTTGTTTGCATAAGGTAACTTTAAACTACTATTGATATTAATATCTTATCCACTTCAAAGTATTTTATTTAAATTACTTTATGTTAATGATACATCCCTAGTTATTTAAAAGGCATCCACCAATAGTGCTAAGCTCTGCATTAAGAACTTGTTCCCTACAAAGAGGATGTCTGTGAGATCCTTTTTAGCATAAGGTAACTTTAAACTACTATTGATATTAATATCTTATCCACTTCAAAGTATTTTATTTAAATTACTTTATCTTAATGATACATCCCTAGTTATTTAAATGGCATCCACCAATAGTGCTAAGCAAATCTGCATTAAGAACTTGTTCCCTGCAAAGAGGATGTCTGTGAGATCCTTTTTAGCATAAGGTAACTTTAAACTACTATTGATATTAATATCTTATCCACTTCAAACTATTTTAATTAAATTACTTTATATTAATGATACATCCCTGGTTATTTAAAAGACATCCACCAGTAGTTCTAAGCAAATCTGCATTAAGAACTTGTTCCCTACAAAGAGGATGTCTGATGAAGGCCTGAAACAGCTAACTGTATTATAAAGAACAGAGCATTCTACCATTCAGCCACAGTGTGCGGCAAGAAATCTACGCGTTTACATGAAACATGTTTAATTCCTAATTAAAAGCCTGCAATTACTTGACCACCTTATCTCCTGCTGACCTCAACTCTAACAAGGCAGGTAATAAACATGTGACAAATTCAATTTCTAATAAGTAATCAATTAAAAACTGTCGAGGTAAATACAAAGAAAACAAAGGCAATTTACCTAATTACTGACATAATTTCCTCTGTGAGGCTCTTAAAAGGCACTCTATATAAATAAGTCCAGATATATGCATATATATCCACACATACAGGTCAGTTCTTTGAGATAAGCCACCTGAAGTGTTGACAAGAACTAACTTCTCTTAGTCGGCTCATCCAAATCTCCTTGTGTTCAGGGCTTCCCACTTCAATGTAAGTCTCATTAGTCATTGCAAAGCTCTGGTTTCCTAGAGAACCTAATAAACGAAAACAAAATTACACTGCATTAAAACAGTACATCAACATTTGTATTCAGTTAACTGGTGACATTACACATAATCAGACCACATAGTTAGTTAAGTTTAAATCCAGACTGGCTGGATTTTGGACAGTCGCATTTAATTACCCTGGTATATTCAACAGACAACAATGCTTCCTAGTTTGTAAATAAAGAATCCAAAGCAGGCCAAATGATGACTCAGTACATAATGACAGAAGAAACACAACCAACATTGTGACTGTGTGGAAATGAAAACATGGAACAGTTCTTAAGTCTTAGCAGTCTAGAAGTCTTTGTGTCACCAAAGGACACAGCAGTGTAGCTACAGTTGCAAGATTTCACAATTTTTCTAAAGCACCTCTTCACGCAAAACTGATCACTTATCGTCACAGGTACTCCAGTAAAGTATCAGGACACTTACAATAGCGCATTTCAAGTACCCATTTCAAGTACCGACGTAAGCACTGCTTTTCGTAAGATACTTAAATAACCACTCACATTTCAAGTACTGACAAAAGCACTGCCTTTTTGAGGTACCGTACTTATGTAACCATCTACAGACTTGACATCTGGATCTAGCAACACAGGTATTAATAGTCTGTTATCACAAGCCATAAATATTTGTAATTATCAGCTATGACATTAGTTCAATTTCATTTGACATCTAATCTTCTTCCCTGTACACAATCTTTCCTATTAGCCATCAATATTGTGTCAATTCAATAAGGAAAATGATGTATTCATTGTCCACTTGTCACAATAGCGCATTTCAAGTACCCATTTCAAGTACTGACAAAAGCACTGCTTTTTGTAAGATACTTAAATAACAAGTACCGACAAAAGCACTGCCTTTTTGAGGTACCGTACTTAATGTAACCATCTACGGACTTGACATTTGGATCTAGCAACACAGGTATTAATAGTCTGTTATCACAAGCCATAAATATTTGTTTAATGCTTAGCTATGACATTAGTTCAATTTCAGTTGACATTTACTCTTCTTCCCTGTACACAATCTTTCCTATTAGCCATTAATATCGTGTCAATTCAATAAGGAAAATGATGTATTCATTGTCCACTTTGTCACATGCCAATATTAATGGGCCTTATTACTTTAGTACATATGCAATTTGACTGGCCTAATTACTTTAATACATGGCCAATTACATCATCACAAGTCAGCATATAGCTCTGAATATGTTTTCCCTCCCTGTGTACTTTCTTGTTCTTGTTGTCTCCAGGATTTCCTTCATATTTCCCATCAAGGAAACAACTTCCAACGGTCTTATTTTCGACTGCCTTATTGGTTTCTTATAAGGACCAATAACCTGCCTGAAATGTACCATCAGCGCTTGTGAATAAGCAAGTGCCCTGCACTTAGCTTTAGAGTAACGCTATAGATATTTGGAGATACTGATTACCAACTGTACAAGGTTTGTTTTCAGCTAATTCAATAAGGCAAATCATAGCCCACCCTAAAACTTTCTGACTAAACAACACTGGGACCAAAAGAAAGTCCAGTACATCTGGAAAATTAGTGATCAAGACCCCAAATTAATCACACTTAAAGCGGCCATCATGCCCGAGGAGTTCAAAACTATATTAATTAATCATTAATATATTTAGGCATAGAGCTAGGACTTATTTAATAGAGGGGTAGTTAAATTGTTCAGTGACAACATTGATGACTAGGCCTTATATTAACTTATGCCACTTGTGCAATGATGAGTGGGTGACCCTGCTACCCGGGACTTGTTCCCTTTAGGGTTTTTCTATTCCCATTGTTTTCCTCAATTGCTGAATTTATGTTTGTTTCACACTATCTGTTCCTGTATTTGATGGAAATCAATCAAATTTATGGTTATGGTTATGGTTAATGATGTGCTTTTATAGTTAATAAACAAGTGATTGTTACACTCATCTCAAATCTTCTGTATCTTGGAGTATCTTACTATTAGTGAATTGGTAAGAGTAAAGGATATAAACTGTAAATAAGCCAGCCGTATTCATATCGGGTCGCGATGACCCTTTTGGCTGACATATTGACTACCTGAATATTACAGTGCTTGTTACAATGATTGCTCTATGTGGTATGTAAATAAACGAGTTATTGATTGATAAAGATGACAAATACTACACAACTTAGGCACTGAACCGATAGGCTATCATTTCATTTCATGTGAGCAATGGCCTCAAAGATAACTTTGGGAGGCATCAAGAACTAACTGATAAATCTTACGTTTCATACATCAGAAAGGGTGCTCGAAAGTGTAGTGGTTAGTGTGCTGGCAATCGAGAGGTTGGGGTTCAAATCTCCACCAGGACAGAAAGTTGGTTCAAGATTTCTGCTCAACATGCATGCACCCCTATCCAACTCAGCTATACTGAGTACACTGACTGTACACTGTCAGTGGGAAGATGAGACGGCAAGGGAGAGGACTGGCCACCCGCCCTCATATGCCGAAGCTAAGAAAATGAAGTTGCTAACACTTCATACCCATAGCTGCCTCAGGGCTAGCTGAACGGACTGCTCTTCTTCTTCTTCTTCTTCATACATCAGAAGGATGGCCAAACTATATACACTGTGTCCCGATGAAAAGTAGACCCCAAGAAAAAGTGTCATTACTCGGTCAAAACTTATAGCATTTGCCTGAAATTTTAAAAACAGCAAGAGTAGCCATATTACCACTACATCTTAACGCCGTTTGGAAATGTTGGTGAGTTTGTCAAGTTTATGAATGTTTGAGATGCAGTACTGAAAAGGGGAAATTTCCAACATACAAGAGCCATAAAGAAGTGAAGTTCAGCTACAGCTGGTATTCAAAATGTCCTCCTTGTTCACGGACACAAGACCGTAGACGTGGACGCCACTGTTTGATGGCCCGGTCGATGATCACGTGGTCAAACAGCTGCCACTCTTCAATCAGGTGATCAACGTCACGAATGCGGGAACAATAAACGCGCTCCTCCAGTAGACTCCAGATTTGATAGTCAACTGGATTGAGGACTGTTGGGCGGCCACAGCTGCGGGGATATGAAGTCGGGTGTCTCCCGGGATAGCAGAGCATTGGTCTCACATGCTCGGTGCGCAGGGGCATTGTCTTGTTGAATGCGAAGTAGCCGCCCGATGAAAAGTAGACCCCTAAACGTTTGTCAAAAATTTTTATGTTGGAAATTTCCCCTTCTCAATACTACATCTCCAAACATTTCCAAAACAGCATTACGATTTGGTGGTAATATGGCTAATGTTGCTGTTTTTCAAATTTCAGGCAAATGCTAACAGATTTGACCGAGTTATGACACTTTTACTTGGGGTCTACTTTCATCAGGACACAGTGTAGTTCCATGTTTGTTACAAATTTATTTATTTAGCTTTTGCAGTTTGCGCATAGCCACTCAACAGCAGCCTCATCGGCCTCATGTAGGGCGGGCATCCCGCCCGGAAAACGCGTTGTTATTTGTTACAAAAAAAAACATAAACAACAACAATCTGTAAACTGAAAAGCAACTGCAAACAATCCATACCTGGCAAAATAATATTATCGGGACATTTCCATTTTGGCAGATTGAAATAAGACAGAGTTGGAACGAGGAGAGCAAAAGTACCCGCTTGAACAATCGGAAGCCTGTTGAACATAAAACATCACATGTATACACAGCAGTGTCTGCAGCATCCAGACACCTCTGCGCCACGCTACATAAAAAACATCATAACTAAACAACTGTGCAAAACTTTGACATCTCATTCAATCATGCTAGGTAATTTACAACCAATTTCTTTATTACCAGCCGTCTTTTCTGCCAAGCTGTTCGACATTATGTCAGAAGTGACAGCTTTTCTAAATTTCAAAACTACACAAAAAAACTCGTTGTAACGTTGTCTTTGGGAACCATATCAAGAGCTTCCTTATAATGAGGTTGTCTCAGAATCAGTTCATTTTCAGTAGCTGAACTAACTTGGGATTTCTGCCCATACCACGTTATGTCAGAATTTATGTTATAATGGAGCATTTTTTATCGAGTCTCTGATGTATTAGTATGGTCCACTTTTCTCGAGTTTTGATACTGAACTGCTCTGTTATCTGGCGGTCAGCTAGGCCTCTGATACACACACACTGCTCTGTGACTCATGCTGTACGAAACCCTAGTGCACCTGCATGATGAAGACTTGTCACTACTACCAAACCAACGGTCATTAATCAATTCAATGACTACTTTTAGTTCAAGTAACTCATTAATCACCAAACAATGATGAATTCTCATGTGACATAATGCAATAAATGAACCAACTGTACCACATAAAACACTTCTAAAAGTAACGTCTGTTAACGTCACACTTTGCAAAGGTACGTAAAGCGCTACAATAGGCACCTTGACATATATTCATTCATTCATTAGGACATTTATATAGCGCCTCTTCAAAGGCGCTCCCGACTCCAGCATGACTAAACAGTACAGTTTTAATCTAGTATAAAATGTATCAGATAGGGTCCTAGGAAGCAAGCGCATGTCCAAGGCTAACCTGTTCCAGACTGCAGGGCCGACTACCGCAAAGGCTCAGTTCTGCATGGTGGTTGTGCGGGCAAATGGCACTTTCAGCACCCCCTCTAAGAGGAACGAAGTGGGTGCTACCTTGGGCAGTACATATATACATACATATGATATTACTACATGTGGCTAGTTAACAAATTGATGTTAAGTAAGTAGCTTTTATCTGCACACACACACACGCTCAACTGAATGAAACTATTACATTTATTGTTTAAAATAGATTAAACCACAAGCAAACATAGGGTAACAGACTTGCAAGCAAAACTAACTATATAAATAAATATTCAGAAAACTGCTTTTAAACTGTTTACATTTGGCAATAGGCAGCTTTGCTTCAGAGCCCATTCAATGCTACCTAAGCCATTAGGCCGGACAATTCTCTATCCGCAATTACTGTGAAATGCAACATCATTGTTTGGTTGTTGGCCACAGTAAGCACAGATGCACCATTATTAGACAACTCACCTCTACCAACAATAACATTGTGTTTACACCAGTGTCTGTTGTTTCAAGACATTCCTCTTGGCTGTATATCCTACCTCAGTCTTCACTCAAACGATTTAGATTAACAAAACCTTGACTCCGACACCGAAAATAACCCTTAACAAGCCTCTGTATCAACTAAACGACCCACTTCTCCATTTAGCTTATACTTCATGTCAGGCTCAAGCAGACATAATGTAATTTGTGACCTGAATTCCAATCCAAAACCATGAATCACAGCATCTCAGCCTCTTGCACTAGAACAGCGCATCATCAGCGTTCCGAGTAGACCACTTTTCTTCAGGCACACACACTTTTTCTTCAGCATGCAAAGCCAAAGCTGCATTAAGACACGTGAAAATCTTAACAGACAATCAGTTTTCCATGATTTTATCTCATGTGGCTATTTTAGGTTTAACTTGTGCAATCAGTGATGGCATCGACTGACGTATAGTGCATCATCAATGTTGGCCCTAACGAAGTTTCTAGATCAGAATAGATCTTTGGATGTTAACTGTTGCTAGTCCAATGTCCATCTGCTTTGGAAACACCCTTCTAGCACAGTACTCTTCCATTTAACGACTGTGGCTGGGCTGGACTGTGAACTAAGAAATCAGATGCTCAAATCCATGCCAGGGCAGAAAATGATACGAGATGTATGCATCACATATGGCCCAGGCCCATATTGTACATAGCAAACTTGGCGATAAAATGAACACAATGATGATTGACTTTCAACAGGAAGATCAGAAGACAACAGAGAATCAATCAATCAATCAATCAATATTCATTTATTGACTGAGAAGACTGGTCAACTGTGCTCATACTGAAACCACTAACACTTAACACTCATGGCTGACTCTCAGGGTTCGTTCAAGGGACTGCTCTTCTTCTGTTTCTAGGATATACACTTATACAGTATATACAGTAATAAGTTGTTAGTTGTTTTCCGTTTCTATTTAATTTTTTTTAAATGATTGAAAACACAGGAATGCTTCCAGTAGCTCAGTAGCAAACAAAAGTTTAGTTTATAACCTGATGCCAATAGTAGTCTGTATCAAGGTTATGATTCCAGATGCCACAAACAACGTTCCAGTGATCTCGCTTTTGCCAACATTATCCTTGTCCATACAAATGGCTGGTGCCAACAGAATTGGTATCGTCAGAGTTGCAATAAACATCGATATGTAATGCTGAAGAAAACAAATTTACAGCACGAAATGGGTTATTTCTACTTGAAAATCTGACTTGGAAAGTGCAAAAAATTTGCAGTTAACATGCTAATTGGTTTCTAGTTTAACACGGCACATGCATTTCTGCACATTTTCATCTTTTCATCCATATCTGTGTATATGAAACATGTGAAGTAGGGTGCCTCTTAAAAATGAAAGCTGAAATTTAAATCTCTCACCCTTCCAAGTTGTTAGGTTCATGGAAAAAATTTACAAAGACATTTGGTGGAAATCAGGTAATATTTTGGGGTGGCCTTTGATGTCAAAGTTTTAGCATTGTAGGCCTATTGGTTATAACTATCATAATGCACTATATAGTTCGAAATTGTTAAAAGAAGGACAGATTGCCGTATTAATTTGCCAATTTCAATCTATAGAAGCATGGAAGCAGACTATTACTTCCTGCTCAATGTGTAAACACGTTGCAGACAACAAATTTGAAAAAAATAAATTTTTTAAAATGTTTCAAACATATTTGTAATAAATGCACTTCCACGGCAAGTAAGGGGAAAATTACTGAATTACACCATCTGCATGATTTTTCGATTAAGGGCAAAGTCGCAGCTTATTTGGGATCAATTACCTTATTTATACCATTTTCTTGCATAAAGTCAGCATGGTAAATTTAAGTAACTCAGGCTGCGTCAGGCACTTAGCCAGAAATACACAGTTGCCTATCCAAAAGCAGTGAAGTCATGACCGCCCCACGCCATGAGCCTACGAAGTTGCCACCGCCCGAAGTCCTCCTATGGCACCGCCCGAAGTCCCCCCACCATATGAGTCCGACTGCAGTGCCCCTACGCTGTTTACAGAGCCTAATATCAACCCCTACTCCTAACAGAACTGTCATCTGAACGCTGGCAGTGGCTTTACAGAAGAAACTGGATGGTGCTGGAGGAGAATCATGCACAATTTATGCCGGTCCAAAATAATTTTCATCCGTCCAAAATAATTTTCACCCATACAAAATAATTTTCACCCGTTCAAAGGACAGGTGGCTGGCTAAGGGCCTGAAGTAAGTATATTCTTTATTAACCAATTGCTAATCACACTTTGGTGTACAGACATCTAATAAACACAGTTAAAACATAATTATATAGCACATATACCATCCTAACAATAATGTTTTTACGTATCAGGTTGTCGACTGGGGGGAATAATGCAGTCATGGGCACGGGGACAGAGGTAGCATATAGGTAGGTTGGTCGGAGGTAGTAGTTGGTGCAGGACATGGCCTGGGTCCATCAGGACAGCCCTCATTCAGGAAAAGAATGAGAGTACGTTTCTGGACATTATTTATTAATTATAAGTTATTAATTTTAACATAAATATACAAGTAGAAAATATACATTCTGTTAGATAAACAATACAATTTGATTAGTAACGATTAATTACTACGTAACATTACATCATTTCCCATTGTACGAAGTATCAGTAATATTCTAAACTTTACAGCTCGAGGGCCACCCCTAAATATTATCTGCTTTTAATGTTCAAAATCTTTTGTAGAATTTTATTTCTATGAACCTTACAACTTGGGAGGGTGAGAGGGAGATAATTTTTTTTTTAAATTTTACACTATGCTAAGAGACACCCTAATGTGAAGCGTGCATATGATACGGCTGTGATGATACAGCAATAATCCATTTTAATACCTGATAAGCAGAATGCTTTAAATATATACTTAGGAGCCTTGTAGTGCAATAATCCGGCAAATACCGGTACTTTTACATCAGCACTGAAGGTATTAAAGTAACACTTGCAACAACAGCTCAATAAGAATTATAGGTTCAACAAGTTCAAGACTGCTCAGCGGACTGCATATAACAATCTTTGGCAAGTGTTTCGTGTATGCAGGCCTCTGTCACTAGTCAGTAAGGCAGTAGAATTTGGTACAGGCATAAGCTGAGAAATGAAACAATCATTACGTAATTAAACAACTCTGCTAGACAAAGTTGTTCAGCAAAGACTTTGATGGTTTGGAAAAGTACAGAGAATACCAGGCGACCAAATTCCACAACACTACACGTAAGGTTCAGAGGACAGAGAAACAAAGGCTGTCCAAGACTATGCTGGATAAACAATATAAACCAGGAAACAGCATCACTTGGACTAATGCTGAGAGGAGCACTGGACTTGACAAAAGACCGAGGACAATGAAGATCATTTGTCCAAACCCATCACCACCAAATGGCTTGCATGAGGAACTTATGATGATGATGATGATCATAATAAGCTGTGAAGCTGCAATTTACATTGACCCAATGTACATGACGTTGGGACATCCCCATTGCCAGCTGACGGACTGAGGAACAGGATTGAGTGTGTCCCCTATTACCATTATTATCATCATGCACTTATTAGGTACTAATTAATTTATTAAGTGCCAGTATCTAATGACCAAGTATCAATCCATGGCAATGAGAAATTGTGGGTGAAGGACCTGCTGAAGGTCCTGACACAGTAACCATCGCAAGTGTGGCTCAAACTTCAAACTCCTACTTTCAGCATTACAAGGCAATCACTCTAACCAACAGACATATATCCCATGTGTTCCCTATGTTCAACTATAGGACTTTGAAGCTATACAAAAACACTGCATGTGTCAACAACAGTTTAAGTCATTTATTCAAAACAGCCAAAGTCTGTTTCAAACTTAAGACCATCACAGGGTGAGGCCCCTGTGTATTTGCGAGAGCATTGCCGCTCCACCCTGAACATCCAGCGCCATGGTTCTCTGCGCTCTTCTAAGCAGGCTGAGCTTCTAGTTCCCCGCTCACGGACCGCCCTTAGGCAGCGCCATGATTTTTCCATCGCTGGCCCTGCAATCTGGAATGGGCTCCCTGTAGCGCTTCGCTTGGTCCCAAGCACCCATTCTGCCACATTTTATTCAAATCTCAAGACTGTACTCTTCAGCCGGGGTTGGGTAGGGAGTGCTTCTGAGTAGATAACCTTGAAGAGGCGCTATATAAATTCTCCATATGAATGAATGAGGGTTACCTGAAATGCCAGAAGCAGACATAGTCCAAACGGCGGCGTTTCGTCAACTTTGTATGTGACTTCCACTTCTTCTTTCCACTCACAATCGTCAGGAAGTTCTTCTCCAGGCCTGTGCAATTCATAGGCTCCATCATTCAGCTTCGTCCGCTCCTCCAGCTGAACAGTGTGATGAACCATACCATCTGTATCAACTAAAACATCCGTGTGTTTCACGCCATTGTCAAGACTCTGCGGAAAATGGATTTCTCTCTTGTCAAGGTCATTGACCATTTTACCGTTTGAATGATTGTTCATTATTTAAGAAATGACCGCTCTATATGTCCAACTACTCCTTATGTCTGCTGCAGCAAGCAATCAAAGCCAGAGTCACCAAAAGAGTTCATCAGGCAATAATGAATCTGCAAGAAAAAAACGGCAAACGCATTCAGTTTAAATGCAGCATTGCAGATTTTAAAAAGACCACCAAATTTTAATGTAATACATCTGTAGCCAGTCAATAACATGAATCTGCACACATAAACTGAAGAGATTTAGTTATATAGCAAGCATATGTGACACAGGTGGCAAGTGCATTCAGTGACAATGTACCAGATGCACTATAAGCATATATGTTAGGCAATATGTCAATGAAACAGCAAAGATTACACTATCGATGACAAAGCAATTAAAATCAACAGAACAAAGAATAACACTGGACCACTCATTAACCTGATCTCGTTAAAGATCACCAAAGATGACAACAAGAACATTTGTCCATCATTTCGGAAAAACTAATGTCATTACAAATTTGTTGTTAATGGACTCATGCTATAACAATGTTTCCTAAGGTCTGTAATTGAAATCTCTTGGGTCATTTTATAAGTCTAATTTATTCTTGGGTGATGCAATAGCCAAATGGTTTTGAGTGTTCACCTTGCAATGCAGGTTTAATTCTCCCAGACACAGTAATAGACAATGGACTTTGAGCAAATGCTTCATGTTGTCAGTTGAAGCTTTGCCATCAATTAGATAGTGGCACTTAGTACATGCTGAACTAATTCTCACCATCTTATCACAAACGAACAGTACATCCCTTAATCCACAACATAAGGTTCTGAAAAGCACACACTTTCAAGGCTTCGTAAAAATCAAAACTTCAAACTTTGAACCTGGATTTATTATACAACAGTTTCACACCAGCTGGCAAAGGACTTCAAAGAGATCAAGAAATAAGATCCACACATGAAAATGTAAAATGGTGCAACAGGAGTAGTGTTACCTATAGTGAAGTGATGAGGACTGAATCTGTTTCAAAATGCTCCTAGTTGGATCCACTCTACTGACCTGTTTACTAGTTTATGCAGCATAATTTTATCCTGGCAACCCATATCATTTTATAGCATAATTTGAGCAAGGCTGCATGGAGTATCTACACCATGTCCCGATGAAAAGTAGACCCCAAGAAAAAGTGTCATAACTCGGTCAAAACTTTTAGCATTTGCCTGAAATTGTAAAAACAACAACAGTAGCTATATTACCACCAAATCGTAACGCCGTTTGGAAATGTTGGTGAGTTTGTCAAGTTTATGAACGTTTGAGATGCAGTACTGAAAGGGAAAATTTCCAACATACAAGAGCCAGAAGGAAGTGAAGTTCAGCTACAGCTGGTGTTCAAAATGTCCTCCTTGTTCACGGACACAAGACCGCAGACGTGGATGCTACTGTTTGATGGCCCGGTCGATGATCACGTGGTCAAACAGCTGCCACTCTTCAATCAGGTGATCAACGTCAGAAATGCGGAAACGATAAACGCGCTCCTCCAGTACACTCCAGATTTGATAGTCAACTGGATTGAGGTCTGGACTGTTCGGCGGCCACAGCTGCGGGGATATGAAGTCGGGTGTCTCCCGGGATAGCAGAGCAATAGTCTCACGTGCTCGGTGCGCAAGGGCACTGTCTTGTTGAATGTGAAGTAGCCGCCCGATGAAAAGTAGACCCGTAAACGTTTGTCAAAAATTTGTACGTTGGAAATTTACCCTTTTCAGTATTGCATCTCAAACGTTGATAAACTCACCAACATTTCCAAACGGCGTTACGATTTGGTGGTAATATGGCTAATGTTGTTGTTTTAAAATTTCAGGCAAATGCTAAAAGATTTGACCGAGTTATGACACTTTTTCTTGGGGTCTACTTTTCATCGGGACACAGTGTACACATCCCATCAAGAGTCAATATCTTCATTAAGAACTTGAACAAACAAAACAAACACAGGACCAGTTTAACCCAACAGCCACTTATACTCTGAGTCCCAAACTGGTCCAATCTTAAGTTTATTTATTTCTAATATCTTTTTAATGCCACTATCTATTGACAAAGCGTCATCACTGACCAAGAAACTGTTCACTAAGGACTTGACTTACGGACTGCTCTCATGGATATTTGACCTGATAACGGCTTGGCTTTGGTGTGCCACCGGTTGATGCCTTGTGCATTAGACACCGGCGCAATAGAAGTTACTAATTATAACTGACGACTTGTGATTGCTTTGGGAATGGTCGGAACCTGCACACTCCATGAAACACTACACAACTGAGCCACTGTGTTACACTTGATTTAACCAGATCACACAGAAGAAGTTTATCATCAAATGCAGCCTTAAAGAACAAACTACATCTCATTAAAATTCAAATCTCTATGGTAAGGTAAAACTAGGGTTCGTTGCAACTCTGCAGTAATACCATTGCATAACGTGCTATTCAAGAGGTTTTAGTAAAACTCAGGCAAAGAGAATAGGCGGAGAATGTTGCTTGAGGCGTCAGTGGCAGATAAGAGCATAGTTTTAGTGAAACCTGTTCCAGAAGTATGTATATACTGGATATGTGGATAGTGATTTCTAAGAGCCCCTTCTATGAACAGATTGCATTTTTTGACAACATTCAATCCAAATAACTTCAAACTAAGGCATCAACTGAAGAAGTGATTACCAATCTAGTAAACTGCAAAGTGAAAAACTAAAAAATATGTCGATAATTTGGACTTGCCATAAAATAGTGCACCAGGCCTACATGTTAGTCTCGCTGTTAAACGTGATACATTTAATAGCCTTCATGATCAAAGATAATTGTCCGTAGCACCATTTGCAGCTCAGAACAATTCAGAGTTTAAATGAGATGCAGTACGTCTCACACACAGCTGCAGTGATAAATCACAAATCAAAGATAACATCACAGATCAACTGCAATACCAGCAATCAAGTGTGTCCGTAAAATCCATGAAATCAGGAATTGATCCGTACTTGTGAAAATGGTCTTCAATCCAGGCCAGTAATCTTGTAATGCAGACAACATACTGCAGCATTAGCAACAGCAGCCACAACACCCGCATTACATGCAGCAGCACAAAAAGCCATATAAACTGATTTTACAGTCTAATGCATTTTTAGACAACATTCAATCCAAATAACTTCAAACTAAGGCATCAACTGAAGAAGTGATTACCAATCTAGTAAACTGCAAAGTGAAAAACTAAAAAATATGTCGATAATTTGGACTTGCCATAAAATAGTGCACCAGGCCTACATGTTAGTCTCGCTGTTAAACGTGATACATTTAATAGCCTTCATGATCAAAGATAATTGTCCGTAGCACCATTTGCAGCTCAGAACAATTCAGAGTTTAAATGAGATGCAGTACGTCTCACACACAGCTGCAGTGATAAATCACAAATCAAAGATAACATCACAGATCAACTGCAATACCAGCAATCAAGTGTGTCCGTAAAATCCATGAAATCAGGAATTGATCCGTACTTGTGAAAATGGTCTTCAATCCAGGCCAGTAATCTTGTAATGCAGACAACATACTGCAGCATTAGCAACAGCAGCCACAACACCCGCATTACATGCAGCAGCACAAAAAGCCATATAAACTGATTTTACAGAGACCATAAAGATAAGCGTACTTGCACTGCTTGGCTTGTTATCAGTCTTTAATTTAAAGAGGACATTCCATATTTAATTTCTTTGTAACATTTTACGATAGCCAACGCAGCTGTTTGGCGACAATGGGTGGAAATGAATGACCTCCATTCTTTTCAGTTCTATCATTTATTTACATAGCTTTGCTATCTCTACACCGATAAAGCATAAATCGAGCAGAGCAGTTGTTGTGACTTGTGACCTACAGGACAAGGTCCCTACACTGTTATTGTCTCAAACGTAACTAGCTGAGGGTCCAATCGATCAATCACTGTGTCAGATTTGTAAATGTAACTGCAGCTTATGTAGCACCAGTGTCTAATGCACAAGGCATCAGCTGATGGTGCACCAAATCAAAGTGCAGCCAGGTCAGTACCCAGAAATTGTCTGCTGAAACAATTGCACACAAAATCCTTGACTGACCCTGACTTTTAACGATATCATGAGAACCCTTAAAATCTGTACATATCAACCATTCAAAAGCAATTTAACAAATTGAATTCCTTATTCAAATACCCTCAGGTACTGAAAAGAAGTAACTGGTGGTCAAGATCGACAACAGTAGAGTGACTGGGTATAAGGAACACTGCAAACAAATCCGACCTAGATAAAGTGCTTAGCCAGAATTTAATCAGTTGACAGCTTAACTCTTTCTAAACTAACAACTGGTAATTGAGTTTAATTCAGTTTATCTGAATCCTCAACCAGATAACAATTACTGTATTAACCTAATGGGCAACTTAAATGCAGATATTTCACTAGCAACAACATTCTACCAAAGTTATGTTGTAGGTCAGCATACCACAAACTTGGCACAAAGTCATTATACAACCAGTTGTTGTGAGCCATATCAAGAATCCCTTATAATGAGGTCCATGCTATAGTAAATTTGGTTTGTAGTTCCTATAGGTGAATTAATTTTGGGATCTATGTAACTGATCGTGTTAAATTAGAATTGGTGTTAAAATGAACTTAATGAAGCACATTATAATTCACTTCCTTTAAAAAAGCGGCTCAAAACTCGCTATTTCTCCTTGGCTTTCAAGTACTTGGACATCTAACTGTGGCTTCTCCTGGCAGCTGACTATCCACGCCACCCATTAACATTTCAGTGCGACCATCAGTAGCGGCCTTAAACAGTTCTGTCCTATACGCAAGGAAAAAAATGCACCCCTTACTCATAAATGCTGATCAATCAAAATGATGGAACTGTGTTATTAATATTTTTATTAATTTATTATAAGTACTTAAACACAAGGTCTTGATTTTCTTGAATTGGCAAGACTGTAAGTTTACAAAAGCGTTAAGGGAATTATCTTGCCGGAATTTGCCGCCCCTTGAAAAATGCCGCTCTAGGCAGCCGCCTATATCTAAAGCTGGCACTGGTGACCAGACTCATATTAAAAATTTAATTAATACTACTACTAATTAATAATAATATAATGAGTCTCCAGTATACTGGTATCTAGCTACATGTATATACCAACCTCAGAAATGAGTGTGCTGCTGTCTTAGCACAGAAGTTCTGTTGTTAGTGTTATTCTGAATTTATTAAGTGCCATTATTTAATGACACTTCGTCAGTCAATGGCATTGGGCTGCTATGTGTGAAGACCTTGCTTGAGGTCCTAATCACTTCAGGGAGACTTGAACTTGCACCCTGCATTCCAGATCATACCAAATGAGGGTCAAATAATAGGTTGATGTGGCTAATGGACCAATAAATCATCCAAATGACTCTCAGCCATTACTTTAAAGATAACATTGTGCCAAATTTCAAAATTCTTATCCTTTGTACCATCAATGCTGCATCCCTGTTTTGGCTTCTTAGATTACTGCACATCAAAAGTTATTATTCCTCTTAAGTTCTTACGTTAATTTAACTTTCTTAAGATTTAGTTAAACAATTCTCAGATTTGCCAATATTCTATCAAGTTTATTTATTACCCATTATTTTACCAAAAATTGTAAATTGCAAAGTCAACACTTTCAAACCTTATTTATCACACAAATCTGGTCTCAATCACATAAAGCGAAATAATTAACTTCTGGCTTGCAACTTTGGCATTTGGAATGCGTGTACGTGAGTGTGTGCATGCGTGTGTAAATTCACCTTAAGTCATTCATAACCTGTTAATCGTCACCATAAAAATCGTAATCGTAATCATAATCTCAAAATTTCTACAGCACTCCAAAAAGTGAAGTTACGGGAACCAGCTTATTCAACACATAATTGATAGGCAGGGGTGAAAATAAAATACAGTTTATTTTTAAAATTTTATTTAGTTTACTGAAAAATATAGTTTATTTAATCTTGGTAGTGTCTAGATGATTTTGAACTTGGGCCTTGGGATATCTTACAGGGGTCAACCCGAATCCCCGAAACCCGAATCCCCGAAAACGCTGAAAGTACATAAAAGCCCGATATCCCGAAAACAGTTTTACAGAAAGCGGCCGAACTCCTGAAAACTATTCAAAGTTAAATTGTAAACTCTTATACGTGATATAGATATGGAGTGGCCTTGCATTCATCCGACTTCTATTTTCAGTTACATTTTCATCACTAATCGATTTCGGGGATCCGGCCGAAATTCGTTTCGGGGATTTGGGCTGTACCCATCTTACATAGCTATGTAATAAAACCAAAACTGGATTCCTAACCTTTGCTGTAATATTCAACACCACAAGTTGCATAAAATCAGCAGCATCGTAGGCCTATAACGAGTTCTGTATGCGAGGTGGTGAGCATTTTTATAATAAAAAAAGGCGTGTTTACTAAGTCGTCTGTCAATATTTGTGGCTCCATAGCACTTAACATTTGCCGCGACCGAATCTTCGTCTCCCAGATCACGACACCGCACTGCACTGTATCTCACGCACTCGGTTTCGATCAATTCATTGAAACTGAGCAGAGTCGATATAAACACGTGTAGATCTACAGTTTTCTCTCTTATTTACTTTCAGCACAGCAAAACACCGTTTGTTGACTTAGCAGCTGCATATAACGCACGTGCGAGTCACCAACTTACTTACCAACACCAGTTCAAACCATAAAACGAAGTGCGATCGATCAAGGGTCGAACAAACGATTGGATTTACCATGCGTCTTTATAACGTAATGTAAATGTAATTGTTCGTCATCAATTCGGTAGAATTACGCAACAGTAGACAACGTCCAATGAACCAGTACTCACGTGTAACCTTTGTAATCCCCACGTAACGTTGTCCTAGATAACGAATTAAAACTCCAAAGTTCCTGTCAGTTAGTCAAGTTATCCTAGGCTATTCGTAATACATCTTTTCTTTTAAAAAGGGCGGCGTTTCCTTCCCTACTCCCAAACCCCGCCGGTCGCTTAAAAAATAAATAACGAGGATCGTGATCGGCGGGGCCAATAATTGCATCGATCAATGAACATTAATAGCATACGCGCATGTACACGCTGTTCGCTGATGCAATTCGACGCGAATGAATACATAAATAGCTAAATCAGGATCTACTTTCACGCGTTGTAGAAACAGGCGTTATATAATTTCTATTTAAACATCCGCATCATTGTAGAAATTTACTGGTTGGCTGAATACAATTCGTATTATGAGTGTTGGAAATTTCAAAATTTTATGAAAAATGAATTTATAGACTTTCAATAATATAGAAATATGCAAGTCACTGACGTGGCCGCCATTGGTGCGTGCACTTGTGTTCGAGAACCTGTCCGTTCCATCATTGCCTTCTAGATCCCTATGACGTCAACGCGAGTGAATAGGCTAACAGAATAATGCCTACGTATATGAAATCACCCAAAGCACAATAATTCTTATTATAGTATTCACGAAGCACGGTACCGAAAGGGCGGTGTCTTGCACTTAGGCTATAGCCTATTTGCTGTAGAATGTTTTCAAAGCAGTGAAGAGAATGTTGAGCTTTGGTCTACAATGGACATCGATGCAGGACATCCGCCATTGTTATAAGAACACAACAAGAGTTCAATAAGTGCTGAACGAAAGCTGCAACCGTAACCGCAAACTCAGCATTTCTTCAGAGCGACGGCGCTTCATCAAAATCGATGAGCCAGCTAGGGCTTGCTTCGGTTCCGAGCAAAACACCACAAATAGGGGCAGCTAGACAAGCCCACACAGGGGCGTAACTTTGGTCTAAAAAGTGGGGGGTACCAGTCTATTGCATACACGAAGCAAGGCTGAGACTGCGATCTCTGGGAAGGCACAATAATAAAATATTGATTGGCATTGTTCAAAAAGTGGGGGGTGTACGGTACCCCCAGTCCAAAAAGTGGGAGGTACGGGTACCCCTCGTACCCCCACAAACTAGCCTATGAGCCCACATATATTTGCCTACAATATAGACCTATAGATCGGCCTATATCGTATATATATACAAAAGACAAGAAGGAAAATTTTAAGAGACGGGGTAGAACTTTCTAGAGAACTGTAGGCCTATTCCGTTTTATACGTGTTCTCGGTTAACGCCTACTATAATGCTGTAGGTAGGGCATAACCGGAAATCGCCTCGGACATTCACCTCGGCCGAATATCCAGTTTTTCGGCACTGTTCGCCTCGGCAAATACTGTACAGACAAATAGTTGCAAATAAAAATTTTAAACTTAGGCCTATTCATCTAGCATATTCATTTTGAAGAAGAAAAGTACAAAAAAAACACCGGAAGTCCACAACGGAAGTCAAGTTCATTTAATTGATCATTTATATCAAACATTCAAAATGTATTAGTCAGTTATTATAAGTACAAAAATTTATTTCGCTGATTTTTTTATTAGGCCTAAATGAAAATGTTAAGCTTTGAACCTATGGAACAAAATGGTAGTCGTTTCGTACCCGGATCCGGCAAAAATTACACCCAAATACTCGGATTCGGTACTCGGTGGAAAATGTCTGCCCGGTTATGCCCTCCCTGTAGGCCTATTGGCAGTGGCTTCAAATCTCAGGCCCCTCGATTACTCAAATGGCCACTCTGAGGTCTGTTCATAATTATCAGGTTCTGGAAGGGCCCCTATTTTGTCACGTTCAGGCACGAATCCCTCACAATTGCGGACGCGTATTTCGACTCAGTGGCGTCACTATAGGCTGGTGTCACCCGGTGCGGTAAGTCAAGGTGTCACCCTAAAAAAAGTGATGACCTTTTTTAGGAATTCGTCTCCACTAAAAAAGTTAGAAGTCAAATTTTTTTCCGGATTTCATCTCCCAAAAAAGTTGATGACCTTTTTTTTTTTTAGTCATTCGCTTGGTTTTTACTATTTCCATCCTTCTTTTCGGTCTCCACCCATAATACCAGACCAAAACCTGATGACCATTTTTTTGGAATTCGTCTCCCCCAAATTTTTTTTTCTCATCTTGGGTGTCACCCCCCTCTGAGGGTGTCACCCGGTGCGGTCCGCACCCCCCGCACCCCCCTCGTGACGCCACTGTTTCGACTTACGCTATAGTCCTATAGGCCTACTGTGTAGCTATATATAGATCGTGAATGCCGTTTTAACAATGAAGACTACATGCCTATATGCATAGCCCAGTTAGCTTGGTTTGAGCGTAGGGGCCTACGTCTCTATGTGCCCCTATGCGTGCTGCTCGCCTCCCGATGGTGGCGACAGTGGGGGGGGGGACGCGACACTTGAACTGATCTGTGGTCAACAAACAGGTGAAAATATTTGTTGACCTTTTTGTGTTTCTTCCAAATTTCTGGGGACAACTGTATACTGCACACCCCCCCCCCACTATTAAAGGTGGAGTCTTGTCCCCTCCACCCCGGGATCGCCGCCCTTGCCTACGTCGCCTGCAGATGCTCTTAGTAGGCCTATGACTGTCTGGTTATATGCATCTACTTAATATATGCTTTTAGCGGAGCTATAGCTAGGCTACCTTTGCATTCAGTCTTACCTAGAGAAGGTATATTGTCCGGTCAGTTGGCAAATTCTATTACCGTTCTAACCGCACCGTACACGGGGACCTTAAATGGCGTGGCACCAGTGGCGTAACCAGAGCTTCCTAAAAGTTACGCAGCTTCCAAGATTGAGGGGAGAGGTCTGGGGAGGGGGCTGTGCCCCTTCCCCAAGGTAAGAATTTTTTTTATTTAAGGGTTTGTAATGGTGCATTTTGGAGACCATTTTTTGGTTAAAAGTAATAACTTTTACATAACTTAATTCTTTGGCAAATTATATTATTTCATAATTTGGTTTTTGTAAAATGGGTCAGCTGCGAAGTTTCAGCAACCAACGTAGACTAGAAACAGACAGACCCAACATAGTACTGCAATAAACTAAAGCATTGAAATTTTTGCTTTGTACAATGTAAGCCTACATGTGCAGTTTTCAGTTATATATCTGTATGTATGTATGTATGTATGTATGTATGTATGTATGTATGTATGTATGTATGTATGTATGTATGTATGTATGTATGTATGTATGTATGTATGTACGTATATGTATGTATTTGTGTGCATGTATTGTCCTGCACGAAAACCAAAGCTGTCGCCGAAGAACGTTAAGGATCGGCTGAACTTTTGTCATATGTACAAACAGTGAACTTCTGACCAGTGGTGACGCATAATATTATGTTTTAGGATGAGATCACATAATTACACACAATATGACTGCAGGCATCTAACCAGGCACCGAAGGCCATAGTGTGAGAAGCAGTGTCGGGTGCTGGATGGGTTGGGCTCTGGATAATTCCAAAGAACACCACACGAACTTGATCCCGTTCATCAAGTCTTCCTCAGAGAGTTGATTGTGGACAGAGACCTTCTGTTTCATCAAGTCTGGTCTGCTACCAGGCCATGGTTCTCTATAGCAGTGGAACGCGCTTTTGCTTCAGCCAGGATTTGATACCCTTTGTACCTTTGAATTGGTTGTAGTTTAAATACTTTAAAATTCCAATAAAATACGCCTACATAAACGGTCAGTATACTGGAACACCAACCTTTATACAGCTTCTTGCCGGAAAAAGACAGTAAATGGGTATAAAATTATCGAAATATTAACTTTTAAACCATTTTAAACTAGTTAACATAGCAGCAATTTGCTGTCACGATGCTAATAGCAAAAGAAGCGCAATAACTAAGAATTTTCCCAAACACCATCAGAACGTTGGAAAATGTGCCTAATATTGGGTGATCGCAAACTTTTGGCCATGACTAAGCATTTTAAGACGTCGTTGATTTTGACTTAGGCCTAAAGGCCTACACGTGTTCCGATTTTGCCAATAAGGAAAATGGATAAATTTGTTCAAAAACGAAAACGAGTAGATGACATTATCGAAGATAAAATTGCCGTTATGGAGGCACACTTATGGCGTTTCATAATCAGTAACTGGCAGAGTAATAATATTATGTCTAAAATGGCCTCCATGCGAAAAGCGAAAGTGAAGAAGAAATTATAGCACCCCCTCGTTTTAGACCAAAGTTACGCCGCTGTGCGTAGATATATGTCTTAAGACGCTGAATGATCCTTCAACGCTCGCGGTAGAAACGGGCTCAGTCAAGAGAATTTTTAATATTGTGTAAATGTTGGGATACAAGTGATTTGTTTCATCCAAAGTTGTATACAAAGGTCAGCGAGCTGTGACAACTTTGGACTTTTCACTTTTGCTACTGTTAGCAGTTGCTCGTCTCCAGTTTTCACTTTATTTATCGTTTGCTAAAGCGTGCGATTCAAAAAAACCTGTTAAAATCTTTACGCAGTTGCGTAATGCTAGTTACGCGCCTGCGTGGCACGGTGGCACCCATTTAAACGGGTAGCGGTGGTGAAGGATATCTCACCCGATCAATTCATTGCAAAATGAGCAGGGTCAATTAGGTTATAAGGTCACTATATAAACCAGTTGGGCGTGTAATTAACATTCAATCTGAGTATATAACGCACTTGATGTGCATGCCACGCATTCTTGGCTTAAAATTGCTTGTAAACCGAAGCTGTTGTGTAACAAATTTTAGACAAGTGGCAGTTTCATACAGTTTTGCCTCCTATAAGTAGTAGGGCCTACTTACATGTATTATGCACTTTTGGATCTATAATACAGTATTTCGGTCGTAATCGCGGCGTAATTCGATTTGCTCTCAGACGCTTGCACGCAAGCCTGGTGTTATTAAGGAACCAATATAACAATATAGCACAGACGACCCATGAACTATACCGTCCGACGCGTGTATTGTGATTGTGAATACGCAGTGCTGTAGTCTTAGAGCCATTGATAGGTACAGCCTACCCTACATAAAGGTCAATAGTCTAGCATGCCTAGGGCCGCCGGACATGACAAACACTGGGAAGCCCATTTGTGACAAAACGATCCAATTGACGCCAAACATACGACCACTAGGTGTCTTAATACAATAGCTTTACAAACAGCACGATTATTTCTACCATCATATCCGTGTGTATACATGTACTCGGCAAACAGCAAATTAATGCAATGCTGCACGATGCGGTCTGTTTTTGCAATTGTCTAATTCCTCATCAGACTGTTAATAAACTACCTCAGAATCATAGGCACAGACTTTTGCTTTTGTCTCTGGGTGCATCGATCCTCCTTCCTTCCCCTACCCCTTCCCCTCTCTTTAGCGGATCTTCAGAAAAGAAAACTGTTTCCTTGTCAAGGTTTACGAGGTTAGAAAAGTATTGGAAATCGGTGACGTTCTAGTGTTATTATTTTAAATAATAAATTAATAATTTATATATGTACAGACTGTGACTGTGAGATCACGCAATGTTGGGTATCTGTGTTGTAGTTGTACTTCTCAAGTTGTGACATTACCTAAGTGTAAACAATTCGAATTTAAGGTCTGAATTCTTCTGGTGCGATGCACCCACTGAACTTTCTCTCTGGGAGCATTTGCACCCAAGACTCCCAAAGAGTCAGCGCCTATGCTCAGAATGAAAGTATAAAACCTGTTGGTACACATAATTATGGTCAAATACAAAATAATATTCAAATGACAACATTTTCACGTATTTATTAAGCACCACTATATAATGACCAAGCAACAATTGATGGCACAGAGCAAAATAATGTGAGTGGACTTGCTAAAGGTTACTACACATCTGGCATCTCAGCGCAGGCTTGAACCCCTAATTTCTGCATTAGAAGGCGAGCTCTTTAAAAATAGGTTACCATGCCCCACAATAACAAATGTTGCCATCTGCAGTTTCTTTTTCTGAAATAAACACTTCACAAATTGCTCTACATTCTAGAATTTATCCTAACAATGCATTTGGTTCAGTAATGTACTGCCTACGCTACAAGGAACTTCAAAATTGCGATACAACATAATTATCCAATATTTATTAATGAATAGTTAAGCAACAGGCAATACATCATACAAGTACTCAACAAATCGCTTTGCAGACTTGTCTGAACAACAATCAGCTTTGTTAAGCCATTTAACAATCACACTGATAGTCTGATACACTGTAAGTGTGAAACAACTACACCTGGCAGATCAAACTAGCAACTTGCACAAGTGATGAAATTTTTTAAACTGTGTCATCTTAACACTACATGTAAATGGTAATTTACTTTTATTTAGAAATTAGCCTCGGCAGAAATCTTAAACTAGTTTACCTGCATTAATTTCTTTCGTATTCTTGCTTTACACATCATTAAAACAAGCAGAAAGATATAAATTGTTTCACAAGAAACTCAAACAGATCTGTTTAATACTAACTTTAATCGCCAACAATAATTCCAGTACAGTAGTTCAACCAACAGATCATTCTACTATTATTATTATTAGACGAAGTCACATGAATCACAAATTTCAGCATTAGCTCAGTGGCGGATCCAGAGGGGGGCGATTGGGGCGATCGCCCCCCCTAAGAGTCCAAAAAATAAAAATTTTTATATTTAAAATTTAAAAATTTGATATACTATAGTGTACTACAGGATAAACGTCATGTGATTATTATTACGCATGTACAGCGCCGGACAGAAGTTTGAATATTACTTCTACACGCCCTTGCTTTAATCATGCTTTAAACTTGATAAGTAATTTTAATTCCTTCGACCTTGGACGTCCATGAAATCGCCCCCCGTAAAGTAAAAGCCTAGATCCGCCCCTGCATTAGCTTAGCAAGAAGCACAAAAAACCATAAATGTCTTAGAATGTTTTGGCAGCTCCTGATAGCTTTTCCTAAGCTGTGACAATATCGGTGCACCGATGGAAGTAAATGCTCTCTCCCCTAAGGCTTACACCTCTGAATGAATCGTGGGTAGAGACAGACGTCTCGGATGTGGAAGCGGTTCAGCATCCACGTCAGGAATCGCTCCAGTCCCAGCCCATATCCACCATGCGGACACGTTCCATAGACTCGCTGAAAACAAATCGCTACCTTGCTGTAAAATCTTCTTTAATAGAACGCACTAAGCTTTTAACATCCTTCAATATTTAAGATATGGGCCGGATCAATCTTGAATCAAAATCTCTGTGTTGCACCCTTATGCACAAATAAGAGAAATGAGAAAGAGGAGGATAATCGAAACCTTTTGTAAACTGGTAACAGCATTAAATTTCAAAATATATTATGGGATATCCCACAGCTCTTTAGTTAACCACTTGTCACATTCAGAGTGCAGAGATCCACACAAATACACTGACATTAGGACATGCTGATCAACTCATGGCTTAAATAAATAACAGCCATTAGTAAGCTCCAGGACATTTTTCAGACTAACTTTTCTGTTTAAACCCTGAACAGCAGAAAATTATACTGATTGAGCGACAGAAAATTAATTTATTTCAAAACAAATAAATGTACCTTTTCACCAAAACCTATTTTTGCACATGCTTGTCTGTTAAATCAACAACCATTAAGATATCTGTATATTCAAAACACTCGATAGAACACCTCTTAAGCACCTTACAAACAAGCCGTGCACGTAGCTATCCAAAAGATCTAAACAAGGGTGTTTTAAAGGCCAGCCAAATGTATAATTAATGCAAATATTACCTGGTCATTGTACCAGTAGTAAGGTTTTGGATCGATGCCTTCTCGCTTAAAACCTTCCAGTAGTTCCTTTTCATCATAGATACGCATAGATCCACCAACAATTTCACCAACTCCAGGCATCAGGATGTCAACCTAAAATCAGATCAAACAACCAGAAGAAAAAATTAGTAATTACAGTAAAAGTAAATTGCAGAAAGTATAAAAATTAGGCTATTTCCTATGAATAAAGACGCAGCAATTTTCTGTATGAAACATCTGCAGGATATGCTATACTTGAATAATTCGATACATTTATACTTTTTCGGTCGCTGGCCCCGCAACCTGAAATGGCCTTCCTGTTGCACTCCGCCTGGTCCCTACGACTCACACTACCTTGTTTCTTACAAACTTGAAAACTACTCTCTTTAGCCGTGGTTGTACTAGAAGCGCTCCTGAGTAGATCACCTTGACGGGGCGCTATATAAAAGCTCCTTAATAATAATAATTTAAATCACCACAGTGGAAGAAACCAGCTCTAAAATATTCCCTGTATATAACAGAGTGTCAAGTACCAAGAACAGTTACTTCACGAAATCACTAAAGATGTTAGGTTGCAGCTTATATCAAAAAGGTAATCAGCAGCATTTTTCATAAGTGTTAACTCTGCACAGAAATGATCATCGTCGATTGTTATTTTACTTAGCATGCTCACATCAATCTCTACAAAAATCCAGTGCAGGAATGAAAGATACATTTTTTGAGCACTTATCAGACTCACAGATTCTGTAACTCGACGGTCGTCTTTATCTTTCTGCATGTAAAAAGATTTAATCTCCGCAGGGAATCGACACAGCATGATGACTTCATTGATCTGGTCAGTCATTTTCCTCTCAGGCGCCTCGGGAATGTCCTGCAAAACCAAACCATCTAAAGTCAGTATATTTCACAGTTCTACATCCTTCATTAGACTTATCCAAGCAGAAGTTAGACATGACGCAGCATCCAGAGAACCAGAATTATCCAGCGTCAATAAGCAGAAAGGCTAAACAGGTACGAACAACATATGTTCACCATTTACCAGATAAACATCAGTGAAAGTTTAAATGCAACAGACCTATTCATCAACTGGGAAATATGGGCAAACATTAACAATACTTAGAATTAAGAGATCAAGAGATAAGCCATAATGCTAATTAGGGAAACTAAACAAACGTAAGACTAAAATGCAAACAACATAATTTTAGGACTTTGCAGGATACATTCTGAATTTGACAGCAAAATTCTCTACCTACATGTCAGATTTGTTATAATAGCAATTCATAAGCAAATCCTTACATCGCCAAACTCATAGAAAGTGCCATCATCCTTCGTAATGTTGTTGGCTTTCAGATATACAATGGCATCTTTGTAATCCATTCTCTTGAAAGGTCTTTTTGGTGGCTTGAAATCCTTTAATCAATACAGAAAAACAAAGTTACCTTACCTGTAAACACAACAACCTTACAACTAGTTTACATGCTGCTACTTTCATGCTACTGAAAATGCAGTGAATACAATAAGTCAAGGCAAAAAGAAGCAAAGGAAAGAATTAACAGGAACATTCCAACAATAAAAAATGAAAACTGCTCAGATAACATGGAAAATACACAGAGAATGAAAGTTATGCTGAAAAGCTCCTGACGGATATGACCAAAAATGGTTCATCCGAAAAGATATAAACGTATAAACAAGCATGAAATAACAAACCGAAAACTACAACAGATAATCAACATCAACGTCAACCACCCTCGATGCCACACGATCCAGTAAAACCTACGAACTGATGACGTTATATCTGCCAGCTCAAATGGTTAGTGGCTTCATTTTGTAGTGACTCCTTGACTGATGTCCTGTGCAACATAATAGTGCTACTGAAGTCTTTAGAAAAAATCAGTTTATTCCTCCTTAAAGCCATTCAACTGTTACCAACATATGTAATAACTGCAACGTAATTTTATATTTGATGCAAACACTCGTCTTTATACAAAGCCTCACAAGACATTGCCGCTTCATCGAAGGCAAATGCTTCTCGTGGTGTTGTTCTTTACGAAACCTCTCAACGTCAGCAACATTTTTTTAACAGCGATATACTAGCACCATGACACAAACAAGCACGACGTTCAAGTAAAATAAAAATTGTTCCCTTGTATACAGTTTAATAATAATGTAGTGGGCAATATTGAATTGATTACACACTGGGTTGATGTCATAGAGGAGATGGGCAAACGGCGACTTGAGGACTCGGTCCACAGTGTCACAGACGAGATCTTCTAAACGATTCAGCATATCTTCAAAGGTAATGAACGGACACTCTGCCTCGACGTGAGTATATCTAAACACAAAACCAATTCACATCTGGAATCTGCCGACTGCTTTTTACATCCGGTACATCTCACTAAATAGCGCTGATAAATACAAACAGTTTAGTTAAATGCTAAATGTTGCAAGCATTTAACTCCAATAATCAAGTGACTGCTAACATATCAGTCCACAGCTTATGTTTCAATTACGTCTTTAAAACCTAATTCAACTTATCAACACTTAAAAACCCAGTAAACCCAAAAACCTAGCTGATTTAAATACCAGACTTAACAATATTAAACACCGTACTATCACAGTACTTAAAAACACAAGGGGTTTCAAATTAAAGATTTAAAAAGGCAACGAATTCATAAGGCCAACTATTCAAGGACCACTGCTTACGTTACAAACATTCGTCAAATGTACCCATTTGCCAATGGGACCATGTCTGCTTAGATCAATCACACCAGGGTTTGGGGTAGGGCCATGACTGGCATTGCCCTTGTTTATCTATCCTTGTACACCTTCTCTCTTCCGTATCTAACCTTGGAGTGATGGCCAAAGTGCCTCTTCCCTGGATCTGCCCATGGCTGCAGCAGAACATTGTGGCTACATCATACATAGCTCAACATGTTCAAAGACACGTGTACACCAACGTCACATAAGCATATCAAATTCACATAAATCGCATAAACTCTGATGATGAAAATGGGCATTTACTCAGCTAGATGGCGCCTGGTTCTCGACAGTTCGGCTCTGTACGACTGTGCAATACAGAAAACATCGCCCATTGAAGGCAGACACGTCTCAAGGTAGAGCTGAGATGACTGGGTCAAGTAAGCCTAACCAAAACAATGTACTGTATTGTAAAGACCAAATCAAACTTTGCATTGCAATGTAAAGAATAAGTAAACAAGATATTTGTAAAGAATATATGCAAACAAAACATTTTCATATAATGACTAATTCAAACAATAAATTTTTCAAAAGATTAATCAATACACTTAACATGATGATAATGGAGTCATAACTATTTCAGCCACAGCAACTACGTTAAAATTAAGTTTCCATAACATAACATGATTCTGAATGCATAAGACAATGCAGCTAGCGATGAGTTTGCAGTGCGAATAAGTCTGATATGTGCTTTACATTAATACTTTAGCTTGGTACCAGAAAACCCACATGCACATAAGGTCAATTACCTCTTCACCAAAGTAATCAAACTTGAACAAAGTTGAACCACCTTCCACCTGAGTTTGCACCATCGTTGGAGGAGTCACCTATAAAAAACCATCCAGCTTAATACTTTAACAATGAGCTGCATTGATTTTCCAGCCGCTTTAAGTACACACTCGTTGCTAAAGGGTTAAAGACCGTACACACTGGATAAATTTTTTATCAGCCTTTGCATTTCCTGAAGGAATGCCTCTAGAATAAATTCATCACACTCAGGAACATCTAACTACCAATGTGTTAGCATGGGCATCCAGGGAGGGGGCAAGAGGGGCATTTGCCCCCTGGATTTTGCAAATATTTTACAAAAATAAAATCTTTTGATTATTATGATTATTACAACAGTCCCAACACGATTTTCAATGCAAACACAATTAATTATTTAGGTAAGTCCTTGACCATTATTTATTTTTAAAGTTGTCACATGTTCTGTGTTCATAAATAGCTATTAAATGCAAAAACGTCATTTTGCTCCCCCCCTAGAAAACTTCCTGCAGGCACCCATGCATGTTAGCAGGGTGAATGATACAGTAGCCTGATATACCAAATACGTGTGCAATGTTCAAACAGTAGTTAAAGTCAGTGCTGAATCAACAGCTGAAAACAAAACCATGAAGTAACAAGGAGACATAAAATAAAACAAAACCAGCATTCTGTTCAGTTTGCTTGTTGTCTCTGAGACCACTAGACACATTTGATGTCACCAAAAGCCCTTAGTTTTGTCTTCAAAGGCAAAACTAACTGCCAGAAACACATTGTCAGAAACCCCACATTGTAATTTAAAATCAGCACTGGCGTAAACTAGTCCAAAATATTTGGGGGAGGGGGAATGTGGTTATTCATTCTACACTTGTTGCATTGGGTGTACAGTCCATCTCAATGAGGTACATGCCCCGGCTGCCCCCCAGAGTCTACGCCTATGAAAATCAGTACCTGAACATAAAATTAACTGTCAAGACAAACGGAAGACATACCTCAACGTAACCTCTGGCAAGATAATGATCTCTGAAACACTGCATCACAACTGACCGCATACGTAATATCTTAGAAGTCTGCAAAAACAAAGCATCCATAATCAAATACATCAGTTTCCAGCAATTTTATACCAGTTTTATATCTTACAGCAGAAGATAGAGAGCCATTGCACCACACTTTGAAACTACATGTATCATACAATTTCTTATCAAAAAAGCAACAAGAAATTTATCTCCTACATCATGAGACCAATCACTTCAATTTTTAAAGTTCATGATAATACTGCCGCAGTTTACTGCCGTTCAGATTAAGATGCGAAATAATTGATTTAAATAAAAAATAAATAACTTTCAACAAGTCCATCTACAGTCTTGTTATACTGTTTACTGCGCAAGACATCAACCAGTGGTGCAACAAAACCACACAATGCCGAGAAAAGATAGTCTTGAGCCGAGTTTGAAATGACGTCAGACTAGGAGAATAGGCGTGGGGAATTATAAAAATTCATGTCCAGGAACCAAAAAAGCTCATTCACCAACCACAGTTCACTGTTCTAGTTCTCAGTTCCAGAGAAAGGCAGACAGACGACCTAACTGAATAGTTACAAGTCTGGGGAATAAGGATTGATTTTACATACTCTGGTTGATTGTTTAGTTGCTGTTTAACAATATACTGTGTCATAACATAGATGGTCAGCATTGCCCTCCTCCTTTATCCAGGCTTGGGACTGGCTACAATTAAGTTTTTTATATACTATCAGTCCCAACTTGATTAGCAGGACCTTGAAAGCTTTTATTTCCACTTTATTTGCTTTCAAATGCCATCTTATACATAATTATTAAATCAAAGAAATTTAAATTGTAAATCTGAGTTACATTTTCTCCTCTGATCATCATGTGGCGGTTGTCGAGCTGGACGTCGACATGAGCTTCTTCATTCAGCAAGTTGTCTGCTCCACCGGCCGGAGCCAAACCAACCACTTCCCAATAGTCAACAGACAACTCGTGATCATCAGGAGCCTATTAACGAAATCAGCAACAACTTAGCACATTCAGTAGTTAGTTAACCACACTCAACACAACTAAGAAAACCACAGCTCTTTGCTGAAAACAAATCACACAAGTTGATAAACAAGTCAATGCATCCACTGTGTCATACTTAATGCACTCAAATTGCAATTGTAATTGAACATTTACATAGCGTTGCTCAATGAACAAACTAGTCACTAGCCTACATGGTGCTAAATGTCATTAAGGACTAGAATGTCGTATCTATTAGCAAAACAAATCACAACTACCATATTGACTGAGAATTAGCAAGACAACATAATATCGGCTGAAGTTGTATTAAGTGTTCGATTACGTCTTACAGCTGCTAAGGCTGCTGAAATCCTTACCTTACAGTGAGTAATCACGACTCACTTATTAAGTAACTAATAAAAGAACAGCAGTTCCTAGAGCTAACTTCTAGAGGGAGCCATGAGTATGAAGTGTTACTCCATTTCTTAGAGATGGTGGGTGGCCAGATCTCTTCTTTGCCGTCTGATCTCACCGACAGTAGTGCACTTTCAGTGTACTCATTTTATACATAATTTCCCTAGGAGGGAGGCACAAGTGAAGCAGAAATCCTGAAATTCCTTTCTGCCCTTGTAGGGATTTAAACTCCTAATCTCTGAGGTGACTGACTGACTGCCTGGCATGCTAACCACTAGACCACAGTCCAATTAAACTGTAAACGTACTGAAAGAGCTGATGAAAGATTGAAGAGTCTGAATTTACCTTCTGCCCTGGAGGAACCTCCTTCAGTGTACCCCACACGCAAACACTTGATTCACACGACAGAACCAAGGCATTGTATGTCTGACACTACGAAACAAGCAAAGTCTTGTTACCATTTTAAGTCTGACACAAGAAATGCACTTATCCAATTTACTAGCCTACAGATTAATAAAGAAATGTACAGCTAATCTTACCATGCATTGCTCACAAGTTGAATTATTTCTGTAAAGATTTTCCTTATATTTCATGAAACAATACAGTGCTAACTGACTCAACTGAACTCTACAATAAGTTTTGAACAAAACTATTGTCTGTTTTGTAAAACACCTAAACAAAAGCTGATTTTATGGTATTATTTGTCAATAACTTTCACTTACAAGTTTATCGGAGAGGATACACTGCAAGAAGCCAGTACCATCTCTGAGCACAACAAACAGCAATCCCTTCCCTGAAAAGCAGACCAAACATTCCAACTCAATATCCGTCATATCTCCATTTTACATTAACATGGTCAAATTCCTAGTACAGATAACAATATATCCGAGGTACAGTACTTTTCAGCGCTAAATATACACAGCAATGTTTTCAGTTGCAGATGTCATGAAGAATCTACATTCTTTGAACTGTGCGTTTCACACTGTAGGGAAGAGTAAGACACAACAGCATGCCATGACATTGTGACCTACACGTAGGTTGCTTGCCGCCACAGAGCAAGCTACAGTTACACAGCAAGATCACAAACTGAACACATAAAGTTAGGGTTCAGTAGAAGCAGAAAAAGAGAAGTAACACTTGGTGAACAATGCAAATTCTTTACTGGCAGGAAAAATTTTATACTCTGTTGCATTGTTTACGATTATGAATTAACACATTCACACAGCACTTGCTTCGCTTTTAATAACTGTGACAATTCACACCACCTTGCTTCCTGAGTCGATGCACCCAACCAAAGACTTTTATTCTCTTGTTACGAAACTGCTTTCCATCTCGTATTTTAATCTGCAGTAAAACACAACATATATATATATATAAATTATATATACAAAAACCCGCTGGTTCTGCAAAGCAGACAGCAAATTCAGAAACCTGATCAACTAATAATAACTAAATAAGAACATACAGAAATGCAGCTTCTAATTCTTCACATTACAAATAAGAATAAACTAGCTTTCAGCTGAAAGTACACTGCTAAACAGGTTATTAATGTTAACACAAACAGTTGTAACCTATCTGTAACACTTTAATGATGACAGTGTACTAAAGTGACTGGGAAACCAATGCAGCTGGTCATTAAGATGCAAAACTGCGATATATATCATACATACCATAACTAGAACTTGAGAAAGAACAGCACTCATCACATTTACTTTACCAATGATAATTAGACATGAGTTCATTTGTATACCAAAGTAAGTCAAAAATATACTGCAAAGATGATTTCACCTGAGTAGCCTCGGGAAGAGTTGGATCCAACGCAATCGTGATTTTCTTTGCCTCTTCCAGGTTCTTTTCACGTCTTATGGCATCCTCTTCCTAAATCAAATCATAAACACAGATTATGCCTACTTCACAGGAAAGGTCTACTTCATAAATAATTATAATCAGTTGTGGACAAGCTCCACCAGAGTAAATCACAGAAAATTTCAACTTATATGAAAACACTAACCTGGGATTAGAATATTTCATGACTTACAACTAACCAGAAAAAACTGGAAACAATTCTGAAATTTATACAGAGAACTCTAAAACTGTGTATAACTTAACTCAATACCTCCCACAAGGAACAGTTTCAGCTTAGCTTATGACACATCTTTTCAGATCTGTAAGATACCTGTGTTTCAGTGTCACTGAGGGGTTCTTATAACGTGCTATATAAGCATTCAGATACATGTGCATTGTGCACATACATCGCTTTTAAATATTTACTGCTTAAAACATTTTCCCATGTACCTGCAACAACAACCATGCATTACACTGCTATGCATTTTAAAAGAAAGAATCAGATGTCTGATTTATTTTTACTGATTTTATACAATTCTGACATCCTGATTTCAAATATGTTGATGAAATTTGGCCATCACGTCACAATTTCGTACAAATCAAATTATAAGTTTATTGAATGTTTACATTATTGAGAAATTATTTTCTCTTTGATACACTGCAGAAAAAAATTATAAGAAAGGTTTATAAAAGTCCTGATGTCAAAATCTTAGAAACAGATGACAGTGCCCAGATGTTTACAATAATTTTATACAAAATATATGGCAAAATCTTGTATACAATGAAACTGAGACATAAACCGTCTTAGGGACAGAAACGTGTTTTCTTAGATTTTCTTACGTGTTCTTCCTCTGACGAACAATCTCTGTTCATCATCCAGAAATATTCCATCAAATCAAAGGGGGTTTCCAGAGAGTAGTCCAAAAGTGGTCCAAGTCCGATTCCAGGGTACCAGATCAGGAGAGGCAGAGTAGCTGTCAAGGCGGGTGTCGTTTACGGCGAGAAGAATTGGAAGGCGGAGGATCAGATGAGTCAGGGTAGGAGTATTTGAAAAGGTGAGACTTCAGTTCTGAGTGGAAAGTCCGGGGGTGATAGATAGAGGAACAAGAGGAGGAGGATGAAGGACGGGTAGCAATGATAATGGAGGCACTGAGAAAGTGCGGAATTCAGGAGGGAGATCATTCCAGAGGCGTGGTGCTGTGATGGAAATGGCTCGGTTGGAGAACTTGAGGTGAGTAGTGACTGGGGGTCGAGAAAGACTGAGATAGGACGATGATCGGGTCTGAATGGTGAAGAGATCACGAAGTTACTTGGGCTGGGAATATTGTAGGGAGTTGTAGGATAGTGATAGAACTTTCTAGTGGATTCGCTCTGTGATTTTTAACCAATGGAGTGATTTGAGGATGGGAGTGATATGATGATGTTTGGGCGTTCTAGTGACAGCTCTGGCTAGCGAGTTTTGGATAAGCTGTAGATGCTTGATTTGAGTGGATTCGAGGTTGAGAAAAAGAGAATTTCAGTAATCAAGCTTTGAATGAACAATGGAGGTAGCAATGGTGGAGGCAGTTTTAAGGTCGAGCATGGGTCGTATGCGTCGGAGGTCACGAATGTGCATGAAGCAGGAGCGCGAGAGGTTGGAGATGTGGTTAGAGGAGAGGTGTGGATAAAAAATAACACCAAGATTGCAAACAGGGGAGTCAGCGGTGAAGGTGAGAGACGATGAGTTAGTCGAAAGGTTTATGGAAGGATCAGGGATTTTCTTGATTTGATCAGGAAGGCCTAGGATGATGAATTCAGTTTTGGAAGGGTTAAGGCAGAGGAGATTGGATGACATCCACTCTTAAATAAGGTTAACCACGTTGAGTAGTTGTGTGATGGCGGTGGAAAAAGAGTCTGGGAAGAAGGATATGAAGAGTTGGGTGTCATCTGCATAGAGATGGTGGTCGACAGAGGAGGATTTTATGAGATGGCTTAAGGGTGTGGTATAAAGGATGAAAAGTAGTGGATCCAGGACGGAGCCTTGAGGGACACCACAGGAAAGAGGAAGGGGTTGTGGGCAGTGGCTGGAGGCTTTAACAGAGAAGGATCGGGAAGACAAGTAGGACTGGAACCAGAGTGGAGCAGTATCAGAGACGCTAAACCAAGAAGATAGTCGTTGAAGAAGAAGGCTGTGATCAATGGTGTCAAATGCGGCAGAGATGTCGAGAAAACCCTACGTGATACAGAAAAACGGATATCATTTTTGAAATCAGCAGACTAAAATCTTTTAGAAAAACATGTTTTTGGCAGAACATCAAAAATCATGCATAGCAGTGAATTATTAACTGCAGTCATCATTTTCCCTTCATCGGTATTACCTCCTTCTTCTGGGCATCCTCTACTTTCTTGGTCTCCTTCACGTACAGCTTTGTCATTTTCTTGATCTGAGTTTTTGGAGCGACTTCCCATCGCTGAAAATCAATCAGTAACTTGTAACAGCTCACACAATACACTGCTATGCATTACAAGTTTTATCAATATTTAGGAACGTTTTTTCTTCCTGGGATAACAGGAATCATTCATAATTTAAAAGTGGATTCAGCCAAACACATTTCCAAATATTTCTTATGCAGCTAGAATATGAAAGTCTTCAAAACTATCCTTCTTATACTTAAAAGATTTTAAAATACCAAAATTTGTACATATTTGCATTAGATTAACAACATTCTAGCTCATAAATCATAAATATATCTTATTTAAATGTCTAGCAGTTTCTTGTAAAACTAATAATAGACTTTAAAAGCACTCTTATCCATAAAAATTGTGCTTTCATAAATGTATTTTTGGTTGAATATTTTAATTCAAGCTTCAAACCTTGTCTTCTGCTTTTGAATCCACGTAGATCACAGGAAAAGGTTCACCTTTACCCCAGTGTTTCATTGCCTGATAAGCAAATACAAAGAGTAAACTTATATTTTTACACTTAGAACTAAAACAACAAACACTCCTTAGGGTTTCAACGTAACGAAGATCAGGCAGTGAAGAAAGTTGGAGCAGCACATTTATCGTGAATGTCAATACTGAATGCAGTCATCTCATAATCATATTAACAAATTCTGTAAACATGTTATAACGGACAGATCTGACCTAGAAAATTTTAGGCCACAGGCAAGGGTTCCCCATGCATGTAAGCATCAATATACACAACGGAATATTTTATAACATCATTTAAGTACTTCGCAAACATGCTCCAAACTAAGTGATAAAGATCCCTGGCCCTCACTAACAATTTACTGTTTCACAGAAAATCTTCAACAGAATTTTGACAAGCCAACATATTATGTCACAGATTTCACTGTATAAAACAGAAGATTCAAGAACAATTACACAGTAAAGTAACCGATATCTTAAGCATGGGGAGCTTTTCACTAGACTCAGTGAAAGCTCCCCATGCTTAAGATATTAGAGAAATTACAAGAGATTTGTCTGTATGAGATTGCTGACATCTTGTAAGATTTACTTTTAACCTTTGGATACAAAAACAAAACAGATTCTTCACAGCATAATAAAATGTATCCTTCCAACATCGGGAAAACTTTCAGGTTTATTTCTCAGTGCAGGCCACTGATTAAGTATCATAATTTTTCTTGTACTTCCAAATCAGAAACTAATAACCAAATTATAACGAACCAAAGGTCGAATCTGTCAGTTGTGACAAATAAAATACCAGTTAATAAGGCTCATAAATGACCATATTACACTGTGATACCTGCAGAATTGTTTTAAGTGGATTCTTCTCAGTTCCATCCCCAGTTTCATCTGATCCTTCTTTCTCAGATGTGTATAACTCACCTACAAATTAAATAAAACCTTCAAATACATCTATGGCCTGTAATACACAGAAAATTTTTCTGATCCATTAAGTCATATCAGACTCCTTGCATCAGATAACTTTAATGAAAGCTTTTCAGACGGATCCTACCAAGGGGTAATTTGGCCCAAAAGTTGTGTTATTCCCTTCTACTCTGTCCCTTCATTCCAACTTCAATCCTTTTTCCTCTTACACATCTCTCTGTTGCTGTCTCCTCTCTCCTCCTTTCACCTTGCAAAACAGGCTGCACCTATGTTGTAATAAGTACTGCAGTGATATAACTTGCACAATCAAAGTTTCCGCTCTAACTGCTTCAGTAGTCACCGCCTGTCAGAACAACTGCTCTCAAACTGAGAAAACCTAAAATCCAAGAGTATACATACAGTCTTTGATTTTTTTATGATAAAAGATGTTTTATAAAAAAGTAGTCTTGACAGTCACAAAGTGGTGGCAGTCGCACAAAATCATCAGAATATAAAGCACGCCGAATGTGTTTGCTACGGAAGAATGTGAATAGGCTTTTCAACTTGACAGACTGTTATGATGGAAGATTCTTACACTGTCAGTTACGAGATTAAAAATTCAACCATGGAATTTCTAACAGTAGCCTAATTCGAACTGATAAATGCCACAAAATATAGAACTGGCTTCCACCTAAGGTAAGCAATAAAGTAACGTAAGGCGTTTAACTACCATGCGTTGCAAGCATGAATATGTCCACAACCGGCACGAATCTGAAAGTATGGAGTAAAAGCGTGATGTAGTAATTGATTCACAAGGTATCTGAACAAAATCTTTCAGAAGCATACCTAAAGCCACATTTTCCATGTTTTCTGCTACCGTTGCCATTTTACTGCAAAGATTAGTTCTGAAACACGTATTTTTATACCGGACAGCCTTCCTCTCTTACAACGATAAAACGTGGATTGCATCAGACCAATGAGATATACTATGTTTATTATATACCTCAATGCATCAGACACGGACACGAAAATTATGGTATTTCATCATCGATTTACAGGATGCCGCCGTCGCAAGGATTTCTGGGCCGTCTGATGAAAACACACCTTGTATTTCATATCGCACTATAACTCTGTATATCGTAATCCTAATCGTAAACGTAGAATTAACATTTCTAAAGCGCCACTTAAAGCTAAGTGAAGGGCAACAACTTATTCACCAATGCTGCGCCGAAGCAGAAGGGTTTTCAAGACATAGGCTATCAAATGGAGATCAAAGTCCGGTTGCCAGAAAGACCAAGCTACGATTTCCGAAATTAAACATTATTAAATCAATGTCATTAAAATAATTTCTACAAAAATAAGAAATTTATTTAAGAAAACAAAAAATATAAACTTTGAGGTTTTCTGTTTTTTTTAAAAAAACACAAAACAACTTTTTTCACCTCTGGCTATGGCAGCTTTCGCTTAGGCCGAGGAAGATTAGAAAGGCTATAAAATTATATGGATCAAATGCATCAGGATAGAAATGTCTGAAGAGGTGACACTTTAACTGCGAGTGGATCATAAATGCATCATAATGTAAATAGCCGAAATTTCTGTATGGCCTAGGTCTAGGATCGGCCCTAAGAATTCTTTAACCCAACCTCGTTGCAACTATAGCCTTTCAAAAGCCATCTAAAGCGAGATCAGCAGCACTATTGCATGTGCTAGAATCAGGGTCCGATTTGTCAAAAAAGAAGCAGGGGGGTCGGAAATCTATAAAAAATAATTTAAAATTTTTTAAACCATGATTAATTTTTTACTCGTTATTTTTTAAATGAAGTTAATGAACTTTCATGATATGTCAAGATTCTGCAATGACCAACAGTCAACTACGATGCAAACATGACATGAAAAACAATTTAAAAATTAAAAATTAAAAGGAGTTTTCAGTTGCAGTTTTAGTTGAAGAACCAATAGGCACTGGCGGCGATCTTGTTTGACAGGTGGGGGGACGCTTTTGAACTGATCAGGTAAAAAAGAGAAGTTAACAAAGTTAACGCTTTTGAACTGATCTGGTCAAAAGAGAAGTTAGCAAATGTTTTCGCACGATATTTTTTGACCTTTTTCGTGTTTCTTGAAAATTTGGGGGGTCAAATGTATGATGTGTCCCCCACCTCTAACAGTGGTGGTCTTGCTAATAGGAACAACAAATTGTACACACAAGCGTCAGATGTGACTAAATTGCACTGAAAGATGAAATACAATTACACAACGAAAGCTAACAAACCATTGCACCAAGTACTGTCACTGGAAATACTAGCAAAACCAACGAACCAGTGGACCAAGTACACTAGTGCATCACTATGAAAAAAGTTGTGCACTTTTCTTTTGTTCTGGCACAATAGTCGCCATGCCAGTTGGCTCATCTATGGCACCATCGTGCCCAGATTTCAGCCAGGATATAACGTACGTATTTCCTGTCATTCCTGAAATTCCAATGCGTTAGCGATGGCCCGTTAATGCTGATGACCCCCCATATGTTGGCCTTGTTTGTACATGAGTACTCAATCGCAATCTGGGCTGCAGGGCCGGATTTGAATGCTCATTCAGCACTACAGTTTGTGACTATATGAGCACCATGTACATTCATAGCATAATTTCCACATTTTGAAATAAACTTTCAACACCTTGTCAAGTATTAATTTGTAGGCCTACATGAACTGCCTCTGACTTACGTGTATGCTGAGGCATGCGCTACCTGTCTCGTATTTAAACATTTTGAAAAAATAAGAACACTGCATATTATGAGCTCATTGCCAAGGCTTTCATCGAGGTCATCGCCATATATTGCTACATGGATTTTCTGAGTTGTGTATTTCTTCATCATTATATAATTCAAGCCTATATAGAAAACCAAACCTTGAGCATTGTAGTTCGTATGATGCTATAGTCTTCTTGTCAACTCGGTTGTGAATTGATCAACGATGGGCAGAAAATTGTCAATCGGAAACTTCTCTGAAGCAGAGTGCAGGGCTTCTGCAGGGCGCTCGACCATAATCCAATGGTAGGAGACGCAGCCTACGTTTTGAACGTGTTCTTGTTTGAACATTTTCTGCCGTTCCGCAACAGAGTCAGAAGCAGAGTTCTGAGCAGGAACGTTGTTGAACTGGGGATTTTTCAACAACAAATGCAGCACCACCAGTGATATTAGGCTCAGACGAGCCTGCATTTTGACCATCATCCACAGCAGATGTAGCCTACTAATAGCTGTTGCTTGAAGGAAAACAGTCTTTGCAAGTACTTTCTCATTTTGAGATGCTTTTTCTTCACTTACCGCGTTTTTGAGAGCCACTAGGCCGATTAATTGCCCTTATGCCGATCTCCAGTTCTGTTCTTGTCTGTTGGCTGAAATTACGGTACCGAGACTCTTAAAATTATACTATGTAATACTGATTTGCAAACTTAAACTGTATTGTGTAGCCTGATAGAATGCATATAATTTTAAAGGTCGAATCCTATAAAACTGCGTGTCTCAAAGCCACTGTCAGTACAAAATTGACAGCATAGCCTACAGCTGTGCACTGGTCACTATAGATGTGCACTTTAGTGTAGGTCACCCGAGGTCAAAAGCGCATCTCAGACAGAATATACCACTGTCTGCACGACCTTTACCCCGAAACTGGATGCTCGTAGCGTTGAAGCTGATAATTATTGTAACGGAGATGGGTTCCCTCCTTTAAGTTGGTCTGGCGCTTAATGCTTGGCTGATTATTTAGTTCTTGTCATGCACATTATTCGCTTGGAGAACTCTGTTAAATTCGCCGTTGTGTTTGGCGGACATTGTTTTACCATGGTATGGAGAAATTGTGTTAGGGTGATGAGGAATGTAGGCCTACGCCTCAAGACTGTTGACGAACCTTCCTATGTTCGCGTTTGAGAAATATGTTGAATTATTCATGTACTTGCGCCGGATGCTTTTTTGGCTGACTTTTCGCTGGCGCTAGTGTATATTAGATGCTCTGGCAGTCTATTTAGATCGCCATTTAAGTTTTGTCTGTAGGAAGTCTGGCTGATGTTCGTTAATATAAGCTATGAATTTAGTCAGATTTGCAAGGTGGCTGACATTCGCCGGTTCGCCTAGGGCAATTTACGTTCGTCAGAAGTGTAACTTGTCGCCTAACAAAAAGTATATAAGGATCTTGTGTAGAGCATACGCTCTCTCGTCGTTTGTCTGGTCGCTGTCTTGTCGTCGCTCTCGTCGTTGGTTGTTCGCTCTTTCGCTCGTGGATTTTCGTTTGGATCGTTGACATAGCTCTTCGTGGATTTTACAAGTTATCAAGCGCTAGTTTGATATATTATTTGAGGTACAGTGTCGAATAAAGAAGAATTTCGGTCGTTGTGAAATAAAAGAGTTTAACTTTACAGCGAAATACGGTCTTTTCTTATTTTAAATCTTCAGCCAAAAAGCTGAAGTCGAACTCAACGGATATCAGCGACGGTCGTGAGGCATCCTGGGTCGCGACACGAGCCGTCGGCTGCCTTATTGGAAACTCCTTACAGAAGTCCGGTCACCTGGAAGTAGTAGTTACGCGACAAATTGGTACCAGAAGTACGGGTATAGGATTCTGTTCGGAAAAAGACTGTTCGCCGGAAATTCACTGGATTCGACGACTGGTGAGTGACTTTTCAAGATTCCTTCTCTCGAGCGAAAATGACGGACGAAGAGCGAACGATAATTTACTCGTTAGTAGACGTGGGAGAACCGACGCCCTTTCAGCCAAGTACGTCGACCCCTGCGGCGAACAAGACGTCGAGGAGGGCCACCTTTGACCCGGACCAACTGCTGGAAAGCATTGACTTTGACGAGCCGGGATCGACGAAGCCGAAACCGTCGCGCATGAAAAGGGAGCTGCCGAGTACGCCAAAACCGTTGGAGAACGCCGGTATGGTTCTGGGCTATCGAAAAGCACCGATGAAGCCGGGCAAGTTCGACGGGATGGGGTCGTTGGACTCCTTCCTTGCACAATTTGAAGTCTGCTCACGCCACAATGCATGGACTCCGGAGGACAAGGTCGATTACCTGCGGTGCGCTTTGGACAAGGCGGCGACCCAGCTGCTATGGGACTTCGGTTCGCAACCCGATGTCACATACGAAGAACTTGTGGTGCGTCTACGACAACGATACGGCACTGAGGGACAAGCGGAGACCTTCAGAGCGCAGTTGTACTATCGTCGTCAACGCCAAGATGAGACGTTGAGTACCCTTCTCCATGACATACGAAGATTGGTGGTGCTGGCCTACCCAGTACCATCGAACGAGACTACCGAGATAGTCGCGAAAGACGCTTTCCTGGAGGCCCTACGAGATCGAGAGCTGTCGCTGAAAGTTCGGGAACGCGAACCGAAGACGCTAGACGAGGCATATCGCACAGCTCTACGACTGGAAGCCTACCAAAGAACGTCTGAGTCGGTGGATCGGCGGAGACCGCCCGATCGTGTGCGCGGGACCGCCGAGGCCGACGCTGCAAGTCAACTCCAATCTCAACTGGACCGGTTCCTGGCAACGCAGAGGGAGGAGCAGAAGAGATGGCAGCGGGAGATCGAAGCACGGATCGACCGACAATTCGAGAGCTGGACGAGCAACGCGCCGAGGCTCCAAGAAGCGAACCTCGAGGCCAACCAAGGAGCCACCAACTCATCGTCGAACCGGCCTACCCAGGGCCGGACAGCGGTCTGCTTCGGGTGTGGTCGACCTGGCCACATCGTTCGGGACTGTCGTCAGGGACGACGACGGTTCGCCAATCGCACTCCTAACGCCACTACCGCCGGACCGGAGGTGCAAGTCACTGACGGAGACGCTGCAGTGAACCACACCACGCGTACTCGGACGTCCAACAAGGCCAGCAACAACGCAATCTACATCCGGGGATCCATCGACGGAAGGACCCAGCTGTGCCTAATCGACACCGGTTCGGAGGTGAGCCTCGTGCCTTTGTCAGCTGTTGTAGGGTTAGAACTTAAACCTTGTACTCGCTGCTTGATGGCTGCTAACGGGACGGAAATTAATGTCCTAGGGGAGGTCACGGTACCACTTAAGATGTGGCGTGGGTTTGCTTTAACTACAACATTTTTGGTTTCTGATCAGATAGCAGAGGCAATGCTGGGCATGGACTGGCTTCGGCAACACCGCTGCCGCTTGGGCTTTGGGACTGGTGCACTCTTTGTTGGGCGGAAAAGGGTTCCCCTAGTAAAGGGTAATGGATCTGCATGGTGCAGACGGGTTATAGTCGCGGAAGATTTAATTGTTCCGCCGAAGTGCCAACAAGATATCAGCGCAAAAACCCTATATTTGGATTTGAACCAGACGGCACCGGCTTGGATGACTGAGGCCAGAGAGCTTCAGCCGGGAGTCCTTGTTGCCCGAGTACTTGTAGGGGAAGGTGCTGGCACACCACAAATCCGCGTGATTAATTTGACGGAGAAAGTAGTCAGACTAGAAAAAGATAAGCCATTAGGGGGGTTGCACCCAGTACAAGTACAATCTCGTGAGCATAGGATGGAAGATAAGGTGAGTAAGGAGGCCACAGGGGGGTGTCAAAGATGTTTTGATGAGTGACATCCCAGAGGAAGTGCCGGCAGATTCGAGGGAACGTTTGAGTAAGTTGTTGGATGAATACCATGATGTATTTTCACAGAATGAGCGAGACATCGGAAGAACGTCAGCTGCTATGCATCGTATAGACACAGGAAGTGCTGCTCCTGTGCGGCAACCGCTGAGGCGGCAACCTTTTGCGTATAGGGAGGTGATTGATAACCAACTGGAGCAGATGCTGGCAGATGGGATCATAGAGCCTGCAGCGAGCGAGTGGGCAGCCAATGTTGTCTTAGCAAGAAAGAAAGATGGATCGATGAGATTTTGCATCGATTATAGAGGTCTAAATGAGAAGACGAAGAAGGATTCGTATCCTCTGCCTCGTTGTGACGAGTGTTTGGATGCGCTGTCAGGGGCTAGCTGGTATAGTACGCTGGACCTCCGAAGTGGATATCATCAGGTTGGTTTGGATCCGAAGGATTCGGATAAATCTGCTTTCGTCACTCGGAGAGGAACATTTAGGTGGACTGTGATGCCCTATGGATTGTGTAACGCTCCGGCGACGTTTCAAAGACTTATGGACCTGGTCCTTTCTGGATTGAATTTTGAAACGTGCTTGGTGTATCTAGATGATGTTATCATCTTTGGAAAAGACATTGATCAGCACCTAGAGAGGTTGGAACAAATACTGCAAAGGCTAAGGGAGGCGAATTTAAAGCTGAAGCCGAGTAAGTGCCGGCTATTGCGCAGAACGGTTGGTTTCCTGGGACATATAGTGTCGCCAGATGGAGTATCAGTGGATCCGTCAAAAATCTCTGAGGTTACTGAGTGGCCGGTTCCTAGTAAATTAAGAGAGGTTCGTGCATTTTTAGGCCTCTGCTCCTATTACAGGAAATTTGTTAGGGATTTTTCATCACTGGCTGCTACTTTGTTCGCCTTAACTAAGAAGGGTCGTGTGTTTACTTGGACTGAGGAATGTCAGGAGGCATTCGACCGCCTTAAGGCGTTGTTGACGACGGCGCCGGTCTTGACGCTGCCTAAGGAAGGAATGGCCTATGTGTTAGACTGCGACGCGTCTGACATTGGAATTGGGGCTGTGCTTTCACAGAATATTGATGGAGAGGAGAGAGTGATTGCATATGGCAGCCGGCTTCTTTCTGCAGCTGAACAGCGGTACTGCGTTACCAGGAGAGAGTTACTAGCTGTTGTCTACTTCACTAAGTACTATAGACAGTATCTGCTAGGCCGACATTTTGTGTTGAGGACAGACCATGCTGCACTTAGATGGTTACAAAGGACGCCAGAGCCTATAGGACAGCAAGGTAGGTGGCTGGAGAGATTGGCTGAATTTGATTTCGACATCCTGCACCGGCCGGGGCATCGTCATGGAAATGCTGACGCCCTTTCAAGAAAGCCGTGTAGGCAGTGCGGAGCCGAGGGTGAAGTGCTGGCTGTAGCTGCCACTAGGGAAGTTGTGACTGCAACGCCAGAACCGACGGCTGAGGATAGCGATTCTATTCTGAAGGCACAGAGCGAGGATCTGGACTTGAGGATAGTACGCCAGTGGTTAGAGGAGGGAGGACGAGTACCTGACCTTGTTGAAATACTGCATGAGAGCGCGACTGTTAAGGTGTACTGGCACCAGAAAGAAAGCTTGTGCATGAAAGACGGAGTCATGTACAGGAAGCGCATAGATGGAGTCGAGCAGTTGCTATTGCCGAAATCTCTACGTGAAGAGTTTCTCAGGCTAGCGCATACTGGATTAACCGGCGGGCACCTAGGGATCCGTAGGACTAGGATGCAAATTAGGAGAAGGGCATACTGGGTTGGATGGTCGCAAGAGGTGCAGCGGTTTTGTCGACGCTGTCCGCAGTGTTGTCAATATCGGAGAGGTAAGCCTCCGCAGCAAGGCCCTTTACAGCCTTTGCCCACCGGGGAACCATGGGAGCGGTTGTCCATAGACATAACCGGACCACACCCACGCAGTCGTAAGGGGCACCAGTACATCCTCACAATAATGGATAACTTTACAAAATTTGTAGAGGCAGTGCCACTCTATAACCAAGAGGCTAGCTCAGTTGCCAAAGCCCTAGTAGAAACAGTGATTGTCCGGTATGGGGCACCCCTGCAAATTCTCACGGATCAGGGTACAAATTTTGAAAGCCACCTTTTTAAGGAGCTTTGTCGGTTGTTAGGAATAGATAAGGTGAGGACAAGCAGTTATCACCCAAGCTGTAATGGGCTAATAGAGCGTTTTCATCGAACGATGAACGCTATGATAGGCAAAATTATTAGCAGCCATCAGCGGGACTGGAATGAGTTCCTACCCTATGTGCTGGGCGCCTATCGTGCATCTGTCCATGAGGTGACCGGGTACTCACCCAACTACCTCCTCTTCGCCCGTGAAGTGCGCGCTCCCATCGACTTGGTGTATGGGAGACCCACTTCAGCTTGGCCTGCGGGAACCACATACGTTGACTACGTGGAAGACATGGCAAGAAGAATGGAGACGGCTTAGCGAGAAGTTCGGGAGTCTTTGAAACGAGCTGCGGAACGGCGGAAACACGATTATGACCTTCGTGTTCGTCCGATCGCTTTCAACGCAGGAGATAAAGTGTGGTGGTTTTCGCCAAGGAAATTTCAAGGCCGCACTCCTAAATGGACAAAGATGTACTCGGGTCCTTTTACCGTCCTGCGACAGTGTGGACCTGTGAACTATTTGGTGCAACGTTCCAAGAAAACGCAGCCATTTATTACGCATGTCGACAAACTGAAAGCGTATGAGGAGTCTTCGATTGAGCAGGATTCAGAGGACTCGGAGCCAACGGCGGGTCAGCCGCCAGAGGGACCCGGTGAGATGTCGAGGCCACGACGGACGATAACGAAACCCGTCCGATTCCTGTAGCTGCAGTTTTTGGTCCGTTTGTGTGCCGGTGAGGAAAACTTCTACGGAAGCGTTGGACAGGGGGCTCTTTGCCGATTACAGGGGCGGCCTTGCAATTGTGGTTGCCGTGGTGACGCCCGGCGAACTTACCTGTTAAGCTGGACTGCTGAAATGTTCGCTAGCGGCTTGGCGAACAATTATGTTCGTCATACCGTTTTGCCATGGTAGGAGTGAAGAATTGTTCGCTGACGGTCTGGAGAACAATTGGATAAAGTCGAGTTATTCCTTTACGGTGGATGTTGCTGAGTGTTCGCCGAGTGGCTTGAAGAAGGGCTGAACAGGAGCACAGTTCGTCAGTTGGTGAAAAATAGTTGATGAGAGCGGAGGTGCGACAGGAAGAATGCCTCGTACGAAACCTGTGCTATGCGACAAGTGCGGCAGTATGCTTTCTTCGCCGGATGCGTTGCGAAAGCACATTCTAAGAAAACACTCTGCGAAGGTGCGTTCTGTCCGGGAAGTGGTCGCTTATGAAGTTCCCTCAGAAGCTGAACGTGCGACCCCGGTTGGGCGAGAGGTATCCGGTGTTGGTAACGAGTTGAGTGGTGTTGCTAACGATGCTGCGTCGGACGGACTAAGCGAGAATGCTGGACCGGCTGTGGAAATTGTACTTCCTGACGCAAGGGCACTCGATTCTGGTGATTCTCCGGATTTTACCGATGGAAATTTAGACGCTGCATGGACTTGCCTCCCGGAGCCCGCCCGTGATGATCAACCTCCGGTTCCTCCTGGGGCTGGTGTCGAAGGGTCGGGCCACGCTGGGGCTTTGGAAGAGCCTTTTTCGGCGGAGACTGTTTGGGAAGTGGACAAATTGGCCGGCGAATGGGCCGTGCAATGGTCCTGGGACCGTTTCCTGTCGGAGTCACGTCGACGTTGGCCTCGGTGTCCTGAGGCTATCTTCCGAGGACTGTATTTAGCCAAACAGCCATCCACGGAACCGAATCCCATGGACGCTACGGTGTGGTCTCCTCTCCATTTTGGGGAAGACTATGGTTTCCAGGCCTTACTCCAGGACTGGCCTCTAGATTAAGTTGCTGTAAAATCAACAGTTCGTATGTTTTCTTTTAAATATGTAAAATAAAATAAATAAAAAATTAAAAAAAAAAAAAAATAAAAAAAAAAAAAAAATTAAATAATAATAATTTGCTGATAAACATTGACTGTTTAGGTTTGCTTAATTGACTGTTAATTCTGACCCGAAGAGGGCTTCGGCTTTCTTTTTGGTGGGAGGAGGGTGTAACGGAGATGGGTTCCCTCCTTTAAGTTGGTCTGGCGCTTAATGCTTGGCTGATTATTTAGTTCTTGTCATGCACATTATTCGCTTGGAGAACTCTGTTAAATTCGCCGTTGTGTTTGGCGGACATTGTTTTACCATGGTATGGAGAAATTGTGTTAGGGTGATGAGGAATGTACGCCTCAAGACTGTTGACGAACCTTCCTATGTTCGCGTTTGAGAAATATGTTGAATTATTCATGTACTTGCGCCGGATGCTTTTTTGGCTGACTTTTCGCTGGCGCTAGTGTATATTAGATGCTCTGGCAGTCTATTTAGATCGCCATTTAAGTTTTGTCTGTAGGAAGTCTGGCTGATGTTCGTTAATATAAGCTATGAATTTAGTCAGATTTGCAAGGTGGCTGACATTCGCCGGTTCGCCTAGGGCAATTTACGTTCGTCAGAAGTGTAACTTGTCGCCTAACAAAAAGTATATAAGGATCTTGTGTAGAGCATACGCTCTCTCGTCGTTTGTCTGGTCGCTGTCTTGTCGTCGCTCTCGTCGTTGGTTGTTCGCTCTTTCGCTCGTGGATTTTCGTTTGGATCGTTGACATAGCTCTTCGTGGATTTTACAAGTTATCAAGCGCTAGTTTGATATATTATTTGAGGTACAGTGTCGAATAAAGAAGAATTTCGGTCGTTGTGAAATAAAAGAGTTTAACTTTACAGCGAAATACGGTCTTTTCTTATTTTAAATCTTCAGCCAAAAAGCTGAAGTCGAACTCAACGGATATCAGCGACGGTCGTGAGGCATCCTGGGTCGCGACACGAGCCGTCGGCTGCCTTATTGGAAACTCCTTACAGAAGTCCGGTCACCTGGAAGTAGTAGTTACGCGACATTATGCTCGAGGCTAGGATCGAGGCGAGGACCCGGGGCATAAAGGCGCCTTTATCCCGGGATCTTCGCCTGAGGGCGCTGGCTTGTGGAGGGACCTCTGTCCGTTTGTTGTCTTAAAGTAAGATATCTCTCAACAGCTGAAGATGCCACGCTTAAAGCGCTACTCGTGAACAATATTAACGCGATATTTCAAAATTGGGGCACCGACTGGATAATAAATAATTACCCAAAGCTGACAAGGCCGTATTGCTTGCGATTGGTCATAATGGAGTCGTTTCGTTAGGACTGAGGGCAATGAAATTGAGGGGGTCAAGCCGACCCCCCCCGGGGGTCGGCCAAAGGCTTTAAGCAGAGGGGTCAAAAAAAGAAGCAAGGGGGTCCAACCCGTCCAACCCCCCCGACCCCCCCGGCAAATCGGACCCTGGCTAGAATGTAATGTCATGCAATGTAAAAAAATCTCCGAAATTTCTCCGCGCAACACAAAAGCAACGTCAGGGAGACTAGCTTATTATCGGCGCTATATCAATTCAAGTTCGCATGCAATAGCCAGCTGATGTTTTGTTCGTTCCGGTGCGCATTTTCGCCGATCCAAGACCAGTACAGCGAAAAACTTGTAGTTTGGCGTCGGAATTATTGAAATAGCATGACCGATGAAAATTCAAACTCAAACTAGAAGTTGGACGATTGATGAAAATATCACTTATACTCTAAGCTGGATGATCGATGAACACATTAAATAATAAAACTGAAACTAGAAGTTGCATGAGCGATGAAAATAAATCATTAGTGCCGATATTGCTGCCGTGATTGAGCGATGAAAACATTTAATACTAAAACAAACTAGAAGTTGGATGGTTGATGAAAATACAGTTCACACTAGAAGCTGGATGATCGATGAACATATACATGAAACTAGAAGTTGGATGAACGATTATTATTGTATTATTATTTTATCACGTTTACCAGTACAGCAAATATGGGATTTCGCTGTACTGGTCTTGGATCGGCGAAAATGCTTCCGGTGCCAGCTACGTCAGAATCCCGCCCCGGGGAGGATCAAGCCGAAGAGACTGCTCGTACTCTGGCAGTGCCAGTCCCAAGCTTGGATACAGAAGGAGGGAGACGTTAATGATCTTTGTTATCACAATGTCGTTAAACTGAAAACTCCTACAATAGAGATATATTCTTTGAGAAGAATAGTGCGGCAGGAGTAGGATCAGGATAGCATAGCTTGAAGATGTCAGTTTGAGTAAGTTGTTGGTGGAAAGCAACAGAGGATCGAGAGTGTAAGCGGAGGAGAGTTGGAAGTAAAGAGGCGAAATGTCCATAGAGTAGTGGTAACATCACTGGCGTGAGGTGCAGTAGGTAGCGGGATCGCCTCCCGTAGCCCTCTCAAGGTCTACCTCTGCCAGCATGCCCATATCAAGCCCATGTAAAAATTAGGTGGGCTTGGGCTAGAAATTTCATCCCTCAAGAAGGCAAGAGGTGCGGGGGATGAATGGAGACAGGCGCAGGGCAGTCTATCTACCACACATCATCTACTTAGATTCCTTTGTCAATGCTTTTATTTACCAAATGAATGATTGTTACAATTATGACTTCAAGGAATGAATATGGAACCTGGTTTTTCTTAAAACAATGCAGATTCTGTGATATTTCTTTAGTAGGTCATTTTCATTTTATTAACTGTTTAAAAACAGAAGATTTAAATATATTGCATGTACATGTATGTTACATCTATTTATTTATTTTATTTATTCCGGATATTTCTATAGTGCCTCTCGAAGTCTACTACTACTCAGAGGCACTCCCGACTACAGCATCTGATACTGTGCTGGAATTTTCAGGCCGAAGCGCCACGAGCAATTGCGAGTGAAGGACTTGCCCAAGGTCCGTACGCAGCGGCTAGAGTGGGATTCGAACCTGCAACCCTCCGGTCACAAGGTGCCGAACTCACCACTGAGCCACCGTGCCCCACATGTACACTTCAGCATTGACCCTGAACATTATTCTGTAAGTATTTATGATTCAGTCAGTGACAGCTCTAGACAACTTTTTTCGAACTGATTTTTATGTGTTCCAGGTATAAATTAAATGAAATGTTAATAACTAATGTGCCTGTGTTTATTTAATTAAAATTAATGTACTTAGTTGAATAAGGAAACTAAAATTCTTAGTTGAGTGAAGAAGAAAATAAAGTTATCATCAGTTATCAGTCATTACCACACGATCTCAAAAACCATCGTATATTTAGACACTGAGGCTGGTTAAGTGCAGGGAAGTTGAACAACACTTAACATGGCTATTATGACGTGAATAGGCTAGTGCCCTGCACTTGGCCTTTGAGTGGCGCTATAGAAGTTTGGAGATTATGATTACTTGGATGGCAACTATACACAGAATGCCACCCCATATGGGCCACTTGGCTCTTCATCTATCTGGGTCATTAAATTACTAACAAGCACTTTGGGATGGTTAAAATGTATTCCATGTTGTTGGTTTGGTTTACACTTATAGTGCTTGCACTTCAGCCATAAGGTACTTCAACCCCAAGACAGGTTTTGGAGGAAAGGCCATAAAGACATGTAATAATGAAGTTAATTTTACCTAAATATTTGTTGACACTTGACACATGATCTGAAACTCTCAAAAGATGTTGCGTTCTTCAGTGGTCAGGAAAACTGTTCCAAGCAGTCACCCAGAGACTACAAGAACATTTGCCAGACCTTGTGGAGGACTATGGGACATGCTATTGACTCCTATTACGAGGACTGTAGCTGATATCAACACTGGTTTTGTTATATTCCACTTGAATGGATACTAGTAATCTGTTATATCTATAGTCTCATAATGAGAAGGCCAGTCAGTGTCGTGTATGATGACATGCAAATGGGCAAAGTTTACGAACTCTAAAAGTTCTCCATAGCCTCTATATCAGGCTATGGATATCACAGATTAATACATTCACGTGGCAAAGCCTCTAGATCAGGCTGGCAGCAGAGTTAATAACTGACTAGGCCTATTAGCCCTGACTAAGAAGTCGGAACACTTGCCATCAGATGGTAACAGTAATCAACATCCGACACACACACACACACCTACACACACACACACACACACACACACACACACACACACACACACACACACACACACACACACACACATACACACACACCTACACACACACACACACACACACACACATGATCTGCTCGTACGCTTTCTTATAACCTTAATTCTCATCCATCTCGGTCATGTTGAAAGATTTGTTGACATAATGTGGTCCACTGCAGCATGGTTGTGTACTGCAAAGTTATGCAAAATTGCCTTTAAAATTAAATAAAATTTTTATAAATTGTAAGACACTACAGTACATATTAAATATGATGTTTTATTATATACAGGTAATTGTTTATTGCTCAAAAAATAATTATTCGTTGATTGTCTTCATAGAACCCGCAATGCATTTGTTATGTAAACACGACGTTATACGCCTTTGTCGCTCCATGGACTAGATAACTTGTCCAACGGCGTTACATAAGGAGTTTCCTGTCCTTTATATAAAACGTCCTTGGATTCCACACTAACTCTTCCCGTCTGACCTACTGTTCTATGAGCCTCCTTCTAATCCCTTGACAAAACCCACGACAAAATAAACAACAAAACCAACAACCCACGACAAAATAAAAGCACATGACACCAAAAAAAAACACAAACACACGACAAATAAAAACAAACTAACACTACAAAGCATTTAGATTTTGCATTTGTATTCAGTTTAACAACAAAACAAGCAACAACTCAAACAACAAACAACAAAGTAAACATAAAAGTAAACAACAAAACAGACACGAAAGCAAACAACAAACGACAAAGTAACAAAAATAAACAACAAAACAAACAAGACAAAAACACAAAAACTACACAAAGGGCTTACGGGATTCTAAGCCGCGCCAGGGGCCCCCCTGCCTTCACGAGCTTACGGGAGATTAAGCCACGCCAGAGGCTCAGCAGGGGTGTAGTTTTTGATTATTTTGTCTTGATTGTTTTGTTGTCTATTTTGTCACTTTGCCGTTTGTTGTTTGCTTTCGTGTCTGTTTTGTCATTTACTTTTGCAGTTACTTTGTCATTTGTTGTTTGAGTTGTTGCTTATTTTGTCACTAAACTAAAGACAAATACAAAAATCTAAATACTTATAAAAAAATATACAAATACACTACAAAAAACTAAAGACAAATAAAAAAACTAAAACCAAACACAAATAGAACACCAATCCCGACAGTACAGAGCCACCATCCTAACACCCATCCTTCTCGAGCAGGAATCTTGCAGCCAGAAAATCCAAAGGCACCTATCGAAACACAGTAAAATAATGAAGGTTATTATTATTACACGTTATGACAAAATAGTAACATGAAATGAAAGAAAAATTCAAGTCATTTTTCTGGGGTGCGCCCTGTTGGTCAGCATCACACTGACAAACCTCAAGAAGTTTTATGTTCCAGTCTTAAGTCGACCAGGTCTGCGATCATTGCGCTCATCTGCATGGGGAGATATGCAGGTGCCTCGCATCCATATGTAAACTCAAGCTTATTGTTTCTTATCATGACTAGGATCTTCCTCTAGGAACAGTCTTCAGCTTTACATACGTGCTCTTGCGTTTAGCTCTGTTCAGTAAACAATTACAAAATGTATTAAAATGCACTTAAAAATCTAGATGAGTAAGATAGTCATTCGTGCAGCGCCTTTGTGAAGTAGCCGACTTAAAAGGTGCTATATTAAGTGGCTTGATACAAGAAAACAAACATACATACATAAATACACACATACATATATACAAGCAATTCTGTTAAGTACTGATATAATTATAATTGACAATTTATATAGCATCGTTTCTAAGGGCCTATAAATTATTATTATTATTATTATTAATTAGTAACTTCTGTCGCACCGGTATGTAATGCAAAAGGCATCAACCGATGGGACATCAAAACCTTTATGTAGGACATTATGAGCCCTATATAGAAATACATGTGATGTCATATTCTCACTCTAAATTATTTTACCAAATGACAAGTGATGTTGATGGGCAGTGAAGTAAATGTGTTCACTGGAGTTTTAGCTGTTTACATTTGTCATGTAAACATAAATATGAGATAATGGAAAGTAATAGTTACAGCATAATGTGGTTTATTCTACATGAACTTTAATGCTTAGTTTTAACTTCATGCTACAAAAATGGCAGAAGTTACATGATCACTGGTATTTCTCAGTCAAAATTATTTCTAAGCTTTCGTTGTATGTTACATAGGCATATAAAAGCACATCCGTAAAACCAGTAATTAAAAAAATAATATTTATTTATTACAGAGGTCTTATATAGCGCCCCTTCAAGGTTATCTACTCAGGAGCACTGATAACACTGTTCAGTTCAAAATTTACAATGATTACTAACACTCTGGCTTTTCATCAGTCCGTCCAGTAGTTTAAATTCTTGTGAATCTAAACACAACTTATCGCACAGCCTGGCCAAATCAAAAGACCGTGACATTCCAAGATCTTAAAAATTTTAATAAAAGAATATCTTAAACAAACGACCAGGAGAAGAGAACAGTTTACCTCTGTGGAGTTCATTCTCCGGACTTGGAATGGGACTTAAAGAATCGGTCTGTTAGATTGGACTGTCTGAGGCAAGCTTTTTGGTTGAACTTTGAGCTGGGCTGTTGGAGGAAGGATCTTTTGTTGCACTTGCAGTTGGATCCTTTGAGGCTCGATCTTTTAAGCATGACTTTTGGCTGAACTTTCTATAGAAACCTTTATGCGACTGTTAGCGGCGGAGGTTTTGTGTTCATCTGCTTTGCGTTGCATGGAGATCTGAAAGATCCCTTTTTTATTTTTTTTCGTTTTTCCGGACTTGAAATGAGACTTAAAGAGTCAGTCATTTGATTGGACTGAGGGAAGATTTTGGTTGAACTTTGAGCTGGGCTGTTGGAGGATCTTTTGTTGTACTTGCAGTCGGATCCTTTGAAGCTTGATCCTTTGAAGCATGACTTTTGGCTGAATTTGAGGTTGGTAGATCTTTTGAAGTAAGATCTATTGCTAGAATTATGTTTGGATCCTTTGAAGCACCATATGAACTAGTGGTTGGATCTTTGGGAGCATGATCGCTGACTGGACTTTCTTTGTGTGATTGTCAGCGGCAGAGATTCTGTGTTCGTCTGCTTTGCACTGTATGCTTTCAGATCTGAGCAGATCTGAAATCCATGTCTTTTTTTATTTTATTTTTATTTTTTTCGCTTTTGGTCGTTTCTTCTGCCTCTTTGGCATAATAGAAGTGGTTCATGACCGATGGCTGGACCTTCTACAGAAACCCTCGTATGATTGTCAATGGCAGAGGTTCTGTGTTCGTCTGCTTTGCGTTGTATGCTCTCAGATCTGAACAGATGTTGCAGGCTCCTACCATCAACAAAATAACACCACAATAATACCATCACAAACGCCATCAATTCACCAATTTTAAATTGACATTATAAAATTTAGAAAACCGACTTAAGATTAATTCAACATCAGTCTGTCACCCAATCAGTTAATTTCTAATCTCAGTTCAGCTGAGGGTCATAATTATACAGGCAAGTTAATCTGCAAACAGGTAAGGTAAGGCAAATGTAAATTTAAATGTAAATTTAATACAAACTTAACATGGTGCACGTCATCAAGTTTAACATATTGGCAGCTATTCCTAGGGATATTTTAAAGTTATTCATCTTTTGGTAGTAATTGAAAACTTAAGAGATTCTCTTAAAATTTCCCAATAAGACTGAAACACTTTTGACTAAAAGTTATCTGCTATCATTGCCACTGCAACTGTACCTGTTGTGTGAAGGAAAAATGAAATGAGAAGCAAAGAAACAAGACGAAATACTTAAAAGTAATACCTACCTAGAACACAGTTTCAGAGCAGTGCTGCCATCTGGCAGATGAATAGTTAACTCTTGATCCTCGGGGGACGATGCTGTAGTTGCTGCTGCTGAAGGTCCATTCTTTTGGCATATTGTCTCCGGCCCCGTTCTCATGACCGAGTTTTACCAATAGCTGATAACAACATGAAAAAAACTTTTATATGTAGAATGCTCTATTCATATTGACTTGATGACAGTTGTTTATATGTTGTATGTACACCGGAGTGCGTCTTGCAGCCGGTAAAAATAAAGAATATACTTACTTACTTACTTATTTCGTCTGGTTCCTGAGCAGCAGTCAGTGAACATGGAATCGGAGGAGCTGTGCAGCAGCCAAACGCAATTCCTGTGTAGAGATTTTTGATCATTATTATTCTACACTTAGCTACGTCATACACTGTGATACACGGCCTGCTTCAGTCAATCTTCACTCACATCAGATGCAAGCATGGGCGGCGATCCCGGGGGTCGAGCTGGACAGGACCCCCACCCTTAAGAGTGGGGGGACACGCCATACATTGGACCCTAGAAATTTTGAAGAAACACCAAAAAAGGTCATCAACAAAATATTTTTGACCTCATTTTTCGACCAGATCAGTTCAAAACTCTTTTTTGATCAGATCAGTTCAAAACTGTTTCCCCCACCTGTCAAACATGATCGCCGCCACTGCGTGTACCCAGTGCCAATTAACCTCTAGAGACCGTATACTCACCTCACAAAAAATTTATATTTATTTATATTAAAATACTGTAGCGTATACTCACACAACTCTGAAGCGTGTAAACTCACCTTTAATTTGTTTCGGAAAACTAACCGGTAGCGTGTACTCACCTCTAGTTTTACCATTACAGCCCTGGTAATGATCGAGATATGTCGTTCAACAACACCACTCTCTCCATACTGCTTAACAAACACGCTCCTTAATTATCAAAATCAATCATGCTCTTAATCTAACAACCCTTCGTATTTATAATTCCAATCGCCAGGCTTTAAAATCGTTCCGTCGACGCCTTGGGCGCGCTTATAAACGCGCACGTGACCAGGGGCGGATCCAGGGGGCCAATCCGGCCATGGCCCCCCATTTGAAATTTTTATTTATTTACACAGGCGTTTTATGGGCGTTTTATGATGTTTACACAGGCGTGGCCACCCCCGTAGGTGTGGATGAGTCAAATGTTGTACACAGGCAGGGCTGTAGTGGTAAAATTTGAGGTGAGTATGCGCTACCGGTGACCAGCGGCGTAAAAAAAAATTTGAAGACCTTTTTTTAGGAAAAATTTCAGACTTTTCACCAATTCTCAGAAAATTTTCAGACTTTTTACGATTTTGTCTCTGAAAAAGTTGATGACTTTTTTTTTTTTTTTTTTTTTTTTTTTTTTAGTCATTCGCCCTAAAAACCTTTAAAAACCTCTCTTTTTTGAAAAATTTCGTTCCCAGAGGTAAGTATACGCTGTATACCCGCGTATACCCTCGTCTACAGCCATGAGTATACGCTCTCAAATTTCTCTAGAGGTAAGTATACGCTGTATACCCGCGTATACGCTCGACTACAGCCCTGTACACAGGACGTGGGTCCCGTAGATGTAGGCCTAGTAGAAGTAGACTGAAGACATTAAAAAGGTTAATGACTAAAAAAGGTCATCAACTTTTTTGGGATATGAATTCCCAAAAGTTTATTGGTGTAAACTGATTCCTCTCTCCCAGAAGATGGTTGGTATGTATACCCCCCACCCCGATAGACCTTCTGGATCCGCCCCTGCACGTGACCATCAGTCATGTGTTACATTCTGCCCTCAAATCTGCCACAGATAACTAATATCAGCTTCTACAATAGCTACGGCTGAAATGAGGTTTATTCGGATCCTCACTAGTTCATTCCCGATCCTCTATTCCTCGCCCTCTGGAAAACCATAAAGCAACAATACTGTTACCAACTGCTTTATCGGAACTCCGCCAGCCATCTTCCGTCTTCTTCAAGACTTCAACAGCTGAACCGTTCTTTCTTCTTACCGTCTCAAAGTTCCCGAGGACCTAACCGTACGGATTTCGACTTAGGCCCTTTTGCAATAATAATGCGATTTTCCTTAGAAGCGACCATCGTCTGGTGCTCTGTGCATCATCAACACGGCGCTAGAAAAGTTATATTAGATAATTAGACATTTACCTAGGCCTATTCTGGGACCATATTAGTCCCAGGCCTATATCCTATACCTGATTCAATTTGTTATTAAATGAAATGTTCAATTCTTACGTTTAATTTCGACTTCTGCCTGCTTTGATGTTCTGTTCGAGGTTTTCATTCGTGTTGATAAGTCAGTTATTCATCGATTTGCGATTCCTGGATTTAACAATTCTTGTTCGAACCTGAGACTAATATTAGTCCCAGGTCGAACTTCGATGGAATTTGAACATTTTTATGCTCAACGTTTTCGATGATTTCTGGTCAAAATGACAATTTCTTCGCACCAACAGAAATTCCTTTGTCGATTTCCGTCTTCAAAAATGCAGTTTTTCGTCGAATTTCGATTTTTTAAATGACATTTTCGGTAAATTTCTGTTGGAAATGTCTCGTCTCGTCTGATCTGTTCCAAGTCGAGCTATCAGATGTTTATGACGTCATCTGAGCAATTATCGCAAATGACGTCTATATTGCATACACGATTGTACGTCATCAGTATATTGGCGTTCGTTTTATTCTTCAAGTAAGTAAGTAACTTACCGGCCATGGCACATTCTGGCCTACTAGTATATTTTCTTCTACGTCCAAGAGAATCTTTGCTAGACGTAGGCCTATATCGTCTCCTAGCGTAGTAGTAATAGCACGCCCTTAACGATTTGAAAATAGTCTGCTTGCAACGTAAACGATCACGTGTACCCCTAGGCGTAATATTCGGGAGGTACAATGGGTACCCATACGTACCGACTTTTTGACTGAAAGGTACCGTACGTACCGCCAACTTTTCATACCCAGAACAAACAATTTCCATATTATTTCTCAGAAGACCTTCATTTGAGCCCTCAAGACTCAGACAATTAGGCCTACTGAGCATCATCATCATTGTGATCACCATCGATCATCTGCATGGTTATTATTATTATTATTATTCACGGAATTTAAACGGCGCCATTAAATTTATTTCAGTCGCGAAGGGAAATGATACGGAAATTGGGATCCCCCACTTTCTAGACCAAAGTTACGCCCCTAGGGTAAGACTTATTGATAACCATGCAGTAGGCTAATATTGTTGTTGTTGCTTATAAGTGACATTCCTAGCTAAGTTTGCCCACATTTCTGCCTTTATCCGTGAATCCCTCAACTGGCTCCCTGCTCAACAGCGAATTCAGTTTAAAACCCTCACTCTCATGCGTAACTGCCTTATTGCCTCTGCTCCGTCTTACCTAATGAATTTTTTTAACCCAGTTTCTTCCTTGCCTGCGGCTTCCTTTAATTGCGATCTTCGGCTCGCGGCCTTATGGTTGTCCCTCGCATGCGATCTTCCACGGCACAATCCAGAAGTTTCGCCAATGTTGGCCCCTCTGCTTGGAATTGCCTCCCCTTATAATTGTTTCTCCGCCAAGAGCTTCTTGCCCTCTCTCCTCGAGATCTCCAGTTCCGTAGACTCCTTAAAACTTTCCTTTTTGCCGGTGCTGGCATTGATGCGGGTTGAAAGCGCCGCTGATCTGAGTGGCGCTATATAGTTTAGTTTATATAGGCCTATAGTTTTCGGTTACAATTACAAGCTATTGCGCGCCAGGCGGTTTGGGCTTGTCGTTAAAAAAGCCTGTACTAATAACATAATAACAAAATGTGTCCGACTTCATGCGCCAGGACTTTCATTGGCTGCCGTGGTTCCCCTGCGTATCCAGTATAGGATTGTCTCCTTGGTCTGGCGCTGCCAGCTGGGCATCGCCCCAGCCAGGCCAGCCTATCTGAGGTCCCTCTGCCTGCCTGCCGGTGAGACCCGTGGTCGCTCACTGCGCTCTGCGGCGAGGGCGTGCTTGTTGTGCCATTTGCTCGTACTTCCACCATCAAAATCTGGCCCTTTTGGTGGTTGGTCCTGTGGTGTGGAAAAGGTTCCCTCTGGAGCTGCGTCTCCTCCCGAAAACCCAACCCGAGTCTTTCTACACTGCGCTAAAAACTGTTCTTTATGTTCGTGCTGATCAGCCTATCAATTCGCGAGATGGCGCGTTTGTGAAAATGAGATGTAGGACGTGAGGGGCACCTTGCAATGCTGCCGTATAGGCTACAGTTAAAATCCGACTCCTGTAATATGATCATCCGTTCATACTGCTTTTTCATCTCCGTCGCATTCGCCAAATTAAACGCTGTTTAAATGAACACTGCCTTCGTGCCCTGGTCCATTCACTTGTCATGTCCAGGATTGACTATTGTAATTCAGTGCTTTCTGGGCTACCAAAAACTATCCTTGCACCGCTTACCTCTGTATATATCCACACTGCAGCTCGTCTTGTTAAAAACCTCGGCCCTAGAGACCACGTCACCCATTCTCTACAACAGCTTCATTGGTTACTTATTCTTTCAAAATCTGTCTCCTGATGTTCAAGATCATGTCAGGTTCAGCTCCACTGTACTTGTCAACTCTAGTTACACCATGTGTTGCCCTTGAACCAAGACGAGGTTTACGTTCAGCGTCAAAAGGAGACTTTGTGGTCAAAAGATCAAATCTTCAATTTGGAAATAGGATGTTTGAAGTGGCTGGTCCAGCTGAATGGAACTCGATCTCTACCAGAAACAGTTCGAAGATCCACTTCCATAAATACTTTTAAAACCAAACTGAAAACTCATTTATTCTCTAAGTACTATAATTAACTATAAGTACTGCATGGTAACGCGTCCTTTGAGTAAGACTCTTTTTTATTAAGGCGCGTTATAAATATTAGTTGTATTGTATTGTATCGAAGGATAAGCAAACTGGCGAAGAATCTTTTAGGAGTTCATTCCAAAAGAGCAGCAGGGGCGTCTACACCATAGAAACCTTGGAGCAAATGCTCCATCCAAGAAATAAGGGGGGAAAGATTTGTCAGTGTGTGTGCCACCATTTTAGGGGGGGGAAAGAACGGCGAGGGGGAAGAAGAGGGGGAAAAGGACGTTGCTCCAATGACTTAGGGGGGATAGACGCCCCTGAAGAGCAGCATAGACCAGAGTTTCCCAAACTGTGGGTCGCGACCCAAAAGTGGGTCGCGACCCAAAAGTGGGTCGCGAAGCTCTGGCAAGTGGGTCGCCAAATTTTTTGAGAAAAATTTTCTTGCAGCAACAACATTTGGCTATGATTGTGCTATAACTAGCTGGATTGCAATAAACTGTAAACTGTTTTTACCTAAGTTTCCTTTTAACGCTTTAAATTTCCAAGCACTCTATATACGTAAATCAGCATATTTGAATACCAATTTACGAAGCAAAATTTAGTACACAGTGCTTAAATTTACACAGTGGGTACCGAGACTGCTAAGATATCCACAAGTGGGTCGCGATCCAGAGAAGTTTGGGAAGCGCTGGCATAGACCATGGAGCCGTTGCAGAATTTCATAAAGGAGAAGCGCCAAATAAGCTATAGTTTCTCTTACATTCATTTTATGTGGTGCAGAGATATTTAGCTATATACAGGGTGCGGCAAAATAAAGTAATCCCCTGCAGTGTGTTGCAAATTCTGTAGCAACCGCTTAGAATTTTTATATAAAACTTGGTAATGATATTGTCTGTTCACATCTACATATAACTTCCAAATGTTATTTAATAATCTTGAAATATGACAAAGTTATGTTATTTCAAACACGACACCCCCCACGATTTTACATGGTTAAAAATAGTTACTTTGTAAAGAAACAAGAAAATAAATGGTACAACTTGAAATATTTTTACAACAAAGCTTTACGAATTGCACTTTCAATTTTACATTAAGTGTTCAAAGTGTCCACCATTGGCCTGCACGCATGCCTTCAGCCGTTTGGTAAAGTTCTTGATGGCCTTGTTGATCGGCGCCTGTGGCATATCGTCCCATATTGACTGCAAAGCGGCTTTCAACTCGGCGATTGTCTTTGGCTTTGGCTGGAGTTTGTGATACCTTTCCAGCAAGGCTCCCCACACGTGATAGTCAAGGGCAGGGGGTTGAAATCTGGGGAATTTGGTGGCCACTGGTCCTTCTCAATGATCTCAGAACAGTTTGCGTGCAGCCACTTCTGCGTGACACGTGCCGTGTGCGCTGGAGCGCCGTCCTGCTGAAAATGAACCCGACTGGCATCAACTGATTGCAGTCCTCAATGAGCTGCGGAAGCAGTCGACGAAGGTAATACTGAGCGTTAACTTTCGCTTTCTCGTCGATGAAGTGGAGCCGACCTTTACCCCCAAAGCAGACCCCAGCAGACACCATAATGTGTTTTGCAAACTTTTCCCTCTGGACCAGCAAGCGACTTGGCCTGACATCGACCTTCTTTCCTCTTGACCACACGCGGTTGTTCTGGTTGCTGACAGGTGGGTTGAGGTAGTCTAGGTAGAAGTTTTTCTCATCCGTGAGTTCTTTATTTACAAGTTCCTCTGCCAGATGAATTTACGTCACTGTGATGACGTTGCTTTTAAGCTGGTGCCCTGTTTTTTGTTTTCATAATAACTGCTACAGTACAACCAATAACGCAACCGTAAAATTTGCACGTTATAAAGCGTGGGCTTGTCTCTGTTCAAATAGCATAACTTAGTCAATTGTTGTGATAATATAATGTAATTTGGCAATTGTACGTAGATATGAATGACCAATGGCCGTGTAAATTTTCTTATAAAAATCCAACTTCGTTCTTGAGATATCAACCAAACACTGCAGAGGATTACTTTATTTTGTCGCACCCTGTATATTTGGAAATGCAAAATGTTGTCCACGGGTGGTGAGAAGAATAGTACAAAGAACGATACCATGTAACGTTCATGTTATCAGTTCTTTGGCAGATGGCCGACGATAATTGACGCAATGGCGTTGATGTGACCGTGACTTTTTAAAAGTTGGAATTATATAAGAAAATCACATAAAGCTTCTGTGTCTGAAATTTCTCCTGGACGTTTTCTGGTTTTTACTAGTTAAATTGGAGCCATGTACTCGTGGAGTTCTTTCCAGCCTCAAGTGAGTGGCGTAAAAAACGGCCTTGAACGAGGCGCTTTCACAATGTGTTCAATATTACATCAGAGTTGTAACTCGTTTCGGGATTTGCACTCTAGTCGTGGTCACACAGTTGCCTCTGTTTTGTGTAATTTGCAGAGTTTTCATTTTCGCAAATTATACAACGCGTAATTGAAAAGGTGTGATACATTAAATAAGATTCTGTTTCACTTGTGTTCAACTTGTCACAACATCCGTGCCAACAACAGCATTGACTAATATTAAATGAGCTTACTATCGATGACAAGGCCTAGAAAATCATTTAAATTATTTTCATAAAAGTATCTGCCATGACACAACATATGCATGTGTATATCTGAAAATTGATATACAGCATTGAAAGGACCTCTCACAAATACTACAGACATGGTTGTGTGGGGGTCGTCCCGAATCTCCGTAACCCGCATCCTGAAAACGCTGACAATACACAACAGCCCAATTTCCCGAAAACAGTTTTATAGAAAGCGGTTGAAATCCCGAAAACTATTTGAACTCTGATACAGGCCCTTAGCCAGAAATAAAGAGTAGGGTGTCCAAAACCATTCAAAGTCATGACCGCCCAATGCTGCGACCATATGAATTCACGACCGCCCGATGCTGCGACCATACGAGTCCGACTGCAATGAAAAACTTGGATGGTTTGTATGTGTGCACACTGGAGGAGTGTGAAGCAGTCCCTTAAGTTTGAGAGGCAGCCATGGGTATGAAGTTTGAGCCTCTTTGAGGAACGTCATGTTTTTCTTAACCTTGGCCTGTGAAGGGCATTAGCAGTCCTTTCTCTCTCTTGCTGCCTGATCTTTCTAACAACAGCAGACAGTCACTGTACTCGTATTACAGCTGAGTTTGCTGGAGGTTACAAGTAGAGCAGATACTTCAAAACATCTGATTTGGATTTCAAATCCCAGACTCTCAGTTGACAGTATAACATGCTAACCAGTAAACTGCTGCACACACATAAAATGCAGTAAACCGAGAAGGTCTTTGTATATGGTCTTTGTAATGACGTTGATCTGTGTTTCTGTTTTATGTAGATTGCTTGGCCTCTGTCTCAACTGGCACTGGCATGGAGTGCTGTTGGAACTAAGGCCATGTCAGTTGTGCATGGTCGCATCAGCAAGACAAAAGATGAACCACTTCATTCGCCGAAATCCAATTCACTAAACGATGACAAATGTTTTTTAGCAGATGATGTAAGTGGTACATACTACATAATCATTACAATGTGTGAAATGTTTCCACCATTTAATAAATTTGTTTTGTGCAGGTATAAAAATTTAAGAATTTGGTACAAGATTCCGATGCCTATTGAGTTTGTGACCTGTAGGGACTATTAACTGCATCAGATTTCACCATCATCTTCATAACTGTACTTCCTGCATTGATTGTCACATGACCAGTTGCTGCACTCTCGAGTGGGTTGGCTGAAATGAAGTCATGGTCTCGTTACGTTGCTGTTTAGAGTTTCTGTATTCACGAGTAAAGAAACTTGAAAGGTTTGATTCCTTTTAATTTTCTAGTATTTATCTAATATTTTCTATATTGATGAGTTACTTCATTTATGTGAATTGCAGATGCAAAACTTGCTTGAAGAACTTGGGTTAGACAGTTTGACAAATTCTGCAGATCTAAATTCGTTGAATGGTCTCCTCTTTCCAGCTCCTCTTCACGTCTCGTCAGATGTTTCTGCTGCTACATTTTTCCAAAACAGATTTGGTGAGTTAAATTGAAAATTGGTTTGCTTGCAAAACATTATTTTGTATGCAAACATAATTATGTCTCGCAAGCTGCCATTGAGTGTATGTTATGATATACATACATACAAATGGTTGGTGTCAGGAACTGATGATGCTGATGATGTATATGTACTAAACTGTTTTGGTAATATAAACTGTATGATGTTCTGTAATTTTGAGCATACTGTTTGTGTCAAAGGTTTCGCTGAAGAGAGCCTACAAAGAGTTCGATTCGGAGGCACGTCATGTGGATTACCTGCATTTTCTACGCCTCAGTCAGAGACACTGAGAAGTGGCAACAGCAGGCAATCACGTAAGAAATATTCTGCTGATTTCACTTTAAAATGTGAAATATTTGCTACTTATTACATGCTGCTGTCAACAGTAGTCATGGGATTAAAAGAACAGCTGAATATCGTGTGCAGCCTGTGAGTGTTAGATTACTGGTTAACATAGCAGTGATTACTTATGCATTTTATGATAACAGAGCTGTATAAGTGTCCAGATTAGAAAATAATGAATTACCAATTTTTAGATCCTAACAGACTTTGAATACCAGACACAGCGGTGTTTCTTTGTCAGCATTTCTGTGGTAACACCTGTCGGTTTCTTTGTCCTTGGAACTCGTTTTTCTCTTCGTATGTTGCAGCATTTTATTCCAATATTCTTTCCCAGTGATTGCAGTCGTAGTTTGTTTTTTTAGAACTTCAGCAAGTGAGATGGTTTAAGACGCACAGGAGAGAGCAACCGATTGGTTTTGGCCAAACTGCTTCATCATCCGACGATCTCCTCACAGGAATGAAATTTATTAAACATTCTGTAAGTGCTACACGTTAACAGTTTGCGTGAAACAGGCGCGAAACTGTGACATTGGGAAACTTTTTCTAGGTGCACAATTGCGGCTTTATGGGCATGCTTATTAAAGCAGTTGACTTTAGGAAATCAGCAGTATTCCTGCGTAAAGAAGTACATAGTTAATTAGGGCCATAAACGAGCTACAATTTTCTCACCAGTGATTCATGTACACAGTGACATTTGCTGAGATAATAGACCTGAAAGTCAGTGATATGTTTAGTTTTATGATCGTATTTTATGACCACAAAGGCAAACTAAGACAAATTTGGTGTACTATGTTTTTGCAATTTATAGCCGGATAAAGAGTATTTAATGCATGTGTGGGTAGTAGGACCAATAGTACTGTAAGTAGCATTCATGCTAATGATTAATAGAACTTTTCAAACGAAAACGATGCCAGCAATGATTTTGGGTGATCGTAGTCAACTAGACCAGGGCTTTTGTCAGCTTCTGTTTATGCCAATTTGTGTAAAGTATGTACGTGGTAATCATAATCTTTATTGCAACTTATGTAATTAAATTACATTTATGTAAAGCCTCTTAAAAACTCAAAGATGCTGTTCATGAAACTGCTGATTAGGATAAGATCATTGTTGTATCTCCATGCAGGAACTCCAAATTGGCCACACACGTTGAGTACCATAATATATGCATGACTTGTATTGAGCAACATATCATCATCTTAACTTGCTGCAGATGAATTCAGTATAGACAGTTAGTGTTTTAGTGTTTTAATAGGTTGAGAAGAGAATTGACTTTGCATTTGCGTAGAGCTTTTCTTGTGTTGCAGGTTTTTGACAAAATGTCGGGACCAAAGCCTTCAGACAAGTTCAAATCTTTAGTTAGCGAGGCAGATTTAACACCTGCTGTTCAGGACAAACTGAAGATCGCTTTTGCTGAAGGATACATGGCAAAAGACAAGAAGGAATCGCCCGGTACTGTGAGCTCGTGGAGTAGGAGAATCTTGAAGTTTGCCTGGTATGGCCTCATCATTTGGCTTGTGCTGCAGATACTGCAGACGTACACCGCCATTGGAGGTAGTAAGTACTCGACATGCAGAGTATAGTTTCTTATTTTCAATGTATGCTATTGAAGAGTTTAGTGTTAAAAGAGCGGTGGATATTTGATCTGTTTATTGCCTTCTTTGCAAGTTGGTTATGTTTTAACAAGAGAATATTTAGACGTTTTGGATATGCTTTTAGATGTTTTTAGTTTATTGTGTACAGGTTTGTTTTATGTGTTTACTTTATTATGTGATTACTTCTTTAGCACATTTCCTAAGTCTAGAGATGTGTGTGTAAATTTTTAGTTACTTTAATCCTTTAACGATGAGAAGTACTATTTTTACAGTAGCTTTTAGTGCCTCCTCAAAATTACAAATTTATCAGAGAACTTAGAATACATTCAGGGCTCAGTGTAAATGTTGTAATAGAATGTTGGAAAAGTTTCTTTAGTGTGTTAGAATTTTGATAGGAATTGAATTTCGTGTCTGAATGGTCGACTGGATAAATTTTAAAGCCAAATGCGCGGCTGTGTTAATTAATGTAGACATGAAGATCAGTGTTCTAAAAGGCGAACGGTTTGAAGTGAATCCTGAAGAAATTACTGTAACATTCGATGATGTCAAAGGGGTTTGTAGACAAAATTTCTCTACTAGTTCTGTGAATTATTTTTGTTTGTGTTTTGTTAAATGTTTCATTTGAGCCACCATCTGACTGCTGTGATCTTATCCACAGTCTTTGTCGTCTCACTGTAAACGGCTACTGCTGCCTTCTTTCTCCCTCATGCATTGTGCTGTTGCCAGAGATGTATCTGGTGGACACTCTGAAGTGGCAGTATATAAATCACGTTAAAATGTCGTATGTGAGAGAAAACATTTTGGATGTTGTCTTTCATTTTAAATAAATTTAATAAGATTATTTGTTTTAGGAAGTGACACTGATATTGCAAGTATTCTGATTTTGGTTTTCACTTACTTGTTATATAAATCTTTCACGTGCTGGTTTTGTTGTCTGCAGATGGATGAAGCGAAGCAGGAACTAAAAGACATTGTAGAGTTTCTTCGTGATCCTGAGAAGTTCAAGGCGTTGGGAGCAAAGCTGCCAAAAGGTTTGTAACATTTTCTTTTTGCAGAGACGTAGTTAGTGGGGGTGGAGGGGCACATGTGTCCCCGAGCACCAAAGGAAGGGGGCGCCAAAATGAGGGTTAAAATATTTAATTTTACTCTTAATAAAAAAATCCAGGTGTAACCTGATTAGATTACTTACAAACCACTTGTCAGGTATGATTTGGTGCCCCATTGAGCACCAAGGGGCACCATATACTATCTGTGTTTTTCATATTTTATTTAATTAAAATTGAAACTGCCATTCGTTGTATTTAGAAAATGTGAAATAAATAAAGCAGGGAAGTGGGGTGCCAATTTCATAGTTCGTCCCCAGGTGCAAAATATCCTAGCTACGTCGCTGCTTCTTTGGCATCGACTGGAATTTAAATATTGTTACCAAGTGGAGGTGTTCAACTTTTAAGATTGTTGTTCACCATTTTGCAGTGATGTACACATCTTTATTTCAAATTTAGACATATAGCATGGAGATAAATCTTTAAAGAAATTGTATTATGCTATTGTATATGGCTAACTGGAGAGTCAATATGTAAACATGTGGTCAGTTACATAGGTTACCTGCATTTGACCCCTTTTGGGTCTCATGTGTAGCCAGACTTTGGACTATAATAATGTATGTTTTGCTTTACCTGTGAAAAGTTTGGTTACCAAATAAACATCATATCATATCATCTAGTGTTCTACTACATATGTGAAAGTCGGTCGTCTGAATGTTTATAAGAGACATTTCATTTTGTTTTTCAGGTGTCTTGCTAGTTGGTCCACCTGGAATCGGAAAGTCATTACTGGCTCGTGCTGTTGCTGGCGAGAGTGGTGTGCCCTTCTTCCATGCCTCTGGTTCCGAATTCGATGAGATCTTTGTTGGCACTGGAGCTAAACGAGTCAGGCAACTCTTCGGTAAGAACATCACTAACGGATATTTTGTTTCTTGGTGACTTATTGATATACTGCTTGCTTCGTAATGCAAGGCGTGCAGGTTCACGCCTTCTTGAGATGGTCGCTATGTACCATTGCAGAAAGCTATGATAGATTTGTGGTCACATTGGGTTGAGTTTGGGCATAACCAAATGGAAGATGTGTATTTGAAGGAGTGAGTTGAAAGGTTATGGAGAATGAGATGCTAGACTGGTGAAGTTTAAAAGCAGAATTCTTTGTATCCAAAAATATATTACTATTTTGACATGTAGAAGGGAACTTCATATAGAAGTTTTTGGCTAGGAAAGATATAAGTAGCCTGTGTTTTGTCATCTTTTTTAATAATTCTGTGTAACTTTGATAGGATTTTTGTGAACAGAATTGTAAATAGTGTAAAGGCTTTTAGTTCAAAGGCTATCTATACAAGGGCTAAAATATATACTATGTAACATAGCCTGGCAGTCTATACCAGGAGAAAGAAACAGGGAGAAAGAACACTGTCTGTCTTTCATATGTGACATGCATGGGTCCTTGCTAAGTCATTAATGAACAGCTACTTAGTGCCTTCGATTGATGCCTTGTCTGTAGGCATTAATGACTTAGTGGCACTACACAAGTATAAGGGATAGATAAATGAAATAAAGATCTAATTGGGCTTCCATATATTCTTAAACAAAGATGCTCAAAAATTAACATTGTTATTTGTTGTGGTATTTCTGTGTTGAAACTGCTCACCTGGATATCTGTCAGAAAGCTTAATATGGGTGTCAATGAACTTTTAAACGAATTTATCCATAGGTAATAAATAGGCATAGTCATGCAGGATATTTTCATAGATTGAAATGCAGTAATTCTGAACTGGGTGCGTTTCAGATGCTGCTAAGATGCGTGCACCTTGCATTGTCTTCATTGATGAGATCGACACAGTTGGTGCCAAGCGTACCAGTTCACAGATTCATCCATATGCCAATCAGACCATCAACCAACTGCTATCTGAAATGGATGGGTATGCTTCAGTTGCACATCTACATGTATAATACCCTCTCTACGATGACTTGTTTTAAGTATATCCTTCAATCTTTACCTAATCATCTTCTTCCTTATCATTCTTTGGAAAAGAAGACATTGTTTTTATACAGACTTCATGTGAATGAAATTTAAGAAGCATTCTGTAAGTTTAACATATTAAGCTTTACATTTATGAATTCTGTTTACACTAATTTGTGTAACATATGTAATTAATCATCGTAATCTGAATCCTAATGGCGCAGTTATGTAGTTCTTCTTTGAGAAAAGTGCTGTAGAGTTGCTGTCGTGTGACTTTACACAAATTATCAGCTTAACTTAACACACCAGATTTAAACCTATAATGCAGAGGGTAAGGCAGACATGTTTATTTAATAACTTTTGCACACAGTTAAGGAACCTGAATTATCAATCTTTTGAGTCTATCACCCAAGTGGGTCAGACAGTAGGATTAAGACTAAACTTGTTAATAATTGCATAGCTGCAAAGCACTATGATATGATTTAGCATTGTGACTTCTGTTTAGATTTCACCAGAATGCTGGAATTATTGTTCTTGGTGCTACGAACAGGAGAGACAACCTTGATAAGTGAGTTTCGTAGTACAGTTGATGCGGCAGATTCTGTGGCTGTAGTTTTAACATATCGGCGTATTTCTAGTATCATTCTATCACTTTTTAAATGTCATCTTATCTGCAGGGGAGTCGAAATTTCACCTTTTTTGGCCTCTAAGCAACTCTGAACTTATGCTTGGGATCGACTCAGAGACATTCATACGCAGTAGAGGATTTAACCAATGTTAAAATTCTGTTTTTATCAGCGAGGAAATTTGCTGGTGTTCATGGCCTGTTCCATTTAGTTGATTTGAACAAGCAAATTATGTTATTAATTAAATTATTAATTTATTTAATCTGCCTTAATTAATTAATTAAATTATTAATTATCTGTGATTATGGTAACCCTGATTTTCTCTTTTCCGCTGTAGAGCTTTGTTGCGACCGGGTCGTTTCGACGTTGAAGTCCAAGTGTTTACTCCTGATCTTAAGGGCCGGAAGGAGATTCTCGAACACTACATCAGTAAGGTTAAGTTTTCGGATATCGATGTGGATAGGTTGGCACGCGGAACAACTGGATGCACTGGCGCAGATCTGGAAAACTTGGTCAACCAAGCAGCACTCAAGGCAGCCATTGATGGTGATCCTACCATTACCATGGCACACATGGAATATGCAAGAGACAAAGTACTTATGGGTAAGACTCTTTAAGTCTGCCATTAAGCTATAAACATATTGGGGCATTCATAAAGGCTGTGCATTTCAAAACACCATCAAACAGTCATAACTGACGCTATACCCTTTTGATGTCATCATTTTGTATTTGCATGTTGGCTATTTCAATGATTATTATTGCTTGCTGATCAAGCCAATGTAAAATTCTTGTTGCTGATTTAGTTATTTAATGTGAAGCCATAGTGATGAGTACAAAACCAGTTGTTGAATGTTTTAGGTCCAGCAAAGAAGAACAAAATTCCTGATGATGAAGCCAACCTTTTGACGGCGTATCATGAGGCTGGACATACTCTGGTGGCTTACTACACGAAGGATTCCATCCCTATTAACAAAGTCACCATCATCCCAAGGGGACCTAGTCTTGGCCATGTGAGTCTTGCTAGAAACCTCATGACAACTCTTCTTCTGATGACAAACTCAACAAAGTGTAGTCATGTCCATGCAATGCCATGCCTTCCTATCATGAGCTTTCCTCCATGCTGTAGGAAGGCCCAAATTTAGATCTGCAAGATATTTCTCAACAACTCTAGTCCAAGTAATCCAATCCATAAGGGGATATTTCATTGTGGCCACAGGGCCTTCTGGTGGTCCTTATCTGGAGTGCACGCTACAATCCTGAAGAAACAGTGTGTGTTTCGGATAGTGGCATGTTCTCCATGGCTGCTGTTTTCCTCATCACAAGATTGCTAATATGGTCTGAGTAGGGAATCCAAAGGATCCTTCTAATACACCCCTTGTTGAAAGTGTCAAGTGTCGCTGTCAAGGTAAGTAAAGGCCTCAACAACCTCCCGCTCATCCCCTGCAGCCGTTGACGGTAACTGGCTAGATAGGTAATCCGAAATGGTCTGGATTTTGTTCTTTTCCCAGTTAATTTCCAAACCAAAATCCATGCTCATAACCTCCAGCAACAGGAGTCATACCTCAGTAATGAAACATTGTGTGCATATTCCGAGTCTTTGAGGACTTCCTCTCTGATAGTAGCGCTTACCATGCCACAATGTACTGTTGACCCCATAAGTTTGTGTGTTTAGTGCCGTGAAGAGTTTGGAGCCATCAGATTGCCTGTCATACACTGCAGTGAACTGTAAACCAGTGGTTACCTTCTTTTATATGATCCCTAAAGTCTGTCTGATATTCCTTCCTAACATAAATCCCCACTAATTTTGCAGCAATCCTTCCTGGAGGCCAATGCTTTCTTTTTCTGCCACTTGGGGATCAACTGGGTTGTAGTACAGCTCTACCACCTCCCCAGGCATGATAAGTAATTTAGGAATAAATGATAAAAAATAAATTAGTATTTTCAGCTGAGTGATAATAATTGTTTTGCTTCTTAGCCATTTTTCCATACTCGAGCAATTTTAAATGTTCATGATCAGATCAATTGTTGTCTAATCAGACATTTATGTGAGGCGTGGTGGCTCAGTGGTAAGTTCAGCGCATTGTGACCGGAGGGCTGCAGGTTCGAATCCCACTCTAGGCGTTGCGTACGGACCTTGGGCAAGTCTTTCACTCGCAATTGCTCGTGGCGCTTCGGCGTGAAAATTCCGGCACAGTATCAAATGCTGTTGTCGGGAGCGCCTCTGAGTAGTAGTTGACTTCGAGAGGCGCTATAGAAATATCCGGAATAAAAAAAATTTGAACATTTAAAATAATCAATAAGTGGATGAATGGAGAATATTGTGTTTGCCTCCTAGCAGCATTCTTTTACTTTTAGCAGTTTAGATTCATTAAGTCAAAGAAATAGGCAGTCGTTAATATTTGTTGCTGATTGGTTTATTACGTTCTTATGTTCTGGAACTGTAGACATCTTTTGTGCACGACAAAGAGCCATATCACATTACTCGGGCACAGTTGTTGGCATCAATGGACGTTGCAATGGGTGGTCGAGTTGCTGAGGAAATAGTTTATGGGATAGAGAAAGTAACCGTTGGTAAGTATCTTTCTTTCTTCAATTGGACAGCTTTTATTGCCTTGTGACTGAATTTTAGCAGGTTTTAAAGATTGTCATATTTCCCCAATTGCAAGGAATGAAGGTTTTTCGGTAGTGTCTTTGTGTTAGGCTAAAGCTAAACAGGAATCATAGTGTTTATTATGATGTCAGGCATTAAATATAAACAATTAAGCATTTGAAGATGGTCACTTTAGGGATTAATTTTCACTTATTTAGTATCCGACTCCTGAGGGATTATATTTAACTCGGAGTGGGGGGATTAAGCATTTGCTAATTATTTGTAATGGTGTTGTTTAGATAAGGTTGAATATGGATTTTATTAAGGATTTGTATGAACAAACTATGTTTATATACAGCATACACTTGTAAAATGGTAGTTTAGAGAAAATGTGCATGTGTTATTAGTAGCACCTTTGTATTTTGATTAATAATGCAGGTGCATCACAAGACTTCCAGCATGCTACCGTAATAGCCACGAACATGGTCAAGAAGTTTGGGATGTCAGAAAAAGTAAGATTATTTACAGTATATATTCCAGGCTTAATCTGATTTTATTTTTGATCGCTGAATCACTCGAGAGATTTTATATGTGATGCATCACGACAACATGGTTGTAGACTTGGTTAGGTAACATCTTTATACTTAGAGAGTTTGAAGCAGATAAAATAACCATTGGTAAATCTTGACTTGTTCAGTTAGACTGACTTTTGTTACAATAGCACGGATGACTTTGTGAGGACATTTTGCATTTTTTGCTGAAATGTACAGTCACTCTGGTAGAATTCCTTCTTGTCCAATACTTATGCGGATGGTACTGTGATATTGTAGCTTGGGGTGCGAGTTTTTCACGATGAAGATTTTGATACCGGCATGTCGTTTCTTAAGCTGAATGAAGTTGGCCCAGCAACTACAGAAGCTGTAGACAACGAAATAAAGCGAATCTTGCAGGTTTGTATAAAGATTGTTGAGCTTTACAACTGTCATCTTCATCGTTATGGTGTGGTCCTTTCTGAAGCATGGCTGTTTCCATGTCATGCAGCCAGCTGTCTGTTTTTGGCTCGTGTCCAGGCTATGTGCAACTCAAAACTCGGTGGGCACAGCTTACCTTTTACTGTTCTTGCCCATGGGTGGTGAGGGCATCCAGCAGACCTCTTCCAGCTTCTCAGAGGTCTGGAAATTGTTCGAAAGGCCCTGGCATAGTCTGGGTCACCTCCACACAATGCGTCCAAACAGCAGAATCATCCTTGCATAATTCAACTCCGACAATGGGATGTACGGCGGTATAGTTCCACACTGGTGACTTGCACTGTATAGGGAATGCACAGTGTTTAGATAATTTTGATCTAGTTAGCAAATGCGTTAATCAGACTGTTGCATTAATTTATGGATTGCATAATATTAGTTCTGCTGTTAAAGTAAAACACCTTTACACATAGCAAGATATTATTTTTTTGGTCCGAACTGTGTCAGAACTCGGCATGCTTTCTGATAAATCTGGAATAGTATTACTACCATTAAATTCTTTGTAAGAAAATGTATTTAACAGAAATTGTATTGTAATTGCATAAGTTTGATGAGGTACTTATATTTTGTCATTTTAGGAGTCATATGAAAGAGCACGTGTAATTCTGAAAGCACATCAGACAGAGCATCGGAATCTTGCCCAGGCACTGATGAAGTATGAAACGCTTGACGTACAGGATGTTAAGGACCTAATAGAAGGCAGGGAGCCAGAGTATAAAAAAAATATTGTTTGAGAGACATTGGACTGTTTTATGTGTACAGTTAGTGAAGGAGAGCAGGCATCTTTTTTGTAACATTTGACATTATTCAGTTTCGTATGAACATGAAAATCGTTGCTTTTGATCATCTACTATTTGAATTGTCTTCAGTGTAAAACTGTACAAATACCAACTCTTTCTTGACCTTCATCTTCATATCTTAACTCAGTCTACCTGAACCATTTCGTAACTTAAAATAGCTTTTACTCTGCCATTTTTGTACAGAAGAATTCTATGTTTCTTTTAAATTCTGATGACTTTTGCCACAGGAGAAGAGTGTATTTCTATATGGATATCTGTTGCATGGAGGTGACAATTAGGGCTTGACTACAACAGGAATGTGTTTCAACATGTGTTCTCAACTTGTCATTGCTATCTCTGTAGGCAAATGTATTGTTCTGTGTTGTAAGTGGAGGCATGTGAGAGGCAGCTTTGGACAAAATTGACATATCTGAAACTAGTGTAACATAAACCACTTCACAGTAAAAATTTGTTCAACACATCTCAACCTGTTAGATTAGTTACTGAGGGGTCATTTGAAGCATGCTTTTGTACTATTGCATTATTCCTTGCAAATAATGTTGCAGATTTGTGAAAATAATTTATCGGTGAGCTCATTAGGCTATTTGGCAATAACCGTATACAGACGTGCCCATTAAACTGGTGGTATTATGCTAAAAGTTGAAAGGTTTGCTCACTGGTTTATCTTGTGGTAATTAGGATATTGGTTTATCTTGTGGTAATTAGGATCCTGTTTTCTATAACTTTTATTTTGTATTAATAATTGCTGTGATCAGACACCGATGAATCAGGTTTTGAAGTACTGTTGTTTTTCAAAATTAAACAATATGATTTTAAGTAAGTAAGTAGCCTTTTAGTAATGCAAAACAAAGACATTTTACAAAATAGTTGAAATAAAATATTACTACCACTGGGTCAGGGAAAACTTAACCCAAAATAGCCCATCAGCTATTAGCAGCTACTATACGTGCTTCTGACGCTTGTTTCATTAAGGCTAGTGCGGGCCCAGATGTGGTGATTGCCTATATAGCCATCAGCGTGGGGCTCAATTACAAGTAGAATACAATTTTTTAATGTACTTCAGAAAATGTGGGCCCCTCAAGACTGCAGGCCCAGGTGCTGCAGCACCCTTAGCACCCCCTTAATGCGGGCCTGCTCGTTTCACACTGGACGAAACTCTCAACGTACTGATTTTGTAGGTAGGTTTTTTGGTGAGGTGCTTGAATGTTCATTAATTTTGTCAGTTTTGTGGACTAGAGACTCTAGAGTTAAAAATGTATGGCATCATAATAGCCAGAAAGAGCAGCATCCAGTGATTCCAGTCCTTTAGAACTCAAGTGTAACTGGTCATTCACTAAGGAATAAGGATGTCTGAAAGCGGAAGGAGGTTTCGGTACAGCCTGTGCATACAGAAACCGTACTGCCTTGTAGGAGTGCTGTCGTCAGTAAAGGGGATGAGGTTAATGCCACATGGGGACAATAGGAAGGGGTATCCAAATAGGTAACCAGTCTGAACTAGATTATAATTACTGACACTGTTGCTCAGTCAAAACAAATCGAAATACGTATGGTCAGGTTCAGTTACAGGTAAAGTTCCAAGGATCAAGCAGGTAGACACCACGATGGCTACGGTGAATGATGTGCAGAATTGGAGAACTGATAGATGAAAGGAGGAGAGGAGGAATCTGGTAGGATTTGTTTAAGAGGTGAGTTTTTTAAAGAGACAGATTAGTCAGGGTCGGTTGGCAGCTGCCAAAATGCCACTTGCAGACCTGTGACAAGTAAATATAATTTTTATGAATGACAAGTAGCTTGTAATACAATAATATTATTGGTCGAGATCGTTCGTTCGCTACTTAAAAACGTGTAATTTATATTTACATTTTACTTACATTTTACTTTTCAAGCAAAAGATAATTCTACGTATGTAGTGTCCCATCTAGGCTCATGCGTATACTATCTTCGAAATCTGCAGTGAAACTCATCTATTATCGCTCACGTTATGTCGTGACTTTCTCGCCGGGGTTTCTTGTATAAATAGGGATTTAATCTGTTAAACGCCGTAATATACGAGCATTACTGAGTAAGTTCATAATTGTGCTTTCTATGTTTGTGGGATATTTTAAAAACAACTTGGATGCACATTTGTGAAGTCATTGACTGATCGTAGCACCGGGACGTTTAAAACTCCCCCTCCCCTTATTATAATCATCGTCATCACCACCACCATTACCGTTATTAATTAGCTACTTCTAAACCACCGGTGTCTCTTGCACGAGGTGTTAACCGAGGGCGCACCAAATCGAAGCTTTTAACGGAGGGCGCACCAAATCGAAGCTGTAATGAGGTCAGTATCCAGAAGATCAGTCTACCAATAGAGAGACAGTCTAAGGTAGATAAGCAATTTGAAGGGGGTCGTCCCGAATCCCCGAAACCCGATTCCCCCAAACGTTGAAAATGCACAACATCCCAATTTCCCGAAAACAGTTGTATGGAAAGCGGTCAAAATCCTGAAAACTATTCAATATTGCCAATATAAAATTGGAATGTTTGCAATATAACACCCTGTCTAAAAATGAATTGTTGAAGTTTGAACTCTGTTACATGACATAGACTTAGAAAATCGATTTCTGGGATCCGGCCGAAATTCGTTTCATGGGTTTGGGTTTCGGTTATTCGCTATGTGCCCAAAATTGAAGAAGATAAATTTTAATTAGAGAAAGAACAACACAAATGAATAAGCAGAATGAAGAGATAAAGGGTTAGAATTCCAAAATCTATACAGAGCAACCATTGGCACAGCCATAACTCCGTCTCAGGCTAGTCTTAAATTTGTGTTCCAGCAGATGTATAAGGCAATTTGACCAAATACAAATGCGTCAGAACTTGATTAATATTAGTAATTTTATTTGTCACTGTATGTTCGATGTGAGACAAACTTGCTCTTCTTTTTCATGTCTTTGAAGCAATATGAATTAAACATGCAACAGTTTTCAGATGGCTTCTTTTAGACCTCAAGTCACTTTGCAGACAACCCTATTACTTCCTTTTCATGCACTTATTTCTGCTATCTGATTATTAGAGTATTCGCCTGTCATATATGAAAAAGAAAATGAATGAATTGATAGGAAGAGAAAAGAATTTGTTTATTGGAATCCTTGATTATAAGTCGCATTGCGAGTCAGACAGCGGTTAGTAAGTCTGTCCCTCCCTCCCATCCTCCCTCCCTTGATTGAGCAATAGAGCATTTGCCCTGTATTGCACATAACGAATTGATGTTTAGGCTAATCAGTCTTCGCCTCGTCAGTATTTGCTCTCCCTCCCCCTCCCCGTCAGGCCATCAGTCACATTCCATACCTTCCAGAGCGTTTATTGTAGGACACACAGATCTGGGAAATTATATAAGAGATGTGAAATTTTGCATATTAAATTGCAGACTACATTAGCAATGAGACTAACTCAAGTGCTTCTGAAAGAGAGCTACAGATGGCGCTTCAAAATGGCATGGAAACGACAATCCCAGTATATCGAATCACCACTCATTACTCCATTCAGACATGGGGAAGGTAACCTATTGCAGTCACATTTTCATCTATTACTGTATTATTACCTGTGCATGACAGTTTTAACACAGGCATTGACGTTTTGGTAGAATATTATATGGAATGGCAAAGTTGTATTTGCAACAAATAGACTTAACTTTGGCCTAAGTTGAGGGGAAGTTAATTGCTTATAAGATAATTAATTTTCTCACTCACTGGTAACCAGACTTCTCTGTTTCATCAGCATTGTGTTTGTGTTTTGTTACTCCAAGTTCCTGGGCTGCAGGCTGTAAGTAGCAAAAATTCTAATTATTTAAACTGGTATACCTCCTAGGCTAGTCTGAAGTGTTGTTGTTGCCGTAACTCAGTGCTAAACGTTTGCAGTCTTTATTATCGTAGAGGTGTCCATAGTGAAAGGATCGGACGTTGTGAAACAGATGCCTGATTTTCCAAAATGGAAACCTCCAGTGCCAGATGATATTCAGTTCATGCCACCCAAAACAATTGAGGATCATCCAGATTACAATGAAACTCCTGTCTATGAGTTCTCGCATGATACACAACTTCTCGAAGGTAATGCTCTGTTCTCTGTGTTTTTTAAATTATGAATCAGCCAGTGAGTGGCTGATTAGCTGTAGGATGGTCTGTGAAGTGATCATCAAGAATAGAGTACCTTAGTTTCAAAAACTCGTGCAATAACAGAAGAAATGAAAACTGACGAAGCTATTTTCTGAAGGAATAAAATAGATGAATCATGGTGTTTGAATTAGCCTAAAAATGTGAAACCTTGGATTGTTTTTGCTCAATAATTTTGATTTCATGATTTTTAAGATATTGTTTACATTGTTTCACCATAAAGTCCAGCATATCGTGATCCATCAGATAATTTCTCTTAAATTGTATGGTGAAAGTTATTAGCCTATCACCTGGAATGTTTGCTTCATGCTTGGGAACACAAAAATTACCCCAATTGCCTTGATGCACTTGAGGGAAAAATGGAAACTGCTTATGTTGTTTCTTTCAATTGGACAGGTGGTTTGAAATTAAAAATAAACCTCTGTTATGGTTATTAATTCATATAGTCTATCTTTAAGTGTAACTGTATCTTAAAATCTAGGAGAGAAACAGGCTCTGCTGCTGACAAAGACAAAGCCCTTCTATGAACTGCCATCAACCGTACGCAGCCTAATTGGATGCTTGGAATTGCCAGATCAGGTGAACTATTATCTAAGTCCTTAAGATTTATAAGCAGTGCTTTTTTCTAGATAAAAAGGTTCCGGAACTGAACAATTATGGGCGGGCTAAAATCCCGAGAAAAACGGGATTGGGGGTTAGACGGGGTCTCAATAAACACTGAAAATAGTTCAAAACATCTAAAATTAAAGTAAAATGACTAAATTATTGTTTTCATTACTAAAATAAATAAATTATTTTTTAGTAGCTGAAAAAGGTGCCGGAACGCCGTTCCGGCTGAAAAAAGCACTGTTTATAAGCATGTAGATCGGAAAGTTTCTTGTGTTTTGGAAAATATCAGCAGCTATATTGGCAGGTGATTTAAATAATTGTCGCTACTGAATACAATGAGGTTGTTTGAATTATTAATCAATGTTGCAAATGCACCTAATGTGGATTTCTTTTATAAATTTGAATGTCGTTAAGAAGCCCTGTGTCTTTCAGGATCTGTTGGTGCAGCGTGCCATCATGCAGGCCAACATCTGGAATCCTACAAAAAACAAGTTGCCAAGGAGGTTTAATCCGCGTTTGCCAGGATGGTGTTTCAAAGCTGAGTTTGGAATTCCAAACCTTTTGATAGCGTAAGCTTTCTATTGTCCTTCAGCAGTTTCAAAGTTTACGGATCAATTGACATGTGAAGCTGTGGTCATTGGGGAATGAATGATCTGCTATGTTTGACACTGAAATAGGCTAAGAAGTAATTGTTGTGATTAGTTTTGTTGGTCCTCTGTCTGCTTGTAATCAGATTGATTAATTATTCCTCCTCATCATACATCTAATCTTTCACGCTCATCTTATCTTTTCACTGGTTTTTCATCTTGACCCTATAGTGTTTTAACATCAGAGAGTAAATCTAATTGTGTGTATTCAACAATGCAGCATAGATAATTTTCGTTAGTCAGTTTTTTAATACTCAATTGTATTGTGTAGTTGTCTGGAATAAGTACTACCGAATCTTTGCCTAGCTTTATTTACAGCGATAGTACAAAGGGCATTACTTTCTGTCAATAAGTTTAGGAGCACTGCTGAATTAGAAGCGTGTAAATGTTTTATGATTATATGCTGCAATAAGCACTGAAAATTGATCATACGACTTGGTTGCATTCGCAGCTAACTTAGAATCAACGAGCAGAAGGTTGCAGAGAACATGTCCATCAGACTTAATTTGCTCTTGTATGTATAGAAACTGTTTTAAAGTATTTCTTTGGCTAAAGGTCCATAACTGCAAAGAACCTGTTGCGTTTGTGTGAAACCTTTGGCGGATGGCATCCGGATCTTCTGTCATCACGTCGACAGGCGATTGATTCCTTCCTTTCAGCCTTCTACTACTTCCAAGGTTTGCAAAGGATGACAGTTGTGTAGTTTTATGTTTGGAGACTTTGGTCTTGACTGGCTGTGTTAATAAGATATGGTTTGTTGACTGCTTCTCGTATAAATCAAAACCTGCACAACTGGAATCGCACTGTAACTACCTAGTACACACATGGTTATACTTTCAAGTTGAAAGTACATCGTCTCCACTAAAGTACTTCACTTTGGTTTTTCCATGTCTTGATGCTGGTATGGAGACGGGTGATAGATTTGAAAATGGTCTTGGTTAGGTAATGCTGCTTTGTATTGATGTGATGCTACAACAGTACTTTTGAGGATGTGCTATTGGGCATCCTGCTATGAACTGTTGCGTTGATTCAATTTAGCAAAAAAGAGAAAGTACATTTTAAAGTATGCTAATGTTGTTGTTTGTGACTCAGCTGGAATATTGTTCAACCTTGAGTAGCATGTCATTGGCAGAGGTACTTCATTCATGAGCGAAGACCTAATCCTATCTTTCCTCAGCATTTCGTGATAGCTTACAAAATAATTCATGTATTAGATCGGTTTGTTTTCATATCCATGTTTTCTCATATTTGTTGGTTCAGATCAGAAGCACGTGATGGTTCGTGGTCCGCAGACGGCTACAGTATTTGCCAATCGACCTCTTGAGCCATTTGCTTCACAAGAAGTCGTCGATGAATCTGTGATGTACGAACTTCCTGAACTCTTTCCTCTTGCTCCAACAATTGACCTCAATAAGCAGCATGTATGGAGACCAGAGAACATCACAGGTGAGGCAGAATACATCAGTCTAAACATTTCTAGTCTGGGTGACATAGGAGACATTTCTGCTGACGTGTGTAAGGTTATATCTGGATGAGCATTCTTGGCTGTTCTGGAAATTTAACTGATTATTGGGTTATTGCTTTGTGTTTAACATAGAAATTCTGTAGACCTAGGCAAAAATTGTTCTGCAATGTGCTCGTATTATTAAATATTGTGTTCTTATGATGTCTTCTACATCATATGTCTAGGTGCATAGACAGAAATTTCTGTGCATTAGTTTCTCTAAAACATAAATGTATTTTCTATAAAACTTAAATACGTACATATAAATGTATTTTCTATAAACCTTAGCTGCATACATATAAATCTATTTTCTATAAAATTTAACTACATATATTATAAATGTAATTGGACAGCTTTATATTATTTTGAAGATCCTCTTGAAGGCACTTCGTGCCAGCCTAAACGATGTTTAAGTTGAGTAAGAATCAACTTGTTCATCTGCAAGTAAAAAAGCTTGAAAAGCACAGCTAGATATTCACTTTTGTTGCTTTTTATTCTGTTTAAATTTTAAATACGGATATCTTTTGTGTAACAGGGTTTAGAAATGGATTCGGTCATCCATATCCTCATACCACGATCATGTGCTATGACAACGAGTGGACCGTGTCACAGCGTAACGCCAAAGCTCTCATGTTCTGCTTTGGCCATGCACTGGGCTCTGCTAAGTTGAGATTTGGGGTAAGTGTTGTGTTAGAAGAGTCTAATAATAACATTGTTGACATATGTTAGATGCAGAACAGTAACCAGCCCTGAGGGGCAGCCATGAGTATGAAGAGTGAGCAACTTAATTTTTTCTTGGCCAGAGTGTATTTAGCTTGGTGTCCAGTCGTATTCCTTACCCTCTGATCTTCTCATCAACAGTGTATGGTCAGTGCAGTCATTTATACCCGATTTCGATAGGAGCACAAGGTAGAGCAGAAATTTTGAAACATCTGCCTTGGAAAGGGTTTGAACCTCTGACCTCCACATGCTAACAACTATACTGTCGTGCATCCCCATATGTTACACATAAACTCAAATTGCTTTTCAGCACATGGAGTTTTGTTGATGTTTTGCTGTACCATGCTTTGATTTTCTTACATAAACATCATCTTTCTTATTTCATTATAAAAAAGGGTCTAGGGTAATGTTTAGTTGTTCTTACTGACATTTTGAACGTGCAACAACTGCCAGCTTCAGAAAGGCTTTATCAGTTTATTGCTAAATTGTGTGCACATGCTTTACACATATATCAATACATGGTTAGATGCCACGCTTGGTCTTGAACTAAACAGACATTCCGTGGCAAGACCAAGATGTTAGCTTATAATGTAGAGTAACTCTGAAGGACTCTTGCACGTGTGCTATGCCCATTTCTGTTGTTACAATACATGTCAAATTCAATGCAACAACTTTTGTAGAAAATTATCAATTATTCACAGCAAGTTAGTTGCTTAAAACTTGAATAATATGACAGACGTGACAATAATGCCTCAACATTATGCAATTTCTAGGCTGATGTCAAGACTTTACCGCAGCCAGTTTCAGTTCAATGCGTCTTAACAAACGGAATCAAGTTCCACTTCGCCTGCTTTCAACTGAACACGCTGGACTTTAGCTCCAACAACGGCATAAAAAATCTGGTCTGGTTTGACTCGGACAATGCTCTTTTTAACAAGATTTTGCCCGAGCGAGCCATGCTTCGAAATACGAAGTACGAGGATTACGATCCAGAAGTTTTCAAAAAGTTCTTAGCTCTGTACATTAACGGAGGACGTCTTGAGGTGCCTACATAGAACAGCAACTGTTGACTTTATTTTGGGAGTGAGCAATGAGCTAGAGCTCAGGAAATTTACGCTGCACTGAACTCAAATTGGATGTATGGAATGCTAAATCATTTCACTCCAATGTGGTTTGAATGTTTTATGGCATAAAAGCAGACATCGTGTTTTAAAAATTAAAGATGTTGAGAAGCCTATTGTATATCTTTGAGGTATAGTTGGGGTGGCAGTCAGAGTGAATGCTTTTGTCTTCACAGTTTAATGACGAGTTTTCCTGCTGCTTTTAGTACAATCTTGTTCTTAAAGGGTTAAACTTAGGTCTGATGTTGGCAGTGTCGCTACATTTTCCAACTCATGTCATTGCCAAATTTGCAAGGTGTCTGAAATAGATAAGCTGTAAAGCTTTCTTAATAATTATGTAATATACCGTGATAACGGTGCATGTATGTATGTATCAAGACACCTGATATAGCACCTTTTTGGTATTTTCAAAAGCACTGGTTTTACATTACAGTAATGTAGCATGACAGAAGTCACTTTGATTGCTTTCCAGCATCCACTATTGGCAGACTTAGTTATTCAGAGGCACGGTGGCTGATTGAGAGGCACGGTGGCCGATTGGTTAGAGCGCTTGGCTTGTAACGTGGAGTGTAGGGTTCAAGCCTTGCCCAAGACAGTTATTGTGTAGGAACCTTGAACAAGTCCTTCACACTCACAATTGCTCTGCAACATCAATGTTCTGTCGTATGGTTTTGTGCACTTCTGAACTCTGGAAGGATGGCAATATCCAGAAACAGTTGTATTGTATTGTATTATTCAACATAAAAGCAACTTGACAGCACCATTTTCTTTTGAGTCTAGTCACTTCGACATAAGTCAGATGGTGATGGAGGGTACTGGTCATCCATCTTCAAATTCCAAGTCTGAAGAAAATGAAGTTGCTCCTGTCAGTTTATAGCCATGGATCCTTAATGAAGGTGGCTTAACAGACTGATGTTCTACCTCTTTTTTCTATAATTTTACTTATGCCAATAGTGTTAAAACAACATGTCACACTTCTTGAAATTGTGCTATATAAATTGTGTTACACTACAGTGAGACTGGCTTCTGCTGCCATAACATCTACCATGCAGCAATAACGCTGCTTCTGCTGTTTAGCCATAATTCAACCAGACTGTAGCTGAACACGTGCACAGCACCAAACCACTGGAACAAAACTATGATACAAAAATGGGCCATACACGATAAAACATGTACATGTATCTAATTTCTTGAACAATTGCTAGCTTAAAATATTTGAATTAAAATAGGTTAGGGATAATAGGACATTCTGTGGAAGAATATTGCATGGAACAACTTATCATGTAACTAGCATGAAATGATTATCGAATCTTCATAGAAGATGTGTCAGCCTAAAAGACTGAAAAATTTCTCAGAAGTTGACTGCTGCAGAGGTGTATGTGGGCCTTACAGCAGAGGAGAGATGAATGGATAAGCAGTGGTGTTGAGGAAGAGATATGGATTGCTTAGGAGCAAAAATGGAGGAAAATATGAATGAGCTATGAACGGGCAATGCGAGGGAGATCCGAGTTATACCTGGAAAAGAAAAGTAGCATAAACAAGTCCATAGTGGCTAGTGAAGGAATTAGAAATGTATACAAAAAAAGGTAAACAAGGAGTGACAAGTTTTCACTCTCGCAGGGGTCATAGACGACAGCAGAGGATTCTGCTCTCCGGAATGTGACTAGATAAGACAGATGAGAAGTGGCTTAGCTCTAGTGTAAGTTAGGTCGACAGTCCGAGAGTGTACCTAGCCTGAAGTAGAAGTAAATCGTTTTGCTGCATGTTCTTCTGTATGTAGATTTCTGTTGAAAATGAGGCAGACACATCGATGGCAATTTGCAGCATTTGAACATATAAACTGAGAAAAACCAAAAGAGATGCTGAACATTCTGCTCAATAGCACCACTACAACAGGACAATGTTTTAGATCTTCCTCAAACGTTACATTATATATTACATTACAACCATGGTCAGCCCTGGAACAACGAAAGGCAACAAAGAACTACAACAGCTATTGTTGCATGTTACTAGCAGGTTACAACAGAACAATGGGCAAACTACAGCTGAAATTTTTTACTCTACTGTTCTTGTCTTCAAGGATTAAACGGAACTGGATTGGCTAGCCTGTGAGCTTTGTCTCTGAAGTGAAAAGGCATTTACATGGTTGTAACATATTGTTGCGGTGCAGAGGAAATAGTATTTTCTAGTTGTAGGAGCTGCTGATGCTGTATCACTGGTGTGCTTTTATTACTGCATGTGACATGTCTTAGTACATGTATGTTGTAAATATACTTGGTAAGCAGAATATTAGTAATTATAATACACATGCATACTTGATATGCAGTTTGTTAGTATATATGTCAGTTAGGTTTACTTTGCTGAATTTCTGCTAATATCCAAATTGACTACAGTCAAATTACAAAGTTCTTTTTCTTTTTTTATGAATCACTTAAAGGCCACAAAATTATTGGCAAGCCACATAATCACAGAATATCGGATATAAATAGTCTCATGTTCATAATTATCCTAGAACCGGTACATGCAGGAAACACGTGTGTGCTGACGAATGCACCGAACTCTAAGCAGTATACAATTTTATACATTGACACCTAATTATTATAACACTGTCGTTCAGAGCCATACTGAGAACCGCCTTACTGTGAAGTTTTGCTATACATAGGTCATTTTGTAAAGATAAACTAAATTTAGGATCCATGTCCTTGACTGCAGATCCATGTTATACTGAAGCATGTCATAGGAAGAGTCCACTGTACCGTTACAATATACAATATCTTACTAATTAATTAGTGCTGTTTATAATATCTTAAAAATAATTATATTCTTTATTATTTCAAACCGACAGACGCAGTAAGATTACATTGAAACATGAAAGTACAATCAATATCTTAATTAAACACACGGTTTGGCAGCCATGCAAGGCGCCGCCCTAGAGGGGGGTCACGGGAGTCGGTCCGCGTACCTTATGCTCTCCCGGCCAAGAGTGTTCCCACTACTCTATCCCACCTCCCTTGTTACTAATTAATTAATGCTGTTTATCCATCGAATAGTAAATAGTCTTTGTTTAGGCTGACTCTTGCTTTTGGTAAGGCACTAATCAGCTTTCTTCTTGTCGCTGACATCACTGCCATCATCACTGACATCGTCTCTTTCAAGTTCCTCTGGGTGTCGTGCTGCCATCATCCACTGGTTGAATGTTTTACAGCAGATTGCTTTCTCTATCCCTATGGAAGCAGGATAATGCCACAGCAAGCCAAAGAATAGTCCCATCAACGTAACGTAAATGAGATGCCCAAGCACATTGTACATCTGAAAACAGGATTAACACACAGTGATTTGAAACGTTCATGTACCAAATAATCCTATACAACCAAGAAAATACAACTCAAGCAATTCAGACTGAAAGTGGGATGTGGAGATATTATAAACTTTCATAAAACTGAAAATAATTAAAAGAAAAACCTACTGCAGCAAAACTTAGTAATTATCACATCACTGTTCAACTGAAAGCCTGTCATAAAATTGGAATAACAAGAGTACAGGGCAGCTACAAAATTCATTTGAAACTATTATGTGCCAATCTCTGAATCAAGTGGCATTAGCTGCTGAAAATGTTATAAATGATTGTTGAAATGCATCAGTATTGACAAGTGTAGCATGATGATGTGGATGCATATATAAGTATGTATTGTATATATATATATATATACATATATATAATATATACATACACAGGCCCGGATTTAAGCATGGTCACTATGTGCCAGTGCACAGGGGCCTCCGCCACATATGGGCCTCCACCACAAAGGCGCAAGAAGTTTTTTTACTTGTGTTTCATAATTGTTTATAAAATATTTCAGCAGTGTGCAGTGCGCACAGACACAATTTAACACAAATATCTAAAACTAAGAAACCGTTAAAAGGTCAGTTTGTCTCGGGCGTGGTCATGTCAAATTAGTGAAAATTTGCGTGTTTTCTTCTTTGCAATTTCGGTCACCAGATCCTCAAAGTTGATCTCATGCAGAATGTCAGCTTCTATGCTCATCAGAGCCAGGTGGGACAACTGCTCATTGCCCATCGATGTGCGAAGTCTGTTCTTTGTTTGATTTTTCAGAATGAACGTTCCGCACTACAGTTACTGACCATCAGAACCAGATACATGCGGAATGCTATCTCCACATTAGGAAATGATCCCTGAACTTGTTTCTGGAGTATCAACCAGTGTTTAATCTAGACGTCTTTGGGGGGGAAATGTCCCCCCAGGATTGATGTTTCCCCCCAGAGGCCAGCAATATTACAATGTAAAGACCTTTAGGGGAGGAAAATTCCCCCCAGGATACATGTGGATACATGGTTCCCCCCAGAGACGCGATTTCATAAAAAAAGGTCATCAACTTTTTTGAGAGAGTAATTGTTGTAGGAAAAGTTCTAAAAATCGGACGAAGGACTAAAAAAAGGTCAACTTTTTTTGAAGATGAAATTAGAAAAAGTCTTAAACGTTTTCAAGATGGATGAAATTACAGAAAAAAATCTTGTGTAAATTCGTTGCTCCCCCAGAAACCTTGTTTCCCCTCCCAGAAGAGGGGGACTAGATTAAACACTGAGTATCAACCGATACATGAAATTCTCTCGAGAGACATCTTGAGCTTGTTTGTCCTTGAATGTGTCCACAAAGTTAACAAACTGCACAAGCTCATTTACTAAGCATGCACCAAGGTCGTCTTATAGACCTCAACGAGATTCGATGCCGCTGCCCGTAGTTCTTGTGATGAAAGCACATCCAATTTGCGTAGGAAGCTGAACCGAGACGAAATAAGCTCGTACACACCAATCCGATGAAGCAAAGCAGTAACCCACCCAACTGATCAATGATCGACTGGTAGAAAGTTTTGTATTCGAAATTTATCTGACTGCGTCAACTCCATCCGCAGAATAGTGTGACTACTATGGGCAGGGACGTCATTGGGGGGCATTTGCCCCCTGACTTTTGGGGAAAAAGATGCAAAAAAGGAGGAAGAAGAAAGGGGTAAAAATGAAAAAAATATACACATGGGCAGCATTCCCGAAGGGTCGAGGGGAGAAGAAGCTCCACCTTTAACAGCGGGGGACACAGTGTCCTGTCCCCCACATGCCGAAAAAATGTCACCTCTTTTTTGCCTCCACCTGGAAAAAGCTAAAATGACGTCCTTGACTATGGGCCTCCACCGCGATGGTGCACTGGGGCCTCCACCTAAGACTTAAGTTAATACGGCCCTGGGCATATATGCAGGCGGGTGACCAGTCCTCCATCGCCATCTCATCTTCCCGACAGTGTACAGTCAGTGTGCTCACTGCTCATTATAGCTGAGTTGGCTACGTGGTGCAGGTGGAGCAGAAATCTCGAACCAAATTTCTGCTATGGCGGGATTTGATCCCCGACCTCTCGATTGACAGTCCAGCACGCTAATCATTATACTATTGAGCACCCCAACCAAAGCTACATGGTAACAGGGTAAGGTAGCCTAAATCCTTAAAACTTGTATAGCGCCACCGTTTAATGCTCAAGGAATCTGCATAACCAGCTTCATTTAGGAGTAAAATCAAAACCAGAAGGAGTACCAGCCAGTCGGCACAACAAGGAAATCTCTTACCTGGCCACCCATATCAACTTACAGTTAGGACATGGAGAAGAAATTGTGAAAGCAGACATGAGGCAAGAAGAACTACGAGGATATAGGCTGACAGAAAAACATATGGCAACCGGCATAAAGACAGCAAGATCGAAGTCACATGAAGGGTAGGCCTATAGGTAGAGGCAGGCAGGCGAGAAAACGAAACAACAATTTGCAGATTTATTTCATTGAGTCCATCCGCACTTAGAGGCTAAAACTCAACTAAGAAGTCCACTTTGAACTCTAATACCAAAGATCTTAGAGTCGTAGACTCTAAGATCTTTGCTAATACTTCGAGCCTATATAAGAATTTAAAAAAAATTACTCCCAACAAGTACCCTGCTAATCCTTCCTAGCTTCATACTCCTCTTCTTCCTTTAGATCTCTGATTCCTTCAAATTCTGCCAAACATAGGACAAAGATCAAGGGGCAGCCGAGCATTGTAGCCTATCTTATACTGAGCGATGGCTGTAAGCCTGTACAACCCAACGACCTCTTATGGACGATGGATGAGGGCGATGTCAGTTTCTTTGAGAATTGTTAGGAAAAAATGCCATTTGTTATAGAGCTGCTATTATAAATAAGTTCGCATTTAAAGGTTTTAAAATTAACTTCAGTGGACTCTTTATACGAGACCTCACAGCGGAAGACTCGGGGGCAGAACCTTGTGCGATTTATCTGCAAGATATAACAAACATCTCATTCGAATGGTGTGGTTCCTTAAGACACTTCGATTCCATTTTGTATTAACCGCCGAGTTCAAATATGACATAATCGCAAAATGACGTAATTTCCCTTTGTTCTGTCATCAGTTTCTGGACATTCAATATATTTCTGTCAATGGCTGGAGACGAAAGATGTCGAAGGAGACGACGAAAACGATGATAAAGACGACGAAATACGACCATTATGATGAAGAAAATGACGAACAACAGTTCCCGAACTGATCGAGCGGCAGTCGATCATCGAAGTGAAAAAGAAATCAGTCGTAACGTATGACAGAAATTGTATCATCGTCTTTTCAACGACCGAAAATAATCGGTCAGCAAGTAAGGAAGTATGGTAAAACGGACAGATACGCAGAGTGAATCGTAATTCGATGCAAGTAAGAAGTGAGTATAAAAAAAATTTGGTCTATTACATAAAAGTAAGAAAATTTTAAGGATTGCGTTCTCTTCTTTTACTGAATCTGTTCGTGGTTTTTGTTTTTTTATAAAATTTATATAGCGCGATTTAGAAGTAGCATTCAGTACCGTTCTACATAAAGTGTCAAATTGCCTTCTAATTAAAGTAAAAATTTGAAGTTCCTTCTGTCTGTCTCTGTTCCTGAATGTCGCAAACAGTGGCACAGAAGGAAATTTACGACAGAAAGAGAAACCATAGTATAAGCGCTATACAGGCGTCCATGGTCAAACATACGGTCGAAAGCCATATATAGGGCCTAGCAACAAAGTGGCCAACGGACAAACTGCAGAGTGTAGACTGTAGAGAGACGGGTTGACGAGACAGAGGAACAAAAACACAAAGAGACACAGTCGATACATGGACAGATGGATGACAGCCAGACGCAGACTGTGGGAGACATATAGTTAGACGAACTCTTTTCCGTTGTCTGCGTATGTCTCCGTGGGCGTCTCTATAATAGATGCGTAGCCATATTTATACATGCCTTTTTGGTTTAATCGCTTATACATGCGTCCATGGTCTAATCTTCTGTTCCCATGTGACCATGAGCGCAAAGAGCGCAAACAGCTTTATGACGTAATTTTCATCCACGTAATATGTCCATTAATGTAGATAAAGATTGAAGTACATTATGACGTCATAATGTATAATTCGCATAGATTCGGCAGAATAGAGCGCGGCATGGTTCTGAAGATGTTTTAAGTGGAAGAATAAATAATATTTTCGTTTAATATTCTCAAACTGACAATAACGCAGTATGATTACAAATCAGCATGAACGGATGATCACAAGTTATTACAGGAGTCGAATTTAACTGTATACGGCAGTCATGCAAGGCGCCCATCACGCCATACATCTCAGAACGATGACGCATTTTGCAAACGTAAGTGCAAAATTGATTTACCGGTCGATTAGGCATTAAACATTAGTATTATCTGTTAGTTAATAGATTTATATACGAAAAATGAATTCAAAAGTTTTCTTTTTACTTGAGGATAAGGATAGATGCAAGCGCAGTCTTTCACTAAGGAGGTAGGTATATAGGATCGAGTTCACACTGCTTGTTTGGATTTTAAGATTTTGAATAGATTGTAAGAGTTGGAATCACTGGCGTAAACTTGCCCAAAATATTCGGGGGGGGGGATTTGGTTATTCTTTCTATACTTATTGCATTAAATGTACGGTCCATCTCAATTATTGTGGGGGGGGGGTACACGTGTCCCGGCTGCCCTCAGAGTCTACGCCTATGGTTGGAATATTTCAGTTTCTGACGTCGGTTGGAAGACAGATAAGGAGAATCGTATTCGTAATCGTAATCTCGAAATTTCTACAACGCCCACAAAAGCGAAGTCGCGGGAACCAACTTATTCACAGGCGTTCAATCAAATCACAATCGGTAGGCGGGGTGGGTGGGTGAAATAGGTTCCACGTCAAGATCCAATTGGGTCTATCAGGCAGACACTCAGACGGCTAAGGAGGGTGGTGTTTGGGTTTGACCCGGCGAGTGAGGTAAGGGAAAGAGGAGGAACAGGATAGGATTTGTGAAACAGCAATGTTTTGAGTTTTGACAGGAAGATCTGTGGGGAGATAGTAAGAGGTGAGGTTTTGGTGAGTTCGTAGGATGGGTCTGATATTTCTTGTAGTACTGGTGGGCGTTTGTTCCAAAGAGGTGGGACAGCTGTGGCTATAAAACGATTCGCAAATTTTAGTGATGATGTGACAGAAGGGCGGAGAAGTGTTAGGGCAGAAGAGGAGCGGGTTGACCGGAGTGGTTGGACCGTGAACAGCTGGCGGAGATAGGAGGGCTGGGAGTAAAGTGTGTTGTAGGTGAGTGATATGACTTTGTATTCTATTCCTTCGGGTATTTTAAGCCAGTGGAGAGATCTGAGGACAGGAGTGATGTGGTGGTGCTTGGGGATTTTAATCACAGAACGGGCGAAGGCATTCTGAATGGCTTGGAGGCGGTTTATTTCGGTGATGTCTATGTTCAGTAAGAGCGAGTTGCAATAGTCTAATTTTGCGTGGACTAATAGATGTAGCGATTGTGGAAGCAGTTTTGAAGTTGATCATACGGCGGATTCTGCGAAGGTCGCGGATGTGCATGAAGCAAGAGCGGGAAAGATGGATGATGTGATCGGAGAAATTAAGGTTTTGGTCAAAGATCACACCTGGGTTGCGGACAGGAGAATTTGCAGTGAATGTGTTGGTGGATACAGAGGCAAGGTTGACGGAAATAGATGGATCTGGAATTTTCTTAAGTTGATCACGCAGGCTTGTAAGAATGAATTCAGTTTTAGACGGGCTTAAGCAAAGAAGGTTTGATGTCATCCAGGAGGAGATTTGGTTCACCACATGGAGAAAATTATCTATGGAATGAGAGAAGGTGTTTTGAGAGAAAGAGATGAATAGTTGGGTGTCGTCAGCATATAGGTGATGATCAACTGATGATGATTTGATGAGTGAGCTGAGTGGAGTAGAGTAGAGGATGAACAAAATGGGCCTAAGAACAGAACCTTGCGGAACACCACATGTGACCGGGCATGATTGGAACCAGGTTTCCGATGTTTTAACGGAGAACGACCGCGAAGAGAGATACGACTGAATCCAGAGGAGAGCAGTGTCCGTAAAACCGAACCAGGTTGACAATCTTTGGAGTAAGATGTTGTGGTCAATGGTTTCGATGGCTGCAGAAATGTGAAGAAGGTAGGGACAAGACACCTGTTGATGAGAGATGGCAGAAACAAGTTTATTGTAGAGGGAAGTGAATAGGGTTTCAGTTGAGTGCCGTTTGGTAAACTCAGACTGGTGTGGGTTGAGAAGTGAGTTGAAAGTCAGGTACTCAATGATCCGAGATAGGACTATGCATTCAATTAGTTTAAAGATGAATGACAGGTTAGAGACAGGTCGGTTATTAGAAAGCATTTCTTTATCCAGCGATGCTTTCTTGAGGAGTGGGGTGACTAAAGAGTGTTTGAAAAGGAGGGGGAAAATTGCCAGTGGATAATGAGAGGTTGATTATTATGGTAATGATGGGAACAAGGATAGATGCACAGTCTTTCAGTTGGAGGTAGGTATGGGATCGAGTTTGCATTGCTTGTTTGGAAGAGATTGTAACATATGCGATACTTCAGTCTGTCATGCTGGTTGGAAGGCAGAAAATGACGATTGAAGAGGGGAAGGCGGAAAGTCATGAGGAGAGGAGCGACCATCTGCAGGTGATTCGATGATCATTTTGGAAAGCAGTGATTGAAGAGAGAGACGGAGGGTAGAAATTTGCCGGAGAAGAAAGAGCAGAACGACTCAGCCATTGAAGAAGATGAAGAGAGTTTGGGAGTGGGCTGGAGGAGTTCCGATGGAGGAGTTGGTTTATGGTTTTCCAGAGAAGGCGAGGATTAGCGGATCGAGAATGAACTAATGAGGAGTAAAACCTCTTTTTACCCGTAGCTAGTAGGTTGTTGTATTTATTCCTGGCAGCTTTTATGGCAGAGAGCAGTTGAAGATCACGGGTTCGTTTGTAAGTGGGTTCAAGGCGTCGACGGAAAGACTTGAAGGCCTGGAGATAGGAATTATATCAAGGGTGATTAGAGTGAGAGCCGGATTTGGTAATGATAGGCGCGCATCTGTCAAGGAGCGTAGAGAGAGAGAGAGAGTTGTGTTGTACGAAGACAGGAGGTCGCCAAGAGAAGATGGAGGGTCTAGAACGAATTCTGAAGAGAAAATATCTTGCGTGAAGGCTTCAATGTTTATGGAGCTGATGCGGCGGAAAGAATGAGAGACGGGATCAGCACGTGGAGTAGGTAGTATGTTAAGACGTGTGAAAATGGGTAAGTGATCGGAAGGTGTATCAAGTGAGAAAGAGATATCTGGCGATAACTTAGAGTGAGATGATGTGATGATGAGGTCAAGTGTGTGGTTATGACGGTGGTTGGGGAAGTTGACATTTTGAACCATGTTAGTTGATGACAAGAGCGTGAGGAATTCGGTGGCAAATGAGTCAGAAGGATTATCGACATGTATGTTGAAATCCCCTGTGATCAGGAATTCATGAGGGGTAGTGGCAGCAGTGGAGAGGAATGTGGTGAATTCTTGTAAGAAGACAGATGTAGGACGCGAGTAAGAGGAAGAGGAAGGAGGGCGGTAGACATTGAATATGGTTAGGATTGTGTTTGGGAGTTTTAGATTCATTGAGGCGCATTCAAAGCAGCGAAAAGAGTAATCAGGTGAGTTAAGGATAATGGAAGGTGGTGAAGGTGGAGAGTCATGAGCGGAGGATGGATCCTGCGCAGATGAATCAATTGTGGTTTTAGATAGGAGTGACTGAACAGAGAGAAGGAGAGCAGTAATTTTGTCCGTAAAGAACAGTAATTTTGCCCGAACAGAATGACTCAGCTATCGAAGTAGGTGGAAGAGAATTTGGAAGTGGGTTGGAGGAGTTCCGATGAAGGAGTTGGTTTATGGTTGTGACAATTAGAGCATCAGGAATGAACCAATGAGAAATAAAACATGTTTTTAGCCGTAGCGGGAAGGTGATGATATTTTTTGTGGTAGATTTTAGAGCAGAGAGCAGTTGAGGATCTCAGTTGCGTTTATAAGCGCGCTCAAGGTGTCGACGGAAAGATTCGAAGGCCTGGATATAGGAATTTTGCCAAGGATTATCGTAGTGAGAGCATGGTTTGGTAATAATAGGAGCAGTTTTTATAATAAGCATAGAGAGAGAGCGGTGTTGTAGGAAGACAGAAAGTCATCAAGAGAGGAGGAAGGATTTCAAATGAGGTCTGACGAGGAGAGATCTTGTGTAAAGGCTTCAATGCTTATGGAGCTGATGCGGCAGAAAGAATGAGAGGCGGGATCAGGACGTGGAGTAGTAAATATGTTAAGACATATGAAAATGCGGTAATGATCGGATAGTGCTTCGAAAGAGAAGAGATATCAGGCGATAACTTGGAGAGAGATGATGTGACGACGAGGTCGTGTGGTTTTGAGAGTGGGTGGGGAAGTTGACGTGTTGGAACAGGTTAGTATATGACAAAGCCTAAGGAATTAGGAGGCAAATGTGTGAGAAGGATTACCGACATGATTGTTGGAGTACTCTGTACTTAAGAATTCATAGAGGGTAGCGGCGACGATGGAGAGGAGGATGACGAATTCCTTCAAGAAGACAGATGTAGGACTTGATAGATGGTCTCCCCTATCATGCTAAAATCATCATTTTTCTTTTTCTGGACTATTCTTCTACACGCGGTGACTTCGTTTCAATATTTATCGTCAAATTCCTGTTAATTTTTCGCCCAATATTCGCCCACGCATCCTTTGTTCATTTTCCATCCAACCAGCCATATCGGATTCATCCACTATCACCTCCATTTTCAACCGCCTAACATGTGTCTCTCAATCTTCCTCCTCATCAGCCTTTGGTGTCTGACCGCCTACTATATCCATTTTCATTCCTCCAACTCTCGCATGACCAATCTATCACCCCCCATCCCCCCTATTAAATCACAGCAACAATCCAAAGTTCACACTTGTCCTATATACCTCTACCGTTTTTTTCTGACAGTCTGCCACAAAAGACCATTCAAACATCGCACTCACTGTCACCTCATCATCTTTAATCCGACTTTCTGGGGACATACACGTAAATCCGGGTCCAAAAGTCCGTTCCGCTTCTTCTGATGCCGCTACTTCTGCTGCTGCTGCTACTAATGTCGCTTTTCTCCTCCTCCTCCTCCTCCTCCTCCTCGTCCTCGTCCTCCTCTTCGCTCACCTCCGCCATCTCAGAACACGAAGATTAAACAAATTTTTTATATGCACCATAAATATTCGTTCACTTCTACATCCTACACACTTTTAAGAAATTAAAGACTTGGTCCTCTCCTCTCATTCTCCAGACTTATTTGCATTAACGGAAACCTGATTCAACTTAAATACAACTCATGCCCAATACCCAGATTCTATTCCACCCGGCTACCATATGTACAGTACACCCAGTCCCTCTAAATCGTCAGCAGTTACGAACATCACAGGTGGAGACATCGCTTTTTAGACTCGAGAACCTTCCACTATATTTAACATACCTAGTTACTCGTTTCGCTCCTTTGAATGCGCCTCAATCACTAAAACTCCCAAACACAATCCTAACCATATTCAATGTCTACCGCCCTCCTTCCTCTTACTCAAGTCCTTCATCTGTCTTCTTACAAGAATTTACCACCCTCTTCTCCACTGCTGCCACTACCCCTCATGAATTCTTGATCACAGGGGATTTCAACATACATGTCGATAATCCTTCTGACTCATTTGCCTCCGAATTCCTCACGCTGTTGTCATCAACTAACATGGTTCAACATGTCAACTTCTCCACCCACTGTCATAACCACACACTTACCTCATCATCACATCATCTCTCTTTAAGTTATCGCCAGATATCTCTTTCTCATTTGATACACCTTCTGATCATTACCCCATTTTCACACGCCTTAACATACTACCTACTCCACGTCCTGATCCCGTCTCTCATTCTTTCCGCCGCATCAGCTCCATAAACATTGAAGCCTTTACACAAGATCTCTCCTCGTCAGACCTCATTTGAAATCTTTCCTCCTCTCTTGATGACATTCTGTGTTCCTACAACACCACTCTCTCTATGCTTATTATAAAAACTATTCCTATTATTACCAACCCATGCTTGCACTACAATAATCTTTGGCAAAATTCCTATCTTCAGGACTTCGAATCTTTCCGTCGACACTTTGAGCGCGCTTATAAAGGCAGCCGAGATCCTCAACTGCTCTCTGCCCTAAAATCTACCACAAATAAATATCATCACCTTCCCGCTACGGCTAAAAACAAGTTTTACTTCTCATTGGTTCATTCCTGATGCTCTAATTCTCGCAACCATAAACAAACTCCTTCCTCGGAACTCATCCAACCCACTTCCAAATTCTCTTCCACCTACTTCGATAGCTGAATCGTTCTGTTCGGGCAAAATTACTGTTCTTTACGGGCAAAATTACTACTCTCCTTCTCTCTATTCAATCACTCCTTTCTAAAACCACAATTGATCCATCTGTGGAGGCTCCATCCTTCACTCATGACTCTCCACCTTCACCACCTTCCACTATCCTTAACTCACCTGATTACTCTTTTCGCTCCTTTGAATGCGCCTCAATCAATCTAAAACTCCCAAACACAATCCTAACCATATTCAATGTCCTACGCCCTCCTTCCTCTTCCTCTTACTCGCGTCCTACATCTGTCTTCTTCCAAGAATTCACCACCCTCCTCTCCACTGCTGCCACTACCCCTCATGAATTCCTGATCACGGGGGATTTCAACATACATGTCGATAATCCTTCTGACTCATTTGCCTCCGAATTCCTCACGCTCTTGTCATCAACTAACATGGTTCAACATGTCAACTTCCCCACCCACTCTCATAACCACACACTTGACCTCATCATCACATCATCTCTCTTTCTCACTTGATACACCTTCCGATCACTTACCCATTTTCACGCGTCTTAATATACAACCTACTCAACATCCAGATCCCGTCTCTCATTCGTTCCGCCTCATCAGCTCCATAAACATTGAAGCCTTCACATAAGATCTTTTCTCTTCAGAATTCGTTCTAAACCCTCCATCTTCTCTTGGCGACCTCCTGTCTTCCCATAACACAACTCTCTCTACGCTCCTTGACAGATACGCGCCTATCATTACCAAATCCGGCTCTCACTCTAAGAACCCTTGATATAATTCCTATCTCCAGGCCTTCAAGTGTTTCCGTCGACGCCTTGCACACTTACAAACAAACCAGTGATTGTCAACTGCTCTTTGCCATAAAAGCTGCCACGAATAAATACAACAACCTACTAGCTACGGGTAAAAAGAGGTTTTACACCTCATTAGTTCATTCTCGATCCACTAATCCTCGCCTTCTCTCGAAAACCATAAACCAACTCCTCCATCGGAACCGCTCCAGCCCACTTCCAAACTCTCTTCCATCCTTTTCAATGGCTGAGTCGTTCTGCTCTTTCTTCTCCGGCAAAAATTTCTACCCTTCGTCTCACTCTCTCCAATCACTCCTTTCCAAGATCAACATCGAACCACCTGCAGATGCTCCCTCCTCTGCTTATGACTTTCCGACTTCCCCTCCTCGATCGTCATTTTCTGCCTTCCTACCGGCATCAGAGACTGAAGTATCGCATATGTTACAATCTCTTCCAAACAAGCAGTGCACACTCGATCCCATACCTACCTCCTTTGTGAAAGACTGTGCATCTATCCTTGTTCCAATCATTACCAAAATAATCAACCTCTCATTATCCACTGGCAATTTTCCCCTCCTTTTCAAACACTATTTAGTCACCCCACTCCTCAAGAAAGCAGCGCTGGATAAAGAAATGCTTTCTAATAACCGACCTGTCTCTAACCTGTCATTCATCTCTAAACTAATTGAACGCATAGTCCTATCTCGGATCATTGAGTACCTGACTTTCAACTCACTTCTCAACCCTCAACCCACACCAGCTGGTTTTACCAAACGGCACTCAACCGAAACATTACTCACTTCACTCAACAATAAACTTCTCTCTGACATCTCTAATCAACAGGTCTCTTGTCCCTACCTCCTTCACATTTCCGCAGCATTCGATACCATTGACCACAACATCTTACTCCAAAGACTGTCAACCTGGTTTGGTTTTACGGACGCTGCTCCCTCTGGATTCAGTCCTATATCTGTCTTCGGGCTCGTTATCCGTTAAAACATCAGAAACCTCTTCCCTCATCCCTCTCACCTGTGGTGTTCCGCAAGGTTTTGTACTTGGGCCCCTGTTGTTCATCCTTTACACTACCTCACTCAGCTCACACATCAAAGCATCCTCAGTTGATCATCACCTTTATGCTGATGACACCCAACTATTAATCTCTTTCTCTCGAAACAGCTTCTGCCATTCCATAGATAATCTTCTCCGTGTGGTACCAAAATATCCTGCTGGATGACATCAAACCTCCTGAGCTTAAACCCGGCTAAAACCGAATTTATTCTTATAGGCCTGGGCGATCAACTTAAGAAAATCACAGATCCATCTATTTCCATCAATCTTGCCTCTACATCCACCAACACATTCACTGCAGACTCTCCTTCCGCAACTTAGGCGTGACTTTTGACGAAAACATTAGTTTCTCCTATCACATCACCCATCTTACCCGCTCTTGCTTCATTCACATCCGCGACCTTCGCAGAATCTGCCCTATGCTAGACTTCAAAACTGCTTCGACAATCGCTGCTTCTTTAGTCCACGCAAAATTAGATTACTGCAATGCACTTTTTCTGAACATAGACACGACCCAAATAAACCGCCTCGAAGCCATTCAAAATGCACTCGCCCATGCTGTGACTAAAACCCCCAAACACCACCACATCACTCCTATCCTCAAATCTCTCCACTGGCTAAAGTGCCAGAACGAATAGAATATAAAGTCATATCACTCACCTACAACACACTCCAATCCTCCCAGCCCTCCTATCTTCGCCAGCTGTTCACGGTCCAACCAATCCGCTCAATTCGCTCCTCTTCTCCTCTAACACTTCTCCGCCCTCCAGTCACCTCGTCACTAAAATTAGCGAATCGTTCCATAGCCACAGCTGTCCCATCTCTCTGAACGAACTCCCACCGGTACTACGAGAAATATCAGATCCACGCTACGAACTCACCAAAACCTTACCTCTTACTATCTCTCCACAGGTCTTCCACTCAAAACTGAATACACTGCTCTTTCACAAATCCTATCCCGATTCCTCCTCTTCTTCTTATCTCCCTCGCCGTTTCAACCCTAAGCACCACCCACCTAGCCGTCTGACTGTCTGCCTGACTGACCCCTTTGGATCTTGACCTGGAACCGATTTCACCCCCCCCCTAACGATTATGATTTGATTGAGCGCCTGTGAATAAGCTGGTTCCGCGACTTCGCTTTTGTAGGCGATGTAGAAATCTCGAGATTACGATTGCGATTACGGTTGAGTATTTGAGGAGGAAGGTAAACATTGAATGTGGTTAAATTTATGTTAGGTGATTTTAGTTATTGAGGAGCATTCGAAGGATCAGAAACAGTAGTCAGGTGAGTCAAGGACAGGGGCAGGTTCTCGCGTCAGAAAGGCAATGTCTCCACCAGTGGTGTTCGTAACGGTTGGTGATTTAGAAGGTCGAGGTGTACTGTGCAGATGGTAACCAGAGAGAATACAATCTCTTGGTACTGGATTAAAGTTGCATAGGCATGTATGCATACTTGCATACATATGGATACATGCCTATACCTATGCCGACGAAGAAGAGGAGAGACGGCAGACGAGGCTAGTAACCATGCATACATACACATACATACATAAATGCATGCATGTATACCGACCTGAATATGTATGTATGCATCTAGACACTTACTATAGCGCTTTAAATGTGTATATGCACATACAGTGTGAGAATTGTCGAAAAAAGACTGGGGTGGTTAGACTTTGATGAGTTTGATCCACGAGGAGTTAAATATTTTATCCGTATTTTGTCGGTTCTGACAACGCTACTGTGGCATCTGATATGGCGCGCTGTTCGAGTTTGTCCCCGGCATCAATGTTTGCACCGCCTACGACTGGCAGAATGTCAAGTCTCTTCCAAGTCTCGTGGAAGCAGGTACGTTTGAGTTTTCATTGACAAAGGCGCTCATATTTTACCTAATCACTATTAGAATATAGAGCGCAAATAATATTTTTTTTGTATCAATGCCTAAAAAGTTGTGTGAGCATGCGCCTGCCTCGGAGTCGGCGCCACAGAGCCAAAACTTGTGTGAGCATCGGCGCCTTTGGCCCCTGAACACTGGATCCTTTCATCTAAGCCTACATAGTCAGCCTCTGTAGCGGGTTTATAATTTCGCAAATTTGGGGCCAGAACCGGCCTTGGCAGCGTTGGATTGCATGGACCCGCTAAAGCTGCTGTTATAATTATGCGTTAGCAAAATCATCCAGAAAGAGTCAACTCCACGCGTTTTATTCAGTAAGCATCAAATAAGCGGCATCAGCCGCAATACATCCCCGAATAAACGATAGCGGCCTTTGTAAGCGCATCATAAAATCCAGTAAGGACACATTTTTTAGAACAAAAATTGGCGACGAACGGATGTTTCTTCCGCGAAATTCTGTCTGGTGAATGGACGTCTTCACTCGATGGAACACGAATCGAGCCAGAAGAGACACCGAATATCCAATGTCTGTCAAGTTGTCATTCATATTCGCTTTCGAGCCTATCACACACATTCGCGGGTCCAACTAATTCAGTGTATTAACCAATATTACCGTAAATTTATATAGTTGGAGAAAATGGAAAACTTCGGGCAAGTAAAACGAAATTGAAACAAAACGAAAATTATATGCAATTAAAAATAAATTTGAACTTCCATTCTACCCAAAATACAACATACAATCATCACATTTGCCCACACCTATACATAAACCCCTTCAAGGCACTTCCCAACATTGAAAGATTTCTTGCAAGTTCTCCAACAAAAATGACATACTCATCCCCATAATAACCCAAAGATTTTCTTATCCCATACACTACCCCCATAGGACTACTTAATAGACCCATCCAATGTTCAGAGCAACGACCCACAGCTGAACGGCAACCTCTCAAAGTTCCCATTCATCCTCATATTCACATTCAAAATTCCAGTGCATTGTCAATTTCATCAGTTTAAATTTCATACTCATCCCCATCAAAACCCAAAGATTTTCTAATCCTATACACTACCCCAATAGGACTACTTAAAACACCCATCCCATATCCAGAGCAAAGACCCACAGCTGAACGGCAACCTCTCAAAGTTTCCATTCATCCTCATATTCACATTCAAAATTCCAGTGTATGGGATATGAAAATCTTTGGGTTATTATGGGGATGAGTAGGTCATTTCAACTGGCAAATTTGGCAATGCAATGAAGTTTTTGAATGTGAATATGAGGATGAATGGGAACTTTGAGAGGCTACCGTTGAGATATGGGTATTTGCTCTGGATGCGGGATGGGTGCGTTAAGTAGTCCTGTTGGGGCAGTGTATAGGATTAGAAAATCTTTGGGGTTTGATGGGGATGAGTAGGTCTTTTATACTCGCGAAGTCGCTCTTTTTGCCATGACTTTTAATGCAATATAATGGGAAATTTGAGAGGTTACCGTTGAGATATGGGTCTTTGCTCTGGATATTGGATGGGTGGGTTAAGTAGTCCTATTGGGGTAGTGTATAGGATTAGAAAATCTTTGGGGTTTGATGGGGATGAGTAGGTCTTTTATACTCGCGAAGTCGCTCTTTTTGCCATGACTTTCAATGCAATATAATGGGAACTTTGAGAGGCTACCGTTGAGATATGGGTCTTTGCTCTGGATATGGGATAGGTGTATTAAGTAGTCATATTGGGGTAGTGTATAGGATTAGAAAATCTTTGTGTTATGTTGGGGATGAGTATGCTATTTCAAATGGCGAAGTTGGGGATTCTTACAATGAAGTTCAATGCAATGGATTTTTGAATGTGAATATGATTATGAATGTGAATACGAATATGTATGACAACTTGACAGACATGAATATCCAGTTGACCGACTCTCGAGGAAACAGGTAGGCCTAATTAAGTTTGCGTTTGTATGAAAATTTGCGACGAATCCAGTAGAGCGGTTGCTGATGAAATCCTAAGGCATTTTGACGATATAGGGCCTATTGAGTAGCTGAGTCAGGGTCAGTATATAAATCAGACTCTGGATCAGGATTTATTTACATAATCGTGATTCTGCCATTGTGTATTAAAACGCATGTTTATTTCAGCCGGAATTATGACGTTTTTTGCTCGAGTTTGTATGGGTGTACTCGGTAGTGTGGTAGTTAGCGTGGTGGACTGTCATAACATATAGGCTAACATAACATTACTACAGACTTAGCCTATATGTCGTTTAATCCAGTTGCTGATAGAGTGATGCTGCAAACTACGTGCTGCCCGTTTGGTTTTTCAGAAATGCAATATGGAAAAGACAAGGCTATAAAGATCCTAACTGACAACATTATATACGTTGGAAGCAGCCTGAAACAACAAAGCCGAGCTACAAGAAGACAACTGAACTGGGGAGGAAGAGTAAAGTTCCTTTAGCTGGTCTTGAGCACAGGAAAAATCCTACCCCTCATCCTGCAATGTTAGGGACTAGGGTTGGGTGGCCGGCTTGGATTATACGAAACCATTAGCTGATAGTGGAAGAAACTGTTGAATGTAGGCCTATGTTTTCAGTCAGGTAGGCCAATGTTTTAAGAGACAAACATTTAATATCATGTCAACTGTGTAAAAGGATCATCATCTTAGTCATGCGTACTCCCCAAAGTCCAATAAAGAAAAAACACCTGGAGTTGTGCTCGAGTTAGCCTGATTTAGAGTTAGACTAACTTAGAGATTTAGTTTATTTCAAAAGACGCTATAAGTAACACACACATATATATATATATATATATATATATATTGTATTATATTATAAATGTACACAAAATATAAAAATATATATATAAAGTATATATAGATACACATACAAACCCCATACACCGCAACATCATTAAAACTCTTTGATATTAACACGAGTTTTGATATAATGCGGTCAAAACATGGATCCAAATTTTAATTCCACTTCAGAAAATGACCTCATTATGATGGTCTCGTTTTAAGGCAGTTCTTGATATGGCTCCCAAAGACACATTATAACGAGTTTCTGGTGTACATACACATGTTAGAGATTCTTAAAAGATGCTATACATATGTTCCGTTACATATAACATATACTGGGCATACATATAAATATTTACATTGTACTCTGCGTACAAGCATGGTTACGTATCTTTGGGTTTGTACAGTGTCTTCACAGTACACAATGCAAAAGTCCCTCTCAAAAGCAGGTAGAGTTCACCTACCATGTGGAAGTCGTGGACATAAAGCAGTATGCGACTTGTGTAGACTAATCTGAAGATCATCATTGCAGATGTACAGAATGTTATGTACACAAGACGGCTGAGCGGCAAGAACAAGTCCCATCCAAGAAATCTTCCTATCAGACCTATGGATAGAAGTCACTCAGACGCTAGAACATATCTACATGGCTGAATATCAAACTCGTCATTATTAAGCACTCAGATAATGTATGTTTTTACCTTCGTCCGTCTTGTAGCATCAATGCATCATGCTAATGTGTTTCACCAGTATGTACAGGAAAACAAGCAACAAACGTGTTTATACAACTCTAGAGCAACTTTGTAAAGTGTTCAAAGGTTGAAGTAACTTTGTGGCTCACCATGTCAATCCAACAACAGGGCACCTTTTGTAACCTCCCATCATGTGTTGGTACTCATTTACCGACCCTGGAAGGATGGCAGACCGAGTTGGTGAGGATGGCCTGAACAGACACCCATCCAGGTGCTAACCTTGCTTAGTGATGCTTAACTTAACTGTGTTTGGTGCTGTAATAAGCTCACCACCTTGACTGTCAATAACACTGACAGATGACTTGTTGATTCATATGCTTGTTTTTACTGCAGAGTTCTCTGGCTCTCTTTTTGTGATCACTGTGTGAGGACCTTGAGCAAGTTGTCCATATATAACTGCATAGCACCCATTGACTGACGCCATCTAATTATATAATATAAATACACGAGTAAATATGATAAAATAATATCCAATAAATAAATTTGTCATTATAAGTTATAACTTGTGTTGATGGTACATTTAAAAGAGATGCAGAGCTGTTGAAGGGAATGTTGGTGCAGTGGTAGCGTGTTCAAATCCTAGCCGAGCTAGAACTTCAACTGCAACATATATTTATCTTGTTCTACGACATTTTTATATCATTTTAATGTGTTACGTTTTTATTATCACTGATTATTGTTACCCTTTGTTTGACCTGTGTAACAATATCAAGACAGAATAATAAGATGTATGAGGGTTCATACCTCCATATCCAGTACTGCAGGCGAATACTATCCACCCAAGTCCAACTGCCCATGCAGTCCGTGCCAACGTGTCATAGGCTGCATTGGCTGAGTCTGACCAGAATTCACCCCCTTCTTTAAATTGTGAATAGCTGGAAAATACGACTAGAGCCAGGGTTACAAGAGCACACATCCATCCAAGCAAGACCAACACCTGCAGTTGACAAAGATAACAATACATGAACAATAAGATGCAACAGTGAGAAAGACAGACTGTACTTACATGAAGATTATGCTTAGGAGTTCCGTTTTTTATGTGTAAATGTAGAAGTGAAAGTTGTTTACATAATTACTCAGTTTTTTAACCTCTACATTCCTCTGACTGTAATAAATGCATAATTTGGTGATCACTTCCAAGTGATAACAATTAAGATGTAACAGTAGGAATAACAAACTGTATTTATACTGCGTTTAGCATCATGCCGCTATCGGACGATCCTAATAGATCACAGTTGCAATCATCAAAGCCCGCTGATGTATTTGTGCCAGCAACAAACACTAAATGGGTGATCGGGCCTTCTGGGTTGCTGGCCCACATGCCTGGAACAGTCTTCCTGCACCTATTCAGGAAGCCAAAAGCCTTAATGTTATTAAAAAGCGGTTTCAAATGTACTTGCTATGTAGGAACTCTTAGCATTTGTGCTGGCAGTTGACTGTAAAACATCCTAGAAGTAGCTTGCTACTGACAATGCTGTACAAATTGTCATAATTACAAATAACAGGAGATGTGCTCCAATCTGGGATTACAGTGTTGGTTCATTTACATGCTTCCAGTTTACATGCCATTCTGCGTATGCTAATTGGTTTTATGTCCACCAAAGCTATTTAACTTAACATGCCTTATTGGTTAACGCGCTGTACAAGAACTACAGTGTAGTGGTACTGACTTTTTCAGCACTATCTTTTCTATGCATGGTCTGGGTTACACACCATAGCATAAGGCATGTCCCCCAATGACTTTGCATTAATGAGCCCACACTCAGGTCCGCCGACAGAAATTCCGGGGCCCTAGGCAGAGCAGTTACGGGCCTCTAAATTATCTTTAGGCTTTATGCGGAAATTAAAAAACCAACTTGAAATGATAAAAGTGCAGGTATGACCGTACATAATTATATTTATATATACAACTATGCTTTATTCAGTTGTTAATTTTACATTTCTGCTAATCAAAAAGCAACTTTTCTGGATTTAGCTGCAGCAAAATCACTTATAAGTTGATTGCGGGCCCGGCCCGGGCCCTGAGCATTTGCCCCCACCCCTTCTCGGCGGGCCTGCCCACACTCCATTCTGATCAAATTCAACCAATCACGGTCACAGCAAGTTATCCAGCCAGTGAAAAGAACAAGCTCATTACCTATTTAACTTCTTTTCAGATCATGAACGAACCATACCTTACACAATTGAAGCCTGTTGGCATACATTTAACAAGAACACAATCATATAGCTGGCCGCCGAGCCCTGCGCTCTTCTTCTGCGGGTGAGTTCTTGGTTCCTCGTGCTACCACCGCAACTAGGCAGCGTCGTGCTTTCTCTGTGGTCGGCCCATCCATCTGGAATCATCTCCCATTGCAGATTCTCCTGTTGCCTAAGAATGGTTCGCTTGTGTTTTATAAGTTACTTAAGTCCAGTTTATATTGCCGTGGTTGGGCTGGGAGTGCTTCTGAGTAGGTAACTTGATGGGGCGCTATATTAAATTTTCAAAATGAATGAATGAATGAATTGGTACTTGCCATGTTCATCTTTACTTTGCATTTGGTTTTATGAAGGATTATCCCAAGCACTAAACCAACGATGGCAGGACCAGCACGGCACCACGGGACCAAGTAGTAGCCAGTAAATAGACCAGCAACGTCATTCTCAATGCGACTGAAAATATGCAAAATCAACTGATGTAGCTATGATAAACTGTTAAAGATTGAAGTAACTAAATAAACATTTTTATACAATAATACTATACAACTGTATTTGATATTGCCATCATTCCACAGTTCGAAGTGCACACACACGACAATATAATAGAACATCAAAAGCACTAAGCAAATGTCCATGAAGGTCCTTGTACAATAACTGCCTGAGTGGAGGCTCAAACCTGCACCCTCCACATTACAGGCTGAGTGTTCATCACTCTCATCACTGATTTCATCATCTCGTCACTGATTAGAAATACGTGTATTTGATCAAATAAAACAAAAAATGTAACAACGATAGTTTCGGCCCTAAAGACCATCCAAGAAACTTCTCTGTCAGAGTTCTAGTCCATCATTTCACTGATAAGTGTTGTTACGGTATATCAAATTAAAACTTTAAGAAATTACAATATCTTTACGTTAAGAAACTTAAACATTTCGATAGTGTAATAAAGTATGGCATAATACTCAACTATTGCATTGTTAATGCTGCAGTTGCACCAATGTGTGCTGTGAACATGGCCGCAAGTAGTACATAACCAACCACTGGCCATCTACAAGCAACAAACAGCTATTCCAGTTGAAACACACATATTAGGCCAAAATAAGCCAAAACCTATCATCGACTTTAAGCCATCTGCCCGTCTATCTGCATATGCTTTGGATCTCAACCCAGAACCGAAGCTGACTTTGGACCTCAACCCAGAATCAAAGCTGACTTTGGATCTCAACCCAGAACTGAAGCTGACTTTGGTTTTCAACCTAGAACCAAAGCTGACTTTGGATCTCAACCCAGAACCGCAGCTGACTTTGGATCTCAACCCAGAGCGGAAGCTGACTTTGAGTCTCCAACCAAAATCAAAGCCGACTTTGGATCTTGACCCAGAAGAGAAGCTCACTTTAGATCTCAACCCAGAACTGAAGCTTATGTTGGGTCTTAACCTAGAACCAAAGCTCACTTTGGATCTCAACAAAGAACTGAAGCTGATGTTGGGTCATAACCTAAAACTGAAGCTCACTTTGGATCTCAATCCAGAACCAAAGCTGACTTTGGTTCTCAACCCAGAGCCGAAGCTCACTTTGGATCTCAACCCAGAACTGAAGCTTATGTTGGGTCTTAACTTAGAACCAAAGCTCACTTTGGATCTCAACACAGAACTGAAGCTGATGTTGGGTCATAACCTAAAACCGAAGCTCACTTTGGATCTCGACCCAGAACCAAAGCTGACTTTGGTTCTCAACCCAGAGCCGAAGCTCACATTGGATCTCGGCCCAGAACCGAAGCTTACTTTCGATCTAAACCCAGAACTGAAGCTGACGTTGGGCCTCAACCCAGAACCGAAGCTCATTTTGGATCGTGACCCAGAACTGAACCTGACCTCGCCTGCCTCACTAATCTTTATTAGACCAAGTACCTATGGATAAGCTAGTTCCCACAACTTAGATTTTTAGGGTTATGAAAATCCAGATGCTGAATTACAATAAAATTCCTCTATTTTTCTCCAATTCAATCCAAAGTGCTTTTAAATACAGCATTGATATTTATATGCCAGAAAACAATTAATCTATTATAACATTCTATAATAACTAGTTTTTAATAAAAGTAACTGACTATTTGGCTTTTAAGGCAAGAGCAGCAGGTACTTACATTACTAACGGTATGAGGACGATTAGAAAGGCCACGTGCAGTTGGAAAATCAGTGGAACGTAAAACATCCAGGTCAGGCACTGAATGGAAGCAGACAGAAAAATTAACGTTTGGTTAGCCAAATACCTACACAGTACACACATTGAATTTATCAACAGTTCTCAAACCTGACATGCTGGATCAAAACTTAAAGGAATTTCAGAATGCACACAAAACAAGTTTGGTAATTTAAAATGTTATAAAAGGCCATTTTGTATGCTGTCATAAACCTGAAAAATCTTGGATTCAGTGAACGATGAGTATTTAGAGTAGCATCAAGTGTCAGTCAGGGAGTAGTTCTGTACGTAATCGAACGCCTGTCCTGAGTAAACTTGCTGGTTCAAGCTGTTTGGAGTTGGGTCATCATACGGACTGATCTTCTGTAAATTGACCTGATTATGGCCTGGTTTTGGTGTGCCATCGGTTGATGCCTTGCGCATTAGACACCAGCATAACAGAAGTTACTAATTACAATTACAATCTACTAACGGTCAACGAATGCTGGATTTTGGAGCAATGTGTACCAAGGGAAGCAGACCACACTGCCTGTCATACGTCATCCCTGATGCAAAGCGGCCCAAGACCTTGGTATGTGGTGTCAATCATCAACTATGGTTAGGCTCTACATGTACGAGGGATCCCACCACTGGTGACTTTTCTAGCTATCTGAGCATTGCTAGCAAACTGATGAACTTTATGTTCTGTGACACTGCATCATTAAGCTAGTGTACAGAGCACCTCTCATTAGTTTCTCGTAAAACAGTGCTATATAAATTTCTATTATAACTGTAATGTGGGCCAGCTATGGGCCCAGTCACGGGTGGTGGAAAGTGTGTACAATCTAATGGACCACTATGCTTACCAGATACTCTGTCCTGACGAGATTGTGAACCATGAGGAGGTCGACCCACCAGTTGATCCGACAGTTACCTGCATCTCCTACATCTCGTGGAAAGAGTGGACCATCGGCGAAGTATCGATAGAAGCATGTGTAGAACATTATTGTCAGCATCATGGCAGGAACCAACCTAACCAAACCACATAAAGGATGAAACATCTTAAATAGTCGATGAATTTAGCCAATGTTTTTTTTCTGCCGGAACGCTCCGGAACGCTCCGGAACGGCGTTCTGGAACCTTTTTCGGCTATTAAAAAATAATTTAACAAAATTTAACTTTTACAAATTGATTACTGTCTAACTCTAATAGTTGCAATTTAGGAAATGATATAGTACCATTTCATAATGCAAATGTGACGTCAACAGTTTTCTTAGGGAGGGCCTCATTGAGACCCCTCCCCAAACCCAAACCCCCATTTTTCGCGCTTTGTCCTCGATTTAGCCCTTCCATCATTGTTCAGTTTTGGAACTTTTTTCGAGAAAAAACACTCAGTTTAGCAGATTATTCAGTTCTGAGTGATAAATTTGATTTCTGCTTATGAGTTCATGCACGAATGCCTGACAAGAATTCTTCTACCGATTATTCAAATTAAACTGAATATAACTTTTCTTTTACCTCCAGTAACGATGTAGAATATAATGAACAATAATTCTGATGGAAAGTTTGTTGTTGTTTCTTTCAACTCTCTTCAGGTACCAGTATGATATCAAGACACCACTAAAAGCAAGAATAAAGCATGACAGTGAAACACAGACATTTAGACAATAACAAAGCCTATCCATTCATAGGCATCAAAAGAAACTGCCATCGGACAGATACACTTCTCAACAAAGATGACCAACAACACAGTGAGACGTAATGCTGGGTAAAGTGACACAAAAGCATTCAATTTTTCAGCACAATAAATCCCATCGCTCTCCATCCTCTTCGCTCCTCAAACCGTCTGGATCTACTGGTTCCCCATGTCAAGACTTCATTGGCTCAATCCAGGTCTTATGCATCCATTGGCTCTGCTCTTTGAAACGAGCTTCTTCTGTCTGCTCGTTCCTCTATTCGCTCTGGTAACGTCTTTTCTTCCATTGCCTTTCTTAAAACTTATTTCTTCTCTCGCACTGGTATCGCTTCTGAATGTCTCTCCATATAGAAGCACTTATAAATATCCAAATACAATACAATAAATCCCTGTTTAAATCCCTGTTTAATGACTGATGCTCAATGCTTTTGCTCACAATACTTCAATCTTTAACTACAACCAGCTTTACCTTACTTTCTACAACAAAGGACATTAGCATCATACAGGATTCATCAACAAAATTGCAAGTATGTTGTCTTATTGTATATAGCGGCTAGCCTCTTCAAAAATTATGCCTAAAAATATGTCTCAAATCATCCCCAATTAAGAAACAATAATTATTTTAAAATTTCTGATAAAAGTAACTAAACAAGCTATAGAATTGTTTGAAATCTAACCTGATAAGAAGAAAAGAGTCTGTATTGAGGTGGTAGTTTATGACAACCTGGAATATAAACTTCTTCGGAAGCTCCATTAATGCGGACACTATATTAGCTACAAACAATATTCAGGATAAAATTTGCAACTGTTGAACAACAATGTTTAAGGGCCTACTCAAACGATATACCTAAGCAGTTCAACTTAATCAGTTAATCACATAAAAACCAGTTCCCCAATTCCATAAAACAGTCCCCCATATTCTTAAAAGTTTCCCATATTCCACAAAAAGTTCCCCATATCGACTTAAGAGAAATATCCTATTATGCAACAGGATGTGTGACATAGCGATTTATTCTGTAGCTTGCAGGACTCTAATTCAACAACTGCACATTCGAGCTTGCTCAATGTACTCGTGTAAAAACACCTGAACAAGTTTTTCATGCAGAGTTGTCTTGTACCTCAGCGTTTGATATACTGACCTTGAGCAGGTAAAAAGTACAATATATAACTAAATACATAGCAACAAAGTACAACATCTAAATGAATAAACACAAATCAATATTCATATTATGTTCCTCTCTAAAGGAAACAACCACGATAGCAGAATTTTAATTATGACCAAACATTGAACTGTACTAACCAGACACCCAACATTCCTGATACAGTGGTCCAAACACATAAGTGTTTCCTAAAACGACCCAGACATATGACAAGTACCGAATGCCATTGAGCACTGGCAATTGGTCTGGCTTCGTCTGTGTATTAAAAATTTTCCTGATGTTTGTATACCACGAAAAGCCAACAAACGCCAATTCCAGACGGAGCAACCAGCCTATCAAGCAGAAGTACACTTAATATACAATACTTTGACATAAGCAAAATCAATTACAAGCAAAGAAACACTTGCAATTTCAGAACTTTCACCAGAGGAAACAGTCAGATCCGAGAAAATCAAGTTAATATATCAACCTAGTAAATACAAGTACCAAGAACGTGCAAGTCCCAATCATTAATTATCGACAATGAGTTATTTCTCAAATCTTCATTACATTTTTCAGTAAAAATAATTATCTTTTAACAGTATTGGTACAAAATAAATGCAAATTGCTTGAAACCTTAAAATTTTACGAACAGTAGAAGAAAACATGCAAATCATGGAAGCTATATTTGAAGCAACTATATCAACAGTTATTACCAGAAAAATATTAGAAATAACAATTGACAAATAACAAAATACCTGGTAATCTCAGAAATATTGCTGCATACTTTATTAAGACTCTATGCAGCATTCGAAGTAAACTAACCTATCTTGTCATTCTCTAAAAATTCCTTGTCATCAATCTTTTCTGAAGCATCGGGTTTTGATTTTCTCTTCTGAAACTCAACAAATTACATCCTACTTTACGCACATCTTTGGTTGCAAAATTTTATTTTATTTACCTTAAATACTTAATTTCACAAACATCTTTTATTTCTCAATAACTAATGATTAGGTATTTTACGTTTTCCAATTGCTGCAAGTTTTATGCAAACTCTCTCCTTCAACAGATAGAGATTAAACTTTCCTCATTGCGACTGTCATCATAAGCAGTGATAAAAGAACCTCCATTTTGATATTTTCTTCTGTTTCAATTTAAATATTCTGCTCACTGTGATGCCCGGTGTTTCAGAAAAGTAAAGCAAAAGTAATTTGACTACCAGTAAATGCGATAGTTCAACAAAAGCTTACAGATATTCTCTAAAAGCCACGGACTCTCATTAGCTGGTCCAATGCTTTTGAACTTCTTGACCATTTCTATTTGCTCTGTCAATTCTTTAATTTCATTGAAGTCCAAACCCAGTATTCACTTGTTTCAACTTGTTAATCCACTAAAGCCTGCCTTTTAGTATCTCTGACCTACTTGGTTTAGACTCAAACTTCTCATATGGATTGGAAAATGCCTGTAGATGGCTGGTTTCACCTCAAAGTGCCGTCATAATAATGCAGTAATAGTTCCTAAGTAATCATCAAATGGTGTTTTATGTATTGTTACAACAGCAATATGAAATCCTCAGATAAGAACAGATTAAATCTCTGAAGAACTCCTTTTAGTGTGCATTTTGAAACCAGCAAAATACCGTAACTTTCACATAACAAACAAACAAATAAATTTGTATCCTCAGGAAAAACACAGTAGAACTAAAACAATACTACAAATTCCAATGAATACAGTAAATATGTGGAAGTATGGGCTTTTATCACACTGGCAGTTATAAGAAATGAAATACCTGTTTCCAAACAACTTTTTTACGAAAAGCTCCATCATAGGTGGTGGCAAGAATCCCAATAATCAGAAAACACAGCAACACACCACTGAAAACAAAACAGCAACTAGAATTAATCTATATTATTCTAACAAATTCAGAGCTTTGTTAATAGTAACTCAGTCCCATTTCGAGACACAAGGAAAGTCACCTTCAAATGACCATAGCAGTGTACTGGTAAATGTAATTTATGTAACACTTCTTTAAGAGAAAGTAATGAGTTTATATGTGTGTGTGTGTGTGTGTGTGTGTGTGTGTGTGTGTGTGTGTGTGTGTGTGTGTGTGTGTGTGTACTTGTATGTGCATGTTTGTTTGTGTGTGTGTGTCAGAGTATATGAGTATATGAGTTCATAACTTTACATGCATATATTGTATCAATTAGCTTATATGTAGTGGGAATTATGTATGTGCATGTACCTGAAAAAGGACATCATCTCAGTTCAACTTCCAACATTTCCTGTTCCATTGCTTCAGACAATATACTATGATTAACTGGGTTCACTTGACAAGCATATTAGTTCAACTAGTCAAAGACACTCCTAATTTGCAAAACTGATTAAAATATCAATACTGGGCGGGTCAAAACATAGCCAGCCTTGCATCAAAAATTTATTTGGGGCCCAAGCCTTAAGATGTTGAACACTTTAATGATGAGCGTGTACTAAAATGCAAGGAAAACTAATCCCTCTTGTCGTTAAAGGGTTAAGCCAATGACAATGAGTTGGTAGTCTCTGAATAGCGCCTCTGAATAGTTGCCTTGAAGAGCGCGCTATATAAATGTCTAGTTGATTGATTGATTGATTGATTGGTTGTCATTTGAGGACAAGTTACAAGGTAAAATCTCTCAATTAATCATCATAACTGGTCAAAGAGCAACCACTTTTCAAATCATCAACCCTTCAGAGTCTCAATGGGTTCATATTACAGAGAAGATCTGTACCTATACTACTTGTGCACTGCCTGACATATTAATTATTTCAGGTGAACTTCAACCCCAGTCTTGCCATGGTTCAAATTCCTACATGTATGACCTTGGATAGCAATGCAACACCAACCGCTGTTGTGGTTACCTGACCTTTCCATAATAAAAAAATTTTTGATGTCACCAATTAATAATCATGCATACAGCTTTTAAGAAATTAGTCTCTTGGGTTTAAGCTCAGCTTAAAGAATGAAGATAATCAGTTATTTGTTACAATCCAAACTGAAAAATTTGTAACAATGTTATATGCTATAATTATTGAGTGACTTAGTTGTCTCAGCAATATTTCTGTCCAGCAACATTGTCTACCAAGGAAAGTTTTTGATATTATACAGGTACTTAGAATAAGTACCTTGTCCAGCCAAGGCAAGATTTCATATTATAACAGTACTTAGCACCTCATCTTCCCACTCACAGTGTATGGTCATCTTGAACCAAATTTCTGCGCTGGCGGGGATTTGAACACGCGACCTCTCGATTGACAGTCCAGCAAAGTAACCACTACACTATCTTGCATAGGCACCGACTTCTTGGGGGCCTTGGGTGCCTGGCCCCACCCAGAAGAATTCGGACCTTAACTTCAATTTTGTTACAACTAACTAATCTCACAACTTGAGAAGTACAACTACAACAGAAATTTTTGGGGTATTCCTAAAAAAAGGTCGTCAGTTTTTTCGGGGGATTAAAAAAAAGGTCGTCACATTTTGGAGGGGATGAATTCCTAAAAAAAGGTCGTCAAAATTTTAGGAGGAGAATTATCTTAAAATATGCAGTTTTATGCACTGGGACCCAGGCACCCAGAGACAAAAGCAAAAGTCGGCGCCTATTGTATCTTGCCATGAAACTTAACCCATATAATTTATGGGACATTCATTATTATTGCAGCTACTGGTAATCGTAACTGTAAAAAGACTGTAAGACATCTTTTTAGAGCTTTACTGATAATCTGTGCATCTACTGACAACTCCTTTACGGTCACCTGACAACCAGGCTTCCACGAAAAATGCTCAGAAATTAGCAGCCTCATATAGCTGTTATTAGCTGCCGAGAACTCCGGGAAATCTCACATGTCAAAATAAATAGCTCAACTATTAAGGCCTATCAGAAGTGGAAGAAGTGGTAAACATGACAAAAACACATACAGTCCAGCTTGAAAAGGAATGTCGTTTGGACGATCCAGCTCTTGACCGCAGTAGACCTGACTGACCGTCACGTTAAGGAGTTCATTCAGCAGTATGCTCAGCAAAATATTATCTGTTAAATGACAGTATTTACAGCTGATTACATAACCGTGATCAATTAATTTATCATGCTTTATTGATCACCATATACAGGTTCATGCTACAATTTGTTGCAGTAGTTCATGGGTGTCAACGGGTAAACCCAAAAAGAACAATATGAAAGGGTCTTGCCCCTTTCTCATTTATATTTCAATATATGTCAACTGTGATCAATTTGATCAATTATGATCAACAACTGTGATCATTTATATGATCAATCATGAATCTGTATAATGACATTTCAAGAGAAAATCCTCAGAGGCCAGACAATAAAAGACCATAATAGCACAAAAGATGTTGTCATGAACACATCTCAGTGAAAGCAGTACTCAGCATAATGCAGTTTTCTACAAGTCAACAATTTCTTTCATGCAATATAGAATAAAAGCAATCTTTTTCACTTAAATACATGTTATGTTCGATTATGTTAACACATATCCTGCTAGGTATGTTTCCTCTCAAGTACCATAAACCTGAAAAAGTTTAAGTAAAGCTATGATCACTTGGTCTAATCTACATGGTTGTGGTGTACCATCGGTTGACGAGTTGTGCATTAGACACCGATGCAATAGAAGTAACTAATTACAATTACCGGTACAATTAAATTTATTTAGCCAGAAAATAGAAAAGTATCAGTGAGATCACATAGCCCAAAAAGGCATTGACGCCTGACTTCAAATCTGCAATACGGCCCAAAAAAGCATCAAAAGAACGCTTGAGTAATCTTGCAGGGAACACAATTTTAACCTATGCCATTGCTAGAAGAATGGACAGGTGGTTGGCACAGAAAGTGAGAGACGAAGACAGTGGAAATAAACAGACAGTCAGAAAAAACAGACAGAAAGGTTCAAAGGGATTGATTCATGAAGCTGTGATAATCTCACCCTGTGTGATGTACTGCTCAACGTGGTCTTTGGTGCAGGTGTCTGGGACACAGACGCCAAAATACAGAGGAAGGTCAACGTCCTGACTCATCAGTTTCTAAAAATCAGACGCACATTTAATTGTTACGTGTTTACAATGTCATCCATTCCAAATCACGATTCAAAAAAGGCAGAAGTAATAAAAAAAAACAAAAGGCATAACTTATAACTCATTGAACACTTTAACAAAGAGCATGTACTAAAATGCACAGCAAACTAATCCCTCTCATCGTTAAATGGTTAACCCACGGACTCAAGACTACAGACGAGCAAGCTTTTTTCTGAGGGCAGCAGCTGTGCATCGAAGAGATTACAGTCTGAAACTTTACCACAAGAGGGCGCAGTTGGACATTAGAATACTGTTTTTCAGTCAGAGGATTGTGGCTTACTGGAACTACCAGAAGATATGTTTGAAAGTTTTCAAACTCGCTGCAATGAGCTTGAACAATTTCAAACTATAACTAGATAGTTGGATGCAGGTGTAGTGGCCCTTATAGCTTATCTGGCCTAGTAACTCAACATTTTGAAGAAAAGCAGTCCCTTAAGCTAGCCCTGAGCAGCAGTGTTAGCTACTTCATTTTCTTAGCCTCGGCATATGACAGCAGTCCTCTCCCTCACCGCCACTGTATGGTCAGTGTACTCTTTACAGCGGATTGCTAAGGGTGCAGGTGGAGCAGAAATCTTGAAAAACATTTCCGCCCTGGTGGGGATTTGAACCCTCGACCTCTCGATTGACAGCCCAGCATGCTAACCACTATACTATCGAGCACCCTAACTGTAACACTTTACAATGAGTTAAAATCGTTACTTTAAAAACTACATGCACTGCAGAAAATAAAAAGACAAAACACTGTTAAAACTTAAGCAGTGCTTTATCCAGTGTAAAGCCACAAAAATCTTTTATAATTTTAATAACAGGAAACTATTTTAGCTAATCAATTGGCATAATTGTAAATTAAAGAAAATGGCAGAAGAATAACACACGTTGGAAGACAGAGCCAGTCGACAGTACTGTCCAGTAAAGTTCCTAGGTTCAGGAACGCTGCCGTTAAATTCATAGTATGTGTAGTTGACTTTCTGTTCAAGGCAAAAGTCAAACCCTCCGACCCAGTGAAGCTTGCCCTCCACAATTCCTTCCGGAATTTTAGCCATTGCATCCATCACTGCAGAAAAGAAAAAGACAAAATACAACTGCACAGTTGAAGAACAAAAACACATTATTAGGCCTGTAAAACCACATACATTTCGCACAGCTTCCTTTGCATGACAATTTTATGGAAATCTGTTTTCAACCTGACATACTGCATAACAGAATTGTATCATTATCTATAGTTTCATCATCATGTACTAGTAATGCAATCTACAAAGCAGCATGGAAGTTTCACAGTGGTCGGCCTCTCATTCTAGAGCAGGCTTCCATGCTATCTGTTTACAGAGTTCTCCTTCTGAACCTCTATTTTGCCATTGTTAGATACCATTTTGTATCTGGGCTTTTATGAAGCACATTTTAGGAAGCTCCTGTCATTTGAGTTGGCTTTGTTTTAGTTTATTTGGTCTTGTATTGTCCGGCCAGAATCAAAAGGTGCTACATAAATGTGCACAAACTAATCACAATGACTTGTAAATACAAAACTAGAGAAAGAAGTTCACTGACAAGTCTTGGATAAAAACAAGTGTCCTTGAATAAACCTTTGAAGGAATGCAGAGTTCAATGATTACAGATACTTAATCATAATCTAAAAAACAGTCATGGAAACCAGCTTATTCACAGGCGCTTAGTCAAATCATAATCGATAGGCGGGGTGAAATTGGTTCCAGGTCAAGATCCAAAGGGGTCAGGCAATGACAAAATGACCACATGGAAACACTGATGAAGTTAATCCTAACACTATGTTGTTATATTTAAACAAAAACCTTCACAATCACCAAACAAATCACATGCAGGCATTTTCCATAACCAAACTGAACAAAGAATATGAAACCAAACACATGACCTATTACCAGGTATGCCATTCAATAAATGCTAGCTAATAGCGGCAACCACTGCTAACAAAGAAAACAATAACACAATAACTGGCATTGGTAACAATAAAAGTGACAACAATGGCATCATTGATGAACATTGATGATGATGATGATGATGATGATAATAATAATAATAATATGATGATGATGATGATGATGATGATGATGATGATGATGATGGTGATGATGATGATGATGATGATGATGATGATGATGATGATGATGATGGTGATGATGATGATGATGATGGCCCTAATACAGCTAAAAGAGCAGCAACCGGATACCACTGTAAACTACCCTTGAAACTGCTTTGCTACTGACTGATCTGTGCTGAATAAATTGGCTTCTTTACATTACATTACCCAGTACATTAAATTACACGAACGACAATGAAATACCATAGTTTCATAATATTTTCACCATAAAAACTGTACAGATGATAACGTGATGAGATAAAGATAACACACTTGTTTAAATGTCTCTACCGAAGTTCCTCAGAATTAAGGTTCTGAGGTTAAAGGATCATTATTTTGCTGAGGCACAAATAGGACTACAGCAATCAAACACATGACATTACCTTGACAGGCTCTATATAAATCTATGAATGAATGACTGAATGAATGAATGAATATGGAACCCAGTTTAACTCTCCCACTTACATTAGTACTTATTTACTGACCCCACAGATTGGACATTTGAGTTGGCACAGATGGTCTGGTAAACCTCTATACAGTGCTTTTTTCAGGTACTAAAAAATAATTTACTTATTTTAATAATAAAAACAATAATTTAGTTATTTTAATATAATTTCAGTGTTTTGAACTGTTTTCAGTGTTTATTAAGACCCCTCCCAACCCCCAATCCCGTTTTTCTCGGGATTTTAGCCCGCCCATAATTATTCCTTTCCGGAACCTTTTTTCCAGAAAAAAAGCACTGCCCTGATATATACATTTTCAGCTTAACCATCCAAATATTAACTGCAATAACTACACTTAGTGTTACTTAACTCCAAAGCACCAAACCTATATGTGTGTGTGTGTGTGTGTGTGTGTGTGTGTGTGTGTGTGTGTGTGTGTGTGCGTGTGCGTGTGTGTGTATTATGGGTAACATATTATGTTATATAATGCATATGTAATACTGAAGCTGTGTTATAATGGATCACATCATGTTAAACTGTATTATAATGAGACATGATATGAGGGTGGGTTCCAAGTTCCAATATAGCTAAATTATATGCTTTAAAACTGAGTGAAAATCAGAAGCATTACATACTTTTTCTACCCCAAGTAGTCTTTGCCTTGACAGGCAATGGATCCCATCTGCCGCATAAAGGTGCAATAGGACTTGGGCCTACTTGATTAGCACAAATTCTCTCCACCACCAAATTTAAGATGTTGTTTGTTATCGGTTCTACGAATTCTCCATAGTCAACATGACACTCCCTGTAGGCTGCATCTTGTGTCAGGTTTCCTCTGTTTATTAACATATCAAGAATGTCTAAAGCATCTTTATTTTCCATAAAATTGTTCATGATCTTCTCCATGTCCAGGTTTGTTATGGCTGAAATCTCCGGCAACTGAGCACCTTTAATGAATTCACCCAATAGAGTGCCCTTCAGATCAGCCAAGCGTGTAACTCGGCGAATGTACTCGAGGTCTTCCCTACTCACACTGGACATCCGTTGATCTCCATCCGCAATCGAACTTAGGAAGCACTGTGTCTCCGAAATGCTGAACATCAGAAAACCAAGGCAAACACATATCAGCTTCAGAGTAGACTCCATGATGGCCAAATAAACATCTACTCTGACCAACTACGAAATGGTTCAAATTAAAAGCCTACACAGTACTATAGATGCTTCACATAGTTGACTTTTGGTAGTCAGGGTTTAAAGGTTAAAGTGACTTTAAATCTAGCTGTTATCAGTGAAAAACTCAAATTAATCGATCTTTTATAGGTGTTTATCTCAGCCCTGAACAGGAGATCCAAAAACCATCAGTCACTGATAATGTTTATCTGATTGTCAGTTTGCCTGTATCAATATCTGACCTTTCAAAGTGTGCAACACTTTGAGCCTTTACTAGAGGATTATCAAAGAGATTAATCATAATTGACTTACATCTACACACAATCCAAAGCACTGTTGCTCGTGCAGTCAAAAACCACCATATATTATACGAGTTCTCAGATCACATCATTGGGTTAAAGGTCCTCCGTGCATCCATTACAAAATTTTATCTCTTACCTACAATGCCCTTTAAACCTCTTACATTCAGTGGGGGCGCCAGGATTTCAGGTTTGGGGGGGCTGAAGCCCTAAGCTCTTCCCTTTCTCCCTTCCTCCTTTGCAAGCATTGCAAAGCTTCAGAGGTTTCCAGCGTTTTGTTTGGGGGGCTGAGCCACAGTTTGGAGGGGCTAAGCACCCCCTAGCCCACCCCTGGCGCCGCCACTGCTTACATTCGCCTGCTATTCACTGTCCAACCACCCAGATCTTCATGATGCCTCCATTATCCCCCTGTCAAATACTTCAACCTCTCCTATTCTACACTCTATCAGCTCTTTGGAATCAACTCCTGAATCTCCCCCACCTTGCTCAACTCCTTCTCTCCCATCAATCACGATCAGCACTCTCCCCCCTCTTACATCACTTCACTCAAGGCAAAAACCGAACTTTTAAAGCTATCCTACTCTGGTTCCACTTCTGCACCATCCCATGACTATCACAATCAACAAATTTCCACTTAAGCACATAATGCTTTCTCCTCGAATGGATCCCCAGATTCTGACCTCCTACAAACTACATCTTCTCCTTCCTCCGATACCCTGACCTTGTTTGGTTTCTGCTCCTTCCATTGTTCTGATGATCTTCTCTTTTGTTATTGCACTGCAACTTTGATCACAGTCCTTGCTACTGTTTCCTCTCTCTGGCAGATCTTTCTCATTCAGTGTTTAATCTAGTCCCCCTCTTCTGGGAGGGAAAACAAGGTTTCTGGGGGAGCAAAGAATTTACACAAGATTTTTTCATCCATCTTGAAAAAGTTTAAGACTTTTCGTAATTTCATCTTCAAAAAAAGTTGATTACCTTTTTTTAGTCCTTCGTCCGATTTTTTACTTTTCTACAGCAATTACTCTAAAAAAAGTTGATTCGTCTCTCTGGGGGGAACCATGTATCCACATGTATCGTGGGGGGAATTTCATTGTAATATTGCTGGCCTCTGGGGGGAACATCAATCCTGGGGGGACATTTCCCCCCCCCCCAAAGACGTCTAGATTAAACACTGTTTCTCATTCTTCTAGCTGTTCATTTTCTCCAAACTTTTGCTAAGTAATCGTACTCTCGAACAAGCGCAACCCCTATATTTAAAAGCTACGCCTAGGGCACCAGATTATTCACAATTGCTACGTCGCGTCAGAGGCAGGCACGTAACTAGGATTTTTCGTTTGGGGGGCTTAAACCTTGAACATGGCAACATTAATTTTATACAGTGTTCATACGAATTTTAGCCGTAAGCATACAACGGCTTGACTTGTTTGGGGGGCTTCAACTTCGTTTGGGGGGCTTAAGCCCCCCAAGCCCAACGCTAGTTACGTCCCTGGTCAGAGGAGTTCTCCCGACACACTTTCTTCACACACGCCTTTATCAGCGATCTGGTCTGGAAAATCATCTTCGACGTCTCACTCAGCACTGACGAAAATACAACTCTTCTTCACAAACATTAATTCTTTCTTTCTAAAGTTACTTAAACGTTTATGAATGAACGGTATGCTGCAAGCATCGCTACAAATAAAAAAACACAGTATCAGACAAAAATCACGTCCTTTTTAAATCTAAGTTTTGCTTTGGAAAAAATAACGAAAAAGGAAATAATAATTATATCTTCTGCACAACATGATTTGTAAAGCCCTCTGTCGGTGGGAGGTTGTTGTTGTTTACGCAGCCACTTGCGGCCACAATGGCGGCCACCGTTGGCGCATTAGTGAGTGTGTTGTTATTCATAGTCGAATGAGTCTGTTTATGGTTAATTATTATTCTCAATTAACGATATCGAAAGTTTGTTGAATTATGTCTGTTTAGGAGTTGTTATTCTTATTCTGGTGAGTTTTATAAACAGTAATACCAGCATGTTTGTAACTACATTATAATGAGTACAATTGGCCCGAAAAACATGAGTTTTGAGCCCTACACCCGATTTAGCGCAGTGGTTTAGGCAAGCAGTGAACCTTATCGTAAGTTGAGCTCGGACGTGTATTTCGTAAGCGGTCTCATAAAAGAGAATTCTGTCCAAGCATGTATCTCGTAAGCGGCCTCATAAGAGAGAATTCTGTCCAAGCACATTAGAAGTGTATAATAGTCTATTATTAAATCTATCGTTAGAAGAAATTATGAAATTGGACAAGTTTCTGTGATGTATATAAAAATATTTGTTAATTTTATAGTAGGAAATGTACTTTGAGGCTTATAGCCAGTTTTGTGGCACTGTGCAGGTCATGTAATATTGAACATTTCTAGTGTGCCTCTTTAATTATCTTGTAAAAGATGAATGATAAGCTAAGGACGAAGTTTTTAATGATATTGTTGTGACCCAGTTTTAATGGGATTAATAAACACAGAAATATGGGTTGAGTTTTGGTTTGACCCGCTTGCAGCTGCTCCCATGTAAACAGTATGACGACCCCAGATTAAAAGAGAATGGAACGCTGCAATCTCCACACAGTGATTCTGCTTTCAATAAGTGAATAGTGAAGGAATAACAAATTGGGTAAGACAAGTTTCGGCAAAAAACTTATTTGTTAAAATAAATTACGAAATTGGGCATGTTTCTGTGATGTATATAAAAATGCGTGTAAATTTTGTAATAGGAAATGTATTTTGATGCTCATGGATATTTTTAGGGCGCTGTGCAGGTCAATTTCTGATCATTTACATACTTATTTTTATTGGAGAATTGCTGTATAACTTGCAGCACCCTATTTTCTCGCAAACTCGGATGGCTATATTGTTTATGAATGATAGCCACAGGTGAGGCAAACTGAAATACAACTGAAATGTGAATATACTGACAGCACTGGGTATGGCCATGCTCATCCCTTATTTGGCTGCTCCATTCCATCCCTTCCCTTCTTTCAGCCTTTCCTCCACTTTGTAGCATAGCCACCGGGGTTGAGTACGTACTCACAAAGAAGTTACCTCACTCATGTCAACTGACCAAAATAATAAATTAACGTGTGTGATTTCGAACTCAATAAGCTCTGCATGAGATTTACCGTGTTGCTCCACGAGTGTTGTTTTTCTCTTACCTGTGGGTTGCATGTTGGACATTGTTGGACACTGGGTTGTGAACTATTGTGGGCTGCAATTGCCATTGCCATCAATTTCAATTTAGCAAAGATTGTGGCCATGAATTTTGTGGCCCTTAAAACTGGCAGCCTTGTTCGAGTGAACACTTAGAACTTTCCTATAGCCGGCTCTGCATACGGACAAGGCAGTGTAACTACTCAATGGCTAGCTGTCTAAAGTCATAATTAAGCAATAAGTTTCTGGTTGTGGATCCATAATGGCCAACTGAATTAGCAAAACAGGAACTACCAGCACACCTTCTGTAACATAATATTGGTCACTTGATCAAGGCTGATGGTAATCAAAAACTAATGCTGATGAGCAGACCTAACACCCTAACCCTCCTACTTTGATCTATTTTGACAGCTGCCATTATCAAGCCTGCAAATGAATTAAATTACGAGGAAACAGATTTATGAACTAATAAATCAACTATAGGAAGTAACCAAAATTACTTGATATATATAATCAAATTGCACTTTAACGTTGTCTGGTTGTACAAGTTGAGTTCATGCACAACAACAGGATGCAGTTGCAGTTTAACATGCTATACAAGACAGTAAATTCAGGATATGTTATGCTAACTGTTTTATGGCACACCAGATCTTTTAATCAGAACTTTAGCACAGATTAAATCTGCTGATTACTTATTTACTTACTCATGGTTAGGGCAATTGCTACTCTTATATCCATTCACAAATTTTAGCACTGCTGGGTGTTCAGTGCTCTATTTTGACACAGTGTGCGGCAGGCCCTTAGCCAGAAATACAGAGTAGCCCGTCCAAAAGCATTCAAAGTCGTGACCACCTGACACTGCGGATGTACAAAGTCGTGATCGCCTGAAATCCCGCTGCCATACGAGTCCGACTGCAGTGCCCCTATGCTCTTTACAGAGCCTAATATCAACCCGTGCTCCTAACAGAACTGAATGCTCGCAGTGGCTCTAGAGAAGAAACTGGATGGTGTTGGAGGAGAATCATGCACAATTTATGCCCATCCAAAATAATTTTCACCATTCCAGAGGGTGGGTGGACGGGTGGCTGGCTATGAGCCTGATTCCTATTCAAGCAAGTGTTTTTCATGTAAAAACCAAATTAATGTAAACAAAACTTGGTCCATCTATCATTCTCCAATTTTTTGCATGGTGCAACAGTAAGAGTAAACTGCACAAAATAGTCATCTACTCCATTTAAGTTTTATTGATTAAATTATAAACCAAAAAACAGTAAAGTGTTACCCCTGTGAATTTTATTTTTTTTTTATCCAGTAAATAGTTCTATAAATGGTTTATGTATTTAGGTCAGTTCAAAGAACAGATTACTCATGGTTTATGTATTTAGGTCAGTTCAAAGAACAGGTTACTCACTCAGAACTGTCATTTCAACACAGAATACATTTTTCTGCAGCAGTAGTTAATTAAACGGTAGTTTCCAGCAGTTTTGCTACTGGCAATGAAACAAAGGTTGTCTTTTTCATCAAGCATGTATCCAGATAACTCTCTGCACTCTTTATTATCACAAATTGTTATATCACGTCCTTCAGCCTAATTGTAGAAATTTGATAGGCAGTGGTCGCATGGACATCTAAACAGAAGTTTGACCTTGTCGCCCGCCGTCTTTATTATGTTGAAAGTCATAGGACTGGTACAAGTTGCCCCATGACCACCTATTAAAAAAGAAAAACAAATCAAGTAACTGGCATGTGAAACAACTACTAGCTAATGAAAAAATCTATTAGTAGTTCCGACCTATGTCAAATTGCAGTTGATAAGGCCTGCAGTCAACCGTGCTTAAGAAAAGCTTATTAGTAAAAGAAACTACATATTTATGCGAGATAAGAGAAAGTCACTTAAAGGAACCTAATCTAGTTCAAACGTCTAAGTCATGACTTCAATAATGCTCAAAACATCAAGTGATTGGCACCACTGGCGTAAACTTGTCCAAAATATTGGGGGGCATGGGGTCTGGACCAGAAAAACAAGTTTTTTTCAATATGAAAAGTTGGTTTTTTTGTTGTTGTTTTCTTTTCTTTTTTTCGTTTTTATGGTTTTTGTTATTTTTAAGATTTTCGGATTTCGGATCATAAAAATCATGAAAAATGGCATCAACAAGAGCTCCAACTCAGTTTAATTCAGTTGCGATTTCCGAAAATTAAAAATCATTAAATCAATGTTATTAAAATAACTTCTACAAACATAAGAAATTTTTTTAAACAAACAAAAAACAAATTTTGTGGTTTTCTTTTTCTTTTGGTTTTGTTTAAAACCAAATACCGAAGACACTTTTTCACCTCTGGTCTGGACAGTCAGCAGAGGCTTCCGGTTTACGTTAATGCGTATGAAATAGGGCTTTTGTTTACATGTAAATTTGTTTCATATTGAAGATATTGAAGATAAAAATAAATCTTTGTTTTCATTATGAATTTCTGATAGTATTTCAGTTCTGTGTCTCTGATTTTCTGTTTCTGACTAAATTTGTCTATATCGAAACGTAATATTTTAATATTTGAAGAAATTCTCCTCTCGATTTTGGGGGGGGGGCATTGCCCCGGCTCCTCAGTTATTGGGGGGCACGTGCCCCGGCTGACCCCCCAGAGTCTACGCCTATGATTGGCACTGCTGTCAAAGTCATTGAAAGTCCGGTTTAAAACTAAAACAGAAATTGTAGGAAAGATTGAAATAGCCTACAAAGGAAATGAAGCTTTTTAGTATGTTCACAGCAGGACTGTTTCAGGGAGAAGGACCAAAATGTCGACAGAAGTTTTTAATAAATGTGCAGTTAAGGGTTTCACAGCTACATGGCTCAATGGAGAGAAAATCTCACAAAATCAGCTCAATTAACTAGGCCATTATCTGTCTCCTGTTGCTAATTATTAGTTCAGCAAAGAAACAAATCTATAGGTAAAACCTAGTACCATATCCATTTTACAACATAATTTGTGATCAACCATGAAAAATCAAGGACAATTAGCAACAGCTACATTCAAGGCTTCATAATGATGCTCACCAGGTATATGCCAAACAAGCTCTTGTAACAGTCCCAGTAAAACTAGTGCTTTGAGACCACATGGCAAGCCACGACTGGAAACTCCTTTTCCAATTTGTGCAGTTTCTTGACCTTGCTGCTGATTTCTGTTCTGTCGTTTTTCAATCTGTGCAGTTTTTTCATGTTGCTTCAAATGTCTCTTATCTTTTTTCTTAATTTTGGCCGCCTCTTGATGTTGCTTCAGATTTCTACTCTCTTTTTCCCCACACTGAGCAGCTTCTTGACCTTGCCTCTGATTTCTGCTGTGTCTCTTTTCAATCTGTGCAATTTCTTCACGTTGCTTCAGCTTTTTTTCATCCTCTTTTCCAGTTTCTGCAGTTTCTTCACATTGCTTCAAATTTCTGTTCCCGCTCTTTTCAATTTGCGCACTTTCTATAGGTTCTGGCTTGGGGCAAAACTTTAATTTCCCATTGCTAGTTAGGTCATTAACATTACCACATTTCCATGGTCGTCTTTCAATAAGTGACAAAGCCTGTATTGTATTGTATTGTATTGTATTTAAAGATTTATAAAGCGCCTCTAGTAGGGTGAACCGTTCAGAGGCGCTCCCAGTGCGCAAGGCCGAGAGAAAAGAAATGTCTTGAGGAAAGCAAAAGAAGATGAGGGGTTACTTATTAAAATTTGAGAGCGAGTAGAAGGAGACAGTGTATTCCAGAGAGAGGGACCAATTGAGGCAAAAGATCGGGACTGAGCCATAGCTGTTCTAGTACGAGGAACTGAGAGATCAAATCTGTTTGAGGAGCGAAGTGGACGATGCGAAGAGACAGAAAGAGGCCGGTGAATTACATCAATTAAATATTTGGGGGCGAGACCCCGCTGTGTCTTTGACACCAGAATAAGGATTTTGAACTTAATACGTGCAGAGAGAGGAAGCCAGTGCAGTTTCTCAAACATGAAGGATGAAATGCGTGAGTAGCTGTACATCGACAGTCTCAGAGTTCAACAGCTCTGGGTTCACCATTTCGGCCAGAAGTTTTTGGCGGTACACTAGGACAAAAGTAACATGAAAAACAAGCAAAATATGAAGGTATCGGAGTCAGTAAGATATGGCATACCCCCATAACTGCCCACTTATTACTGGAAACTGCATTGTGGAGCTTGCAGCACTCTATATATATAATTTTATTGGTTGAAAGAACCTATGAATTCAGGCAAGTTTCTGTTATATGAATGTTTCAAGAAAATGTTTCATAACAAAATGCATTTTGCTTAACATACACCTTCAGATATGTTGAAAACTCGCAACTCGTGTTACATTGCCGGATCCGGGTACGAACCGAGTACCACGTAATAAAAAAATTATCAAAGAAATTTTTTTACTTGTAATAACTGACTAATACATTTTGAATTTTAGAAATAAATAATCAATGAAATGGACTTGACATCTGTTGTGGACTTCAGGTGTTGGTGTTTTTGTACTTTTCTTCTCCAAAATGAAATGCTAGATGAAACTCAAAGGTGATATTATGAGCCTACAAATTCTGGCATGTGAGGCAGACAAGCAACTATTTGCATGTACAGTAGTTGCCAAGGCAAATAGTGCTGAAAAATGGGATATTTGGCCTTGGCAAATGTCCGAGGCGATTTCCAGTTATGCCCTAGTAGATACTATGTTAGTATGCATGTGTGTATCTAAACACTACATCAGGGGTGTTGGGGTGCAGGCCAAAGGTGCCGCTAAATCATTTTAAAAAAGCTCTTGCTTGCCTCTCAGCATTTTACACAGTATATAATTATTTTTCTCATATAGATTTTAATTGCAAAGCGTAAACAAATTAAATAAAAGACATTATTCAAAGATGCTTTTAGAAAGGTGTTAAAACAAAATCCTTCAAAATCCTTTAAAACGTGGTTGCCTACAGTGATTGTGTATCTCGGAGTTTGAAATTTTGTGGAACACTCCATGTACCAAAAATTGTTTACCCATATCATTTTGGGCACATGTGCCATGGGTTCGCCATCCCTGCACAACATAGTACTGTTCAAGAACCTCACTCACAAAGGCTTTGGAGCTTGGCTAAAGCTAATTGAAGAGCTCTAACTGATTAAAGCAGATGTTTGAAGATAAGCTGAAAATGTTTGTCGATATATAATTATTTTTGTTTATTTGTATGTATGTATATTCGTTTATTGAATAAACTGGTGATCATACCGCAACCAGGAACGATGGAGTTAAATGTGAAAGTAAAATTTTTTTAGTAGCAGACTGCATTTAGGAGTGTACGGGATAATGATGTTTGGCCTCCATTTGGATTGTGATATCTGTTTTCCTTTTTCATTTCACAATAGGCCCAATGTCATTGAGTTAATTTTTGTTTAGCATAGATTAGTTTTTTGGTTAATTTGCTACTCAAAGCAGCATCTAGTTTGTAATACAATGTCCCCATGCTATTGCTTAGTCTGTAATGTAATATTAAATATGGGAAGTTCCTTAAAATTTGTTCAGTTATTTGTTAAAATCCTTCATGTTACAAGTATATTGTAAGTATTATTTTGAGAGGAATAATTTGTACTTGAGAGTTGCTTTATTTGTCTTGCTTTACATTTTTTTCAGTTTCTGGTATGGAGTTATTAGAATTAGATTTCATCCACTGACTCAAAACGTAAGCAGAATATTCGATCATCTACTATCTGCTGCTAAAACTTTGGTCCATGGCCCAGGTGCCAGTCCACAAGTGATTGGTTACCAGGCCACAGAATGATAATCAGAATCCTAATTTTGATCGTACTCTAATAAACTATTTTATATACAAAGTAAAACATAAACGAAAATATGACACAATATAGTATTGTACTGTATCTAAACATTTATAAAGCGCCTCTCACAGTGTTTGCTAATCAGAGGCACAGTGTTCATACCTAACAAACAGTTTTAAACATGTAACAGTAACAAAAGTATAGTTGTAATAAACAGTGACAATATTACAAAATCTACATTTTAATGTAGCCTAACATGTGATAAATGTAGCTGATGTCAGTTTGGCTGCCGAAATTCTGACGTGCTCCCCTCAGAAATACTGTACTTGTTTAGTATAGTTGTTCCTGCTGTGCGTGTTATTTTCGTTATTTCGTTTATATTTCTAATTTACCCCAATCATCCCATGATGCATCAGGATGCATATTTAATTGGTTCAGTTTGTATGTATGTATTTAAGTGTATGCATGCATGTGTGCATGGTAATTGTAAACACTCTGCTTTAGGATAAATGGATAAATGCACATGTGTATGTATGTATGTCTGTATGTATGTATGTGACTCTCTCTCTCTCTTTAACCATCCTCGATACGAGGGTTGGTCGCATTGTAGACGATTCTTCTCCATCCTTTCCTGTCCTCGGCTACTCGCAGCAACCTCTCTGTTGATAATCCCAACCATTCGCCAATGTTGTCCATTCGCCAATGTTGTCCATCCACCTCTTCCTTGGTCTTCCTCTTGTTCTTGTATGTGACTACCGGTATATATATATATATATATATATATATATATATATATGTTTATGTGTGAATATTTATATAATGAATATGAATACATGTAGTTGTGGTAATATTTGTTACTGGATCGTATTTCTAGATCTAAACCATGCCGCCGAGTTCTGGAGAGTTGTGGGGGCATCATCTGATGCCCTCACAGATCGACGTTATGTTCCTCTTGCCAACCGGAATTGTCGTCTGCGTAAAATGCAGCCGGGATGCAACACTCGAGAGCATCAAAGCCGATATGTGGAAGGAGGCAAAGAAGTATCCGCTGTTCTACTGTCTCATGGATCCTTCCTCATACATATTCATCAGCATCAACCAGGATGCAGAACGTGAGGAGTTCTACGACGAGACACGGCGCATCTGTGATCTGCGGCTCTTCCAACCGATCCTCAAGGTGGTTGAACCAATGGGTAACAAAGAAGAGAAGATACTGAATGCAAAGCTTAGTAAGCGCATCGTCTGTTGACTCTCATTATAGAATACTTCATAATAATTAATAATATTAATAATATTCATTTATTGATTCAAACTGACTAGTATTCTGTGAGATTACATGATATAGCAGTAACAGATGATAATAAGTTTTAACAGTAGTTGAATCTAACTGTATGGCAGCCTGCAAGTCGTCCATCTGTCCTACTGCTCATTTTACCAGCGCCATCTAGGGAATGGAAGGCTGAGCCTACCTTGTAGGGCTAGTGGCAAGCCACTATTGAACCTGCATCATTGTTACACAAGTTCTCATATAGCATGATTATCTGTGGATCTGAAATTAAGCTCGGCTTGTGATTGTGACCTTTTAATTACAGAACCACACTAAATGTGTTGGTTTTCAAAAGTAGAGTTATGAGGAAGGTCCAGTATTAGTTGAAATAGAAGGTGAAGGTAACAGATTACTTACTTGCTTTTTTTAGATGTATGTTATGGTCCTGGGATTTCAGTCTTAGTCTTTTGGCTGAGTCACATGTATGAACATGACAGCAAGACATGTTTTTAACTTGTTTTTTTACTCACCCGCTGACCCTGAAAGATTGAAGGGCTGAGTTGACTAATTTTAGTGCTAACTGAGCTCTATATTAATTGCACTTAATATAGAGTGTGCTTGCCATTGTTGTGGAAATGATACCTCTTGGTATTCAAGACAGTCAAGATGTTACATGAATGAATCTTGTCTTGTTTATGAACCACTCAAAAGTGCAGTTGAAAAATAAGTGACATTGCCTTGTTGTCCTATTCAGCTGATCTGTTTTCTATGTACTCAGAGCCTGTGTTGACCATACCAGTGGCTCCTACTGAATTTTCACTGGGCATTAGAAACCAAGTGAATGTGGTTTTGAGACGTTTTCTGCATGGCACACAACTGTTTGCCATTTGAAGGAAGTTTATTTTGGAAATTGTATGAGCATGTAACCCTGGTGTGTCAAAAATTCTGTTCAGACTGCAAATCTATGATAAGATGTTTTGCACAAGGCATTAGCTTTAGATGTTGTATTTATATTTCTGCTGATGATAGGTTAAGTAACCCTGTTACATATCGTCATCTTCTTTGCCTTCAGGCTGGGATTAGTCTCTCGCTGGGGAGGGGTCAGACAGAGAATCCGAGTGGCTGACCCCTCTCCAGTATGGGACTAATTCCAGCGTGAAGGCAAAGAAGATGATGATAGGTTAAGTCTGCTCTTTGATGAACGAAGGATCTAGTTGAGAAGGATTTATTTTATGAATGACAAATGATCGAACAAATATGCAACTTTGAAGAGATTAACCATTCCTTATGGCTGACAGGTATCGCCATTGGAATGCCAGTAAACGACTTCAACGAAATGAAAGACTTAGAAGTCGTGACTTTTCGACGAAATATTATGCACGTCTGCAAGAGTGTAGTTGAGGAAAGAGAATCACAGGGAATCCACGGTCAGGCGTTGTACGTCTATCCACCGGACATCCATTCATCGGCCAAACTTCCCAACCATATTATGCAGAACATCAAAAAAGGTTGGAATTAATGCAGCTTTTGTTTCAGGTGTTAAACACGTATTAACGACGAACATGTACTAAAATGTATGGAAAACTAATCCCTCTCGTCGTTAAAGATTTAATTATACTGTTTATTACTAGTATGGCTGCATTCTTATCTCCAGATTTTAACTCTCAGTATGTTGGCAGTTCTCTGCCGAGTCATGTATGTATATATCTGGTGGGGCGTGGTGGCTCAGTGGTAAGTTCGGCGCCTTGTGACCTGAGGGTTGCTGGTTCGAATCCCACTCTAGCCGCTGCATGCGGACCTTGGGCAAGTCCTTCACTCGTGATTGCTCGTGGCGCTTCGGCGTGAAAACTCTGACACAGTATACCAATGCTGTAGTCGGGAGCGCCTCTGAGTAGTAGTAGACTTGAGGAGGCGCTATAGAAATATCCGAAATAAATGAATAAATATCTGGACGCTCACTATCATGCCTTGAAAGCACTGCCTCTGCTAATCTATGTGATGTTATTAAGAGCAGAAATGTTATTAAGAACAGAAATGTCATTAGCAAGCAAAACATTGCACAGATTCTCAGCAGAGTCACCAATGGTACGTCCATACAAACCAATGGCTGTCCGTAGAGAATTGAGAGTTTCTGGAACAAGCTGCGTCGATAGTGTGAGTGACGACGGGTGGTAGCATTCTATGTCTGAATAATAATAATAATAATAATAATATTATTATTATATATTTGTATTTATTGACAAGCTCACTGACAAATCGCAGTAAGTAACACTGAAACTTATGACAGTATGATTATCAAGATCTTAGAGAACACACGTCTTGGCAGCCTGTTGGGCGCCCGCTCATTTTACAGCTGCTCCTGGGGAGTGGAAGGCTGAGTCGACCTACAGGGAGCTTAGGGGTATCAAACTGTGTCTTTGAAGATCTTGTGTTCTTCGAGCAAGAGTGCTACCATACATCTATCCCCCCTCGCAAAGCAAAGGTTGTCTTTTAGCTACTGAAGTAGTTCAACACGTTTTATGGATGTTTGATTACTTTACCATCATCTTATCATGCAGTGGATTTGTAACTGTATATGTTGTTGACGTTCAGTTAACAAGTGGTTTTAGTTAATCTGTCTACTCTGCAATGACATAGGTTGCATTTTGGTTGCTCTTGTTTCTAGCACAGTGCCAGATAATTATATGCATCTGGGTCGTGACATCAAGTCGTGATAGAAGCAAATTCACCATGAAAGTTCCTTTTAACGTGGAACCCAACGACGTAATTGCCGAGTCGATTCGACGTAAGATCCGCACAATGAGCATGAATGCTGAGCAGCAAGAGAGATGCATCAAAGCTCATCTGGCAAGTTATGTACTCAAAGTCTGTGGCTGTGAGGAGTTTATGATGGGTGCATTTCCCATCTGTCAGTACAAGGTAAGGCTCGCTTCAGTACTTCTCAGAATTGATTTTTAATCATGAATTTTATCTACATGTAATCCATTATGATCTGATACCTTCAGCAGGACGGTCAACATATTCCGAAAGCATTGGGTGAAATGAAATCCTAGTCTATCCCTATAGTCTGTTGGTGGACGGGCAAATCTGCGCAGTCTTAGATGATTGACAGAAGGCAGGCTGTAGTGGTTGGGCATGTTGAAAAGAGCTGAGTTTAGAGTCTGGAACAGAATGATCATAACACAGCAGAGCAAAAAGAAGATGACAAAGCAGTTCCGTAAGCGAGACGGTAATGAAGAAGAAGATCAGTCCCTTAATCCTAGTCCCCAATAGGCTGCCCTCGGTATGAAGTGTTAGTGACTTCATTTTCGTAGCCTCAGGTTATGAGAGCAGACCTGTGGCCAGAACTCTCCTTCACTATCTGATCTTCCCACCAACAGTGTACGGTCAGTGTACTCATTATACCTGAGTTGGCTAGGAATGCAGTTGAAACAAAAGCGAAACAAATTTCTGCCCTGGCAGGGATTTGAACCCCCAACTGTTGGCTGACAGACAGTCCAGCATGCTAACCACTACACTGTCTAGTGGACTATCGTGCGTAGACTATCGTGCACTTGAAGCCATGCATAACTAGATGTGTGTATGTATGTGAATTGTAAATGATGCTGGCTAAGTAAGAAAGTAAGTATGTTCTTTGATAAACCACCTGCAAATGCGCTGTGGCTGACAAACAGGTTAATGCAAAAAGAAGTGCACGAAACATATATAAAAATTTATAACTGTGTTAAATAGGATATGGAGTTGGATAAGAGATAATAGGGAAGGGAACATTGGCTGGCTGTGATAGTTTGGGTTGTGCCTTGTAGTCATGTAGTCTGGGTCTGTTGTTTCAGTATATCCGACGATGTCTTTCTCGTGGTCAAATTCCAGAACTCATGTTGATGTCCAGAGAAGGTCTTTACAACAGTCTTCCGAAAGCTGTTTTCACTATGCCGTCATACATACTTCGAGGTAACAATACATCGCTGTACTTATTCACATTCCATTTTGCTCATGCATTAATCCTGCCTGAAATCAAATAAGTTAAGGTATTTAGTACTGAATTTGTTACCTGTTGACATCCATGCTGCAAGTTCAGAGGTATCGTTTAGTTGTTTGCTGGTCTGATCTTTTTGGATTGGCCCTGTTCCATTACCAGTCTACTGGTCTCAAGATCTCGTGTATATCAATTGGTTTGTCCAAAAGATTGTAATACTGCTAAAAGGAACCATTGGTTGATGTGTGTGTATTACAGCAAAGTTGCTCCAAAAGTTCCATAAGTAGGTTAGGATTGTGGCAATGTCGATAAGCTTTTTGAAAATGGTGTACAGTATGTTGTCGTAGATGCTTTAAGAGGATACGCAACACTCAAATTCATTCATTGCAAGAATTTATATAGCACCTCTTCAAGGTGTTTAGTAGAGAACGGATTCGATAGGAGGCTGCGTGATGCCATGTGAAGGTATCAAAGGTGGTCTGAAGGTTATTGGGGTGACCACTGCTTCTTTCTTGCCCCTTCAAATGTTCAAATTTCTAATGGCTTCATTTTAAATCTAAAAGGTTAGAAATACCGTAATGAACTTGTCAATTTACCAACTACTTTAGCATTTATATAGCTCAACTTTGGGTAAACCTTTTACCCATAACCATAATTTTTACTTATACCACTGTACAGAGCATTAATCAGTTAATTACATTTCAGTAGACATTGCACAGCACAAACAAAAGGAGAACCCAAAAGGGACCAAGGTCCCGGTACTTAGGGCCCCTGTGCATCATCATGTAATATACGCGGTTTGTTGACAGCTGATGAAGCAATTTTTCATGACAAATTAGGTACAACGCTTGTTAAAGCAAGTACGAGGTAAAAGAACAAAAAGTGGAGTCACAAATTGGAGTCCATCGTAAAGACAAGAGAAAATATAAGCTATCATGGTACAAGAAACAAAACAATACAGTTTTATGATAACAGAGAATTAACCTTGTGTCATCATTATTAGCAATTAAATTCCAAAATTATGAAATTGTAAGATCCAGGTATTATACTAGTTATGGTTAATTAAATAAGCATGCATTATTAGCAATCAAATTCCAAAATTATGAAATAGTAAGATCCAGGTATTATACTAGTTATGGTTAGTTAAATAAGCATGCATTATTAGCAATCAAATTCCAAAATTATGAAATAGTAAGATTAAGGTATTATACTAGTTATGGTTAGTTAAAAAAGCATGCATTATTAGCAATCAAATTCCAAAATTATGAAATAGTAAGATTAAGGTATTATACTAGTTATGGTTAGTTAAATAAGCATGCATTTTTGATTTAAATATTGATGAATTATATACATGGTGCAGTTCATGTGGTAATCCATTCCAAAGAGCAGGGCCAATACATTTGATGGAGAACAATCTTAAGTTGGTCCTTGCATATTCACATCTGTATGATTCATGTGCCCTAGTGTTGTACGAGTGGATATTAGTAGTTTTACAGAAATAATCACTAAATAAACCTGGCAACAACCCATGTTCAAGACGATACCTAAATTCACCAACCTGGAGTTTTTTTTAATTTGATCAATAGTTAGAATGTTATATAATTGGAAATAAGGTTTGGAGTGACTATTTATGGAGACCTTCCTATGATACGAACAGCTCTCTTTTGAAGAGTAACCAATTTCCTAAGCCTTGTAATTAGAAGTTTTAGAAGTGGTACTAGCTGTATTATAACTTCTCAGGACTTCTGTTAATTGCATGTACTGGGAATACCTTACTTTACTTTACCTCATTATTATTATTGTTGTTTTTGTTGTTGTTGTTGTTGTTGTCACTCATCATCATCATTATCATTAATATTTTTACTATTAAAATTATTATTAAAATAATTTAGAAAGATTTTATAAGTAATAACATTGTTAAATCTGTACACGTCTAGGTGTTGGAGCACTTCAAGATATCAACAACCAACATACAAATTCTCTCTGGAATTTTAACACACCTCTGAAAGTTAAAATCAATGTTGCAACTTATGTTAATGTGAAGGAAAGAGGAGAGGTATGTTACTTTCTAGACAGCTGTGTTAAAATGAATGGAATTGAAAAACTGAAATGAGTGTACTGATCACCCTCTTAGAACAAAACACGCACCAGTACAATACAGTACATTTAGGCACCTAGAGAACACTCGTAGGGAAACACGTGGTTCCACTAAGTGAGTCACCTGGTAAGGACATTCTATAGAAATAGTGAACATTTCTTCTTAATTATAAAATTAATCCTTCTGGGGTTTTATTTTATGCAAGGCATGTTACATTTGTCAACTTGATGTACATATAAAACTAACAGTTTTGACTAGCGGTGGTGTAGCAGGATGTTCTGTGCCTTGTAACCGGAGGGTCGCAGATTCAAATCTACGTCAAGCCATTGTGTAGTGACCTTGGACAAGTTACTCACCCACAATTGTCCAGCGCTCATGAATAGGCTGGTGCCCTGCGTTTGGCCTTCGAGTGGTGCTTTAGAAGTTTCGAGATTACGATAACAAGGACTGCTTATCTAGAGTTTTAAACATTTGCTTATCACAAAATGACTGAAAATTTGACCAGGTGCTATAAATGAATGTCTTATATAATTTAGAGATAATTGTTAATTGCTCATTGTCACAGGCTTTTGAAGGCCCAGTTACAATTGTGTATGCGTTTAATTAATGACAGATAGCTGTCGAGATTTTATGAAGAGATTTATCTTGAATGTTTATGTTTTTTTTGTTTAGATCTATTTGAAAACGGGTATATACCATGGAACTGAGTCACTCTGTCCGATCCAAGATACAAAGCCCGTTCTTTCAACCAATCCCAAGTGGAACGAATTGTTGGAATATGAACTCCGATTGCTAGACATTCCTCGAAGCGCTCGCCTCTGCATTTCGCTCTGTTCCATTGCCAGAAAGAGAAAGGTCAGTATTGTAAAATATCTTCTGATCAAATATATCCATGCCACTCGAGTACCTTTTGTGTGAATACACTTTGTACTGTGCATCGGATCCCTAACAAAAAGTATTCAGTTGTTGAAGTTTAAAATTTTTTAATATGGCTGAGTGATTCAGAAGAAGTCACATGATACCACTGGACCGGGAAGCCAGTGCGTATTTGAACTGGGGATTTGAACTTGAACCATTACAAGAGCTTGATATGCGTGGCTTTGGTCAGATTTGGCCAGACTCCTGATAATAAAGTCTGAAGTATGGCAACAGATATTGATTTCTTAAGTATGGCAGAGATTAATGTCAAGTATGGCAGAAACAACTAGCAAGTATGGCAAATATTATCGTCTCAAGTATGGGAGCCTTATGCCTTATGGCAGAGATTAATGTCTTAAGTATGGCAGAGATTAATGTCTTAAGTATGGCAGAGATTAATGTCTTAAGTATGGCTGGCAGTTGCTTTGTTATCTCCAGTATATAGCATTTGATTGAGATCACTGAAGTATTATTGGACTGAATTAAGAGTAACATAAACATGTGCATATCATGTGAGTGTTGTTTTGCATTTTGTTTCATCTGCCAGGTTCACTACGCCATTGCCTGGGGTAACATAAATTTGTTTGACTTTACAAACCGTCTTGTCTCAGACAAAGTAAGTCTTCGGTTGTGGCCAATACCTCCAGGCCTGGAAGAAATGCTCAATCCGATTGGAATTCCAGGTGAATACCGTACAGATTTTACTGAGGGGCTTATGTTTATTTCAAGTGGCCTTTACTTGTCATTTTGTGTATTTCCATGTTTTTAAAGCAGCAACTATTGCCTGTCCAGGTCTATTTGTGTACTGCAGATATGTTTGAGCATTACCGTAGCATCTTTTGGAATCTCACGAATGCAGCCATTGAGAGAATAAACATATTGGTTGAGTGGTAATGCGTTGGCCTTTTGCTTCTATATCTGGGGTTCAGATCCCTATGCATGTTGAGAAACTGACAGTTCACTGTGTTCAGTCGTTATTTAAAAAACTTTATTACAAAACTCTTTGAATCATGTAAAACAGGGGTGTGCAACATACGGTCCGCGGGCCGGATCCGGCCCCTGGGGACCTTTGGACCGGCCCTTGACATGTCTCTTATAATATTAGCTTTGTACCTAGCACTTGGGAACCTTTTATATGGCCCTACTTGGATTTCTGTGCATAGGCCAACTTTAAAACATCTGTTTCTTATTTATTAAGAATCCGGCCTCTAGTCTAGTCAGCTAGTTTACTACTCAGTCATGTAACAAGACCACAGAGTAGGTAGGTTCGTAACTTTAGAAGTCATCTTCACTGCCCTAAAAATGGTTGCGCTGTCTCCAAGCACCTATATTTGTGAACAGTTCTCATAGATGAAACTTAAAAAATGTAAAAACAGATGCAGACTAGTAACAGATGACAATCTCTCCAATGAACTTCAAATTGCCACTTCGAACATTAAAGCAAACTTTCCGGATTTGTGTCGATAGAAGTAGTGTCAGATCTCACATTAATCATTAAATATAAGACACCAAGCAAATGGATACAGTTTACAGACTAACAGTTTTATGTATTTTTAAAACTGAAGAAACTTAAAAAACATATTTTGTTTTTTTATGACTGTAGGTTTTAGGAGAAGTATATTGTCATCATAAAAATTATCTTCATTTACTTTAAACTTAAAGTATAACCGTAACGGTTATTCCACAATATTTAGTTTGAATAAAATTAATATTGTCTCCTTTACTGGGGCAAATGAATCTGCAAAAATTAGTCCGCAATGGGCATGCGGCCCCCGAGCTGCCCTTAAAATTTTGGTGCGGCCCTCTGTTTAAAGAAGTTGCCCATGTCTGATGTAAAATCACACAGAAATGTGAATCTGAGACACAGTTTGTCATTCAGTCATCAGGTGAACTTTTAGAAATTAGATTTCCTGATTTTGAAAACAAATGAAAAAAGTAAGTTATGCGACTTGTAAGAAAAGTTTGTCATGTTGTTGGATTGTTATTGTGATGGCCTTGTTTCAGTTAAAGAACTGTGCATTTATTGATGAGGACATTTATTGAATGGACCATTGCCTTAACTTTACCCTGCAGTATTTCATGCTCGTTCCTCCATTCCTTCTGGTAGTGTCTCTTCATCCTTTGCCTTTCTTAAATGGCTTTCCCGCTAGAAGCACATTATAAATATTCAAACACAATAGAATACTCACCTTACTCGTACCTTCCTTTCCCATTTCTTCTTCATGTTGCTAGTACTAACCAGCACAGGTTAATGTGAGAAGGTATCTGTTACATGACCATGGTCTTTGGGTGCTGAGCTGTATAATGAGTGTATATGTATGTAAAGAAGTCTGTTTAGTGGCAGAGAGTGTTTGGCTAGCTTGTGGACGGTTCTATCGTTCACGACTTTCAAAATTCTGCAACTTAAAAGTTGATTCTTATGGTTGCCTGAAATGTAATTACAAAAATGTGGAGTATTTTCATAGTTTACAGTCCTTGGCAACTGTAAGATGCGTTACATGTGAAATGCCTTTAATGTTAATGAAGTGTACATTACATGATTCTCTGACCTACAGTGTAATGAGTCCATTTGATTTAAGGTTCAAACCCAAATACTGATTCACCCTGTGTGGAGGTTGAGTTTGAACGACGCAGTACACCCATCTGTTTTCCTTCCATGCAAGAGATTGAAAACTGCGCTAAAGAATTGGAAAAGATTCATTTGCAAGAACTGCCCAAGGTTACTGGACAGGTTGGTCACTCTGCTGTTTTGTACTAACAGTAACTCTTTCTGTAGGAGGCTTTGGTATGAATGTCTTTCATCTGGGCAACCACTTGGTTATCTTGATAGCACCACTGGCGTGGCCATGAAGTTCCCATATGATGCACATGTTGTGCGTTTTTAAGGTGTACTACTTTATCTTCTTTTCTTAATTCTAATTTAAGAGGAATATATAATTTTCATAGGAATATAACATTAATCTTTGGGTACTTTATGGTGTGTTTTGCCCGTGTATTTAGAGTGCATTGGATATGGTGGAAGAGATTGCAAGACGGGACCCACTTTCAGAAATATCAGAACAAGAAAAAGAACTTCTCTGGAGATTAAGGTTAGTTTACTAGAAGTCAAGAATTCTTGTTTGTTTAAGCTTCATTTGCTATTTTTCTTGGAAATGGATGGTTTAGAAGCCATTTCAGTAAGGAAATCAATAAGACTTGTCAACTTTTAGATATAGTTATAAAAAACTTCTAATGGAATCATGAGCACTTTTGTTCAGCTTTAAGTGTCATAGGGCAGACATTTGAACGTCTTCTATGAAACACGGATGCTTGGCCATGGTTGACCCATCATTCTGGAACAGGTTGCTTACCATTCTCTGGCGTGAACTTCTTTGTCAGTGTCCAGTCATTAGTTTAGCCCATTCTTTTGCCTGGTTTTGGTTTGGTCAAGATGGGACCACTTAGAACTGAGAAGTATATGACTTGAAGAGGTGCTACTTGAGTGTCTTAAAGTGTAATAGATACCCTCTGATTTGGTTTGATTGACAGTCTGTCCAATGCTTTGACGAACTGTGGGATATTGAGATTTTGTTTTAACAGGTCCCATAGTGTTAATTCTTTGTCTCATGTTGATGTTAAAAGATAACTTACTGGTATTTTAGACACCACTGCAAACAAGTACCCGATTCATTACCAAAATTACTTCAGGCTCTGAAGTGGAACAGTAGAGAAGAAGTTTCCCAGGTAACTGTGATTTGTTGGATGTCTTAAATTTGATCAACAGATTCACTGGATTAGAAGAGCTAAATTCGCCAGTTTCATTTTATCACCGAAAAAGGGGAATCCTAAATGCTATTAAAGTTAACAAATTTTACATCTTAAACATGTTGCCTCTCGGGTCAGTTTTACAGAAGGTTGTGAAAAACTCGCAAATAGTTTGGTAAACCATACAAATGATAAAATATACCATTCGATGCTTATCCTGTTTTGACTTGAGCCTAACATTCTGAAAACCGTTTGCCGTATGACTAATTTCTTAGGTTGTGGGAAATCTTTTAGCAAATGTGATGATGCCATTTTTTAACCATGATTTAAACTTGATCATGGATTGGTTTTGTTGCAGCTGTATCTCATGTTGAAGTCTTGGCCTGTGATTTCACCAGAGGCTGCTCTGGAGTTGCTCTACTGTACGTACACCGACCTGACTGTTAGAGAATTTGCGGTGAAGTGCTTAAGAGAAAAGCTCTCGTTTGACCAACTCCAGCAGTTCCTTCTTCAGCTTGTCCAGGTTCACACTTCTCACTCTATTTCATATTCACTCTTTCTGGGCTTTTTGTTATTCTAAATTTAAAGGCTGATGTGTTATGGATATTACAACAGCATATTACCTTTTATTTACCCCAGCATCAGTAAGTGGTGTGACATGGTGATATGTCGGTAATACGCTTGCTCATGGATCATGCTGTTACGGGTTCGACTCCGGGTAAAGACCCTCGGCAGGTTGTGCACTTGTGCCTCTGTCATCAAGCAGTATAATTTGGTACCGGCGTAAGCTGGGAAGTAAATGGCAAGTCCTGAGATGCACAGGCCCCATGTCCAGGACCTTGGGATTCGTCCACTGCCGGCTCAAGGGCACAGAAAAGGAAATGAGTGCCTCCCCTACATTCACATAGAATGTGGGAGCTTAACCACCCTGGCCCTATCACACTTAAGTGACTGTGCCCGATTTTGCTTGGGAAACTGAAATATTACTTTCATCCGATGAACAGTATGTATGTATTTATCCAAACACTTTTATTGAGGGCATTGGTTTGTCTGGATGTTTTGTTTAGGTTCTTGAGTTTGAACCATATCTAGACAATCCTCTCACACAGTTTCTGCTTCGACAATCGTTGATGAATCAGAAAATTGGTCACTTCTTCTTCTGGTATCTTAGGTGAGGCATTCATTGCTATTGCTCTGTAGCAGTCTGTGATAAGGGTTGTATTAATTATAGTTTTATAATGAAAGCCGTACTTGTGGTTTGTTGTGCTGAAAATCATACTTCTAATGTTTGCATGTTGCTGGCTGTGTTTGCTTAAATGAGCCTTTGCCTGTAAAGATCCTTAAAATTGACTCCACATCTACAGTACATACTTATACTACTTCTAACATGTTGCGTCTATGACAACTTGTGTCGGAGAATAAACGAAAATTGATTGAAAACTGATTTATTGGCTTCTGCTAACATGGTAGTTTTTGCTTGAAGTCTTCATTTTGAAGACTGTATAACAGGGTTTAATTTCTGAGTATTCCACACTGTATATAGATAAATTTTCCATTTATAATATATGGGTGTATTGTTTCTGATTTACTTGTTATCAGTTGATGGTCTGCTGTCTCTTTATTAACATTCATTCAGAGCCAGCCTTCAGAAATCTTACGTGACCTGCTGGATATATATATTAAATGATATGTTAGAACTTAGAAGTCTTGTAATATATATTTATTGATTATGACTATTGATTTGCAGAACCCTATAACGCTTAGAACTGTATGGTTCAATGTGATTGTTCAAAGTAATAATAATAATAATAAATGATGATGATGATGATGATGATGATGATGATGGTGATGGTGATGGTGATGGTGATGGTGATGATGATGATGATGATAATAAGAATAATAATAACCAACTTCTGTACTGCCGGTGTCTAGTGCACAAGGCTACAAGCACTGGCACACCAATACCAAGCCATAATTAGGTCAATACCCAGAAGGTAAGTCCACTGACACAGAGAGGCAGTCTGGTGGTAAGTCAGCTGAAAGAGGTACATTTTAATTGTGACCAGAATGACGTAAGACTGATGGTAGTTGATGATCAATTAACAGATCTGAAATGCACCAGACAACAAAGCGCCTTCGGTTTGGTCTCATCCTCGAAGCGTACTGTCGAAGCTGTGGCAGCTATTTACGCTTTCTCTGCCGCCAGGTTGAAGCCATCGAGAAACTGACTAAACTGTCAGATATGTTAAAATTGGAGAAAGAAGTAAGTCAAGCTGCGTGTTGGCTTTATAGGGTTCGTCATCTGAAATTGTATCAGGTGTTTAAAGCAACCTTTCAAAACAGTTCAAGTTTATCTGAAATGAGACAGATCTACTTTTTCTGAAGAAATTGCTGAATTCTGTGATAAAAGTTAGGTTTTATATATGGTGAAATTAATCAGAGTTGCAGAGACGAGGAACAACCAATTTTTTTCATTGTTTTCGTCAGTTAAATTTAGTTCAGTAATGTTATTGACATTTACGTATGAAAATGCAAGGCTTGGTAAAGATAAGTGTGGGCAATTCCCATCTGTGTGGTATTTAGCGTTCGTTAGAGCCATGTAGGATAGGTCTGTGCAGTTCAGGAAGTTATGTTTCAGTTCTATTCATTGTTACATTCGGAGAAAGAAGTAAGTCAAGCTGTATGTGAGTCCTCATATCCTAACGGGGGCATTGTTGTTACTTCTTGCTATCTTAAAGACTTTTCTCATGGGGCTCTTCACACTGGGAGCACCTCTGGTTAGGTTGTACTGCGAGAGGCGCTTTATAAATCTGAAGAATTACAGTAAGCGTAAAATTATTTGTGTTAACTTAGGTGTCAGTTAAATGAAATGAAATAGTTAATGTGAGGCCGTAATTGCTTTGCTTTGTTTGCTGTGATAGGACACACAACTTCGAATGCTATGTAGTCAGATCAAGTCGGCTGATTATCTAGAAGCTCTGCAGAATTTCTCATCACCTCTGAACTATAGTCATGTTCTCGGTGAACTGCTGTAAGTCAAGCTGTTGCTTATACATAATTTCTTGCAAATCATTGTCATGTTTTGTTCAATGACCTATATAATTCTTATTTTTAGGGCAGTTTATTGTTTGTAATTTCTGTGTTTATTGTTTGTAATTTCTGTGTTGCTATGATTTGGATATTAAAGAATTATCATCCGTTTTGCTGTTAGAGTTGAAGAATGTGAAGTCAAGAATTCCAAAAAGCGACCTCTTCTTCTGGTTTGGAAAAATCCTGATCCAATGGCGGAATGTTTCCACAGAGATTTCCAGATAATATTCAAGAGTGGAGATGGTAATTACACTAAAATGATTGGACCATTTCACTTTATCTATTGTTGTTAAATTTTTTATGATGATTACTGACTTATAGGTTGTCCATTAACTTACTGTTATTTGCTGGTAAAAGTTATGTGAATCAGATATGTGCTACGACAGAACTTGACAGTTTGCTAAAATTTGTCAAATTTCAGATTTACGACAAGATATGTTGACGTTACAAGTGATCAAGATTATGGATGATATTTGGCAGAGTGAAGGACTGGACTTACGGTAAGTACTTTACTGTATTTTATCTGTACAGATAAAGGTCGCTTAACAATCTCTGTATTAAGTTTAGTTTAATCAGTCCTTGTATGACATATTTGGATTTCCAGGGTATTTTCTTGTTATTGCATGATTTGTTGGTTATCGTCTGCTATTTCTCCAGCTAATACTTTGCACCTTGTCTGTATGTGCATGTGTTGAAATAGATGTATTATATGTACATCTATTATTATTATTATACATTTATTAAGCACCACTGTCTAATGACAAAGCATCAATTGATCACGCTGAGCAATTGTGAGTGAAGGACTTGCTCAAGGTTCCTATACAGTAACTGTCTCAGGGGAGGCTCGAGCCTGTGCTCTCCGCATTACAAGGAGAGATTTATCATGTATGTGTATTAACTATATAGCATGGGTTTTGTATATATATTCCCATTTAGCCTTCTATCTTTTAGTGTTTGGTAAATGAATCCAACTGCAAGATGGAGGTTAAAAGGTGTTCACTTGTTTGATTGTTATGGTTGTGTTTGTACCTTGCAGCACTATCCTTTAATCTTGTGATGACGCGTTACAGATGTTTCTACAGAGGTGTATAAACAATTATTACCTTTTGGCTTTTTTTTAGTTAAGCATGGTCTATATTTTATGGTTCAGGATGATACCTTATGGATGCTTAGCAACAGGACAGAATGCTGGGATGATCGAAGTGGTGCGTGATGCCAAGACTGTGATGCACATCCTCAGGCAAGATATCCGGTCAGCAATAATGGTCCGCACAAAGGAGCTGCACAGCTGGATCAGAGAGAAGAACAAGCCACTTCCTGTGACTGCTGATGGAACGTCAGTTAGCTCTTCTTCGTATCATTTCTCTTTGGAAAAGTAGTTTGGGACAGGGCTTGTCGGGCTGAAACAGCCTTTTGGTTAATGGCTATATTTCTCTGCCCGAGGTTGTTTAGTTAGTGCAATGTTGAGACCACGGTGACTAGATTTATTTATTTATCTCTTTTTAATCACTTATGAGAAGTAAGTGATTAAAGTGATGAAAGTATCTCCCACTTACAAGAAGTAAGTGGGAGAAGTAAGTGGGAGATAAAATATGTCTGGAGACTCTTAATAGTATTTACTAATTTTCAGTTTTTGTGCAATAAACATAACATTTATTTTCTTTATTTGCTTCATCATTTTTTTCTTTTTCAAGGAAAAAAGTTCTGGAGTTAAAGTTATATGTTCTTATATGTTCAGTTTCTTATTTATTTACTTGCTCGCGTGTATTTTTATGTTACATTATGTGTACTATCTAGTTCTCTTGTTTATTTTCTTATATATATATATATATATATATGTGTGTGTGTGTATATACATGTGTGTATGATACTAAGCTCTTAGTTATGTTTGATCTGGCAAAAATTGACAGATGCTTGCTAACAGTTGCATAAACACTGTTAAATTTGCTGACATGACTCATATAAATCATGCTTTGTGTTGGCTGTTCATGACAGTTGAAACTCATTCGAGTTCTCTACTTTTGCAGCTGTACTTATGGAAATGTGACTTTTTGCAGCTCTGTCGACTGCCCGTACCTGCAGGCCATTGAGGCATTTACTATGTCGTGTGCCGGGTATTGCGTCGCAACGTTTGTTCTTGGGATAGGTGATCGTCATCCGTCCAACATTATGGTCACTGAGGAGGGACAGGTACTGAAATCAGTCAAATTAACTAACATACTGATGCTGTTACAGGAGTTTAACTGAATACATCAGAAACTTGTTATAACACTGAATGTTGGGAGCCATTTCAAGAAACAATGGAAAGGAGACTGTATTATAATCAGCGCTTCAGTTTCCTTATATATTTCTCAAACATTAAACTTTAAAAAATCATTAACCCTTTAATGACGAGAGGGATTAGTTTCCATACATTTTAGTACACGCTTGTCGTTAAAGTGTTAAATGAGACAACTACAGGGTATGTGAAAGCCATGGTGGAATTGTGAAAGGAAACTTTGAGGAGAATTTTAGATCATATGTAGTTACAGGGCTGCTTTGTTTACTGTGTTGTGATTTTACAGCTATTGTGATTTTCTTCAGGTGTTCCACATCGACTTCGGACACTTCTTAGATCACAGGAAGAAGAAATTTGGCATCAGCAGGGAACGAGTGCCATTCGTTTTAACGGAGGACTTCATTCGTGTAATTGCTAAAGGCCAAGATAATCCAGAAAAGAGCCAAGAATTCAACCAGTTAGTAGTCTAACCACTTGGAACAGCATGATATTTAATATTTCATTTGTACTGTTTTATTCAATTTTTTACCTGTACTCTACTAGTTAGGATGATAGGATTGGCTTAAAAAGCTGTGACTTGGCACACTGCAAAATACTGTTTGGAGTGAAATTGCAAAAGGACTTGAGGCATGAAGGTGAGGTCACAGAAAGCAGGTGGTGTTCTTTAGTGTTTTTTGGGATGGGTAATGTTGGGTGATTTCGTTGCTATATAAATGTCCCATTGCCTTACTTTACATGGAACAATACAGTCATGGGCATCCAAAAGGGGGCACAGGGGCATTCCCGGATTTTTTATGTATTTTACAGAAATTAAATCTTTTGATTATTATGATTATTACAATAGTCCCAACACAATTTTCAATGCAAAAACACGTTTAATTGTTTAGGTAAAGTCCTTGACCTTTAGTTATTTCTAAAGTTGTCACGTGTTCTGTGTTCATGAAAAGCTATTCTATTCAAGTCATTTTGCACCCCTTACAAAACTTTTGCCCTCCCTCTATAAAAATTCCTGCAGACACCCATGAATACAGTGGACATTTAACTTCGATGTTTGTCAATGAACTAGAGTTAATTGTTAAGGAAATTCTTTTAACTGTGACAGCACTGATATAGACTGTTGTGTTTGTTAAATGAACACTTGTATCGATTTCGGGTAACAATTTTCTTTGCATTAATTTTTCATGTACAGTCTTTTTTATTCTAAATTGTATCTGCTGTTTTCACTATAATTTTGTTGTATTATTTGTTAACACTTTAACGACGAGAGTGTACTAAAATGCAACTGGGAAAACAATGCAGCTCGTTGTTAAAGTGTTAAGTTGACTGTTACTGGAGTTGATTTACTGATGCTGTGAAAGGCACTGTATGGCTAGTGTTTTTTTCTCTTTACACACAGATTCATGGAGCTGTGCGGCAAGGCATACCTGTGTCTTCGCAAACATGCAAACGTTTTCATCACTCTGTTTACAATGATGCTTTCCTGTGGCATACCAGAACTACAGTCATTTGATGACATTGGATATTTGCGAAAGACTCTGATGGTTGACTGCAAGTCGGAGAAGGAAGCGCTTATCTATTTCCAGTCACAGTTTAACGAAGCCTACGGCGGTGCATGGACTACGAAGCTGGACTGGTTCTTCCACTGGATCAAACATCCCAATTAGGTGGAGCTTTTGCGCAAATAATCCAATGTTGATTTCATCCTGTAAATTAAGTTGTGTAAATCGGAAGTCATCTTTCACGCCGTGGCAGTCTGTGGAACAGGTGTTTTTCATTCTTTATGTCACAGCTTCATTCGTTTCAAGGGCTAAACGGCTTCGATAAACCACGGACTTCTTCCAGAGGAATCGTGTGGTTTGTGTCTGTTTTCGTCTTGTTTCATTGTAGAATTGTGTTGTCTGTTATCAATGAAATCATTTGTGTTATATTCCGTTTGTTAAGTTGAAAAACGTGAGTTGATATACTGATGCTTCTTTTTGGCATAATTATTTCAGTGACAGTGAACTGTGGCAGTGATTAAGTGACAGGTTTCTGTTAAAAATCATGTCTGTGTTTATATTTAAACTTGTTTAACGATATGTTGACAGATGATTTTCAGCCTGTTTGGTGATATTGTCTAAAGAACCTATTAGGCCTTAGAAATTTTAAATATGAAGTCGTTTAATGGCTGTGAATTGTGGTCTGAAGACAACTGATCTTGGTTAACTAGCCGAGAGTCCACCTAAAGCTAACGAGTGACTGTTTAAAAGCAAGATACTACACACCAATGAGGTTTGCATTTTGGTTAACCAGTCACTCCACAATGGTTCTTGGATAATAAAATAAATTTTCCACTTCCCATACATAAGATTTCTTAACACTATATAGTCACTGGGAGGGACAGGTATTGGAATCGGCTTGATTAATTAATGTTGTAATAGAAGCTTAACTGAATACCTGAAGACTTGTTAAAATACTGTCGTTGGAAACCTCATAAAGAACCGCCTCTTTTGAGGTTATTTTCGACAGCTGAACTAAATTTAGACTCCATATCCCTGACTATTATATCAGAATTTTTTTTGTAATGGAGCACGTTTTAAGGAGTGTTTGGTGTACCAATAACTGGTTATTACTCGTGATGAAATCCAATCCTCAATCATTTCATCTGACGAAGCCTTAGTAGTCCAAAATGTGGTAAACTTATACCGGTAGGTGAATTTGTAAAATGATTTATTTATTTTCTGTCCAATCTAGGCTTAATGGCCATTTTGTTGTGTAAAACAGAACTTGAGCTCTCGTCTTTGTTCGTGTAGTTGTCATTTTGTATAAACGTGCATCTTCAAAAACGTTTCTGCCTCATGTATGTTTGACGTGTTTCTGTTGATCTCACCCATAACTGGGTGGTTGTGTTTTTCAAGTACAGTTGCCAAAGAATTGGTCACTTTTTAAAAATGTTTATATTGCTTATATTGTGGAGCTACCGTTTTTGTTCAGCAAGGCTGATGGAGTTTGATTTACAAGTTTTTCAAATCTGGATAATGTGTGTCACATGTAGACCAAATGCATGGGAAAGAACTTAGGTTCCAGCTGATAAATCTATGTTTTGAGGCCGATATCCTGCATTAGGTCAACTGGGGCAAATGCATAGGCGTAATTTGTGGGGGGAATGAGGGCCCACTTTTTGGACTGGAGGGTTACCGTACCCCACCTTTTAAAAAATGTCCACGTGGGACTGACATTTCCAGTGGCGGCGATCTTGTTTGACAGGTGGGGTGGGGCATTTTTGAAGTGATATGGTCAAAAAAGAGTTTTGAACTGATCTGGTAAAAAAGTGGTAAAAAAATTTTTCGCGCTCACGCGGGAAAATGTTTTTTACTCTGAGCGCAAAAAAGTTGATGACCTTTTTTTTGGGGTTTCTTCAAATTTTGGGGGTCCGATGTATGGCGTGTCCCCCCCACTCTTAAAGGTGGGGGTCTTGTCCCCCTCGACCACCCCAGGATCGCCGCCCATGGACATTTCTATAGGAGACCCTTTGGAGCCCATAAAAAAATTGATGAGAATACTGGCAGGGTAATATGTCCAAAATGGTCTGCATGTGAAAAGTGAAAGTGGAGAAGAAATTAATACCCCCACTTTTTAGGCCAAAGTTACACCCCTGGGCAAATAAAATACTTACACTTACATGGAGTAGAAGCATTCTTGGGAGTGCTTATGCTACTGAAGATTTATAAATATTAAAGTCAATTTAAAGTTTAATCACGATCTCACATTGTTCAAACATTTAGAGTCGATTTAAATTGTATACGGCACAGGTAATACTGTAATGCATCTGGGACATATTAAAATATCAACTGAAGATGCTGGCTCTTTTTGCCATGAGCACAGCATACACAGTACCAATACTTTTGGACCCTGGATGGAGATCTGATCTTGGGTTAGGCAGATATGATACAGACCTTTCTTGCACTTTAAACCTGATTCATCAACATGCCAATAACATCCAGATGTACAGTGTTGGCATTCAGCCAGTGTGACACATCTTCACAAAAAACCAGATCAGGATGTCATCAAACTGACTCGGACAGGGCAATCGTAATGCCAACTTTCCCAATTTGGGAACTGCAGTATTTATATCTCTGACCCAAAGGAAGTTCAACAAAGAATTTAAATCTAATTGAATGATATTATAATGTCTACAGCACAATTATAATATTGCACAAACAACAATTGATGGTTCATGAACAACAGTACTGTCTGTATATACTCTAGTTGACCCAGGAGGTCATTCTAGTGAAAAAAGGCCTAATAATCATACTAGTATAAATATACTTGGTACAGTTACTCATGCTGGTATAATACACTTGCACAGTTACCGTATTTAAACTTAAGTAAGTCCTGTCTTATGATTGACAGCCAAGTTCACAACAATTTCATGAATCTCAAATGGTACCACATGCATTTAAAATTTCAGATACATTATAACCGGTTTAACAAATAAAATATAACAGTTGTCGACCAAGACGCATTTAAATTCTCCAAGGTCTACGTTAGCTTAAAATTTTGGAATGTTTCCAGTTTGCAATGACCACTAGTCCTATATCAATAGGCTAAAATGTCTGATAAGTATTACCAGCTTGCACAAAGTACACAGAAAATGATATGCAGCGACTTGTATCAGTGTGCAAAATTACCATTTACAAATGCAAATAATCGCTTTGACACTTGCAGGAATTTGGGGTTATGTTTGACAAGAGTGCCTTGTACAAATAGCAATAAATTGGCATTGACACATGAAAAACTATCACAGAGGTATTCACTGACATGACATTTTACCAAAAGCATTAATTTCATCACACTGCCAGTAGATTTTGTAGCTTTCAAATTGTAAATTTAAATCTAAAAAACTGGCAACATCAGCCAATACAGGTCGATTCTCTGTAAGATACTCTAAAACATTCTTCTAAATAATCTCACTCCAGAAATTAAAAAAAATTATATGTATGTAATATATATATACATACATACACACATATATATATACACCTCATTATCACCATCAATACTGATTCCCATGAAGGTATATACGACCACATAATTATGTATGTGTACTTCCAGTCTCTTCCACATGCATTGTACTTTGGAAAGTAACCAGGTGTTGGTAGTAACGAAGAATAAAGAGAGCAAATGATGCTCGGTCGGATGTCCAGCCCTTTCGACTGACAACACTCGGTGGTTGATGTTTATTGAAAATCTCATCAAGATGGATCCCATCGCTCAATTAAAATACAAAATTGTCGGCTGCATGCCACAGTAAATAAGACCATGTTTGGCACAGATAATCGGTTAGGCTACTCCCTTCCTACACACATATTTGTTACTCAGGTAGCTCATTGTTCTGTCTCTGTCCATATTTACCGCTGTCTGTTTACATCTGTGTCTCTATGTGCCTCTGTCGATCTGCCTATGTGATGATCGGTCAGTCTTTCGATCTGCCTATGTGGTAGTCGGTCAGTACTCACTGGTCTCGTATTTCAGATGGACTGGCGGCTCTGCATGTGGGTGTTTCTCAAATGGTCTGCCTCTGAGTGCATGCCTTCCATCAACTTACTGGCACTACAGAAGTCGACACTATATATGTATGAAGACACTCTATATTGAGTACTCTACTTCTCAAGAGCATTAAATATTGGTGCTTCCCAGCATGCAAGACTGAAATACTTCAAAATGATGTTCAACAACGCACACTGCGCAACCACACTTCTGAAATCGTGTTTTCAAAGGAGTCGTATTACAAGATCCAAATGCAAGATCCAAATTTCCTATGTCTGCATAACCAACCAATGTAACAAATTCACTGTGCATGTTTTCAGTCACCATACAGCCTTTCCATATTCCTAAATTCATTATCTTCAGTCTTTTTCCCTTCACAAGCACTTAACAATACCGAAACATTTTAACAATTTCTACCACCAACGAACACCTTGATGCAACCAATTTAACAAAACTTAACGCCAAAACAAAAAGCATTCACTTTTTAAAACGAACCTTCCTATCCACAATTGCGGCAGTTGTGATCAAGATACCACCAAATGTCTGAAAAGCACCACCGGTGTAAAATGGAATGCTGTAGTTGTTTGTTCTGTCAAAAATCCAACCTAAAAAGAACATGATCAAATGAAGCAAAACATGATTCCGTAAATTATAGGCGCTTAAAAATTACCATACAACTCTGAAATCTGGATGTAGTCCACATTGCAGAGCATTGGTTGTCATCCATATCCTTTCTGACCGGTTAGTTTTGGATTACTCACTTGCATGATAATACAATATTTCATCAGCATAGTTTGCCTCATAAACTTATCTGTTCAGAAGCATTCCAGTCCCAGGAAAACAGAACGGTCTTCAGTTTGAACAAGAAAGTGCCAGTTGTGGTAGACTATGAGGAAGGTCATACCAGAATCAGTCGGTGTTCCACGGCTGAAAAGGCATGATCACTATGTAGATATTCAAATTTAAAGTAAACTTTGTGATGCTGCAAGATACCAGTGTGAAAAAATGGACAAGCAGTTTGACCAAACCACGGGACACTGGGATCTGCAGTCATCCTTAAAAAAGTTTAGTGCCCATTCAAACGGACAGCGGTGGTGAAGGCTCTTTTACTCAATCAATTCATTGAAAACTGAGCAGGGTTGAGGCCATACGGTCGCTATAGAAAAATGAATACAATTACATTTACATTTACAAGCATGCTGCGTATGTATGACAAAATGGATTTATTGATTGAAAGCACCCTTGCAAAACATCCGAATGTAGAAAAGACCTCCAACAATTCCAGCACATTTACTGAAGCCTTGAACATCATTCAGTGGTGGCACACATGGTTCCAATTGTGCAAGGATAACTGCACATATGCAATGACTTTCACTGGAGACAACAAAATAGCCATTCGGACTTGAACCCAACACAGAACATTTAAAGGGCAAAGAAGTCCATATCAGACGTCTTGTTTTTCAAAACGGACACGTTCAAAAAGCCAGACTGTTACATCACTGGGTTGAGCAAATAGGTAAACTGTTTAATTATACATGATGCAATGTAAATGATAGCTTTTGAGGTGGAACTAAAAATGGACTAACTAATGCTGACTTCATCTGCAAACCTAATACTGGTACAGTGATACTGCATCAAATTTATATAGCTACTACATAGCCTCAACTGCTGCTTCTGCCGATGAACTCTGCAACATATAGGCAGAGCTGTAGACAATCGAACTCCATAACAAATAGACAGAGCCGTAGATAATCATCTCGTTAATAAAATTTTCTACCATGCAATTTACACATTCTGAACTAACATGGTAATGGCTTGACATTTGACAGCCAAGTAAGCCATACATGAAGTTGGTGGTTGTGTGCGTGCGTGCGTGCGAGCGTGTGATATGCATTTGGAGCCTAAACCTCCATTTTGAATCATATGGTTGTGTGACCAAGATCTTCTATGTTTCAACATTGGAAATTTTAAGGGATTTAATGTAACAGAGAATTTATATAATGGTTCTTTAACACTTTAACGACGACGAGTGTGCACTGAAATGTATGGAAAACTAATCCCTCTCGTCATTAAAGGGTTAACATCTCTGCCCATAATTGTTTCATGCCCACACATGCTGGAAGACGTTATCAGATGCTGACACAAGGGGCCTCTCTAACAGGAGGCACATTCTACAGTTTAAATACTGCTATTTGTCAACTAAAAGTCTGGTTGCCAAACATTCTGCCAAACATGGTAGCCTACATATAGTTTTTCCATGGCATGGTGGCAGTACAGAAGTATCTTTCAAACTTACTGCACTTTTGTACATTCGAAAAAAAATGTATTTACAACCACTTCTCTCTAACAAGAGATGCATCCTAAAGTTTAAAACCTTCCTAGCTGTCAACTAGCGCTCTGGTTGCCAAACTTTTTGCTAAACAGTGCATGGTAGTTTTTCCAAGGCAACACAGCACTAAACCAGTACCCCTCAAAGTTACTGCACTTTTGTACGTTTGAAACTGCATCTACAACTACCATAAAAACACCTCTTTCCAAGTCTTGATGAGAATTTGTAACCCCGGGACAGAACAGATTTTCCCAATCTACCACCAGTAAAATCCAAGCTTAGCTAAAATGCATTCCTTGTTCTTAATTACTGGTGTTCCACTTACCTGCCAAAGGTACACCTATAAGCGAGCCAAGACCTGTGAAGACGAGCACAAACGCCTGTGCACGAGCAACATTCTCGACACCAACCAAGTCAGACATGACGGTTGTCTGCACAGTCAAGGCACAGCCTGCGAAAAGGTCAGACAAATCATTAATCACTTTCTGCTGAACAGCGTATGAATATTTTTTACAAGGCATCGAACCAGTATACCAGTACCTCTCATGGTTTACTGCACTTCTGTTTGTCAGAAGTAGCATCCACAAACACCACACATAGCAAACAGGATGTAATACAAGCATATGAAGAGTTTCGTGCAAACTCATATGAAGAGTTTCGTGCAAACTCACAAACAATTGTTTTATTTTCTGGTTAAACTTGCGGTAAATTAAGTAAGTTCGGTTCATAAATTACAAGTAAGGCAGAAATAAACTGCTCCTCATGAAACTGTAAGAAGTTTGGATTACAGAGAAAAATACCCCTAGTGGAGGAGTGAACAATCAATTTAACATATTTCTGTAATGGTGCAGATAACACTGAAAATGCAAAGTTCATTCAAAGCAATAATAATTTTGACAAACTGCAGATGCAATACATTCTCAGAAGCTGTGTTACAATCTTTTGCCTATAGATGAACTTATCATTCTTCCTGAACTATTAAATCACTCGGGCAGGTCAGCAGCACAGTCAAGAGGTTCATGGAAAGTGTTAATATAAGCAAGTAGTAATAATAATAAATAAAACACTGACGCGAAAACTTAGTACATGGCATCATTATCATCAGCAAGTTCATGAAATCAACAATCAAACAAGGTCTTACCTCCAAGGAAGCCAATAGCTGCACCTAATACAGCTATAGAAGTAAAAGTAGTGGCCATGGCAGTAACAATGAGCAGAATCCCTCCTAACGCAACAGACACGCCATACTGTAGGGTCCTGTTGGTACAGCTCATATTCGCAATGAAGCTTCCGATAATCCTAGCAGTCAGTGTTGCAACGCCAATAACAGTAGGTAGTAGAACTGCCATATCCCTTTCAATTTCTAGAAACACTGCTCTCTTAGGCGTGTGTTGGTAAAAAGTAACCATACCAACATTCATAAAGAACGTACCAGAGCAGCACAGAGCAAAAGCTGCATTCCTGAACAAGCTAAAGTTGGTCATATCTTTATACAGCTGGACAAGCATTCCACGAATCCCATCGGTCTTCACATTCTTGGCTTTGTCTGCACTGGGCTTAGTACCTTTGCTATCTATCATTTCGACGTCCAAATTTCTTACAGAACTCTGAATCTGTGTCACCGGTCGATAAACGCAGCCAAGAACGGAAGAGTTTGCAGCTATTCCAGTCAAGATCAGCATCGCACCTCTCCAACCAAACGTTTCTATAAGCTTTCCCACAACTGGTCCTCCGATCAGAGTGCCAACCGATATTCCGGCAGCCGACATTCCCGCTGCAAGGGCACGATGCTTCTCAAAATGCTGCTGCACGATTACGAAACTGGAAAGTGTTATCATGTTGAAACCCATTCCTGTATAACAAGAACACGACCACAAGCAGATTTAAAGTGCAAGACACAGTAAAGCAATGTGCAGCAACATTTCAAAACCTTGGGTAACTACGATGCATATACATACTACGTGCATACTTTACTGAAATTACAGTCTGTCATGCAATACGCTACTAGGCATTGGTGTGTTTTAATCCTCAAATACACACATCATGTATATTTTATTCTCCTAATATACACACTGTATTTGCAACTCCTTTTTAACACATTCAAATATTGCCGTAGCAGATTATTTAAAAGCAGTGATTACATTACAAAAACAAATTATATAAAAAACAGTTCCTGCTGTAAGTACCTGTCCACAGAGAGAGAGAGCCTCTCTGGCTTTACAAGAATCATTAGACTATGAACCATGAAGCATCCTTCTTTAGCTCTAACATCATATCTTTTTAGAGGTACTCAATATGTGCTATGCAACTGGCATAAGTAAAAAATACAGACAATACTAATCACAAACGTAATCTCCAAACTTCTAAAGCGCCACTCGAAGGCCAAGTACAAGGCACCAGCCTATTCAAGAGCGCTGGACAACTGTTGATGAGCAACTTGTCCAAAGTCGCTATGTGGTGGCTGGAGGTAGATTCGAACCTGCGACGCTCCGGTTACAAGGCACAGAACATACTGCTACACTACCACGTGCCTTCTTAAATCCCGATTTCACTAGCAGCATGGTAGCATCAGCAATACAATACATTATCCTCTTACAACAAAAAATCATACTAATACCAAATCAAACATAGAGAGATAGATTTTGTATCGAATGTCAGATACACGAGACTCCCAAATGAAAGAACATGAATTCGGTACAATGCAATGTTGTCACAACCTGGTACTTGATATGGTTCTAAGAGATGGAGTTAAGAAGAGGTCTATTCTGCCAGATATTTACTGTCATAGCTGCAATTCAGCTAGAAAATCTTTTAGTCACAGCACGAGTACTAAGTCGATTCATTTAGTACTTAGTTGATATGTTTAGTACTTGGTCGATTTGCTTAGTACTTAGTCAATTCGTTTAGTACTTAGTAGATTCATTAATAGTTAGTCGATTCATTCAGTACTTGGTCGATTCATTCAGTACTTGGTCGATCCATTCAGTACTTGGTCGATTCATTCAGTACCTGGTAGATTCATTCAGTACTTGGTCGATTCATTCAGTACTTGGTCGATTCATTCAGTACTTAGTCGATTCATTTAGTACTTAGTCCTTGTTTCAGGTCTACCTACCAGGCAATGTAGCATTCGTTCCTGTCCATCAACACTTTTGTTATCAATAAACTGCAAGTGTTATACTTTACGTTACAAATCGACTAAAACAAAAAAAAACTGAGTTACATTGAGTCAATGAAAAGAAACATGTACGTACCTGCAATAAAGCCATAACTGAAATACAAGAAACCAACACTAGGTGCCAGAGAACTGAGCGCAAATCCAAAGAACCAAGTAAATCCACCGACAACAGCCACCACACGACAGCCATAGAATTTGATGAAACCGCTATAAACTAGTCCTAAAATTAAAAAATATGTGTGAATGAAGCACTTTTAGGAACCTGTCAACAGTTCTAGACACATAACTAATTCAAACAATTAAAATATAACAGGTGCAATTACACATAAACAGAGAAGGTTCAAAAGGTTTGGGGTGAGACCACCCACCCCCCTCTTATGGAGGGTGGTCTCACCCCGCTCACTGCATCAAACTGTGTGGTGCACCTTAGTACTGTGTCCCTCAAGTCTGGCCTTGATAGCTTAGCTGCTTCTAAGTTTTGATTGCTTAAAGACTGTAGATTTACTTATTTCGTATGCAGCAGCTTTTGCAGCTGTAGTCGATTATCTGAGTCATTTTATTGTAGGAAATCACCTCGAATGCATCTGGTCTAGTTGAACTGTGGAGTTAGTCTTTACAAAAGATGATTCAACATTCGATTCATGGAAACCCAAGGAAGTGGCAGAATTTACATCATTTACAGTCTGGGCACAATGAGAAGTATCTAATGCCATGACAGGTTGATGCATGTAGCTTCTTATCATGCATGGGAAATATACCTTGTGGGCCATTTTCAAGCAGACCTTGCAATATTAAATTGGCAGCAACAATATGCTTATCAGTGTAACAAGCAGGGAAAGAACAAACTCTTGAACCCGGTCCTCCACTTGGAGCCCCACTCAAGGGTTCTGTCTGGGTTTTTCTGAGTAGTTTTAGGGTAAAAAATCAAATGAAATGGGATGCAGACCAAACAACACTAGCTGTGTGTGTGTGTCTCTCTCTCGCCGTCTCTGTCAGTCTGTCTGTCTGTCTCTCCCTCTCCCTGTCTGTCTCTTTGTCCAGAAACTGGCTGGCTACTGACTACCTCAACTAATATACATACATTGTCTACAACAGGGGTGGGCAAACTTTATGCACATGGGGCCACATTAAACGCCCAAAAAATTCGGAGGGCCGGATAACAAATTGTTAACTTTTAATAACGACTAACATGAAAAGAAGTTTACTTATTCGTAATAATATATTAAATACACATTGGCTGTGAACATGCATGCATTTAATTAACAAGTTTCTCATAATCTGAAGTGATTGCGCTGGTTGCAATTCAGTTTGAGTTCAAGTTTAGATCTCTTTACTTAAGACCTGCACTTGGAATTGTTTATCATCTCATAGTTGAAAATCTGCTAACAGATGTAAGTCCAATGGATGCGAATAAAACATACATTTTTAAAGCAAAATTTTTATATTTGAGAATTTTTCCTTCCTGAGCGAAGAGAAGAATGTTATCAGGTCTGATCCTTTGAGCTGTTCTTTGAGAACAAGGTCACGTTGTGGGTCGGTTAACTCCCGCTGAAGTTTCGTATATGAGGTAATTGTCAATGTCAAATGTGAACGGTATAGTAAGCACAGCAAATTCAGTCTCAATTGATTTTAAAACCACAAATCGTCTGAAGAACGCTTCAGTCAAACTTGACAGCCGAAGGCTATATTTTTCCTACCCTGCAGTTTGCAACTGCAGGGTAGGAAAGTTCCCATACTTTTGTTCTTTCATCTGCCTCTAAAGCAACATTAGCCTTACTTGAACGGATTTCACTTCTGCGTACACAGATTATGTGCAAAACCTCTGCAGGGAAGTGGGACAGACCGGCAGAGTTAATGCGCAGAGTTATTATTAAAGACGAGACCGGAATAGTAAGTAAGAGAGCAACGCCGCGTGAGTAAAACGAAGAAATCTTCTCGAGGTCTGAATTTAAAAATAAAATTCTGAAGAATTGTGGGGGCCGGATGAAAAGTGTTGGCGGGCCGGATCCGGCCCGCGGGCCGTAGTTTGCCCACCTCTGGTCTACAAATTCACATTATCAGTAGAACACCATGTTTCACTGAATCTGCACTAGTGGCTCAACTAGTCAATGTATGTAATAAAGTGCATAAAAATTGCAGAACCATGCACACAGCTGCATATACAATTAAGCCTAGGGTCTATGCATGTAACAGCAGGCTGCATAGGTCGGCTTCACATTGGCACAAAACAAGGAGTTCCATGCCCCAGTCTTGAGTCAATTGGGTCGGCAGTCATTGCTTGTGAAGATATACTCCTGCACATCAGTTCAGGCACATGATACCCTCTTCAGTGTTGGACTTCCCTCTCGGAAGAGTCTTCCTCTTCACAACATCTACTGGAGCATTCAACTGTGTTCAGCAAACATCTTCAAACTGCTTTGTTTGTTAGATGGCTACACATGCAGCACTTTGTGAGGCCGTTAAAGATTACTATATACACGCATACATGCAACAGAAGTTGAGCTGAAACACTGGCTCTTCCTGTGCATCAAATCAACACCGTGTTGCACTTTCACACAATCATGGTGGCACGTCTGAAGCTTTGAATTTCAATGCCTGTTTCATTTGAAGCAATCATCAATTGAAGGGCTTACTTCAGTAACCGAGTACGTTGACATACCTTATAATACAATATTCTTGATAGCATGGACATAGCCCAATTTTCGATTGAAGTAAGTGACAATAACCAGGTACATCAAATAACCTGATTGTTGCACTGGTTTTAATACAAAGATTACAAGAAAAACACGACAATGATTGTTGTCAGCTATTATTGAACTAAGCCCTTCAATTCATGCCTTGTGCATTTTAATAATGGCACTATATCATAAAAACAAATTCAGTTAACCCATGAGCAGAAAATATGATTCTTGGATTGTGCCACCCTCTGTTTGTGGCATAATTCTTTAAATATTCATGCCTCGATGCAATAAAGGAAGTGTTAATTCATTTATTCAAATTAACAAACTCTTGATATGATCGTAACACAAAGCTACTGGTCTTACCTAATATGGAGCCTGTTGCAAGAAACAGTGATCCAATCCAACCTGCGGTAGCACTTTCTGAATTAAAATGTTCAACAAATGACATGTAGAAAATGGAGAAACTGATGAACATGCAACCAACGATGCAACAGTTGAGAAATGATGAAATCATTATGACCAGGCTCAACGAACCACAGAGACAAACAGATTTCTCGACAGTTACGACAACCGTGCCATTCTGCGCATGTTGTACATCATGAACGGCATCGTTGACTTTTGTTTCATCAGATACAACGTCAAGTGTCAGACTATCGTGCTCTGATTCAGATGAATGTCGTTTTGATGCCATCTTTTCCTGGAATAAGTCTGGTGCCTGACAAACAACAATAACAGATACAACTAAACATTTCTAATGTGATGCACTTCTGGTGAATCACAGGATATTATATCTGGAAATCTAATGGGAAAAGATGCATCTTAAAATGGCTCCTTCATTCCAATCAATCAATCAATCAATCAATCAATCAATCAATCAATTTTATTTCCAAAATCAAGCTCTCAAAGTCGCAACTTGTAACATAAAATAACTAATATCATAAGTAATGGTTCACAAGTAATTAGGAAATTATGACTGAAAGCAATATAATTTAAGGTAAGGATAAAAAAAGGAATTGTAGGTATGTTATTCAGTAAACGTTTTTACACAAAACTTGAGATATAAAATTACGATCATCTGTAACGGGGAGGAGCAAACAATGTGGTCTTGGTCTTGGTCTTAGCTCATACCGGGAATGGGGGCGGCATGGGGGGAATAGTCAGCTGTCTCTCTCATGGGCTGTAGGTAGAAAATTCCAAGCAGACAACCTGTAGTTCAATTCAAACCATTAAGCAAAGTTGCGAAGCTAGCCATACATGTATACCCGCTAGCAGGGTGAGAATTGTCGGGGGGTTGGGGGGTTTGGGGGGCTTTCTTAGGACCCCATAGTAGCAGGGTGAGAACTGTCGGGGGGTTGGGGGCCTTTCTTAGGGCCCATAGTAAAGTCTTTATTGCACACTCCAACTCCTTGTAAATCAAAGTCTAACTGTGACGTTCGTCGCTCGAGATCAACTAACCCTTCATCAGACGTGGTACCAACTTGTGTCGGTCTTACCCGAGACGCTGCTTCATCGTCGGGCCGGGTTCGGCTCCAGCCAACCGACCTTCTGGAGTCGCCCGGGTCACTATCCTGTCTACTTCTGCTGTAGACGAGCGGTTCCCTGTCTCCGCTCTCAGTGCCCATTTCTCCAAGAGGAGGTCCCGAGGGTATCGCTTGTTTGCGAACAGTGTCGCTGTCAAGCTCCATCTCACTTTCGGACTCTGCCACTGCCGCGGTCGCCGGGTGGGCAACGTCCTCGTCCTCAGGATGGCCGTCCTTTAGAACAGGGTTCGCTCTCTTGCCGGCAGGAGTCCTCAGCTTCCTGTGAGATCTCTTAGTCAAAGACTTCCTCTTTTTCTCCGCCTTAACCGAACCCTCACGTACCATTCTGCATCTCATGACTCTCGAGTTATCGTCAATCGGGGAAAACTCTGAACGTTCTCTTGTCCGAGAGGACAAGGTGTACATCTGACGAGTCGTCACGTCGTGCCGTCTCAAACACGCGAACATCTCGCGATAATATATGCACGTGTAATATTAACGCGGTATACTGGTCTCACGACACTCTCTTCTGATAGGACAGGTTCTAGGTCTAAAACCTCCCTAACCGCACGCAGAACTGTGTTCCGACCGGCGCACGAGGTGGGCCCTACTTCGCACTTCGGTCAGTTCTCGGAACTACGTGTTTCAATCACCAAGTTATTTGCTCTGAATAACGATTGGTTTGAATACAAGATTTTCCTGACTCTATCGTTTTCCTGGTCTTACCGCACTGTAATCAGTTGTCGGGCGGTCTTTTCCCGTACTGCGGTCTTTCGGTAACAGTGGTCTTTCCCAGTAACTATTTTTAGTTACCGGGCGATGGAGCCCCTCCAACGCTCCACCGGCGTGTCAGCCATCCAAGTGTCACAATCCAAATGTAACGCCGACCCCGTAAGGTTACCAGAATGTCCTGAATTTTGTTCCCAAGAATTTCCGAATTTTGGTTCCCTAACGAGGGTCACGCTTACTCTCACAGGTAACCGGACAAGCTCCGATCCTGTCTGTCGCCAAATTTACCCTTATTATCGTTTTTGTACTAAATCGGATTTTTCAGGTATCCCGACGGTCACTTCACCGAGTGCCGAAGTCGCGTAAAACTCTCCCAGCCGAGGACGCCGAAGTCGCGTAAAATCCTCCCGGCCGAGTACGCCGAAAGTGCGTAGAACTTCCCTTGTGTCGAGTACGCCGAAATCGCGTAAAACTCTTCTCAGTGGGTAAAACCAAACACTGTCGGATCTTGGAGTTCTTCGAACTCCAAGAGGGATTTCCTTGCCCGACGCCAAATTTACTCTTGGTTTCAAGGATTTCAGAATTCCAGAAAATGGCTACCTTAAGAAGGTCACCTCTACTCTCATGGGTTACCGGACAAGCTCCGATCGCGGAGTTCTTCAAAACCCAAGAGGGACTTTCCTGCCCGTCGCCAAATTCACCCTGGTTTTCGATCTCACACTGAATTGGTTTTCCTGTGTATCAACGGTATCCTTCCCCGAGTATTACTCAGCCGTAGATTTCCCACGATCGCGATCTAGACCGCTTCGCGATCAACGGAGGGATCCAACCCGCCGGATCGGCGCTGTCGGCCCGTCTCCCAACAGTGAACTTCTTTAGCTGTACTCGGGATCGCCTGATTATATTATTCGAACGCCCCTTTCGTCCGTAAATATATTTGTACTAACCGGAAACTCGAACTCTGACTCTGTCGTAACCAAAATCACTCGCCTACCACACTGAGTGCAGTATATTTGAATCGGTAACTGAATCGCTAACCAACAACGCTGTTTGACAGTATTGCTATGTATGAAGAGTCGAACCAACTCTTCACGTATAAAGCAGCGCACTGTGAGGCAGGCTCTATGCATCCCAAATTAACGCGTCTGCTCGCTATGCGCTGGCTTCAGACCGTCGATCGGGCTTCCCTGCCACGGTCGTTGCCGGACAGTCGCCTATTGAAATTAAATAAAAATTAAATGATCGATGCTGGGTCTTCGCATGTAAAATTAAGAGAAACGATGCTGTTCCCTTCGCATGTAAACTGAAAGAAAACGATGCTATTCGCATAAAATAAATCCTCCCACTTACGCACCGTGGCCTTGACCGCCACATAACCCCCCCCAGTCTTTTTCCTACAATTCTCATACTGCCCGCTAGCAAATAATGCCAACACCACATGTATACCCGCTAGCAAATAATGCCAACACCAACACTCAAGCGCCTCTGAGTAGACCTCTTGAAGAGGCGCTACATAAATGTCCTAATGAATGAATGAATGAATGAACATCACCATAAACATGTTTGACCTTAGTTTTATATCGTACTGCACTGGCTCTCTAGTAAACTTCTGGAAACTGACCTAGTATAAATGTACTATTAAAACTGAACCGGATATACTTGACTAAGCATCAGTCTGCAGGGTTCAGCTTACCGATAGGGTCACTGGGGTTACACCCCAACACAGAAATCAACAACTGTACACAAATTGGTGTTATATAATGTATGCATGTATTTGTTTATATATCTGGACATGCATACAGCATTTTTCACAATTCTCTCTATTACTTCTTAACCCCGCTTAATCATAGGGATTTGAAAGTTTTAACCCACCACAATTTTCTACTCAGAGGAAACATGAAAACCATATTTGGACAAGTTACCTGACACTTATAGTGACAAAATAAATGTAACAAAATATGGTTTTCTCCATGTATGGGCCCTTTGGTTCCCATTAATCCCTCTCTTGAAGAAGTTTTAGACTTTCTTGTGATTGTACCTATGTACGTGAATAACTATTTGTGATTTGTGTTTTTCTGAAAAAATTATGCACGAATATGACAATATGAAAAGTTGATAATAATTATCTCAACTGCAGCTTTCCATACCGACTAACTTGTATCCGAATGTGAATATCAAACCAACTTGATGGAGGTCATGAACATACCTCATTGGAGAACGACTTAACCCTGGCTGCAGTGTGAACGACTTGCTCAGGATATTTTCTGCCAGTACATATAGCACATAAATACTAAATAACATACTCACTCTTCTGTAAGTAAAGTCCGCTGGTCAAGTACTCGACGTCTGCATTAAGTCGGCCTCAGGTCGAGCGCTGGTTGTAACGATCAGTGTAAACAAACCGTCTGACGACTAAATATCGCTGTCCTCGCAATTACTAAACACGCGGTGCAGCGGATCATTTCAAGGTCCAATCGCAGGTCGTGAACTACAGTCACGAGTACCGGCATCATCCAACTGATCGAAACAGTGCATTTCGGCAGTAATTAGTCAAGATTTTTGTATCTTGTGAGAGGCGACATATCTTAAACTGCACGCATCAGCAAATACCAATTGCAAATCATTCAGGTACATAATTACAATGCGACCTGTTTTGAGCGAGAACTGGCTAGCCAATGATTCCTAACCTCTGATTGTCCTGAGAGGCTTTGAGACTCCGCCTACGTTTAGCCAACAGACGTGTTTATCTAACGCTTGTATTTATCACTTCGTGGACTGTACGAAACTGAACAAAACGCAAAATATAACGCTCCAATTATTTATTGGCAGCGAGTGGTCCGTACGTGGAATGCAAAAGATATAACAGGCACGGACAGATACAGGATCTCGGCTAATGGTAGCCTTGACCTGGAAACGACTACGACCTTCTAAGCGTATGCATACCTATTATCGATTTTGCTTTGAATGAGCGCCTAAGAGTACGCTGGTTCCAGCGACTTAGTTTTTTTGCGTAGAGGCTGGTGCCCTGCGCTGATCTTGAAGGTAGCGTCTGATCTGCGACATTACGATAATATTAATAAGAAATCTCGAGGTTTCGAGTCTTTCACTATGCGCTACATAATGTGACCCTATATATCTGTAGGGCATATATCGATCCCCACGGGGATAGTTCACAGGCAAACGCAGATTTATGCACATCCAGAAAAGCCACGCAACAGAAAGACCAGTTTAATTAACGCAGGCGCTATATGAAATACAAGTCCGCAATTAAGAGCACTTTTGGTGCCAGGTCAGAATGCTGGAGTAGATCTCAAGTGGTTGTATGACTTCTGCAACGTGGACTTGCACATCCATGTGCGAGACGCAGTTGTAAAGTCCAAACAAAAAACATGCACGTTGTCGCTGCAGAGTGAATTAACCAGCCACATGACGGTTGTCGCCTTTTACTTAATTACGTGTGGAAACCGATATGCAATATAATCAAGCCTACACCAATAAAATGTAAATGCACACGTATGTATTTATACGGCGACCATGCATAGACCCTATATGGGTGGACTTCTGATGTGTAATAGATCTGGAACCACATACCCGTACGCCGTCTGCACCCTAGCTTACGTCTCGGCCGGGAGGAGCAACGTGGGTCTTGGAATGAATAGGCTGGTAGGCCTAACCTGCACTTGGCCTCAAGTGGCGCTTTAGAAGTTTGGAGATTACGATTACGATTTCGATCGTCAGTCGCTGGTGGCGCTTAGAACTACTGACCAGCAGAAGATGTTAGTTCAACGAGCGACCGGATGCTCGTTGAACCACGATGGTGTTCTTACATCGTGATGGATAGTTAGACATGAGTCAAGTTCTGTCACTGAGGGACTGCCGGGCGGTGGCGGTAGCGTGGATCGCGGACGCTACCGTCTCTCGACGCTATCCAGAGGCTGAGACCATGATATGTTGTGAACTTTGGTTGGGAATCCTTTGAGACGGCTCCACGTGTGTGCGTGGTCCGCTACTGGTTACTCTTCTAGTTTTCTGTGTACTGTTTTGCTTACTAATAATATTTCTGTTCTTAATGATCAATGGCTCGGACCTCCTCTGGAATACTCTTGGAACCCCTCTGAATTGACGCAGCGCTCGTGAATAGGCTGACGCCATGGGCGGCGATCATGGGGAGGGGTCGAGGGGACAAGACCCCACCTTTAAGAGTGGGGGGGATGCCATGCATCGGATCCCCCACATTTTGAAGAAACACCAAAAGGTCATCAAATTATTTTTGTACCTTTTTTGACCAGATCAGTTCACGGCGATAAATTTTTTACCTCTTTTTTGACCAGATCAGTTCAAAACTCTTTTTTACCAGATCAGTTCAAAACTCTTTTTTGACCAGATCAGTTCAAAACTCTTTTTTGACCAGAATGGCACTCTATAAATTATCTTACTAAATAAATAAAAAATTACATTTTTATTGGCTTAAGAAGAGTTATATAACCGTTGTTTTCAACATTATATGCTTTTGCCTCATTTGAATGTTTCTAAGGAATGACAGAGGTTACAGTTTAGAACAGAAGTTAACAAGGCCAACGCTAACTGAAGCCACTGTAATCATACTGATTAAGCTGTATTCTAAGTCTGAGATTGAGGTTAATGTTGTATTGCTATGTTCAAGGAATTGATTATTGAGACTTACTGATTTTGCCAATTCCATTAGGTTTTCATGAACATGTTTTTAGAAAAAAATACTATGGTAATTGTTTGGCAGCTATACCAGATTTCTGCCCATAGTGTTAGTTAAGGCTTAACTTACACAAATTTTTTTATTATAACATTTGAAATCCATCAAATGTTACAATGTGTGATCTTCATGTAATTCATGATGCAGCTGTTTGCTGTGTATGTATTTTCCTATGTCTGTAGAGAGTTCTTTGCTTCAATATGGTGGAAACAGTTTCTGGTAGTCATTGCAAAGCCTCCGATGAAAAGGGATTAGCTTTTTTATTGCTGTTGTAACTTGCTCCATATGCATATTGAAATGCCCTGTGTGCCGTGTGAACACATCAGATGCAGTAGTTTACTAATATAACTGGTTCTGTGCTCAGCCCTCCTTTCATTTCTGCTTGGGTGAAGCCAGCTTTGTCCACGGTCCACTGATTTCCTATTGTGAAATATGTTCCGCCCATTTGTGTTTGAAGTAGTGCATGATTTTGGTCTGTACCTGTTATGTGATTCCATGCAGTGCAGTGATTCCACACAGTTTTGTCCTGTCTGGCACTTGCTGAAAATTGTTTTAGAACTTGGAATAATATATAACCACACGGCTTTTCAAAGTTGTCAACTGTAGTATGGTGTAGACGGTTTTCTGTGGATTTGCAAATCGTTCTGGTCCAACTATGACCTCGTGTCGACATACCGTGACTTGGGCTGACCAGCCACCTGTTGGATCTAATTCCCAGGCTTACCATTTACCTTCATTCCAGTTCAACGCTCCGGATGTTGCACGCGGAGCTGTTAAGGTTTTGGCGAAGTCTCCGAGTGGAAGGAGTCAGCTGATGGATCTTTCGGAATCAGAGGGAATGTATAATGCTAACTTCACTCCGGATGAGTGCGGTATGTATTCAGTTGTTGTCTCTAAAAAAAAGAAAAATGGCACTATGAGTTTCCATGTAATGAGATTGGCGTTACATTTATAATAAAATATATTGTAACATATATAATAAATATTTGCCTTAAAGGAACCTCACAAAGTCATTAAAACATGGCTTTCTAACACATCTACACTTCTGAAAAATGTGCTATTTAATGGGGATTGAAAATGTATATATATGTTTATGTATATAGTACATATATATATATATATATATATCATATGTATATATGTATATACAGCGTTTAAAGTGGGTGGGAATGGCGTTCCCACTGCTCCCGAAATTCTTTGCTTGCGTTCCCACTGCTCACAATGCAACAGAACCCTGGTAACACAATGTCATATATTCCAATAAAACTCTTCTTTGGAGTTTCCACTGCTCACCCAAACCACTCTAACCACTGTTTATATATGTACATATGTATTTACACATCATTTATGTATTGTTACATTGTGTAACATAATGAGGCGGCATGTTTACTGCAAAAGGGTTACAGAGAAGCACATGATCCTTTGCTAGTAGATTGACCTGTTATATATGACCAGAGACAAGGCCACTGGCACATGATACATGTATCATGTGCCAGTGGCCTTGTCTCTGGACAGCCCAAGTCATGGATATGTCGACACAAGGCCATGGCAAATTTTTTTCACATACAGTATATTTCTCCTATCTGTTACGTAGTGTGTGCTGTGTTGTTACTCGTGTGTCTAGATTATCTTATCTTGTTTACACGATGTAATCATCATCATCATTATTATACTTAGTCATTGTCCATCATCACATCATCATCATTGTCATCATCACCACGATTATCCCCTTCTTACTCTCTAACTCTTAATTATCAACACTGTTGCTTCTGTATATTTATGTTGACAAACAAACTATGATTATCAACAATCATCATCATCATCAACAGTTCTCCCCAACCTGACATCATATGATTTGCTGAAAAGCTTACTCACCACTGCTTCAGTATTTTGCATCACTAGGTACTTGATGTATTTAGAGCATCACTGGTTCTTACCAATTCTTGATCTTCATGTGTTTAATCACTCGCATTTTTATCATGACATTTTTTATCATGATTATCATCAACAACAACAATGTCATCAACTTGGTTGCAGGACCTACTTTTTGTAACTGCTCAGTCACTTGTGTCATTTCGTTTTCGACTTAAAACTTACCTCATGAAATTGCTTATCCACCATTGGCTGCCTATCTGTCTTACGGACTGATCTTCTGGATATTGACCTGATTATGGCTTGGTTTTGGTGTGCCATCGGTTGATGCCTTGTGCATTAGACACCAATACATTAGAAGTTATTAATTCCAATTACAATTGCAATCATCGTCTTAACCTTGTGGTGTTTATATTTTATGTATATGTAGTTGACTTGAGCAGAAGAGAAAAGACAGAAAGCTTTATATGCTTTGGATTCAGCAATTTACTTGTGTGATTGTTTTTTAAACTCTTAGGAGACTGGATAGTTTCGATACTATACGAGGATGCAGATATTCAAGGAAGCCCTTTTAAGGTCAGGGTTTATGACCCTGGTCAGATTCGAGTCTCTGGTCTTGAGGGGGGAATGGTTGGCCGAACATTCAGCTTCACAGGTAACTATTTGTTTACATAGTTTGCCTAATTACGGGTATTATAAAAGGCTTTTATAATACACATAAATTTTAAGTGTTTGTTCTAAGCTATTACTGATGTTGCTTATGATATAGATGAGGATTGCAAATGTTAGAAATATATGTGAATATATGTGATAATATATGTGAAGGAAATAATATGTGAAGGTTTTGAAGATAATATTGAGCCATTTTGTTGACAATTCATATTACACTGTTCTAAAACTGTTCATGGAAAATGGTAAGAGTCCCATGAAAACCATTTAAATAAATGCCAAACTTGTGTATTTATCAAAGCACACCAAGTAGCATCTTGTAAGAATCTCGCAAAAGTTCTACACATATGTTAAATCCGAGTGGCTGATTGCCTCGACCAGAATTTTGATTGATTGATTGATCTTGGCTGCTCTCAAAGTTGATTGGTGTATTGGTAGTTGCATTTATTGGTAATTGCATTGATTTTCAGTGGAGACGTCAAGAGCTGGTGAAGGAATGCTGACAATCGACATTTTGTACAATGGCCGAACCATTCCAGCTCAGATTATTTCTGATCCACGCAATCGTCACCTCTTCAAAGTTCTCTTTAATCCGCCAGGATCTGGCTTCTACACAATTCATGTCTACTTCGCTCAGATAGAAGTTCCAGGTAATATCCAGCCATTATTCGTATTAGTGCAGTAGTTTTAAAAACTGGAAATCCTATTATTATTATTGTTATTTTTTTACCCGAGGTAGTATTAATCCATCAGGCTGTCAAAAGTAATGTCTGGAGAATGATAGATGGTTATTGTTATTGTTTTTATGATTTATATTATTATGAATTATTATGATTAATTAGATATTTTTCTTGGGCTAGCTGTGTATATGTGCAGTTCTTCATTGTTTTGTTTGTTGGTAATATAATTTCTGTACAATGGTTTGTTTGATGGATGGTTGGTTCACTAGTCGATTCTACTTCTTTCTTCGACTGGTTGTTTTGTTTATTTTTTGCTCGTTCATTTATTTTGTCATTCATTTGTTGGTTTGTCAGTGATTGGATGTTAACATGATTCCTAGTATCATTCATTCAATGAATCAGGTAGTGGAGCAATTTAGTTAATCAGTGAATATTTTTTAGTCAACTGATCTGCCAGTCTTGCTGATTTGTTCCTTCCTTCCTTCCTTCCTTCCTTCCTTCCTTCCTTCCTTCCTTCCTTCCTTCCTTCCTTCCTTCCTTCCTTCCTTCCTTCCTTCCTTCCTTCCTTCCTTCCTTCCTCCCTCCCTCCCTCCCTCCCTCCCTCCCTTCCTCCCTCCCTCCCTCCCTCCCTCCCTCCCTCCCTCCCTTCCTCCATCCATCCCTCCCTCCTTTCCTTCCTTTCGTTGTTCTTTCATTGATTGATAGATTTGATTATTGACAGATTGATTGGCATCCATTCATTCATTCATTCATTCATTCATTGCCTCATGGTTTGTTCACTGGTTTGTTTCTTCATTTCATCAATAAGTAATTCTAGGGTAAAAGAATTCAGTTGCTAATGAATTCACTCAATTAATAATATTGTTGGGTTAATCATTCTATGAGCTGATCAACTGATTCTTAGTGTTGCAATATAAGAGAGTACTGGCTTATATTCTTTCACTGTTGTTTTCTTTTCATTTGATGGCTTAAAGTATGTATGTAAAATTGTGTGAATGTATTAATAATTTGTGTATAACACTTTTGAAGGACCTCCCAAATGTGCCATAAGCATGGCTATTTAGCAGGGAGGTGCTTTATAAGGTTTGAAGGAAGTTGAACTGGGTCTTATCTTTTCAGCAGGCTTACCAGCCCCAGGCTGCCCCTCTGTCCCGATGAAATAACCATCTGGAAATGCTGAATTTCTGACTGTGGCTGAAAACTATCTTTTTCAGCAGACTTGCCCATCACAGAATGTCTTTGCATTGGATTGGATTGACCTGGAATTTGACCTAATTAACGGCTCGATTTTTGTATGCCATCAGCTGATGCTTAAGACACAGCAGCTGTACTTAACTTAATTTAATTTGATTTAATTTGAATTTAAGCAAACACTGCTTACGAAATAATCTAAAAAAAACAGTATATATGACAGCATGAATTAATAGTAACATTTTGTCCCTGTACTCGGCTATTTGGTGTGGTGTTAGGCTGTCATATTTACAACATCATTAGAAATCGGAATGAAATTGTTTCAGGATCTCCATTCACGGTGGAGGTTGTTGATCCGAGTTCGGTGAGTGTGTCGGGCCCTGGACTGACGCAGTGTCAAGTGCAACAGAAGGCCTTCTTTGTCATTAATGCAGGACATGCCTCTGCATCTGCCAGTGATTTCTGCATAGTAATCACAGGTAATTTTAACAGCTGCTTATTTAGCCAAGGTCGTATTTCTATGAAGGACTCTTCTGTCTAACATGTTTCCATTTTTTCTTACTGTTACAGAAGATTTCTCATTGATTTATCTAGTAGCTGGCTGTAGTTTGTATCACTTTGTTGTGGCTTCATTTTATTTTATCATCAAAGTATGCCATAAATGCACGAAGAGTGCTTTTGTGTATGTCTTGCATGCATGAAGAGTGCAGTCGTGGCACATAAAATGCCTACTCCAGTAGCTGTTTACTTGACATCTGTAGGTTCTCAGTAGGACTTTGAATGGTAAAATGTGTGTGTTCCTTGTGTTCTTGCCCTACTTCTTTGCTTGTAAAAGCATTTTTATTTGACTCTTAAGCTTCTTGATTCTATATTTGTCTTCTGCTAGCACTTGAAAACCATTTCTGTTTGATTGTGATCTTGTATCATCAGAGTCGTGGTACCTCTGAGGAGTGTCTGTAAGAGCATTGCTAAACAAATTCATGATGACAGTTATGATTATTTGACAAGATTAATGAGAGCAACAATGGATATAATTTCTTGAGCTTTTTTTTAACTGCTCTTCCAGTATTATGGAGGATGAGCATTTTTGTTGAATTTTGGGTCACATATTATATATATAGGCTGTTCCCTCTCTCATGAATGTCATGACTCCTGTCACGCTTTGATCTGTGTGATTCTCGATTTCTGTTTACCTGTCTGTCCATTTCCTTAATCTGATCTAATCTTCTAACTTCTGTAGTGCCTTTGTAATAAATTTAAAACTCTATACAAACCTTTTGTTGATGCATGTGATTTTGTTTGCAGATCCAAGAGGGTTACAGATTCCAGCAAAGATACAGCCAAATGCTGATGGAACTTTGCGAGTCGAATACGTTCCGTTGGTTCTTGGTAGGTGTCTAAAAGAATAATGTACAATATTTTTAATAACATACATATATATGTAAATATATATATATATGTTATATACATGTCTTTTCTCAATATGGAATTAACTATTATTACCTCATCTTTGATTCTGAAATTTGTCTGAACTGAGTATCTTTAAATAAGCCGGTGCTCTTAAATTTAAAATGCCGAGCAATTCAATTTTATTAGAATGGTTGAGAAATGGTTTTCTTTGTTACAGGGCAGCACACAATTGATGTGTCTTACTTTGGAAAGCCAGTTTGTGGGAGTCCGTTCATTTGTAAAGTTGCTGATCATTCCAGGATTTCAGTCACGAACCTCTGCAGAATCACAAATGTTGGCAGAACAGTCGAGTTTGACAGTAAGTACATCAGATGTAAAATCAAGCTTCTAAAGACAACTGCTCAGAGCAATTCATATTTTATTCATAAGTTGAATGGTTTGCTAAAGTAAGGTAAAATAATTCTGACTTGAGGTGAGAACATTGAATTCCATAACAAAATGGTTATCTGATACCGTAATTTAATTGTAATTGTAATTAGTAACTTCTACTGCACCAGTGTCTAGTGAACAAGGCTTCAACTTATGAACTCATTAAAACCAAGCCTTAGTGAGGTCAATATCCAGAAGATCAGTCAGTCCGCTAGGAATGCTTGTTGGGTTACTTGTCGGACATTGCAAAAGACCATTTTTGTCTGACACTGTGTGTGTATATAAACTATATAACTCCTTTGGAACCTTTCAGAAGTGTTAGAAAGCACTGAATGTTCTCAATACTTCACATGAAGAAGATGGAAGTGGGCTTTAGGCAAATGTTCACTTCTCAGCCAGTTTCTTGAGGAATAATTGTGGGTCGACATAGAAAAAGAAGAAGAGTAGTCCCTTAAACTAGCCTGAGGTAGGCATGGTTATGAAGTGTTAGCGACTTAATTTTCTTAGCCTCTGCATATGAGGGCATGTTGTGAGTCTTCTCCCTCGCCATCTCATCTTCCCGCCGACAGCATACTGTAAGTGTACCATCATAGCTGAGTTGGCTAGGGGTGCAGATGGAACAGAAATCTTGAACCAAATTTCTGTCCTAATGGGATTTGAACCTCCAACCTCTTGCTTGACAGTCCAAGCACCCCCACATAGAGCATTTATCAATTACTGCAAGTCTTCTCTTACAGTGCTGTATGAGTCTAGTTTTGTTGAGCCCTATTCTTGCTCTTGTAATGTACCGGTAATGTAACTGAAAATATTTGTTGTGCCTTCTAACGATCTTTTGAAGACACAATTCACAGTTCATTTCATGTTAACCCTTTGAGACTGACCACTTAGAGAATTACGTATTAGCTAATCAGGGGTGAATGTTTCCCCCCACAGAATTTCAGAGCTCTTTATGCAATAGGGGTGCTAGATGGTCTAGTGGTTAATATCCTCGCTAGGGCAGAAATTTTTTGGTTCGAAATTTCTGGTTCACCTACACCCTAGCTAACTCAGCTATGATGAGTACACTGACCGTACACTGTCAGTGAAAAGATGAGACAGCGAGGGAGAGGACTGGCCACCGGCCCTTGTATGCCAAGGCTAAGAAAATGAAGTCGCTAACACTTCATACCCATGGTTGACTCAAGGGACTGCTCTTCTTCGTATGCAATTTACTTTGTTTCTAAAAATACAAATTTAAATGTGCAATAGAGCAGTGATATTTCAGTTAACTGAAATAGAAACTGAAACGAAAATTATGAATTTCCGTTTAACGAAAATTGAAACTGAAACGGAAATTATTTGCAAAACGGAAACTGAATAGAAACGGAAATGAAAATGTCAAAACGGAATAGAAATAGAAACGATAATTAATTCCGAACGGAAATTGTTGAAAATAAGTAAAACATTTCTGCGTTTGTATTGGGTTTTAGTTGGGCTAAATCGTTCACTAGGCTACGTAACTCTATAGGTTTGGGCGGACCATTTATTCTGGTTATTACTCGATATCCATGCATCGAAATCTATGTTGTATGTTAGAGTTAGGTTGCTAAGTTTTCCATTGAGAATGAGTTTATCGCGACTATTGGCTGGACGCAAGCACGAAAGCGGTTTGGCAGTATTTCTTTATGATGAGAAAACGAAAAAGAGTTCGTGTTTAGTGAAAGTTGGATCAGACGTTAACAATAAACCATGTGGACTGTAGCTTGTCGGCAAGAATTCGACTAGTCTAAAGGTAAAATATCTATCATAATAGTTCGAAACTTGCGTGTGTCACGCCTTAGGCGGGAGTGTTACTGGGTCTGGGCCGCAAATTGGACAGGCCGACAAACAATAGACGTACAGACGCACAGCCAGACAGACACTTCTTCTGGTTCTTCACATAGGCTACCCTAATTCATCCAATCCTCCGTCTTCCACGCGTTCTCTAGACCAGATGCTCTCAAACGGTGATACGCGTACCACTATTGTACCACCAGGTCGCAAAATGGTACGCGAAGAAATTTAAAAAAATGTCTATGACTTTATGCCCATCTTTATCAATTTTTCCATCTTTCTTTGATTAGCAATTAACTATTGAAGCCACTATTCTACGTAACCGTAATTGTAATCTCCAAACTTCTAAAGTGCCACTGGAAGGCTAAGCGCAGGGCACTAACCTATTACGAGCGCTATTCACGTCCACCATGCGCTTCTTTTTCTTTAAATTTGCTATGAGTTTTGCCCATCATCTTTCTGCGTCCACCATGCGCTTCTTCTTAAAAGTTTAAATTTATCTACGCTAATTGCAAAGGGACTTCGCGCTCGTCTGCTGTTTTTGATCTGACCTTTGCTGGTGGTATGCCAATATTCGATTTTTTTTACCTGGTGGTACAATAAAAATACAGTTTGAGAACTGCTGTTGTGTGTCAACGCAAATATATCTATGTAGAAACTGAAACTGAAATTTTCCAGAAACTGAAACGAAAACGGAAATTATTTTAAAACTGAAACTGTAATAGAAACTGAAATTATTTCAAAACTGAAACTTGAACTAAAATAGAAATTACGAACCCAAAACTGAATAAAAACTGAAACTGTAATTATTTTCAAAACTGAAATATCACTGCAATAGAGAGCACCAATTTTCTACACCATTTATCTAAATAAGAAGTTTCTTGGGTCAACTGTTATCCTGATTGCAGTTGTCGCCAAATGTGTACACCTTTGTTGCATGCTGTCACATGGAAAACAATGAAGGCTTGCCTTATCGTTTTTGCTCACTTCTCTAGCATCAGCCTGTAGAACTCTTGTTCCTCCGTATGGTTTCTTGCTCACTTGTGTAAAAGCAGTTTGGGACAGTTACCCAGATGCCTGTGGTACAGCTACGAAACTTTGAAATTGTATATTGCATGAACGGGCAGTGGTGTGAAAATTTCACCCTAGATTGGCCTCCGAGGGTTAAGAATAACAATTTCGTAATGGATGAATATTGAATAGATGGAAAAGTTGCCACTACTGTGCTTTCATACACCAGAGCTCAAGCAACTGAATGGTTGGAAGAACCCTTAATTATGAATAAGCCTGGGAAAGAAAAGATACACAAGACAGGGCATGGTTGAGAAGAAATAGCAGCTGCCGCCTGAACTGTTTTGTTGAAGGATTTGAGAACGCCTGAATCTGAAAAAAATAACCACTTAGCATTAGAAATGAGAAAAGGTCTTTATCAGACTACTGTGGTATTGTGCTCCAACTAGACTTATAGTTGTGTGAGTACATATATTAGTATTAGTGCTGCCCCTCGATTAAAATTTTTAATCGAAGTTAATCGATCGATTAAAAATTTTAATCGTAAGTTAACTGCAAATTAATCGCACTTTAATAAAATTATTTGTTAATTACTATAAGTACATGTATTCTTCAGCATGGGCTCAGTTTTTCTAATCTTCTAATCTTCTAAAGATCTGACAATCACACTTTTTAATCAGTGGGCTATCTTTTAAGTCTCAATGACTTAAAGTCTCATTCAACATTCACCAACTTAAAAGAATCATCATAAAACAAAAATACACAATTTGTTAATGCTTCAATCATGACTCCACTACAAATCTACATAGTAATAGCTCTAGCCTTTTTAAATGGATTACATCTGATTTGAAGAGTTTAATCTTCATCTTTAAAGTCTCAATTTAATGCCTTAAGTCTCATCTACAAATCTACACGGTAAAACAATCTTTTTAAATAACTGAAGCTTACGTCTTATTCTAAGATTTTATCCTGTCAAAGAAATTCAGTTACTTAACTAAGCATTCATAAAGTCTTTAAATGGATTTCATCTTATTTTAAGAGTTCACTCTTTTAAGTGAAGCCAATTATTTAGGCAAACTAGCTTGTTCACATTGCTCGGATCAAGGTCTTTTCTTATTAACTATGTCAGGGCATTTTTTAACATGTTGACTGGTGGGGAAATTCCCCACCAGCCCTCTCGAATTCACCACCAGTCCTTGCCCTTTTCCCCACCAGTGAATTTTGCCCTTTTTAGTCCCAAATCATTATTTTTTGTCATTTGTGTGACCTTATGCATATGATATACTGTAAATGCAAACCACAGCAGACATGAAATCTTTATAATGTATATTTCTTTGGTCACCAATAGTCTGCCACAGTAGACGTGAAATCTTTTAAACTTAGGCCCTACATTTCTTTGGTCAGCAGTAGTCTGCTCTTTGCTGTTGTTTACGTCTTCGGTGTGTTGATATTTCTAATTTTATCATTTAAAAGCGAAAACTAAACATAAACTAAAACCGTAAAACTGAATTTTAGTTAGTGGTTACGATAAATCTAATCTCTAGGGATTGGGATTTATCAAATTTACGCAAGAATAATATTGGTTAAATTACAAGCACGCCAAGTACAGAAAGAACTAAGAAACGCAAAGCAGATTTGCTTTTGGATAGCGCTAAGAAATGTCAGAAGCTTTCAGATTTATTTGGCCAAACTCGACAGCAAACAATTACAACCAGTCTGCCAGCAACCAATCAGCAGGGGCGGCGCTACACCAGGGCGAGCCACGGCAAATGCCCTGGCAAAAAGCCTTTGCCCTGGTCGTTGCCCTGCCAGAAGTTTTGCTCTGCCCAGAATTTGTTCGGACATAAATCGCCCCCTGCACTGGTTACTTGTACGATTGCCCTGGCTATGCCCTGGTTGCAGAAAGTGTCTGGCGCCGCCACTGCCAATCAGGCAACAACAGTTAGGCCTACTCACTTTTAACCTGTGCGAGTAAAGAACCAAGTCAATCGTTAACTGTTGCGAGTAAGGCAGCAAGCGAATGCGAATCGTCAATTGTAGCAAATGATGTAGCAAATCAATCGTCAATGATTTTTGTGAGTCTGGATGCTAGCCTATTCCATCGTCAAGTAGGCCTAAGTCTTCAACACGTTTCAAGGAACTTATTCAACTTACTGAAGCAGGTTTGTCAACTAGGCCTAGTCAACCGAAAAGTTTGACATCAGTTAAGCGATGTAAGTCAGAACAAAAGAAATAGTGTTTCTTTTTACAAAGGAATAAAACTAGACTTGAATAGTTTATTAAAGAACAACAATGAACTAGAGATAGGAATGGGTGAAGCATCCTTGACTTAAAATCTTGATTACTCATAAAGCCACATATTTTCGTACATTGAAGAATAAGACGAAGTTGCTGCATTCTGAGCTCAAAGATGCCAAACAGTTTCCTCGACATCATGAAGTAGGCCTACGTTTCGCTCAGCATCAGCTACAATTGATGCGATAGCGTATGGAGTAGCCTAACATTCATGGCTGCAAGGCCGTGTGGAATAAACTAGAGCAAAATGGGGACCGCAAAGAGAAGGCTGAAGCTCGAGGTTTCAAAAAAACTTTGAGTGACAGACAAATTTGGATACCTACATTAACGGCCGATATCTTGGATGTATACCAAACTTTACAGAAACAATTTCAGCGAAATGATCTTGTCCTTTGTGACATACTGACATGCAGAGATGGCGCTCTTAGGAAGCTTCAACTGATGAAGAATGGACCTTATCCAGTTAAAGGAGGCTACTTGTTAAAACAGAAAATGGCTGTACTAAATGTTTCTTGTTTATTAGACAATTATATAATAATAATAAATATTAAATTAATATTAAATTAAATTATGACATTAAATAATAAATTAAATAATATAAAATATAATAATAAATAAATTATTAGTAATTATTCCTGTGGCACACAGCTCAGAAAGGTTTCTCTGATTCAGTGCTTTTTGACTTAAAATTACGTGCGAAAGATGCCCTTTTTCAAATTTCCCCACCAGTGAAAATTTCTTAAAAAATCCCCTGAACTATGTGTCCCGATAAGGAAAACAATCTCACAGGGTACAGTTGTAGCTGGTGAGGACAGATACTTCTTGGCTAGTCAAGACTCAAGAAACACGGCTTAAACGTCCATACTCGAATTATTTGCAAGGCTATTAGGCCTATGTGACTGCGTTAAAAATATTAATCGGCGTTAAAATAATTAATCGTAGTTAAAAATTATGCGTTAATCACGGGCGTTAACGCCGATTAATCGACAGCACTAATTAGTATATGTAAATTTGTGTGTACATATGTGTGTGAGAGTGTCTGTAAGCTTGTTATATATATATTATATATGTGTGTGTGTATGTGTGTGTGTGTATATAGGAGTGCAAGGTGTGTCCTTATTTCATGAGGTGTGTCTTAAAGTTATAAGGCACCTCCCATGCTTAAGGTGGAGTCATCAGAGCATGACCAATGTTTGAAAGAGCTGCTAGAGAACTTAGTTCATGCAGCAAAACGCCTTTGATAGCTAGCTAGCAGGATTTGCTAAGCACAGTTTGTTCACAGTGACTCATCCTATTTGCAGCTATGAAGATATAGGGATGAGCCCAATATTCCTATGGTCTGCCTGAGAAACAAAATGCTGACTAAAGCAGTTGAATCAACCAACTTGTGCCTGAAAAACCCTGACACCATATTGTCACTTACCTATGTTCAGTCAGCTGTGAATTAAATATTTTCTTCATTTTAAGTGTATTATAAATTACCAAATTACCTTATCTAATCTTACATTACATTCTATTGAATTACCATGCCTTACTTAAGGTAACCTACCTTACTTTAATTCACAGTGCTTACATTGCAGTGCCTTATATTATCTGACATTGCCTTACCTTGTCTTACAGTTTAGCCTCAACCTATGTAATATTAAGTCATTAGATTAGATTTAGCTAGATTAAATTAAGAAGTTCATGATATTCCTTATGAATGCACATTGCACAAAATGAACATTTCTGTTGCCATCTAAGCACATACTTCATACCAGTACAGCGCCCATCACCGCAATTCCGGGAGTGAGCTGTTGGTCCCGCGGTCCCGCTCCTCAGTTAAACAGCGTCTTGCTTTCTCAGTGGCTGGCCCTTCTGCATGGAATGGGCTTCCACTTTCTTTGCGCTTATTTCCACAAGGCAATTCACCTGCTTGCTACCGCCTCCTTAAGTCTTCTCTGCTTAACTGTGGCTGGACTGGGAGCACCTCTGAGCAGGCTTCTTGAAGAGGCGCTATATATAAATTATCATAATGAATGAATTAATGAATGAAATGAATTCTATTGAGCCGCTTACATATTGAACAACAGCTCATAACATCTATCGTACTGTTGTTTTTAGTAATTTCAACGATGTGATACATCTGTAGTCAGTCTATGAGTACATTGATATTTCTGGAGCAGATATATGTATTTTCAGTCATAGATGTTTCGTTATGTGACAGTTGATGCATCACAGGCTGGTCATGGTGACCTGGAAATCATGATCAATGAGGGAACAGTTCCTTGTTCAGTTCAGAACCGCAGCAACAAGAGGTTCCATGCCACGTTCGTTCCTCGTGAGCCTACCCCCCACCGCATTCATCTGAGGTTCAACGGCCATGAAGTACCTGGTAAGGCAGAGTGTGGATTGAACAGCCATATTTTCTTACACTTTGATCATCTAGCACAGTGTAGTTTTATTTGCGTATTTCAATATTTTAAAGACATTCTTAATTGTATTGAATTACTTATTTTTTAATTTTTTTTAAATATGTGCATGGATATGATAAGTAATATCACATTATGTTGACTTTATTTAGGGAGTCCTTGGGTGGTGGATGTACAAAATGCAGATCATGTGGTGGTATCTGGCAAGGGCCTACATCTTGTCCCGGTTGGAGTGGTTACCAGTTTCGAAGTGAAGACAGGATCAGGATCTTCAGATGTTGATGTCACTGTCAACATCACCTGTAAGTTTCTGCAATTATCTGAACTTCAGAGGCAGTAATTGTTGGCTTTTTATTGGTCTTAAGAATTTAAACGAATATGTTTGCTCTTCTGTTTTTTTGTATTTCTCTTTAATTCATTATTAATTTTTTTATTCTTCATTGATTACTTAATTCTTTTAACTCTTTACGGAGATTAATATAGCACCCATTCAAGGTAACTATTCAGAAGTACTTCTGACCCCAGCACAGCTGAAGAGAGCAGTCTTAAGATAGAATAGAACGTGTCAGAATGGAACCTGGAAGCAGACGTAGCACCAGAGGAAGGCCATTCCAGACTAATTATTCTAACCAGACATCTGAATGCACCACTTGAGAAAACCACTGGCTAAAGTAAATAATTTAATTTATTCATTTTAGCAGTACCGTAATTCAGAGTAGCTTGTTATTTTGATATAGTAGTAGTATATACCTGTTGATATGAATTTTTTATTGTTACGTAATGCTATTGCTTCTTTGTTTCTTCAGCTCCCTCTCATCGCATGATTCAGTCGCATGTGATTCCTCAGCTAAATGGTGTCTACCGTGTCGATTACATTCCACCAGAAGTCGGTTAGTGATATTGTGTAAATGAGTTTTGAAGAAAGAAAGGCAGTTTTAATTTCTTGGTATGCAATGTCAGTAGCGTTAACATACATTGTATATCTCGCATGACATGATGGGCAAGATCACTTGCTCTTAATGGGTCAAGTAAAATTTTGTTTTGTTTTGACAAGTTCAGATGTGTCAAATTCAAAAACTATGTCAATTGTTGTTATTATTATTATGCATTTATTAAGTGCCAATAATATAATGACCAAACATCAGTCAATGGCGCTGCGTAATTGCTCAAGGTCTCTACACAGTAGCCATCTCAGAGGAGGCTTGAACCTGTACTCCTTGTGTTACAGGGTGAGCAGTGAGCACTCTAGCCAATCAGCAACCATTCCCCACAAGGCATGTTGCATCAGATACACCAGTATGGTTTGATAATTCTACTTGTATAAATTGAATTTAATACTGGTAAGGAATTGTTTATTTGCCAGTAAATGTCTTCTTGTAGGTAATTACACAATTGAGGTCCTCTACGGCTGTCTACTTGTGCCGGGAAGTCCATTCACATGCAGAGCATACAATGGCAGTCTGATCACAGTCAGTCCAATTCGACCTGGATGCGTTGGAAAATCCATTGAATTCATGAGTGAGTCAAAGATGCGTCTACCTTCTGGTGTCTGCTTGATCTGTGACATACATGATAATAATTACCTAGCTGTTAATAATAGTTTCAGAATCATTTGCATGAATTATGATGACTGTTGAGTGTCAATTGTAATCTTAATCGTAATCGTAGCAAAGTCTCAGGAACCAGCTTATTCACAGGTGCTTAGTCAAGTCATAATCGATAGGCGGGGTATCAACTATTTCAACAATCAACTTTGCAGTTTTCTAGGATATATCATTTGTACACAGGATCACTTGGTTTATCCCTAACATAGACATATGTACTCTGACTTCATCTTAGGTTATTTATTCCAGTGGATTCAGACAGGTCTATTGAAATTATTTTAAATGATTTAAAACAAAATAGAAGGAGGTGGGAAAGGAAACATAGTGAAGCCTTCATAATTTCCTAACTACTTATGAACTATTATTTATGATAATTAGTTGTACTATTTTACAAGCTGCGATTTTGTCAACTTGCTTTTGAGAATAAATGAAATTGATTGATTGATTGATTGATTCATGGTTCAATATGATCCATTCTAATTGTTTTGATTACAGATTGTTCATTGTTATATGAAACTGATTTTATTCACGGATTCTTGTTTATTTTTAAAAACATTCTTAATTTCTTGTGGTTACAGTTGATGCAACACAAGCAGGAGACGGACAGATCGAAATAACAATTGACAACGGAACTGTTCCAAACTCTGCACAGATGGTTTCCAAAGGGAAATTCTCTGTGTCATTTGTTCCAGAAGAAGCGAAAACATACAGCGTGGAGATCAAGTTCAACGGAGAGCTCATCAAACGTCAGTTTTCTTCAGTCTGAAATCTTTGTTTATGTTGTTTTTCTGATGTGATCTGCTCTCTGTCTTCTCTGTAAACAAGTTATTATTCAACTTGTGTTTGGGTGGTGGCTTGTTGTTGCTGATACAAGGCTGGCATGGACAGGGTATTTGTTTGGGGCATGTAAACAAATGTGTTATCGTTGCCTTGATTACTTGACTAGAAAGCAATCAGCTGTGCTGACAGAACACCCTGAATTTGGAAGTGAATTTCAGAGCTTTGAACCTGCCATGAAGAATACCTGAGAGCCAATGCTATTCTTGTACAGGGCATAAAAGACTCAGACTGCCTTGTGTGTGCTTTATTCCCAAACCATCATTCTCCCCACGATAGTCAAACAAATAAAAGTGTTTCAGTGATTCAATTTAGTACAGTGTTTAAAACAGATTGGAGTAGTTATATAGTTTTATTAAAGGACTTCTTTACTCTTCTTTTGCAGGTGGGCCAATTATGGTTCCAGTTTATGATGTGTCCCAAGTGAAACTTCAGGGCGATTTGGCACGCATCGTACCTGTTGGTCGACCAGTGACCGTTAGCGTCAATACACAGTTGGCTGGTGATGCACGTCTGACGGCCAGTGTAACTTGTGAGTTTTATTGTGTGTTTAATTACAGATTTTTGTGTGGTTTCCAAGGCATCATTGTGATTAATGAAACATGTACAACCAATATTCAGTTAATGAATGATTGATTTATTAATGACTGTTTCAGTTCTTTGTTTTGTTTTGATGCTTACATTTCTTGTGTTTGTATTTGTAAATGAATGTTTAACACTTTAACGACAAGCTGCATTGGTTTCCCAGTTGCTTTTAGTACGCACTCATGTCATTAAAGTGTTAAGTGAGTTTTATCGTTATCTTGGTAAAATTCTCACATTTGTGCACATAATTGTGCATTAATGAGATGCAGTGTTTGGTTGCAGAATACTCGTTGAGTTTCCATATTTCTGATGATGTCTCATGTTCACTTTACTCAGAAGTCACTGTAATATTCCAAATTCGTAATTTTTTTATTAGTAATTTTTCTTTGCTACTGCAGTTCACATGGTTTTAGCTTTTTTAAATTGTATATTGAGGTTAATTGGAACATCTGATTCAAGTAAAATTGCAATGGAAATCATAATCCATTGGGAAATTCAGGTTGAAAGTCAGGTGTCAAAAAACATCAGGTTTAGTGGTGCCTGATGTTATTCGGACTGCTTTTGTTTTATACAGTGTAATTTTTGTATTACCACTTGAAGTTATTAGATTTAGTTAGTTTAGTTTCGCTTGTAATCATAAGCATCTATTGTGACAGTAAATTTTGTTTTGCATGGGTTTGAATAATGCAGCACCTTCTGGTAAAGATGTATCATGTCGAATCAATGGTGGAGCAAACAAAATATACAGCTTGGATTTCACTCCAACAGAAGTTGGTAAGTTGTATTACTTTTCTGACATTGAAGATTTCGTTTTAACAGTGAGTTGTTTAAGTTGCCGAAAATGATCAAGTTTCAATAATCTCATACATCATTTTTAGTATATTACCATGTGACTTGTCGTATATATGATGAAGTGCAATGGTTGAGTTGAATGGACTGTATAGTGAGTCTGCACATCTATTGTACATGAAGTGCCTTGCTGAACAAGTGATAAAATTTGACACTGGAATCAGCAATGCATTGACCCAACATCCTCTGCTTTGGGGCTTATCAGCATTGGCCCCATGTCTTGGTATTTGGGCTCGTCCCTTATTCGCTGAAGTGTCTAAAAGAAATGATCGTGTGCCTTGCTTTCTCCCTTATGAGATGACTAACATAACATGATCTGGGCTTTAAAAGTGCTAGAACCTCTGCATGTTATAGTCTTCAGCAACCAATTTCCTGTAACTCCCTTGTATAAGCTGTTGTTGTACTGGTTCACTGGTTGAACTTCACGTTACCTAGCTTTTACTTTATAGAGTGCTCATAACACTTTGCGCCTCTGAGTAGCCCTCTTGAAGAGGCGCTATATAATGTCCTAATGAATGAATGAATGAATGAATGAATGAATGAATACACTATTCCTAGAAATTACTGTTGATTTCAGTGGTTAAGACCATTGTCTATTTTTGTGGTTTAGGCCCTTATACTGTCGAAGTCAAATATGGAGATTGTTCACCAGTTGGCTTCAGTCCACTGCACGTCAGTGCCTATGATATCTCCAAGATCAAACTTCATGATATATGTGACGCTCTGGTCTGCCACGAGACTAAATTGACAGGTAATTCCTGATTATTTACCATAGTGAAGAAACAGATTTGACTAAAGGCAAATTATTTTCTGATGGTGGAGCATTTATTTTTCCAGTTCAGCTTTGAATAAATGAAGCAGTCTCTTAATTATATCATGTATTTTTAATACGACCTAGATTATCTTTTTCTTTTTTTTCATTGGCAGTTACTATAAAGTTAAAGTTGCATCATTATCTGCTGACCGTTGTTATTCTTGCTTTCTACCTTTGCATTTAAAAATAAAAATAAGAGAGTATTCTAGTTGCATTACATTAACTACTGTTACTTGTGTTTTGGTTACTGTTTTGCGTGTTTCTTGAAAGTGTCTGTTTCTGATAATTTCCAGTGGATATGAACGGAGCAGGGGAGGGAGAGCTGGAATTCTGTGTTACTGGACCACTGGGAACCTTGCTTCCGAATCAAGTGAGAACCATCGGAAATGACTCCTACTCTGTCGTCTTTGTTCCAGTCCAGTGTGGCCAGCATCAGATTACAGCCACTTTCAACGGCCTACCAATTTCAGGTGTAGTATTTGTGATTTAAGCATTTACAGCTTTATTCGGTCTGCTTTCACTGATTCAGGACACCAGTGACTCATATGCGTGTATTGTATGCCATAGTATGAATATCTGTATAGCATAGGGTAGTATGTATATCTGTATAGCTTCTTTTAGAACCTCACTCAGGTACTGAAACATGAGCTTTCCTCCATCTAATGAATTATATGTATACATTTCTAAAACAAGGCATCGACTGGTGGCACCCCATGAAGTAGTGACTAGAACAATGCCATTGGGAGTGGCTTTTGCCTTCACAAGTTCATTCCATTAACTCCGTGCATTTTAAGATATGATTGTATTGTAACAATAATCACAAGTTTGTTTATCTCCATTTAAGAGATAAGAGAAACTTTAAGAGAAGCTTAATGATTGTGTGATGAGGTAGCCTAATTTATGGCTGACCTCAAGATATGGAACTGGAAAGAGTGCATTAAGCATTGTGTTTGCCACTCCTTGCTAAATGAATGTGTGTTTATTTAGGAAGCCCTGTTCGTTTCAATGTTATCGATACCAGCAAAGCTACAGCAAGAGGAGATGGCCTTGGCATTGTACCATGTTGTCAACCAACAGCATTCTTTGTAACAGCTCCAGGGGCACAGGGCAAAGACTTCAAGATCAGCGTTACTGGTACAAATACCTGTTTCGTCATTACAGTAATTCATGTCAACCTTACCACAAGTTTCACTGCACTTCCATTTGGCAGCCTGTAAGTTGATGTGCTACTTTTTTCGTCTTGAACAGAAGACCTTGGATCATGTTCGTAATCTAGAAATTTCTACAGTGCCCAAAAAAGAAGTCACGGGAACCAGCTTATTCACAGGCGCTTAGTCAAAACATATCGATAAGTGGGGGTGAAACCGGTTCCATGTCAAGATCAAAAGGGATTAGGCAGGCAGATAAAATACTCATGTGAAACGATATTTTTAAATTAAGGATGTTATACCTCTAAAATTATTATATAATTTTTTGTCTCTATCCAACACTAACATTAGTTAATTAATACTCACTCACTTATTTGAACATTTGACCGAAATTAAGCCTATCTTTCGGTGTGCTGTTATATTTATTAGTTTCTTATGCATCTCTTTGTATAACCTGTATTGTTAACCACAGTGTGTTTGCAGGTGGTATAATAAAGAATATACTTACTTACTTTATTAAGTATGCTGTCTGTGTTGAGGAATTTCTAAATTTTAGTAGAAATGTAAATGTTAAAAGCAGGACATTAGAAGCTGTTAGTATTTGAAAACAAATGCTGTTGATGCATTCTAAGAATTCGCTGGCAGCAAAAGACTACCAGTGTAAAGTTACAACAATGACGTGATTTCTGCAATTCCATGCCTTTGAGTGGTAATTAACTGGTGCTGTGGAAATAGTTATATACTCAGTACATTGATGCACTATATTGGTGTATTATTTATACATAAAATTGTTTGGTCATATCTGTTAAATCCTTTTAGATAAAGTTAACTAATGAGTGAAGATTAAAAATTTTCACTCAGCTGCACGTTTCATTAATGCAGGTCCAGGGTCAAAGGATATCGCAACTCGAGTGGTCGACAATGGCAATGGAAATATCAAAGTTGAATACACTCCTATGATTCCAGGTCAGTGTCCATCTATGACGAAATTGCGGTTCTTCTGAAATGTATTTCAGGTTCTTGATGTTCTCAGTAGGTTTTCCTATACCTGAAGGTCTCGCTACACAAAACAGATCATAGTTGGTGATTGGTTAACAAACTGGGACAAACTTTCATTAATGAATGAAGTCTTAATGCATTTTTCTGAAAGTCTAATTGGTACAGGACTTACTCAATGGATAGCAGCAGTGAATGAATGATCAAACTTCAAGAAATTCAAATAAAGTCAAGAAATGTCAAGAAGTAGAGGTTGTATGGAATAATAATTGTATGTAATTATTACATACAGGCACGTACATCTGTAGGTACGTAAGGGTGTATGTTTGTGCACAGGTCATTTTACAGATAACCATTTAATTTAATTTCCTCAAGTTAGTGAAAATGTTGGATTCACTTGTCATTGTTTGACGATACAGTTAATTATGTTAATTACTGAGAAGATAAACTGATTCTTTGTTGCTTGATGTAATTACAGGAGAGTACTTCATTGAGGTCACGTATTTTGGCCAGCAAATTCCAGGAAGTCCTTTTGTTTCCAAGGCCTGGGACATATCAAAGGTCACAGTTTCTGACTTATGCCCTGGACGAGTGGGCTATGAGTCTACATTCAAAAGTAGGTGACTGCTATTCGTACATTTCAGTAAACGTTAATAGTCCAATGGTCTATTCGGGTCTTAATAATTTTATTAGCTGTTAGTAGTTAACAATATGTTGTTGTGGATACAGATTAAATCTGTTCTCGTGGAGAATGGTGCAGATTATTATGATTGACATTTTTGCCGAACCTCTAGTAACGTGGAGTGTGTGGGTCTTTGAGGTTCTGTACAATCATGCTGAATTGTAAGAATGCACAAAACAGAGATGAAGCTAAAGCTGTTCCATTTCTATCCATCAGTATTTCATTCCTTTTTCTAACATTGATTTCCTCAACTAATCTAATCCAACGACTTCTTTAGCTAATCCAGTGCTTTTTTCAGCTACTAAAAAGTAATTTATTTATTTTAATAATAAAAAACAATAATTTAGTTATTTTAATTTAATTCAGTGTTCTGAACTGTTTTCAGTGTTTATTGAGACCCCTCCCAACCCCCAATCCCGTTTTTCTTGGGATTTTAACCCTTCCATAATTGTTCAGTTCCGAAACCTTTTTTTCTAGAAAAAAAGCACTGAGCTAATCTAATCTAATCCAACGACTTCTATAAATAATCTAATCTAGTCCAATGAATTATATAGCACCATTATCATAATGTCCAAGACATAAGTCGATGGTCGCTTTGAGTAAAATCGCAATGAAGACTCATAATCCATTGAAACTAACACGTTGAAATTCAATAATTTTTTACTGTTAATTAACCATGTTCTTTTCCTTTTGCCTTTCTTTCCTATTTCTTCATCCACCATCACAGACCTTATGATGCTGAGTATAATGTAAGTTATTGTAGGAATAATAGTATTATTATTGAAATTGTTCTAGATTAAGCTATTTGGTTTCAAATTATGTGTTTTTTGTTTGTGTCAAACCAGTCAGTGTTAAAGATGCAGGAGAGGGAACATTGGAGATCGGGATATTGGGCCCCTCTGGCAACAACATTTCTAACAATGTTACGACCCTTGGTCCTGGATATTACCTTGTCACCTGTGTCCCTACAGAAAATGGAATGCATCGAGCAAATGTCACTTTCAATGGTGAAAACGTAAATGGTTAGTATTCTGTGTGATAAGTTCTAGTGTTTTATAAAGTTTGAAACAAATTTATGAAAACTGACTTGGAATTAAAGACAAGAGGATGAATGGCTATCAAGAGGCAGTCCTCTTATACAGATGCCATATAATTGAAGTTGCCAAAGCATGGCTATTTCTCAGTGTTAGCTTTAAAAAGTGACCTAAATTTTCAGTTGTGCTGATAAAATTGGTTGGTCAGCTTTGTTGAATTCTGCTTGTTATAGGCAGTCCTTTCCAGTTTATGGTCAATGATCCAAGCAAAGTGACTGCAAGAGGAGATGGTCTGGGGTTGGTGAAATGCAACCAACAGACATCATTCACTGTGTCAGCACAGGGAGCTACAACTAAAGACCTGGATGTTCTGATTCTAGGTGACCATTTCTGTAGTATCATTAAGTATCTTGTGTTAAAAGTTAAGCATTTACGGTAGTCATAAGTTTGCATTTTCTTAAATGTTCAGCTTACTTCCTGAAGCTATCTCTTAACTTAACAGAGGTTTTAAGACATTCAGAAGACATTGAAATCTGTGTTGGAACCACTGCAAGTTAACCTGAATGTTTTACTATCATCAAAACAGTTCTACAAGTCTACAACTCTTGCGCTGAAGAATTTCTTCTTTAGAGTTCCTGTCGGTTTCTTAATTAATTTATATCTGTGTCCTTGAGTCACGAGTCACCTTGTTTGGAACTAATTCAATGGCATTCTCTCACTGCACTGCCCCCATTTCAGTGATAATATTATAAGCTTCAATTTTGACTGCAATTTCACTTAACTGATGTCTTGGGCTTTATAATAACAGCACTATTGAGGTATTTGAATCAGATATCCTCTGCTCCTCCTTCCCTACAATATTTTTTTTAGCAGACATCTTTCTCGTGTAATGGAACCATGTCGTACAATGTGGATTTGTAGAGTTTATGGTTGGAAGGGGGTATTGTATAGATAGATATTTGAGTGGCCAAACAGTATCAGTTTACCACCGCGCTCAGGGATCATATTCTGTAGCATACTTTGAAATTTATTGTGTGTTTATCAAAACATGGTTTCATTTTTTGTTTTGTGGACATACTTTGGAAAATGCTAAATGCACACGATTTAGAAAATACTGCAACTACTGTGCTTGTCTGTTACTGGTCTAGGTCCAGGAAACAAGGACATCTCATGTCGTGTTACTGACAGTGGATCAGGAAACTTTAAAGTGGATTACACTCCGACTGTGGCTGGCAAGTGTTACTTAGCACTTTCAACATTTAGCACTTTGCATTTACAGTGCTTATGTTGCTGCAGTAGCCTACATAAAATGATATTGAAGTGCTTTTGTTGTTTTTATGTTGAAGTGGATTCAATTTTTATCCATGAATAATATCTATTTAAAAAAAAGTTTCACATAAGATTAAGTGCTGTGATTGCGTTAATGACGTTGTCTTCGTTACATTTAAATTTGATGGAAAAGTATAACTCTGTTGATGTTTAGGGGATTACATAATTGAGATCAGTTGCTTTGGCCTACCTATTCCTGCCAGTCCTTTCACAGCCAAGGCATGGGATGTTTCCAAGGTCGTTGTGTCAAATGTCACAGCAGGACGTGTTGGCTGCCAGTCAATGTTCAACAGTAAGATTTCTTTATTGAAATGCAAAGAACATTCAATTCTTGATATTCTGAAATTTGCTTAGCGTCTACTAGATTACTTTATAAGCATGCCAGGTATGTTGTTTGTATATTCTTATGTATTTGCATATAGTATACAATGCATACAAACAAACACACATACAGGTAGAGTAAGAGAATAAATCTAAAGTACCGGTATGTTGGTGGAAACTGTAACAGTTTCAGGTAACTGTTAGTAGAGGGATATTTTATAATAATATAAGGTAATAATATAATGTAAATAAAAAGAAAAAAAACAGCAGCTCAAAAGCTGCCAAAAGGGAAGCAGATTATTTACCAGCCAAGTTGTTAGATTGTTTTCAGAAGTAGGTCAAATTTTGGAAAGGTTGTGCCAGTGGCTGTAATTTCAGAGGTGAGGAGAAATGTTACTTTTTTATGCTGTTGTCAGAATTGCCTTCAGTTTTTTTATAGATGGTTCTGATTAAATTCTTTCTTGTTGCAGTTGATGTGAAATCTGCGGGTGATGGGACGCTGGAGATTGCCATCTGTGGTCCATCGAATCAGAACATCTCAAACAACGTCAGTGCTCTTGGTCCTGGACTCTTCCTTGTATCGTATGTACCTGTTGAGAGCGGTCAACATCGTGCAAATGTTCTCTTCAACAAAGACAACGTTTTTGGTAACTAGCACTCCCTTGTTCAGTATACCACCCATTCTTTTGTGAGTTGCTCGATCTGTGGCAGCCACTGTTTGTTGGCTTTGATGCAATGGAACTGGTAGTTTGTTACCATCACAAGCAGTTGTATATTTAAATATCCAATCAGAGCATCTGCTTAGCATATTTAAAGGGTTCTTCTGCAAACAAGTTGTATAAATATCAGTTTCATGGTCAAGTGCAATTTTTGTTTAAGTACATTGTAACCTCCTTATTACACGTGTCATTATACTTGTGCATTTTGTGGACTGGACACAGTTCTGAAGTTCAGTCCAGCTCGCTGCATTCAAACAATGTAACTTGGCTGCCAAAGATAGGATCCTAGTTAGGTTGCACAGAAATTTCATTTTAAAATCAACGTGATTCAGCATCATAGCAAAAGTTACTTATGGTAATTGGCTGAAATGTTGACTTACAAAGTAGTTTTGCAAGATTTTACAAGCTATGGCAGTTTTTTTTATCTATGTTGATGTTTCTGATGTTTGGAAATTGATCTTTCTTTTGTGACTAGGTAATCCTTTCCAGTTCCTTGTGACTGATCCTTCCAAGGCTTCTGCCCGAGGAGATGGTCTTGGTCTGATTCGATGTAACCAGATGACTTCATTCACTGTCACTGCTCCAGGTGCCTCCACAAACGACATTGACATCAGCATCATGGGTTCGTCTTATGTCTGATCTTTTTAAAGTTATATTAAAGGACTATTTGGCATTTGTGTGTATATCCATCTTCTTTCCCGGTGGATTGAAAAATCACTCGCCATATAGAAATATGGCTGACTGAAGTCTCCTCTGTAGCATGAGTTTGTATCATAATTATATAACAATTAGATAAGAATTTGGGACAAACATGTTTGCCAAGGGTATTTTTTGACAATGCAGTTGAAAGGAAAGGCAATGAAAGCACTTGTTTTAATGCAGCAAAACTACATCTTATTACAAAGTACCAGAATGAAACATATTTTCTCAACCATTAGAATTTTTATGTAAATTAACAGTAATTTATTCTCTTATATTTATTTCAGCAGGCCTATTTGCAGGGTGTCCTTTTAGCATTTGTGTTGCTTAAGGTTGTTAAGTCAAGTCCAAAAGATTCTAAGCCATATCTTTAACTTCTCTTGCAGGACGGATGTAATATCCAAAGCATTTGTTGTAAGGAAAAATTTCTTTTCATGCTTGTAGGTCCTGGTTCAAAGGACGTCTTGCCAAAAGTTACTGAAATTGGATCAAATGTTTTCAAAGTGGACTACACACCAAACTGTCCAGGTAAGATTAAGAAATATGACCATGCATTTTGTTACCCTACATGATGCTTCTTATTTTCTTCAATATATTTAAACCAATTTATAAAATGCAGTTCCGATAAAACCTTTTGGTTGAATTTAGGTGACTACGGCATAGATATTCTGTACTTTGGACAACCATTGCCCGGAAGTCCTTTCTCTCCGAAGGTCTGGGATCCAGCGAAAGTTGTTGTCAGCCAAATCAACCAGGGACGTGTTGGAATTCCATCAAGTTTCTTCTGTGAGTCATTATTGGGCTTCATACTTACAATGTGATTGTCTTCAAATGAATAAGAATATTTTTCATTCAGATTTCTATGAAACCTAGGATTTTGATGTGAAATTTATATATAATGTCTCTCTTACAGTGCACTAAAAGATTGGCCACTTTTTGACCAACTAAACACTGTTGGTCACTGTAGGTATAAGCAGAAATGTGGTGTTGTGTTAATGTGGTGTTGTGTTAATGTGGTGTTGTGTTAATGTGGTGTTGTGTTAATGTGGTGTTGTGTTAATGTGGTGTTGTGTTAATGTGGTGTTGTGTTAATGTGGTGTTGTGTTAATGTGGTGTTGTGTTAATGTGGTGTTGTGTTAATGTGGTGTTGTGTTAATGTGGTGTTGTGTTAATGTGGTGTTGTGTTAATGTGGTGTTGTGTTAATGTGGTGTTGTGTTAATGTGGTGTTGTGTTAATGTGGTGTTGTGTTGTATTGCTTTGTAGAAATGCAGTATTGTATTGTATTGTTTAGTTCATGAGTAAGTCACATTGTACCTTATGCACTTGCCTTTTGCTGTATAAATTGTGATTATAATTACAGTTGATTTTTTTTCTGAATTTCTGTTAAAAGTGGATGTGAATGACGCTGGAGAAGGAACTCTGGAGATTGGAATTTCTGGTCCGTCTGGGCAGAACATACACAACAACGTGACCCCATTAGGGTCAGGTCGTTTTGAGGTCGTCTGTGTTCCTGCTGAATGTGGCCAGCACCGTGTTAATATTACATTCAACCGAGAGAATGTACTAGGTACGTACTTGGTAAACTTGACTTGTTAAATGTATGGAACGCTATCCTGGCTACTCAGTCTAACTTTTGTAGGGTGTAGTTTATCAAATAGTTTTTGTTCTATCATGTATAGTCTAGTGGTTAGCATGCTGGACTGTTGACCGAAAGGTTGGGAGTTCAAATCCCTGCCAGGGCAGAAATTTGTTTCAAGATTTCTGCTTCACCTGTGCCCTCTCGTCAGCTCAGCTATATTGAGTACACTGACCATATGCTGTCGGTGGGAAGATGAGACAGTGAGGGAGAGAACTGGGCACCCACTCTCATATGCCAAGGCTAAGAAAATGAAGTTGCTAGCACATCCTACCCATGGAAACCTCTTGAGGTTAGCTTAAGTGAATGCTCTTCGTCTTGTCATAAGACTATGAGTTTATTGTAATAATTATGTACAGTGTAATTATAAACAATACAACTGTACTTCATTCTGCCCTCTTTCCAAAGTCCTGAAGTGCACGAATGACCATCCAACAGAACATTGGTCGCACTGAGCAATTGTGCATGGAGGACTTGCTCAAGTACCTTCCTGAGTGGAGGCTCAAACTCGTACTCTTCGTGTTACAGGCCAAGTGCTCTAACCATTCGGTACCATGCCCCAATTAATTGCGATGAATGCAGGTAACAGAAATGACCAAACATACAGTAATTATATTCTCTGACTATGTTCTGTGGTTCTGCTATGTTTTATTGTTTTATTATACTTTCTAAATGTAGGAAATCCTTTCCAGTTCTTTGTGACGGACGTCAACAGAGTTGTAGCACGAGGAGAAGGACTTGGATTGGTGAGATGTAACCAGCCTGCATCATTCAATATTTCAGCACCCGGAGCCCAACTCAAGGACATAGAAGTCCAAATCACGGGTAACTGTTATTAGTAACTTCAATGTTTCATGCCAATTTCTAATCCACAAGGCATCAAATGATACTGTACCAAAACAGGTCGTAATTGGGTCAATATCCAGAAGATTATTCTGTTTAGAGAAACAGCCTATGGTGACTACAATATTATCTTATGCTTAGTTGTTCATAGCTTAAGGGTAAATTTTGTTTACCATATTTAAGTTTTGAGGCAGAGACTAACTGTAGCAATACAATAATGTCAAAAAAATTTGTGAGTATTGGTTTTTTAATTTGCATTATTATTTTTTTATTATCTTCATTGTTTATTACCCCATGAAAAGTATGGAACTAAATACTAAATGTATTTGGTGTGTGTTGATATCAGTTCATGATTGATGCAAGTATATTTCTGATGTATTTCTGGCCATATGATTTGGGTGATGTTTTTGGAAAAGTGCTGCTAATACTGTAGCTGTTTCGAAGTGACCTGTATTTATTTTGAAAATTTGCATATTGATATTTGATTTTAGGACCTAACGACAGGGACGTCACTTCCCGAGTTACAGAGGCAGGTCCAAACAACTTCCGAGTGGACTATACTCCATTGGTTTCAGGTCAGCTTTCTTCAGTTAATCTGAAATTATGTTTAAACATATTATATATTAAAGTTACATAATATTCTTCCGACTACCAAGTATTTTAAATGCCTGAGGGGCATTCCACGGTATTTGAAATGTTACGGACTCTACATTCAGAAGACTTTGAACCGTTCATACACACAGATGATTACTGTTTAAAATATTTTCATATTTTTCCCAGATACCTCTTCAATCACAGATTAGCTTGATATTATTTAGACTGGGTTAGCCTTTATGTCTCATGTCTGGTGAATCAAAGTGTTTGCGTACGGACTCTACAACAAAGTTCCATCAACTTTTTGATTGAATGAACTATCTTGATTTCCTGTGAAACTTATATACCAAAAAAATTTTGAAACACTATTATAGAATTGCAGGGTATTGCTGTTGATTAATGTCATAATTGCATTTCATTATCATGATAGGTAATGATGTTGTGCATTCACTAATGCACATACTGTGCGTTACGGACTCTACGTTACGGACTCTGCAGTTTGGACCATAAACAAAAACTGGTTGACATTCACGAAAAGAGTTAATTTATTCCAATTACTCTCATCATTTCAATGTTTACAAGGTGCTGCAGGTAGTTTCAGAGCTCAAATTGAAAAAATATAGTGACGTTCCATTGTCACAAGCAATCAAAAGAACTTGTGACATTCAAAAATCAACAATGCCGAAGCTCTTAATATTTCCGCAGTCACTATTGAGCCTGAATCAGTCTGTAGCACTAGCTACGAGGTCATTGAACATAAAAATCCTCTTCCATGAATTATTGGTGCAAATAGCTTTTCTACAATCTGATCACTGGTGATCCGTGACTGGTCAGTTCGGTCTGGAAAGCTGAACATATTGCTCGCTTTGTCCTTCTGCCGCATGTACAACGTGCAGTATTCACTTTCACCTTCATTGTTCACTCTTGCTTCAGTCACCTGTTCAACCAAAAGAAATTGCTCAGTGGCAATCACTGTACATTAATGTACATAATATACATTAATGTACACAAAATCTTCACAATTATTGCCATTTTCTTTCTCGGCGACTTTGGCAACATCTTTTCTACTCTTCGAACAGCTTTGCCAATGCCCCTGGGAATGGCGAGCGGCACTGGTAAATATTCACTGTGATCTTTGTCCTTCACTCTGTGATGCTTCAGCTTTTACTCTGGCTGGACACTTTATCTAATATTTCATTACTTGCTTCTTCCTCATTGCAGCTAGTTCACCACCTTCTAGTGCAACACGATGCCGTTCCAAGCGTTTCCTATCCTTATCTGTCTTTTTCTTGCACTGCTACATTAAGCTCTACATTGTTGTAAACTTTCTGCCTATGTTTTTCCACATGTTCTTTTACAGTTTTCACCATTTCTATGAATAATAAAAGAAAATTAAATAACAAACTATTCATTTAAATGTATTGATCATGTACCCTTGTTTCTAAAATATTTATAAAGCAATGAAAATGCAATAAATAAATAAATAAATAATAAAACTCATAAATACCTTGTGCTAAATGTTGTTAAAAGCAGCTCTTTTAAACAAGAGACATGTTAAAAGGTTTGTTTCTATACATAATTGCATGGATACTCCTGACAAAAGCCATCAGTTTCATCAACGTAATTTGTGCTTGTAGAGTCCGTAACACTTTTGTAGAGTCCGTAACAATATTTAACTTCACATAAACAATATTTGTAGCAATATTAGGAAAAGTAATTTATGTTAACTAAGTAGCCTACAATGGTGAATTAGAGAATAAAAAATACCAAGTTCGCAGTGCAATTTTAAATGCCTAAGAATGAAATTAGAAGCTCCAAAATGTTACGGACTCTACAAGTCATGTTTTGCTCGAGCTAATCCAGACACATGATATGGTGAATTTGTGATCACATAGTATTTATCACTTAACCTCACCATGGTTATGATGTCCAGCCAAAAATATTCCACATTGGCTTTACATTAAAAATTTAGTATTTAAAAATTGCATGTAGAGTCCGTAACGCAAAAAGACCGAAAGTGCCAGTTTGAAGCAAAGCCGACACAAAACCCTAAGCGCAAAAACAAAATCCTTTTGGAATCTTATACTAGAACCATCTAGCTATTAACAGAAATTATTAACAATTTAAAATTTCAATATTTTTTCTTGACCTCTCATGGACCACAATACCGTGGAATGCCCCCTGAGCAACAATTCTAATTTCCATTGATATATGCTAATTTATGCTAATATATGCTAATTTATGCTAATAGATGCAATATTTTTATAAATCTGTGATCAAATGATTTTTTTGTTAAAATGTGATTAATCGTTTGTTATCAGGTGACTACTGCATGAACATCGTCTACTTTGGACAGTCTCTGCCATCGTGTCCAATTATCACCAAAGGATGGGACGTATCTAAAGTCAAAGTGAACCACATTGCTCTCGGCCATGTCGGTGTTCAGTCAAACTTCTCAGGTAAGTAATGTCACTACTAATGACATTTGAAAATATGAATACGACTGCACAAGTTATGATAGACAAATGTTAGTTTTCTAAAATTCGTTTAGGTAAACTCTAAACTTTTTATATTTTTTAAGATGATTTATTGTCTGTATAAATTCTTGCAATTATTCTGATTTATTTAAAAAAAATTAAACTACATTCATTCTATATACCTGCTCACCGTTCAAATCCTCATTGTTGAAATCAGGGATGGTGAACTTTTTTAAGAGTGCATACCAAAAGTGCCGCTAAATCATTTTTAAAAGTACCCTCTCGTGCCTTCGGAAGTTTGCACAGTATGTAATTATTTTTCCCATATAGGCTTTAATTGATAAAGCGCAAAAATGAAATAAAAGACATTTTTTCAAAGATGTTTTTAGAAAATTGTTAAAATAAATAAAATCCTTCATAAAAAGTTGTGTATTTCGAAGTTTGAATTGTGGGGATGTTCTGAGTTCCAAAATTCTGCGCATGCCACTTAGGGCACACGTGCTATGGATTAGCTACCCTTGGTTTAAATTAACAAGTTATTGAATGAACAAATGACTGAACGAATTTGTGAATGAATTGATGGAAGAATGCATAAATGAATGAACATATTCATAAGAGGACATTGTTTTTTTACAGTCGATGCCAAAGATGCAGGTGATGGCGCACTGGAGATAACTGTATGTCGTCCATCAGGGATGCCCATACCAAGCAACATTATTCCAAATGGTCTTGGCACTTTTGATGTTACGTTCATTCCGATTGAATGCGGCCAACACAGAGCAAATGTCTTGTACAACAAGGAGACTGTTGCAGGTTAGCACCTGTCTTCATTTAACAGCACAAATATATGACAGTCTATCCTGAAAGCACATGGATAGCTGAAATGATCGTATTAACCACAGTATGGTATTCTTGATGTAGTACTGTTACTAAGGAGCCTTTTGACATGTCCTTCAGCCTGATGGCACTCGACCAACTTCTTTTAATGGTTATCCATTCCGTACTGTTTTATATATCAGTCATCCACATCTGAGAAATAATCAGCAAGAACTTTATTGCTTTACATTTTCCCTCCATAATCCAAACACCGTGTATATGTCCAATGAGACACACTCCTATCTGATGCTCATATGAATTAGATTGTTGCACAATTCTCCTTGTGTCAAGGTACCTTCAGATTGGTTAGTCTTCTATAGCAATACAGTTGAATTATTGTCTTTTTTGTTTCTGCTTCCCTCAATGTCACGATCTCACGTACAAAGAGCAGTTCTCAGTACTAGTCATTTGTTATCGAAACCTCAATTTGGCCTTTGATTATTGTTTCTGTCATTGGCATTTTTTGAGTGTGCACGAATTTTTAAAGATTTTTTATTATTGTTAGTGCTCGTATAAGAAGAATGCATATGTTTGTTTGTATTACAGGGAGTCCTTTCTTGATTATGGTGACAGACCCAATGAAAGCTTCAGTCATGGGAGATGGAGTTGGACTTGTAGGATGCAATCAAGTTGCTACATTTTGTGTCCTTGGTCCAGGAGCATCCCTCCGAGACATTGGTGTCAGAATTACAGGTCAGTCAGTCAGTCAGTTAGCCAGCCAGCCAGTCAGTGGTGAGTTGGCCAGCCAGCTGACCCGCTGACCAGCCAGCAAACCTGTCTGTCTGCCTGTCTGTTTCCATGCCTTATAATTATGTCAGTGCAGGGTACATCATTTTGTCAGTCTGCCATATGCTGGTACCTTGGTTAAGATATAAGAAGTGCTGTTAATTTTCAATCATAAAAATGAATTAGGATACTTTCTCCCTAGAGTATTTGTATATGTAAAACGGCTTTTAAGCTGGTTTATCATTAGCTAATACTTGGTGGCATAGCAGGGACATTCACTTTATTACAAAAGTAACAATGATTAGCGTACCCTGAGGTAGCTAATAAACATCCAATTACACAGTTACAATTACACTTTGACAACGCACTTTCTGCCTGCCCTATCAAATGTAAGCTGTATAACCAAACCTGACCCAGTTTTTACATGAGCAATCTTGTCTGAATCACATGCATTTGTTAACTTAGCATTTTGTATGTACAGTACTGAAGAAATGCACAGTTTAGGAATACACTCCATCAGAATGAATCAGAAAGTCAGGATTTGAACTGCCATGAAGTGTCCTGATGTTTAAAAAATAACGCATTTTCATCTTGTGGTTGTCCTTAGATTAGCTGTTGGTATCAGTATCTGTGTTCCGATAAACAGGTTTACATGCTTTCAACTGACTTTGATTTTCGAACTTTGCCATTGTATTTTTAAGGTCCGGACAATCGTGATGTTCCTGCACGCATATACGATTCATCCGCTGATAACTTCATGGTCGATTACACTCCTTGCAAAGCTGGTAATTTCACTCTTTTTACTGTATACAGTGACTATTTTGGCATATGAATATGCATGGCAGGCAAAGTACAAAATTTGTTTTAAAATAAAAAATAATTTTAAAGACTGAATTCTTTATGCAGTGGATATGTTGATTATTGACAGGACTATATTAGAAATGCAATGGAATTTAATGGTATCATGTATGTCTCTGACTGTTACATACGTTTTTCTCCCAATGGTTCAATACAGACCACTTATTGATGGGCCTTGTGAGTTACTTAACACTTTGACCGCTGGCCGAATTTTTGGCCAGGCACTGCCAATAATTATATTAGGGGGTGTAGGGGCTATACTACATGCAGCTGGCTGTGAGGGGCAAGTATCACAAAAATAGCGTGTTTCTTTACGGTTTCCATGCTTGCTACAAACTACACACCTACTGCAAATGGGGGTGTAGTACAAACTTTGGTTGCAGTTACTAGGATGACACCAAGATAGCGCTGTCCAGTGAGCCTGAATGGGTCCGAAGCCTTGTGGTGCTTGAAGGCTATTTTGGCTTCCTAGCAGAGACCGAACATCGTTCTGAGCCAAGTCAGACGTCCAGTACCTTCAAGCTGCTTGTAGAGAAGATATTCATTTGCTATAGCCACTTCAATCATCTTTAGGATCACCATTCTGTATAACTTCAATGACTTTCTCAGTGGTGTGTAATAAGCAATTCGTCTAAACTACACATGTGGTCATAAAGGCTTATTATAGTCGTAAATGGGGGTGTAGTACAAACCGGTCACATCGGTTCCTTTTCGTACAAAATCTTCACAATTTCCTGTACACTGCACCTTTTTCTTTTCAAATAATTCATTTCAATTCATTATATTTACTGCAAAACGCTTGCATCAAGATCGACGGATGGCTGACAAGCCGGACATCAACAAAAACGCGTCATTCGTTCCGTTTGTGTTCATTAGAGTATTAGACAGTGTCAAATATAATCTTACATGCATTCGGTAGGTGGTAGTACATGTCTACTATTACAAATAAGCGGCAGGAAATATTACTTGCACGCTGAACTGACTATGATCGGCCGTTACCTGTGGGACGTGTATACACGTCCCTCGCGTCCTAGCTAACCAAAGTTGGGACGTGTTAACACGTCCCACGCGGACAGCGTGTTAAAGGGCGCTATAAAAGTGCTCTGATACATACATACATACATACATACATACATACATGCATGCATGCATGCATGCATGCATACATACATACATACATACATACATACATACATACATACATGCATACATACATGGGCATGTTTGGGACAGCACCTCAGGAGAATCAGTCCAGACACACTTAAAATTAGAAGTCATATATTTAGATGAAATTGTATTAGTGAATTTGTGCTGAGTGTTGTGATCGAATAGGTTGAAATTCTTTATTGCGAGAGTAGCGTAGCCAGTGGCCACTGTGGTGCCTGAGAGTTTAAGATAACATTGTTTGGTGATGCTGACTGATTTTCGAACTTTGCCTGGACATTAATCATAATCAAACATTACGGGAAGATGGTTGAATGGTAACACGCTGGGACGAAGATCAGAAAGACGCGGATTCGATACCCACTAGCCCCACAAGGTTAACTCAGTCTTCATTCCCTAGGTGGCGATTGTAAAATGAGCAGTAGTACAGATGGGCACCTTGTATGGCTGCCGTACAGTTAAATTCGACTCCTGTTAAACTTGTTATCGTCTGTTACTACTATATCATGTAATCTTACTGCGTGCTTGTCAGTTTTGAATTAATAAACGAAGATATCATTATTATTTCATACTTATCTCTTCATAAGAAACTCTTGAGAGAAGTTAATGTTATTCAGATGTTATAGTCTTTAGTGAATTTTTTCCATATAATGCTGTGTGTCATGTTTTGTGTTGTTTAGGTGACTATGTAATAGAGGTGACTTATTTTGAGGATCCAATCGGAGGAAGTCCTTTTGTGTCAAAAGCCTGGGATGCGTCTCTTGTTCATGTGTCTAACGTTACAAACGCTGTCATTGGCAAACCATCGCATTTTAACAGTGAGTTTCGCTTACAGAGTTCGTGCAGTAATTGTCTGGATATGTTTTAAGCTAGCCAAGTTTGTCGCTCAGATTTAGAGATCAATGAAACCCACCTTAGCAGCTGCTCTGCCTTCTTTCTGTGGTCTCTCTGGCAGTTTATGGACTTCCACTGGACATCACTTTCTGAACAACCCCCTCTGATGTGACTCAGCACTTGTGAATAAGCTTGTGCTCTGTTCTTAGCTTTAGATGCTTTAGAAATATGAAGTTTATGATTACGTTTACGATTATATTAGATGCATGCTGTGTGCCTGAAATCCATGAAGTTTTGGAAACAAAGTTCTATGTATATCTATGTTTAATGTTATGTCTCATGTTTGGTTATTTGTATTTAGTTGTCTGATAACGAGGCCAAAAGGCATCTCTGGCATCTTGGCAGCCATTCTGTTTGCTTGTATTGTCATGTGACAACAGGTTCTTTTATAGTTTACATGTTGCAGTTAACATTCTTTAAGAATTTTATCTTTTCTTTGAGTTTTGTATCGATGTAAGGATTGAATGCCTTTACAGTCAATGCTGCCAATGCTGGTATGGGCAACCTGGAGATCAGTATTTCTGTTCGTGGTGAAACAATTCCCAACATCGTGAAGACAATGGCAAATACAACGTTTGATGTATCATTTACGCCACACGTGCCAGACACTCACACCGTTTATGTCCGGTTCAATGGAGAAATGGTGACAGGTAAATCGTCTTTCTATCCTCCAGAACTGAGCTGCTATAAACTAAATACTTTTAAATGTCAGATTGTAAATTAAGTGTAGTTTTACTCTTGAAAAATGATTTAAAGATATGATTAAAAAAGTACAGTTAGCTATGGTGTTTTTAGAAAAGACACCATTAGTAACGAGCGCTAATGAGATAAGTGTTGGCAACATACCGGTTTCGGGTAGCTTTTCTCAGACACATTGTCTTCCATTCATTCTACTTTTAATTGCATTAATTGCAATATTATATATTCGTTTTTGAAGTGTTTAATTTAAGTTTAGATTAGTAATAGTCAGCAAAATGAAACTACTGTGTCTACAGAAAGTTCTTTTTTATTACAGGAAGTCCATTTTCAGTGAATGTGCTTGACGGCACAAAAGCCGTGGCAAGTGGGGAAGGACTTGGACGAGTTCTGGCTAACGTACCAACATCATTTGATGTCACAACTACAGCTGTTGGGGGAGATGCTGACCTTGAAGTAGAAATTACTTGTGAGTTCATTTAAATTTTCTTCTGAAAAGCAAAAAGCTTGTGTGACTTTAATGTTTGATTTGAAAAGCACTTCACAGGGAAGTGGAAAGAACACTTAGCTTAATCGAGAGAGACTGTACAAATGATGTGTAAATCTTAGTTTGAAAATATCCCTTTGTGACAGCTTCGTCAGTTGTACCAATACAACTGATGAGATTAGTGCATGCTTTAGTTGGCAGTGAAACTGAAGACCTACAATGGTTTAGCCTTTATAATTATGATGTTAATGCATGTTGGGAACTGATTCAAGTAAGTATACGTACACATAACTCAAGAATACGAACACAGTTAGGATTGCAGCATTGTGAATTTTCTTCAGTGAAATCTGCAAGACACATGGATATGTGTATTTTAACTCTTAGGTTGAGAGATATTGGACAAGACAACTGCTTAATACATAAATATAAAACTTATGAGTCTTGTACTAAGAGTTCTGCATATATTTGTAGCACCAAGAGGACAACAAGTTCCGTGCAAAGTGTCTGGATCGTCGAAAACAAAATACCGGGTTGATTACACTCCAGTTGAATCAGGTATTTCACTCACTGGATTGTATTAGGATTAAACTGATTAGAGTTTAACAAAATCTATTCTTTTTAAAAATAACACACTTTCTGTACATTTTGTAGGAAACAGTACAACAGTGTGTTTAAACTTTCTCTTGATCATTAGATGAATTTTAGATCAGATTAGGAAGACAATTTTGGGGCATTGTCTAATTTCAATATCATGTACAATCAAAAATAATTTGCTGTGAACTCATAAACCTCATGAAATATGTAAGAAAAGATTGTACAGTTTTATTTAAACAATAAGCATTTGTTAATTTTGTTAGTAGGTTTGTTGACAATGTATTGTCAATAAACAACATAACATATAGCATAATTGCGACTCGCATGTAAACCAAAATGTGGTTAGCAATTGGTGCAATAAAGGATATACTTACTTACTTTTTTACTTATTTTTCATGACACTTTTTAAGGGCGATATCGTGTGGTGGCAAAGTATGCTGAAGTTGGCATCAGTGGAAGTCCGTTCTGTCCGGAAGTTTTTGATCCAAGTCAGATTCGCGTTGGAAAATTTCCTCAGGGCATTCTTGGAAAACCATTTACTTTTGAAGGTGAGCATTTCTATTGCATCTGATAGAGAAACTGAATTCATACTGTAATGATATTCATCCATCATTTTATTTCTGTGACTTGTAAGGAATTTGACAGGATTCAAATTGAAAAACAGATCTGATACAACTAGAGAATTTGGGAGAACTATGCATATCTTTCAAAATAGTTGTGTTTTAATTGCGAAAGCTCTTTTGGTTTCTAGTCGACACGTCGATGGCGGGAGATGGACTGTTGACAGCAGAGGTCAGAGGGCAAATAACGCACCCGGTAGCGCAGGTCGTGGCAAAATCACATGGAATATACACAGTCACGTTCACTGCCACTGAAAATACACCGCATTACATTTCCCTCATGTACAGCGGTGCCAAAGTTCCTGGTGAGTAAATGAGCAACAATGTTTTCTAAGATTTTGCTGTATGCTATTGGCCATTCAAGATTATAGGATGAGCAACTTAAAATTGGCCTTTCATGTTGATAAAGATAAGAAAGCTATATCTTTCGAACTGACATGAACGGAACATGACTCAGTAGCATGCCGATTTAAGTCCATTTGCATTTAAAACAGGGACATTAACAAAATAATGTTGTAGTGGTTTGGATGATATCAAAGAAACTATATACACAGGAATGGAAACTCATGTAAAATAATTGTATATTTGGTGCGATGCATGGGTGCTCCAACTCATCACACGACGTTTAATAATGAGTTACCAGTCCTGTGTAATGTTGGTCCTTGAACTGAACCATAATTTTTTGTCAATTTTTCTTCACAGATGTGATATATTTTTTTGGAACTGCAATGAATTTGTTATGTAAACAAATCATACTTCCTGGCTGCCATAGGCACTGCAGTGCATATTCACTCCAGCTTATCACACAACTTTTAATAAGAACTTCCAGTCTTGTGCATTATTGGTTCTTGTGATAATATTAACCAAGTGTTATTGGGAAAACTGAAAATGTACACATCCTACTACCAGAACTGCTTTTTTCTATGTGGGAATTTTCATATGACAACCAAATATTCAAGCTATTATTGTATGGCTTTGTTACTTTAACAACGATATATAATTACCGGTAGATAATTTTTGACTGCTGGTAAAAATTTAATGTATCTTTCTTTGTTCATGGTTGGTGTTATTGTTTTGTGTGAAATTTGTAATGTTTCTGTCTGAATTTTGTGTTAGGATCGCCATTCACTGCTCTGTTTATTGATACGAGTACATTACATGTTCGATGGGATTCGTGTCGTCTGAGGCCCGTACGTCAACCGGTCGTCTTGGAGCTTGACACAAAAGGGGCTCCTGATGCGGAAGTCAGCTGCAAAGTCACAGGTAAGTCAAATTATTGATCAGTCCCCTTGTGCTACTGTGACCCACAATAGCAAAAACACTGAGTCGTTGGTATAAATAGTACGTGTTATTCTTTATCTGTATCTGTTTGTGTATCTGTATCTGTTGGTATATCTGTATCTGTTTGTGTATCTGTATCTGTTTGTGTATCTGTATCTGACTTAAATGCATTGTAGTTTAAACTATAGTTTTAAAGAAAATGAATATATGACCTGTATTATTATGTGTATTCAGTTTTCAGTTATGTTTGAATCTGTTACCATTGTATATTTAACAGTTTAACGACGAACTGCTTTGGTTTCCCAGTCACTTTTAGTACACGCGCATTGTTAAGGTGTTAATACTGTACTATTATAGTTTAAATATTATTAAGTTTGTTACCAGTGTCAGACTGTCAGTCTACCAATGGAATTGAGATGAGTGGTTGATTCCTTTGTAGATCCTATTGGTCGTGATGTCATGGCAAGAATTACCAGATCTGGAATGTTATACAACATAGAATTCACCCCACGGGACATTGGAACATACTCAATTGATATCCAGTACGGTGGCCTTCAGGTGCCTGGCTGCCCTTTCGTATGCGAGACCTATGACATTCATTGTGTCCGGCTCCTTGATTTGGTTAACGATGGTCACATTGGAAAGGAAGTCGCGTTTGCAGGTAATTTCAGGCGATAAGCTTGACTCAAGATAAAGATGAATTGTTTCAGGCTGAATTTCTAATTAAGTACTCATCAAGTATTTAACAAAGAAGCATTTGTTAATTTTTTAATAGGTTTGTTGACAATGTTGACAATTGATCAGACCCTTGTTCCTACTGTGACCCACAGTGGCAAAAACACTGCGAGTCGTTAACATATAGTAACAGTTATACACCATAGCATAATAGCATAATTGTTATACACCATAACATATAGCATAATTGCGACTCACATATAAACTTTAACTGCTAAAACTATCAGTTAAATATATATGGCTTTAAGTTAAACTGCAACTGTGCGGTATAGTGTGTTCACAGTTACAACGCTAATGTATGCATACTTGTGGCTAACTGTAGTTGACACTTCGAAGGCCGGACAAGGCGATCTTGATGTTCACGTATCATGCAACAACGTCCGAGTTCCAAGCCAACTGCAGTTGTTACCCGATGGATCACGCTACAACTGCTCGTTCGTTCCAGCCACAGCCCAGCAACATTCAGTTCATGTAACTTACAACAAAGAGCCTGTACCTGGTAAATATCTAGACCAACCATCTCCCCATCCCTATGTGCTGTGAACCCATGGGGATTGGGGAACTGCATATCCCACACTTCCATACAGCAATGCAGACACTTCATGTTGTCTTGTGCATTTGATCATCCTTCTGGAACAATCTTTCTTAAAAAGTACATATGGTACTTCAACTTTTCCAAGAGAGACAGCTCAGAGGGCATTTGTCAACCCACTTTAAATTGCACCTTTGTAGTGATGTTAGACACTAGACAGCCATGTTTTCGCACTTTATGAAGTTTTTAGAAGGCACTGGTTTAAATAACCAGACACATATATACGTAACCACACATGCACACATACATATGTACATCATGCATGCATCCATCCATACATACTTATATGCATACAACATGTACAACAGGTGAACAGATAATAATGTTATTAACACTGGTAGTGTTTTTATGTTTCAGGCTGTCCACTGCCCATTCAGATCAAGAATCCTGCTTCTCAGATGTCTGTGGCAAGTGCAAATGGAACAAAACCAATACCAGTTGGTCAGATGATCGCGGCAATTCTGACGATGAACAACTGTAACATTAACATCGTGGATATTGTTGCTTCTGCAACAGGTATCTTTTACACAGTTGCTTGCTACCTCTGTTTGTTTTCTTAGCCTGTTGTCATGTTAGAAACTTTCTCAACGTAGACAAAGTTCTTTGGGTTTTATTATAAGACAAGGTTTGAAAAATGCTGTGATGGCTAGACCTTGATGTTTTTAAAATGTAGTTCAGTTAAACGATAGTGATGGTTCACAGTTAAGTGCTTTGTCATAATTACCTACATGTCTAGCTATGAAATGGTCCCTAATGACCACAAAAAAGGGTTATTTACCTTAACTTGTTTAATTTACATTATGAATTATTTTTGCATTGCTGCATCTTGTTACAGGGCCGAATGGTGAACGATTGTTCGCAGGACCAGTGCAACAACGGGATGGTACAACAAAAATCGAATACTTTTCACAAGTTGCTGGTAAAAATTCTTCTGCTTTTCTCAGTTATTCCCAAATGTGTCTGTTCACTTATAATAAACATTTCAATATTTCAACATTGACAATGAAAATGATACAAGTTGACTGAAAGAATTTTTGTTAGATTAAAACAGATGTCCTGTCTTTAGATTACTGTTGCCATGGTTGCACTTCAGTTATACAGTACTTTGACTCCATGCACTCTGACCTCATGCACTTTGACCCCCATGCTTCTCAGAAGTTCCTTTAGATGTAATCCTAATCTAATCCTGTGAATTCTCGAGCAGCATTGTCATAATGCACAAGACTTGCAAACAAGCGCTTAACTTATTCCTTACCTATGCCAAATTTGTCCTGTCAGTTTCTAGTATATTTGTATATTACTTTAGTTTTATACAGTTTATGGTAATTTTAGATTTATGATTACTTTTTTATTATTATTATTTTCTATATTATTATGCATTTATTAAGTGTCATTGACATGATGACCAAGCATCAGTTGATGGTGCTGAGAAATTGTGGGTGAAGGACTTGCCCTAGGTCCTTTACACAGTAACCATTTCAGAGGAGACTCATCCTGCACTCAGCTACAGTGTCCCATGATAGAATATTTATCTGCTGTGGTCATTTTTAACTATTAATTAGTGACAATTTAGGACTTCCGTGTAATACTTTGTTTGATTGTAATATGTTCACCATGTACAGCGCTGTGCATTGCTAGTGCTTCTTAATAAAGAATATACTTACTTACTTACTTACTTATGTGACGTTCGTCGCTCGAGATCAACTAACCCTTCATCAGACGTGGTACCAATTTGTGTCGGTCTTACCCGAGACGCTGCTTCGTCGTCGGGCTGGGTTCGGCTCCAGCCAACTGACCTTCTGGAGTCGCCCGGGTCACTATCCTGTCTACTTCTGCTGTAGACGAGCGGTTCCCTGTCTCCGCTCTCAGTGCCCATTTCTCCAAGAGGAGGTCCCGAGGGTATCGCTTGTTTGCGAACAGTGTCGCTGTCAAGCTCCATCTCACTTTCGGACTCTGCCACTGCCGCGGTCGCCGGGTGGGCAACGTCCTCGTCCTCAGGATGGCCGTCCTTTAGAACAGGGTTCGCTCTCTTGCCGGCAGGAGTCCTCAGCTTCCTGTGAGATCTCTTAGTCAAAGACTTCCTCTTTTTCTCCGCCTTAACCGAACCCTCACGTACCATTCTGCATCTCATGACTCTCGAGTTATCGTCAATAGGGGAAAACTCTGAACGTTCTCTTGTCCGAGAGGACAAGGTGTACATCTGACGAGTCGTCACGTCGTGCCGTCTCAAACACGCGAACATCTTGCGATAATATATGCACGTGTATATTAACGCGGTATACTGGTCTCACGACACTCTCTTCTGATAGGACAGGTTCTAGGTCTAAAACCTCCCTAACCGCACGCAGAACTGTGTTCCGACCGGCGCACGAGGTGGGCCCTACTTCGCACTTCGGTCAGTTCTCGGAACTACGTGTTTCGATCACCAAGTTATTTGCTCTGAATAACGATTGGTTTGAATACAAGATTTTCCTGACTCTATCGTTTTCCTGGTCTTACCGCACTGTAATCAGTTGTCGGGCGGTCTTTTCCCGTACTGCGGTCTTTCGGTAACAGTGGTCTTTCCCAGTAACTATTTTTAGTTACCGGGCGATGGAGCCCCTCCAACGCTCCACCGGCGTGTCAGCCATCCAAGTGTCACAATCCAAATGTAACGCCGACCCCGTAAGGTTACCAGAATGTCCTGAATTTTGTTCCCAAGAATTTCCGAATTTTGGTTCCCTAACGAAGGTCACGCTTACTCCCACAGGTAACCGGACAAGCTCCGATCGCGGAGTTCTTCAAACCCCAAGAGGGAATTTCCTGCCTGTCGCCAAATTTACCCTTATTATCGTTTTTGTACTAAATTGGTTTTTTCAGGTATCCCGACGGTCACTTCACCGAGTGCCGAAGTCGCGTAAAACTCTCCCAGCCGAAGACGCCGAAGTCGCGTAAAACTCTCCCGGCCGAGTACGCCGAAAGCGCGTAGAACTTCCCCTGTGTCGAGTACGCCGAAATCGCGTAAAACTCGTCTCAGTGTATAAAACCAAACACTGTCGGATCTTGGAGCTCTTCGAACTCCAAGAGGGATTTCCTTGCCCGACGCCAAATTTACTCTTGGTTTCAAGGATTTCAGAATTCCAGAAAATGGCTACCCTAAGAAGGTCACCTCTACTCCCATGGGTCACCGGACAAGCTCCGATCGCGGAGTTCTTCAAAACCCAAGAGGGACTTTCCTGCCCGTCGCCAAATTCACCCTGGTTTTCGATCTCACACTGAATTGGTTTTCCTGTGTATCAACGGTATCCTTCCCCGAGTATTACTCAGCCGTAGATTTCCCACGATCGGGATCTAGACCGCTTCGCGATCAACGGAGGGATCCAACCCGCCGGATCGGCGCTGTCGGCCCGTCTCCCTACAGTGAACTTCTTTAGCTGTACTCGGGATCGCCTGATTATATTATTCGGACGCCCTTTCGTCCGTAAATATATTTGTACTAACCGGAAACTCGAACTCTGACTCTGTCGTAACCAAAATCACTCGCCTACCACACTGAGTGCAGTATATTTGAATCGGTAACTGAATCGCTAACCAACAACGCTGTTTAACAGTATTGCTATGTATGAAGAGTCGAACCAACTCTTCACGTATAAAGCAGCGCACCGTGAGGCAGGCTCTATGCATCCCGAATTAACGCGTCTGCTCGCTATGCGCTGGCTTTACACCGTCGATCGGGCTTCCCTATCACGGTCGTTGCCGGACAGTCGCCTATTGAAATTAAATAAAAATTAAATGATCGATACTGGGCCTTCGCATGAAAAATTAAGAGAAACGATGCTGTTCCCTTCGCATGTAAACTGAAAGAAAACGATGCTATTCGCATAAAATAAATCCTCCCACTTACGCACTGTGGTCTTGACCGCCACACTCTCCCCACCTTACTTAGATGCGGAGCATCTCTGCCAAAATCGGGGACCTTAATCAAACGTGACAGGAACATCCCCAACCCAGATCCACTTAGAGAGCAAGGAACCAAATGCACCTTTGGTTATAGGGCGGTATATCAGCAATCTCAGCACCCTGCACGTACGCCAAACACGATGAGAACCGTGATAGCGACAGCCTATTTAATGATGCTTTCGATCTCTCGGCACCCTGCACGTACGCCAAACACGATGAGAACCGTGATAGCGACAGCCTATTTAATGATGCTTTCGATCCGAACCACCACCCTACTGGCAACCTGTCGTACCTGACAAATCGCCAACCTTAACAGGCCCTCTATCATGAACCTGGGCTCTACCGGACCCCAAGGGCCAGGAGAACTAAAGGAGAGAAAAGTCGCCCACTGTCTCCCGATCTGGTAACCATCGTCGATCAGTCACACCCGGTACCACTTCAAAATCGTGAAAGCAAAATAAAAGCGGACAACAGTTTGTACATATTTTAACTAGTACAAGTTATCATATTTACGCACATGATCCAAGTCCTAACATATGCTTCTATCGCATGATGATCTATCCTAAGTGCGCACTAAGGTAGCGCACTAAAGTATCATGAAACGGTAACCAAGGAAATCGCGTTGCCCCGAATTTCCTTAACACTCGTTGTTACGAGCATTATACTGTCGAAAAGAAACTCTGTCATCACAAGGAAACGGAAACATGGTTCTCCAATAGTTCGCTTGTAGAACCAACGCAATGAAGCGTCCTAGTACTGGAATCTTTACTCGTTTCAGTACTAACCACTAAGCCAATGTTTAACCGAAACATATCATCAAAAGGAAACTTAAACAGTCATTCACTGACAATCTGTAAAACCAACGCAATCAAGCGTTGATGGTAGCACAGGTACTGTATGCTCCCAGATACCGCTCAAAAGAAATACTCTCATCAAAAGGGCAACTGAAACATGGTTCTCGAATAGTGAATGAAACCAACGCAATTAAGCGTTTATCTAGTTGGTCCTAGATACACGTCTGCTTCAGAAGGTCACTAACAAGGACTTCTACAGTCGTAGTCATCCATCCAAGCGAGGTCTTCGTCTCGTCCGTCGTCCAGGTGGCAATTCTGGATCAGCGGTCTCGTCTGGATTTTCTGAAGGTTCCTCTGGTTCCTGTTCTGCATTAGAATCTTGAGCCAGGACTGGCCAGTCTACTGTAGGTAACTCAAGATTTCTGTCCCTCTCCGGTAACCAGGTACTCGGAGGTTTACCGTAAAACGGCTTCAATTTATCCACGTGCACAACCATTAGCGTGGATTTCGGACTCTTCTGAATCCGGTACAGACACGGTCTATCGCTGTCAGTATGTATTTGTTGCCTTTACTTGATACAGGATGCGGACCAGTTATATCAATTCCGAATCTCTCCATTGGTTCACCGACCACAGGAGTCTGCATGTAACCCTGTCTTGGAGGTTTCTCCCTTCGATAACGAGCACAGCGATCGCACCTTTGGCAGAACCGTCTAACATCGTCCTTCCAACTCGGCCAATACGCCCGACGTTGCAACTGAGTTAAACTCTTCCGAATCCCGAAATGTCCTCCGGCAAAGCTTGCGTGTGTTAACTGAAGCATCTCTTGCCGTAGAGATAAGGGCACAACTAACTGAGATCGCTCAGCTTTTCCTGTGTTACCCTGAATCCAGCCTCTGTGTAACACTCCTTGCAGGACTTCCAGCTGATTCCAGTTGCTCACCAACACTTTCACCTCTCCGTTAGCAGGTGATAGTTCTGCCTGTGTTGGATGATGCTTCGACTCCTTCCAATCAAGGACCGTACCAATATTGCAATCGCTCTGCTGTTCTCTTCGAAGAAACTCCTTTGTCCAACGGATTTCCTGGCCTGTATCTTCACTGGTAACCTCGGAGCGCGTTACTTCTCCGATCGGACGTGCCCACATCACGTCTTCATTCGTAACTCTCATGGTAACCACTTTAGGTTGTTCCTCACCCGGACCTCTAGACATCGCGTCTGCGTTACCGTGTTTTGCTCCCGGTCTGTGACATATCTCCATGTCAAACTCCTCTATCATCTCTAACCAACGAGCCTGTTGGCCAATCGGTTCCGGTGTTCTGCGCAACCACTGAAGTGCGGAGTGGTCTGTTCTGAGTAGAAATTTACTACCCAGTAAGTACTGACGAAACTCTTTCAAGAAATACACCACAGCTAACAACTCTCGCCTGGTAACGTTATAGTTCCGTTCCGCCGTCGACAAGAGCCGACTCGCGTAACAAATCACTGTCTCTTCTCCTTCTTGTACTTGCGATAACACCGCTCCAATGGCGTATGCCGAGGCATCCGTATCTAGGATGTACTGGCCCTCGTCGTTCGGTAACCCAAGTATAGGTGCGGAAACCAACTTTCGTTTAAGCTCTTCGAAAGCTCCCTGACATTCGTCAGTCCAACGGAACGGTACATTTTTCCTGGTCAGAAAATGAAGTGGTTGAGCTACCACCGCGAAATCATGTATGAAACGTCGGTAATAGGAGCAAAGACCAACGAAGGATCTGACTTGCCTCAAGTTCCGAGGAGCAGACCATTCTTCTACGGCCTTGACCTTGCTCGGATCCGTCGCGACCCCTTCTTCACTCAAAACGTGACCAAGAAACAATACTCTCTGTTGTAACAGGTAACATTTGGATGGTTTCAGCTTGAGATTATACTCTTGTAATCTCCTGAAAATCATCTCTAGACGTTGCATGTGCGTCTCTACGTCCCTCGAGAACACAATTATGTCATCCAAGTAAACCAGACAGATGTCATAGTTTAGCCCTGTCAAGACTAAGTTCATTAGTCGACAAAACGAGGCCGGACTATTGCACAATCCGAAAGGTAACACTTTGAATTGGAAGCTGCCCCTTCTCGTAACGAACCCGGTCTTGTGTTTGTCTCTTGGGTGCAAGGCCATCTGGTGATAACCTGCTCTCAAATCGAACGTACTGTACCATCTGGCGCCACCCAGGGTATCTAAACTCTCGCGGATAAGGGGTAACGGATGAGCATCTTTCCGTGTCTTCAGGTTCAGTTGCCTGTAATCGATACAGAAACGCATACTGCCATCCTTTTTCTTAACCATTACGACATTGGATGCCCATTCCGATATCGAAGGTTCAATGATTCCTTGTCTCAACATGTCTTCTACCTGACGATCAACTTCCGGTAACATGGAAAGCGGTTGACGTCTCAAAGGTTGCCGAACTGGTTTCTCCTGTCCCGTATCGATCTCGTGTTGGATCACCGAAGTGAATCCGTTATCACTTTCGTTAAGGGAAAACGTTGCGCTGTACGTTAGCACAAGTTTTCGTAACCTGATTCGCTCTTCTTCCGAAATGTCTGCTGGCACTTCTTCCCATAGTCGTTTTAGGGTCTGTTCGGCAAGTGGATTGAGCGTCTGCTCCGCTACACTGGCCGTTGTACTAATCTTCGATCCAAACCGGTCAATCGTACTTTGCTGCTTTCCTCGGCGTTCCTCCGGATAACCTGGGCCCATAGGCTTCTCCGGATTTTCGCTTCGGTAAGGCTCATCATACGATTCCGTTCGGGCTCGATTAACTGTCACATCGACTACGTTCACTCGCTCCAGCGGACATTCAGTCCGTTTCTTGACTAGCGAATCTCTGTCTCCAACATTCAACATCCTGATCCACACTTCCGTGTCTCTTCCTGTCACCAACGTACGTCCGATTATCAAATCTTTTGATAATTCCATTGGAATGGTCGTCCAATCTTCGTTATCTTTTTGGAAATGCGGGTATACGACCCAAGCTGGAACGTCAACTTCGCTCCTTGGAGGAACTATTATGTCCTCTTGCACAATAACCCTCCGGCACATGGACTCGGTAACGACCTCTTTCAGAGGGATCTTCTCGCTCCCAAGGAAAACGCATCGACTTGCGAAGTCCCATCTTGCCTGATTGGCTTCCAGCCAAGATAACCCCAAGATCACTTCTGTCACTTGGTCTGTAACTAGACAGGGTACAGGGTACACCTGCTTTCCGATCCGAATCTTAAGGTTAGTTTCACCATCCACCTTAATCTGACTTCCATTAGCGGCTAGGAGTCGCTGTTCTGACGGTACTAGCACAGCGTCTAGCACGAAACGTCGTGGCACAAGTGACATTTCACTTCCAGAATCAAGTAGACAGTGTATACGTTTTCCTGCCAGTCTCGCAACCACGTAGGCCACCCTACTGCCTTTGACCAGTCGGTTTTGGGTTTCCTCTTGTATCGGTTCAGCCTTTGTAGGTTCACTGGTACCGGTTGCACCATTCGTCTCAGCGTTTCTCTGAGGACAAAATCGCTTCATGTGTCCTTTTCGTTTGCACAAGTAGCATTCGATATCCGGGTTACGCAACCGTGTGGGCGGATAAATCCGTCGCCATCCCACATTCGGTTCGGTTGTCCTCTGATCTCCCACAGCTAGATCAGAACTGTTCTCCCTTTCATGAGGATTTCTCGGAACGATGCCCAAATTCTGATTTATTGTCACTCGATCAAGTTCTCTTGAAAGATTTTTAATCTTTCGCTCGAGATCTTCTAGACGACGAGACTGTTGCCCCTCAGTGCTCGAGTCTTTTCGGTCTTCCATGGTAACTTTAACTCTCGCGTGTCTCCGGTCTAAATCACCACCTTGTGTCGAAGATCGACCATAGGCATCCAACCTCACCGCATGTTTATACGCCGCTTCGAGGTTAACTGGTTCTCGCTCGCGCACCTTCTGCCCCAAATCTTGGTTTGCCAGTGCATCAATGAAAGCGTCACAAGCGACCGTCTCGACGATATCACTTGTTGGTCCTGGGTATGCCAAAGCCATTAGCCTTCGTACTTCCTGCACTACACTACTCAGCGTTTCTCCGTGAGCCTGCCGGTAAGTGCGAAGTTTCATCCGATATAGGCTAGTTTGGTCATCAGACCCGTACCGGGCCTTAAGCCGCTCAACAAGTTCTCGCCAAGACACGTCCCTCTGTGCACCCATGTCCCACAACAGCTGCGAAGCGGGACCCGTTAGGGCACACATTAACTGGTCTGCTTTTTCCTGATCACTCCACCGGTTGCACCGTGCACAAACTTCGAACTTTGCTAGAAAGGCTGCGATCGCTGACTTGCCGTCGTACTTCTCTAGCTTGATTCGTATACCGCGATCCGATCGGTCTTCGCCTCTTGTCCGTGTAACAAGTGATCTTCCGACACTCTTCTTGGGATTTCCTCTCCGGTTGTCCTCATCGTTACTCCTGGAATCGTTTTCCTCGTCTGTCCTCACCACTGACCGGTGCCGACTCTGTCCCCTCAGAGTACCCAACGTCTTCCCTGTACGCCACTTAGAATACATCGTAGTCATCTCTCGGTCGCCTGACGTTGCACTGTCTTCATCAGAGATGTACTCAGCCTGTCTCTGACCTTTTCTACGAGGCTCACCACCTGCGTAGTCTTTGGACTCCGATCGTTTATATTTATTGCGAGAGCTCTGAGAGTTTCCGTTGACGAACGTAACTCTTCTGTCTTCTTCGCGAATATCTCTTTTTCCTGACTCTGGCGGTCTGTCAGATTCGTCGTACCTAAGACAATTACGACTTCTCGAATCTGGTTTGTGCCCTTTAGAGTACCGCTCGTGGGTCTCATCCCAGGCCAAATGATCTCTGTCTCTTCCCATGTTCGATTCTCTCTCGGTTTCTCTATCAAGTGCCTGTTTTAAACCGCGTCTCTCGTACTCTGGTAGACGTTCCTTACCATACGTCTCCCTTTCAGTTTTCTCATAACTCTCGTGCCTTCCTCGTTGACGGAGGTTTTTCCTGTCAAAGACTCCGGTTCTCATGGCCTCTTCTGGACCAACACTATCGGTGTCTGAATCCGAAGAACTCACTGACGAACGTAATTTCGCCTCAACTCTTCCTCTTGTCAACAGACGTTGTCGACTCGATTGCCTTGCCGTTTTTCCGTGTGACTCTCTCCCGCTGTCCTCGGGAAGATAGCGGCTACGTAACTTTTCCGAAGTTTCCGAAAGCGAAACTTCCTCGCGTGTCTCTGTGTTACCTCGGCTCCGTGCTGGCTCTTCGATCTGCAGCTTCCCTCGGCGATCCATCTGGTAACCTGGGCCCGTAGGTTTCCCCGATGTCTCGCGTCGGTAAGACTTCGCATGCTGAGCAGCAGGAACAGACAGTTCTTCAAGTTTCGAACTCATCATTGCCACACTCTGTCGCAGGTAAGACATCTCCGCTTGCCAATCTACCTCATCGGTCACAGGTCTTGGGCGACCTTCTTCCATGTTGGTAAACGGTACTCGATTACCTTCGTTTCGCTGATGCGCCACGATGTCACCACTCGTTTTCTGCACTACGGCGTCACCCCGCGGTTTCAGGCCTGTCTCAATGTCTCTTGGCCTATCACAAGCCTGTCTCGACTGTACAGGTTGCCTGCCCCGTACGATACTAGGTACTTGAACCTGCACAAGGTTCCCCGATCTATTGTCGACGAGTGGTTTGGACCTGTCAAACCTACTCTCACCAACGGTCTCTCGCCAGTGTGTGAATGTCTCGTTATTCACATCGTTCTGTACTACCTCAGTAGTCTTTGGAACGGTTATCAACCATCCGTTATCCTCATGGAAACCTCTTTCACGCCCACTGCGGTTTCCAGCTTCCGTTTCAAATGCACTGGTTTCGTCAGGTGCACCCGTTTCATCAAGCAACCTTCGCTTGCTTTTCCGTTTACGTAACTTTGGACGCGCGCCTCCGTGCTCACTATGGGGCACTTCATCCGACTCGTCCTCGGTATCTTCCTGACCTTGCCTGGTTCTGTGACAAGAAAACGTTAGAACCCCACTTCTGGTACCAGTTTGTGACGTTCGTCGCTCGAGATCAACTAACCCTTCATCAGACGTGGTACCAATTTGTGTCGGTCTTACCCGAGACGCTGCTTCGTCGTCGGGCTGGGTTCGGCTCCAGCCAACTGACCTTCTGGAGTCGCCCGGGTCACTATCCTGTCTACTTCTGCTGTAGACGAGCGGTTCCCTGTCTCCGCTCTCAGTGCCCATTTCTCCAAGAGGAGGTCCCGAGGGTATCGCTTGTTTGCGAACAGTGTCGCTGTCAAGCTCCATCTCACTTTCGGACTCTGCCACTGCCGCGGTCGCCGGGTGGGCAACGTCCTCGTCCTCAGGATGGCCGTCCTTTAGAACAGGGTTCGCTCTCTTGCCGGCAGGAGTCCTCAGCTTCCTGTGAGATCTCTTAGTCAAAGACTTCCTCTTTTTCTCCGCCTTAACCGAACCCTCACGTACCATTCTGCATCTCATGACTCTCGAGTTATCGTCAATAGGGGAAAACTCTGAACGTTCTCTTGTCCGAGAGGACAAGGTGTACATCTGACGAGTCGTCACGTCGTGCCGTCTCAAACACGCGAACATCTTGCGATAATATATGCACGTGTATATTAACGCGGTATACTGGTCTCACGACACTCTCTTCTGATAGGACAGGTTCTAGGTCTAAAACCTCCCTAACCGCACGCAGAACTGTGTTCCGACCGGCGCACGAGGTGGGCCCTACTTCGCACTTCGGTCAGTTCTCGGAACTACGTGTTTCGATCACCAAGTTATTTGCTCTGAATAACGATTGGTTTGAATACAAGATTTTCCTGACTCTATCGTTTTCCTGGTCTTACCGCACTGTAATCAGTTGTCGGGCGGTCTTTTCCCGTACTGCGGTCTTTCGGTAACAGTGGTCTTTCCCAGTAACTATTTTTAGTTACCGGGCGATGGAGCCCCTCCAACGCTCCACCGGCGTGTCAGCCATCCAAGTGTCACAATCCAAATGTAACGCCGACCCCGTAAGGTTACCAGAATGTCCTGAATTTTGTTCCCAAGAATTTCCGAATTTTGGTTCCCTAACGAAGGTCACGCTTACTCCCACAGGTAACCGGACAAGCTCCGATCGCGGAGTTCTTCAAACCCCAAGAGGGAATTTCCTGCCTGTCGCCAAATTTACCCTTATTATCGTTTTTGTACTAAATTGGTTTTTTCAGGTATCCCGACGGTCACTTCACCGAGTGCCGAAGTCGCGTAAAACTCTCCCAGCCGAAGACGCCGAAGTCGCGTAAAACTCTCCCGGCCGAGTACGCCGAAAGCGCGTAGAACTTCCCCTGTGTCGAGTACGCCGAAATCGCGTAAAACTCGTCTCAGTGTATAAAACCAAACACTGTCGGATCTTGGAGCTCTTCGAACTCCAAGAGGGATTTCCTTGCCCGACGCCAAATTTACTCTTGGTTTCAAGGATTTCAGAATTCCAGAAAATGGCTACCCTAAGAAGGTCACCTCTACTCCCATGGGTCACCGGACAAGCTCCGATCGCGGAGTTCTTCAAAACCCAAGAGGGACTTTCCTGCCCGTCGCCAAATTCACCCTGGTTTTCGATCTCACACTGAATTGGTTTTCCTGTGTATCAACGGTATCCTTCCCCGAGTATTACTCAGCCGTAGATTTCCCACGATCGGGATCTAGACCGCTTCGCGATCAACGGAGGGATCCAACCCGCCGGATCGGCGCTGTCGGCCCGTCTCCCTACAGTGAACTTCTTTAGCTGTACTCGGGATCGCCTGATTATATTATTCGGACGCCCCTTTCGTCCGTAAATATATTTGTACTAACCGGAAACTCGAACTCTGACTCTGTCGTAACCAAAATCACTCGCCTACCACACTGAGTGCAGTATATTTGAATCGGTAACTGAATCGCTAACCAACAACGCTGTTTAACAGTATTGCTATGTATGAAGAGTCGAACCAACTCTTCACGTATAAAGCAGCGCACCGTGAGGCAGGCTCTATGCATCCCGAATTAACGCGTCTGCTCGCTATGCGCTGGCTTTACACCGTCGATCGGGCTTCCCTATCACGGTCGTTGCCGGACAGTCGCCTATTGAAATTAAATAAAAATTAAATGATCGATACTGGGCCTTCGCATGAAAAATTAAGAGAAACGATGCTGTTCCCTTCGCATGTAAACTGAAAGAAAACGATGCTATTCGCATAAAATAAATCCTCCCACTTACGCACTGTGGTCTTGACCGCCACACTTACTACATGTATTGTGGTTTTGTAGGCACTCATAAGTTGGAGGTTCAATATGCTGGCCAGTCGATATCTGGTAGCCCAATCATAACAGAAGTTTTTGATCCAAGCAAGATCTGTATAGAAGGAACAAGAACAGGCCTAGTTGGTGAACCAGTTCTTTTTGACAGTAAGTGTGATCTTATGGAATTTGAAGCAAATGTAGGGAAATGCGGTGTTGATAGTAATTTCATGTGATAATTTTATGCATAATAATTGGCAGAAATAAAGTAAAATGAATTAACATAATTTGTTAGATTTCAGCAGTTACCAATACACTTTGGCATATTTGTAAAATGCAAAAGTTCAAATTATTAGAAAAAGCAGGTTTACTACACTGTCAGGTTTATCCCTGATACGTATATTCATATCATGAACATTATGCTTTTTCTGGATAATATATTTATAAACTCACTTGTACATAGATTCATATTATTGATGTTATGCTTTTCATGGATAATGTATTATAAATTTGCATAAAATACTTAATTTTCAGTTAATTATTTTTCCTTAGTGTTTTAAGAGTACTGTTGTCCTCACTTTATTGTACACTCTTTGGTATGTCTTTTGATTCGTGATACACAGATTTACATTGTGAATGTTCTGGCTAGTTATGCGTTCTGGTGCCGGAAAAGCCGACCTGGCATTGAAGATCTTGACTCTTAAAGGCACCACTGTGCCATTCAACATGAATTCCAGTTCGGATAGAGACAGCGTTTCTTACATTCCTAAAGAACCTGGAATCCACAGCATATACGTCACATGTGGTGGAGTGGATGTGCCTGGTAGGTTTCTGCCTAATATCACTGAAAATATGAAGTGGTTTTTGGTGTTTTCTGTAATGATTAGCCAAACCTGCACAGAGCATCTGCAAGTTAGTTCAGTAAAATGTCTGTCCTGGGGAACGTATCCTGTTGCTTACTGTTTCTCTCTCCCTCTTACAGACATGCATACATGCATATGTACATACCTGCTCCTTCATCCTCTTCCCTTCCCACCCCTCTTTTCCTCTCCCATTGGCTCTGGGCCATGATAGCAACTGTATAAATATTTTCAGAGTATTCAATATTCACCCAATATCACCACAGCAGGTTCACATTAGCAAATACTTAGGCCTACAGATGTAAGTGTATACATGTATTAGATGAGTTTCATATCTTTGAGTTTTGTACCAAGTATAAAATTGACCATTTGTTCAATATCAATGTTTGGCTTAACCAGACAAAGCGTGAACCCTTGTGAATTGAACTGACGACTTCTGTTCAAATTGTTAGGATGTCCAATTCGTCAGGAAATACTCGACAACTTCCTCCCGAATGCACTTGGAGATGGTCTGCTGAAGGGTGTTGCCAACCAAGTCTCAACTTTCTATGTAGATGCCAGAGGACATCAGGGTGATCTTTCAGTTAGCATTGATGGTAAGTGGCATATTCAATTTACTCATGGTCAGCTTGACATTGTAATGGTTTGTGAAGTGATTGGACTTTAGTAAAAGCTCTCGGAAAATACTGTAACATTTGTTTTTGAGCTTGAAACCCATCACTTCTTAGTCTTCCTATCAGAAACCTACTTGGTATTATTATTATTATTTATTATTATTATTATTATTATTATTATTATTATTATTATTATTATTATTATTATTATTATTATTATTATTATTATTATTATTATTACAGAGGTTTTATATAGCACCCCTTTTTTTTACATAGTCTTCCTATCAGAAACCTACTTGGTTTAAGCCAACCCAATGTGTCACTCTTGATATTTTTTACTTAAACAGGTCCAAACAGTTTGGCCAGGTGTGACGTTGAGTCTGTGGACTCGGGTGGAAGATATAAAGTAACCTATGTACCAGTTGAGGGAGGTAGCTTCCGAGCGGCTGTCAGGTGGAATGGCAGGGAGATCAATGGTAAGTAGGTTTACACTTTTGCATTCATTTAATATTATTCCTTTTTGTTTACCGTGGTTAATGTTATTTGCCGTTCATTGGAAGACACACTTGCGTTTTCCTATGCATTTTACATTATTGCTGAAGAAAAGTGCTAAATTGTGTTTTACTAGCTTTTGCTTAGCTAAATACGCTGTAGACATCCCATCACGTTACTGGAAGAGCCATGACCGATCAATTGCCGCCAAATTCCATCTGTATTCTCAGTTACTCCAAATGAAGTCCTAGCTAACATTTATCAAAATCACAACTGTGAGTGTGTAGGGTAGTGTACTTCAATGATGTGCATTTAAGTAGACCCCTATGCTACACTACATCCTACACTTGTGCAGGATTTACTATTAATGTTTTACTCATAAAAAATTAAATTGGGAATGAAAGAATTCATATGTTACTTGTTTTTTGAGGCAACTTTGTGACACCGTAGAGCATTAGTTGAAGACAAAAGAGTCTTTTTTTGTTAGTTTTAGCTTGTAGTTTTGCTGTTTCACAGGAAGTCCGTTCCAGGTTAAGGTAGTGAATCCAGAGAAGGTGGAGATTCTCGGTGGCTGGGATTCCTTGATCGATGCCAGTGGCCGAATGAAACTAAAGATTAACGAACCTAAGTCATTCACAATTGATGCATCACGAGCTGGACCAGGTTTGTGATCAAAGATCATCTTACACTGATCTTCTTGAATGAAAATCATTCCTACTTCAACATTAGGCCTACATACCACTGCAGTATGACTGAATTTCTTTGCCAGAAGCTGTATGCCGTCACTGAAATTCTGTGGAGAAGTAGTTTAATGTTACAGTACAAGAGTACTGCAATAGCTAACATAAATACCAGGCTTGTTCATCTTATGATATATTTGCAATTTCGTTTGAATGGTAACATATACATGTATGTGCTTTAATTTAATAAGTTACTGTTGCAATTGTAATTTTTAATTGTAATCAGATATTTAATATAGTCCCACTCTGAAAGCAAATTAATCGGGGTGCTCTCTGCCATGGCCTAATGAGGAAAACATTTTTGACAAGAATGCTTTATATTGTATAAACTATATGTAAACCAGGGTGCGGTATTTAGCAGTTAGTAGTAGTAAAGAATATACTTACTTACTTAGTTATATGATGTTTTATATGTTGTTAAGTTGGTCAGCACTTCGTAATCAAGTAGTTGAATATTCATGATTCAGGTCAGCTGACTGCACAAGTGACTGGGCCTCAGGGTAACAGCGTACTTACTGACATCGTGTCTCATGGTCCTTGCCTTTTTACTCTCAGCTTTACACCACGTGCCGAAGGTAACTTGGTCATGAAATTATGAAAGAATTAGTTAAAATGTTAGAGGAATTTGGTGGCTAACGATTGTACTCTATTTAATTCATCATCATCATCATCATCATCATCATCATGATCCACGGACCTGAGGCCCGTAGGTGTCCAATGCACACATCATCACTTGTTTCCGCAGTCCCTGATCCTGTGCTGCTATTCTCAAGCTGTGCAGATCTTGTTTACACCAATCCCCTATATCATCTGTCCACTCCCTGCTGGGTCTTCCTAGTCACCCATTTCCATCCGTAATGCCCATCATCACATTGTTCTATTGTCGTCCATTCTGCATTATGCCCAAATAGACTGTTCCCTTCTCATTTTTGTCAGCATTAGATCTTCCTTTATGTTCAGTCTTCTTTGGACCTCTGCATTTGTCACCTTTATTGCCTAATTCAGATGTAATATTCTTCTATAGCAATACATTTCAAATGATAGTATATTATCTTGATCAGTTGATTTAATTAAGTAATGCATATTTGGATACGTGCTATCAGATTTTGTTCTGCTGAGTTCCCAGGTACTTTTTCAATGCTTAAGATTCACTTCATTGTCTTTTGCACTTACCAATGACTTCAACAGGAGGGGAAATGCTGGAGAGAATGGGTCAAGGACATAGAAATCAGCAGGTTGAAACAAATGTCCACAACTGGACTGTAGCAGAAGACAAGTGTGCAAGGAAATGATTAAATGTTCAGTGAACACATACAGCTTTGAGCCCATATGTAACAATGATGATTATAACAATGATGATGTACAACAATGATGATGTACAACAATGATGATGTATAACAATGATGATGCAGACCAACAGCAACTAGTTGAATAATTAAATAAATAAGTAAATATGTCTGTAAGTAAATATAGACAATTTACTCTTGTATAGTATTCTGTATGCCTGTTGGTCCCTGTTCTTTTTCATTTTGCATGAAGTGTAAACTAGGTAGCGTGCTTAGAATTTCTACTTAATGTGCAAAATACACTGGGCTCCACAGTTTAATTAGAATGCAGATTCTGATGTATTGCGATAAAGACATGGATCCTGCTTGTAATTTGGCATTAGAACGTGTCTTTCTTATGCCGTTGTAATAAATGCGGAGTCAATGCACCACTTTGCTTTGGCAGGAGATTACACCTTGAGAGTTTTCTATGGCGATCACCTCCTACAGAGATGTCCAATCATTGGCGTCGTGGAAAAACCACCCCCTCTTCCAGTTCCAGTTCCAATCGAACCACCATGCCCCCAAGTTCAGCCAGTGATCTTCATAGAAGAGGTGATTATGCCGACTCCAAAGCCACCACAGCCACCTGCTCCAGCACAACCACCTGTTCCACCACAACCAAGGGGCAATCCACAAAACGTTCAAGTGATTGGACCAGGACTGAGTGACGCCCGGGTGAATGAAGAAGCAGAATTCCTCCTGGATGGTTCAGCTGCAGGACCAGGCAAGTGTCATGTCTGGTGCTATTTTAGACTTAATGCTTTAACATGTAAAAAGATTACGTCTTTGTCAACTTTATTTTCAAGAATAAACGAATATTGATTGATTGATTGATTGATTGATTGATTGATTGATTTATTGACTTTGAAAACTGAATTGATGAAGAGTAAATGCTGCTTGCTTAAACAATACTGCTAAATCTTGATAACCTGAAGAAGTGCTTCTGAATCGTTTAATCGATTTCTCTTCAACTATCTACAAATAATGGCACTTAAATCTGTTATTATTATTATTATTATTATTATTATTATTATTATTATTATTATTATTATTATTATTATTATTATTATTATTATTATTATTATTGTGACAAAATTATTTATATGAATTTCAGCAATGTCTTTTACTAGACCTGGGCTTGTCAGGACAAGAATGTATGTGTGGGTACTTGTATTTGTCTGCATGTATGAGTGTATGTATGTTTACATCAATCAATCAGTCAGTATGTATGTTTGCATAAATCAATCACTCAATCAATCAAAATTATATGTATGTGTGTATGTATGTGTATGCTTGTACTGATATGCGCGCGTGTGTATGTATATTTGAATCTGGACATTTATATGCTGTAGCACCTGTTTAAGATGCTTTATGTGCAAGTACTCATGTTTACCTTCAACACAGCTTTAATCGAATTTAGACACAAAATATTCATGTGAAGTTGGTAATATTGAATATTGGCTGGAAGGAGAAATGTTATAATTATGTTATGTCAGGAACTTTAACTGTAAATCTTGTGATTGGAACTAAAACACATTGTCAATAAACTGCAACTTGAAACTTTTGAATAATTTAACCCTCAGTCATGCTTAGATGCTTCAATACTGTATCATTCTGTTACATTTAAGGCTTGCAGTTATTGAAACAGGTTTGGTTTTGGGGCTTTCAGGTCGACCAATCATTAAAATGGCTGGCTTAAAAAGCGACATTGATGTCCAGTGTATTCCGATCGGAAACAACCGCTACAGGTGTACCTACATTCCAGAATATTCAGGTCAGTAATCTCTTTAGACCAGTTTTCCTAATTCATCAGTTTGTGGTTGTTGAAGACCTGTGCATAAAACTGGTGATAAAATGCATCAAAAACTGATTTAAAATATTATAGAGTTTTTGTGTTAAGTGGTTCGATCAGTTGAACTCCGTAAAGAAAGATTCACCAGTTCTACTCGTTAATGTAGATGAAGTAGAAAAGCATGCCATATTGTGTCTGTATGGGTAGAAAACACAATTCTAAACTTGCTGGAAGTTGCTGCATCAAACAGGCCTATCATTTAAGCCTGTAGAGAAAGTAATCTATTTTGTCAACTTGTTCGGATAGAGAAGAAAATATTGTAAAATCTAGCAACTAATAAATAACTATCTGAGACGAGTGTTGTGAATTGTTTTAGGTGCTTATCTCATGAGCATTGGGTGGGGTGATGGTCAGGTCCCAGGATCACCATTCAAAGTAACAGTTGCAGCGGGAACAGACCCTTGCAAAGTTGTATTCAATGGAGACGGCATAAGCACAGGAATTGTTGGCCAGATTCTCACATCATCTATCGACGTCTCAAAAGCTGGTCCAGGTAAGATTGTCGTATTTGCATCTAGATTTCCTCGTATGATACAGTTCAGCAAAGTCGTTGTTTAAATTTATTCTTTTAAAACACTACAGGTGAGAGGTAGGAGTATTATTTTAGATGCCAAAATGGTTGTAAAATGAAACATCTACTGGAATCTGCCATCATTTAGATTTTCTGAAGTACTTACCATGGCCAAAGAGGTCAGTGCACCTGTATGGGTCTACTGTAGTATTTCAAAAACAGCATTGTTTAATTTTCGTAGTTTGTGCTTTTGAGGTTGTGTTTAAGTTTCATAGTTTGTGCGTTTGAAATCGGTTTATGCAGCATGTAGGCCTATGTTTTACTACTGTGTAATTTGACTTGTTCTTTCTTCCTTCGGGCGTAAAAAAGTGCTCATTGTTCTGCAAATAGCATCACAAGTGCAGGGGCCCAGGGACCTATGGCGCCAAAGGCGCCTATGCTCACACAAGTTTTGGCTCTGTGGCCCTGAGGCAGGCGCATGCTCACACAACGTTTTTGTCATTAATACAATAAAAAAATCATTGGCGCCTAAATTTTAAGTGATTAGATAAAAGATGAGCGCCCCTGTCTTGCAGGGCCAAAGCTTATGCCGATGCACTCAATGCACTGTAGAAATAACACAGTACAATAACACAGTAGGCCTAATGGAACCCTGACCTCAGGGATGGGTCAGCAAGTAGGAGTGCCAAGAGAATCACGAATACTGGAAACCTTATGCTCTCGGGGTCTGAAAGCTACAACAGTTGTTAGCTGCTGAAAGATAGGATTTCTCGATGGTTACTTCAAACTAGAGGAGGGTTTGATGTATCATCCAACAAGACGGCATGGGGAGAGAGGGGTTGAAATTCACAGAACAGCTACTAATTCCATCTTGAATTCCATATTGAATTCCATCTTGTGGGACATGGAATTTGTAGTTGACCAATTAGTTGACCAATCTTCCAAGCCGTTCTAGCTACAGTGAGTAGGGTTAGGTTAGGTTAGGGTTACGGTTAGGGTTAGGGTTAGGTTAGGGTTTGATTTAGGGTTAGGGTTTGAGATAGGGTTTGGGTTATTGTTTGGGTTAGGGTTTGAGTTAGGGTTAGGGTTTGAGTTAGGGTTATGGTTTGAGTTAGGGTTATGTTAGGGTTTCAGTTAGGGTTAGGGTTTCAGTTAAGGTTAGGTTAGGGTTTCAGTTAGGGTTACGTTAGGGTTTCAGTTAGGGTTAGGGTTTGAGTTAGGGTTAGGGTTTGATTTAGGGTTTGAGTTAGGGTTAGGGTTTGAGTTAGGGTTAGGTTAGGGTTTGAGTTAGGGTTAGGGTTTCAGTTAGGGTTAGGGTTTCAGTTAGGGTTATGTTAGGGTTTCAGTTAGGGTTAGGGTTTCAGTTAGGGTTAGGGTTTCAGTTAGGGTTACGTTAGGGTTTGAGTTAGGGTTAGGGTTTGAGTTAGGGTTAGGGTTTGAGTTAGGGTTAGGGTTTGAGTTAGGGTTAGGGTTTCAGTTAGGGTTAGGGTTTCAGTTAGGGTTTCAGTTAGGGTTAGGGTTTCAGTTAGGGTTAGGGTTTCAGTTAGGGTTAGGTTAGGGTTTCGGTTAGGGTTAGGGTTTCAGTTAGGGTTAGGGTTTCAGTTAGGGTTAGGGTTTCAGTTAGGGTTTGACTTAGGGTTAGGGTTAGGGTTTCAGTTAGGGTTACGTTAGGGTTTCAGTTAGGGTTAGGGTTTCAGTTAGGGTTAGGGTTTCAGTTAGGGTTAGGTTAGGGTTTCAGTTAGGGTTAGGGTTTCAGTTAGGGTTAGGGTTTCAGTTAGGGTTACGTTAGGGTTTCAGTTAGGGTTACGTTAGGGTTAGGGTTTGAGTTAGGGTTAGGTTAGGGTTTGAGTTAGGGTTAGGGTTTGAGTTAGGGTTAGGGTTTGAGCTAGGGTTAGGGTTTGAGTTAGGGTTAGGGTTTGAGTTAGGGTTAGGGTTTGAGTTAGGGTTTCAGTTAGTGTTAGGGTTTCAGTTAGGGTTAGGGTTTCAGTTAGGGTTAGGTTAGGGTTTCAGTTAGGGTTAGGGTTTCAGTTAGGGTTAGGGTTTCAGTTAGGGTTAGGGTTTCAGTTAGGGTTAGGGTTTCAGTTAGGGTTAGGGTTTCAGTTAGGGTTACGTTAGGGTTTCAGTTAGGGTTAGGGTTTCAGTTAGGGTTAGGGTTTCAGTTAGGGTTAGGGTTTCAGTTAGGGTTAGGTTAGGGTTTCAGTTAGGGTTAGGGTTTCAGTTAGGGTTAGGGTTTCAGTTAGGGTTACGTTAGGGTTTCAGTTAGGGTTACGTTAGGGTTTCAGTTAGGGTTAGGGTTTCAGTTAGGGTTAGGGTTTCAGTTAGGGTTAGGGTTAGGTTAGGGTTTCAGTTAGGGTTAGGGTTTGGGTTAGGGTTTGAGTTAGGGTTCTGTTAGGGTTTCATTTAGGGTTAGGGTTTGAGTTAGGGTTAGGTTAGGGTTTGAGTTAGGGCTAGGGTTTGAGTTAGGGTTACGTTAGGGTTTGAGTTATGGTTTGGGTTAGGGTTTGAGTTAGGGTTAGGGTTTGAGTTAGGATTACGTTAGGCTTTGAGTTAGGGTTAGGGTTTGGGTTAGGTTTGGGTTAGGGTTAGGATTAGGGTTATTCCAGAGGGTTGGACATTTCCTAATCGCAGAAAAATTAGGTCTCAAAAAGACGTGTTCTTAAATGCAAGGTTGGCATCATTAGTAGTATTATTACTGACTTGCTCAAATAAGTAAGAGTTTTTTGCACAAACGATTTATCATGGATAATATAAAATAAATAATTTTATTTTACACTCTTCGATTTGAAACTACAAATTACATAGAAAATGTAATTCACTTACAAATTACAAATTATAAATATCACCTTGACACAGAAGAACAAATTACCAATTACAATTGTAATTGAAATTATGTAATTATGAAATTATGATTACTATGAAATTATCTCTCATAATCTCTGGCAACGGGCTCATAATTTCACATTACCTGATAAAAATGGCTAAAACTTTATATCCCGTATGCTGTATAAAAACACTTATTATCAATTAACTGTTTTAGCAATATGCTGTTTTCTTTTTTTGTAGTTTTATTTAAAACCCCATCTGTTTAAACTCTCTAATTGACTGTTATCTGATTTATTTTCATTTGCAATTAATGTATCTCTTTTTTTAAAGACTGTGTAATCCTGTCGCGTTTGTGTCGACCGGAATTTTTGCAATAAACGAATGTTGATTGATTGATGTAATACATCAATTAAATTAGTGCCCATCCCTGAGTTTGATTAACTTTTCCAGTGTTTGTAAAAAATGACCAAAATTACAAAAATCACATCAGATACAGGCATAGGCTTTATATATAACCAAGGCAAGCCTTATATAGGTTTTCCTGCATTGGCTCACCCAACTTTTAAACACTTCCCGAGCCTCTGCACAAGTGAGTGCTGTAAAAAATCTCCGTTGTAGTGCTGTAAAAAATCTCCGGCAGCCTATTTATATTGCTCGTAACTTGTCTACTTAAACACATTCTGCTATATGTACAAGTTATTCACTCCAAAGACAACTGGGGGAAAATTCACACATCTTCCAAGTAAAGGTTTCGCTGATAAGAGTTTTTCTTCTCTTGCAGGTGAGTTGCGTGCTACTTGCAAAGGACCGACCAGGCCTGCCGGTGTTAAACTGGTGGACCAGAATAATGGAACGTACTCATTGGCAATAAAAGCCCAGGAGGCTGGTTGTCATGTTCTGGCCGTCACTTATGCTGGAGTCCCCATCCCAGGTTAGATTCGAATTTAGCAAGATTTTAACGATTTGTAAGCTTACTAGTCACATGAATTTCTTATGTTGTAAAGTTGATCAGTGTTTTAGTTGTCGGGGGGTTGGGGGGTTCAACCCCCCTAGTTCTCTTTCTAACCCCCTCAGCTAAGTAACTGAAAATATGTTGGGGGGTTACTTTACTACAAAAAACTGGTGTTTGGTCTATGTGATTATGTGATTTGGTAATCTGCACATTTTTGACCCCCCCAGTTGTTTTTGGACAACTAAAACACTGTGTAAAGTATGTGGGACATGATAACTTAAGTTTTATAAATTTAAACTGGTACTTGTACACTGATACTACTTTCTGCATGCTCTACTAGAACATGTTGTTTTAACTAATCTACAACCAGTTACCGGTACTGTAAATCCATTTAAGAATATTTGTGGAGTGGACTGTATAGTGTGTACTCTACTAGATAGGTAGAGGTACCTAGATAGCCTTTCTTTAAATACTGCCTTATCTCTTCACATTGCTTTAGGAATTTTCAGACATTCCAGATACCTGCTAGTACAATTTACATGGTACTAATTATTTACTTTGGAACTCCTACGGGGATACACAAGTAAGCAGTCTTGTTGTCAAGACCTTAAACCTCAAGACCAAGACCAAGACCTTGAACCTCGAGACCAAGACCAAGACCTTGAACCTCGAGACCAAGACCAAGACCTTGAACCTCGAGACCAAGACCAAGACCAAGACCTTGAACCTCAAGACCAAGACCAAGACCAAGACCCAAAAAATCGAAATCAGGTCAAGACTTCTAAAAATTGTCAAGTCGGAATATTCGCTATTTTAATGAAAACATGATCGAGTCTTTTATTTTATTCAAGCAAATTAACTTTAAATGCAAACTGCAGAGAAATCCGAATTTGTATTCAAAAGTCCTTCATGCAAACTCTTATACCAAATGCCTTTTGTATTTTATAAAAACCAATTCGCTCACAATTTTCTGACCAAGACGTGCCTGGTGGGCCTCATAAAAATTCCGCCATGTGAAAATATATGTTCTACAGGTGCTGAAGTCGCTGACACACACAGAGTGGCTTTTCAAGCACTGGATGTAAATGTACAGATAGTGAGTCCTTTTGAAATCTTCCCATGGTTTATCATACCGTCTGATACAGAATAACTGTTGCTGCTGCCAATGGGTTTTCCTGACCAACATGACTCGTGTCCATCCATAGATATTGGTCGTATGATGCAAGCAGGCTTGATACAGAATTCTTGAGTTCTGTTAAATGACTGTTCATATTAACAGCCGGTCTTGGTCTTGGTCTTGCGAGACCAAGACCAAGACTTTGAACCTCAAGACCAAGACCAAGACCAAGACCTTGAACCTCAAGACCAAGACCAAGACCTTGAACCTCAAGACCAAGACCAAGACCAAGACTTTTAAAAACGAACTCGAGTGCACTCGAGACCAAGACCTTGGTCTCGAGGACAACAAGACTGCAAGTAAGTAAGTAAGTAAGTCCGACAAGGTAAAAGTATATTAATGCAGATGGCATCATATTCACCTGGTTTCATTAAAGTAATTAAAACTTGGTAAAATTATGTGTGGTTTTCATTGTAGGCAGTCCATTCACCATACGGATAACTGCTGCTGCAGATGCAAGCAAGGTTCAGGTGTCTGGTCCAGGGATACAGCCTGGTATCCTAGCAACCTATCAGAGCGTCTTCAACGTAGACACGCGAGGGGCTGGCCCAGGCCAGCTTAGTGTACGAATGCGTGGACGAAAAGGCAAGACACTTTATAGTTTAATTGCATGCACGTGGCTTATGCAGTCTGTGTGTCCACTAATGGTGTTTAAATTAGGGCTTTTAATTGTTGAATTGCACTTGCTGCCCCTCAGCTGAGATTCCAAAGAACCGCTAGACCAACCCTCCGATGACTCATTACATATGATGAGGTTGTATTAGAAATTACTCAGTATTGCCAGATGTTAACCCTTTAACCTCGAAAGTGATTACTTTTCCATACATTTTAGTACACGCTCATCGATAAAGTGTCTAAGTACTTGATTCACTGCATAAAACCATTATGTTGATACTTTTGTTACTCTACTTTGCCTTGATAATTGTTATAATTTAGGATAACTTACAGTTTTCAATTTATTTTCTTTAATCATACTTTGAAATTTTACTTTTCAACTCAATATTGATTGCTGAGAAAGCATAACTGAGTGATTCCACTAACTAGGATTGTGTATCATTAGGTTGTGTATTGTAAAAAGTTTATTTATGATTTTCCCTCAGTTTTTGGCTTATGTCTTTCAAGTAACAATTCTGAAGTGGCAGTGCTTTTGTCTAATTGTACTTGTATTTGTCATTTTGAAGTGTGAATATTTACTTACCTCCTTATTTCACAGGTACATTCCGTGTTGAGATGATGAAAGATCCAGTCAGGGAGCGTTTCGTTGTATGTCGATACAATCCCACCGAAGTTGGCTTATACATTGCCGAAATAAAGTGGGCCGGCCAAAACATACCAGGCAGTCCGTTCAAAATACAGCTCTTTGACACTCGTCAAGAACTTGAAGACTTCCTTTCTAGCAGCAGGACCAATTACCCTTCCATGGATGCATTCAATGGAGGAGCTTTGGGCAATTCCGATTTAACATACGGCAGTCTGAAAAATTTCAGTTTCAGTGGTTAGATGGGCATAGGGTAGAAAGTTGCACTTTCAAGAAGAATGGGGGAAAATCACAATACTAGTTTAGTGAAATCTGTATTAACTGAATCATAAGTAATTATTTATAATAATTGATAAGGTCAGGGAGTTGGTTTTTAATTTCCCAACAATAATCATCAATCAGACTTTCCCGCCCGGTTTTGCAACTTTTGTGAATATGATTTATAACATGTGGGATGTTAAGTGTAATAAGTCTAGAGCTTTAAGTAAAATGGCTTCAAATAACGTTTTGAGGACTGCTACCATATTTATTAACAAGATATACATTAATACAGTATAAAAATAATTTTGATAGACGTTAAATATAAGTGTATTTACACGCATTATTATTTTGTAACATTTATAGAACAGTGTTGTGTAATTGTGTTTTGTTAAGCAAGATTTTGCCTGCAGTGTGTTTATCCTTATACACATATCAGTTTACATATACATGTAACTTGTTCCTTTAATCATGATCGAACTTTAAAACAAGGAATTAACCAGGTTAATATTTAGTAATTTACTTAAATGTTTTTTCTTTTTTAACTTATAAGTTTTGGTTGGCCTACAATAAGAAGCTATCTTCCATAGAAAGAACACAGTGGATGCACTACCATGGGTCGCCACTGAAAGAACATTGTCAGTTTTATAAATTTTATAATTCTTTTGATATTCAATAAAGTTGGTTGTAAACACTTAATTGAAGAATGATTACTTTTACCTGGTTCAGTATTCTTGTTTGCTGTCATTGTTACTGCTTGTCTGTTAAGGAGTGATTGTCGATTTTGAGATAAGAAGTTGAGGTGTGTGGGTGTGTGTGTCTGTAGGTGTAGGTGTGTGTGTGTGTGTGTGTGTGTGTGTGTGTGTGTGTGTGTGTGTGTGTGTGTAGGTGTAGGTGTAGGTGTGTGTCAAACATAAACCAATCAAAATCAACGAAACATAAACCAATCAAAATCAACGATCAATAAACCAATCAAAATCAACGAAACATAAACCAATCAAAATCAACGATCAATTAACCAATCAAAATCAACGAAACATCAACCAATCAAAATCAACGAAACATGAACCAATCAAAATCAACGATCAATTAACCAATCAAAATCAACGAAACATCAACCAATCAAAATCGACGAAAGATCAACCAATCAAAATCAATGATATATCAACCAATAAAAATCAACGAAACATCAACCAATCAAAATCAACGAAACATCAACCAATCAAAATCAACGTTCAATTAACCAATCAAAATCAACGAAACATCAACCAATCAAAATCAACGAAACATCAACCAATCAAAATCAACGAAAAAACAACCAATCAAAGTCAACGATGAATTAACCAATCAAAATCGACGAAACATCAACCAATCAAATCAACGATATATCAACCAATCAAAATCAACGAAACATCAACCAATCAAAATCACTGAAACATCAACCAATCAAAATCAACGAAATATCAACCAATCAAAATCAATGATATATCAACCAATAAAAATAAACGAAACATCAACCAATCAAAATCAATGATCAATCTGCCAATCAAAATCAACGAAATATCAACCAATCAAAATCAACGAAATATCAACCAATCAAAATCAACGAAATATCAACCAATCAAAATCAATGATATATCAACCAATCAAAATCAACGAAACATCAACCAATCAAAATCAACGAAACACCAACCAATCAAAATCAACGAAACATCAGCCAATCAAAATCAACGATCAAATAACCAATCAAAATCAACGAAACATCAACCAATCAAAATCAACGAAAAAACAACCAATCAAAATCAACGATGAATTAACCAATCAAAATCAACGAAACATCAACCAATCAAAAATAACGAAACATCAGCCAATCAAAATCAACGAAATATCAACCAATCAAAATCTATGATATATCAACCAATCAAAATCAACGAAACATCAACCAATCAAAATCAACGAAACATGAACCAATCAAAATCAATGATCAATCACCCAATCAAAATCAACGAAATATCAACCAATCAAAATCAATGATATATCAACCAATCAAAATCAACGAAACATCAACCAATCAAAATCAACGTTCAATTAACCAATCAAAATCAACGAAACATGAACCAATCAAAATCAACGAAACATCAACCAATCAAAATCAACGAAATATCAACCAATCAAAATCAACGATATATCAACCAATCAAAATCAACGAAACATCAACCAATCAAAATCAACGAAATATCAACCAATCAAAATCAATGATATATCAACCAATCAAAATCAACGAAACATCAACCAATCAAAATCAACGAAACATCAACCAATCAAAATCAACAAAATATCAACCAATCAAAATCAATGATATATCAACCAATCAAAATCAACGAAACATCAACCAATCAAAATCAACGAAACATCAACCAATCAAAATCAACGAAACATCAGCCAATCAAAATCAACGATCAATTAACCAATCAAAATCAACGAAACATCAACCAATCAAAATCAACGAAACATCAACCAATCAAAATCAACGATCAATTAACCAATCAAAATCAACGAAACATCAACCAATCAAAATCAACGAAAAAACAACCAATCAAAATCAACGATGAATTAACCAATCAAAATCAACGAAACATCAACCAATCAAAATCAACGAAACATCAGCCAATCAAAATCAACGATGAATTAACCAATCAAAATCGACGAAACATCAACCAATCAAATCAACGATATATCAACCAATCAAAATCAACGAAACATCAACCAATCAAAATCAGCGAAACATCAACCAATCAAAATCAACGAAATATCAACCAATCAAAATCAACGAAACATCAACCAATCAAAATCACCGAAACATCAACCAATCAAAATCAACGAAATATCAACCAATCAAAATCAACGAAACATCAACCAATCAAAATCAACGAAACATCAACCAATAAAAATCAACGAAACATCAACCAATCAAAATCAACGAAACATCAGCCAATCAAAATCAACGATCAATTAACCAATCAAAATCAACGAAACATCAACCAATCAAAATCAACGATCAATTAACCAATCAAAATCAACGAAACATCAACCAATCAAAATCGACGAAACATCAACCAATCAAAATCAACGATCAATTAACCAATCAAAATCAACGAAACATCAACCAATCAAAATCAACGAAACATCAACCAATCAAAATCAATGATCAATCAACCAATCAAAATCAACGAAATATCAAGCAATCAAAATCAATGATATATCAACCAATTAAAATCAACGAAACATCAACCAATCAAAATCAACGAAACATCAACCAATCAAAATCAACGAAATATCAACCAATCAAAATCAACGATATATCAACCAATCAAAATCAACGAAACGTCAACCAATCAAAATCAACGAAACATCAACCAATCAAAATCAACGATCAATTAACCAATCAAAATCAACGAAACATCAACCAATCAAAGTCAACGAAACATCAACCAATCAAAATCAACGATCAATTAACCAATCAAAATCAACGAAACATCAACCAGTCAAAATCAACGAAACATCAACCAATCAAAATCAACGATCAATTAACCAATCAAAATCAACGAAACATCAACCAATCAAAATCGACGAAACATCAGCCAATCAAAATCAACGATCAATTAACCAATCAAAATCAACGAAACATCAACCAATCAAAATCAACGATCAATCAACCAATCAAAATCAACGAAACATCAACCAATCAAAATCAACGATCAATCAGGGTTAGGGATACATTAATTACAAATGAAAATAAATCAGATAACAGTCAATTAGAGTTTAAACAGAAGGGGTTTTAAATAAAACTAAAAAAGAAAACAGCATAGGGCCTATTGCTAAAACAGTTAATTGATAAAAAGTGTTTTTATACAGCATACGGGATATAAAGTTTTAGTCATTTTTATCAGGTAATGTGAAATTGTGAGCCCGTTGCCGGAGATTATGAGAGATAATTTCATAGTACCGGTAATCATAATTTCATAATTATATAATTTCAATTATTTTCTGTGTCAAGGTAAAATTTATAATTTGTAATTTGTAAGTGAATTACATTTTCTAGGTAATTTGTAGTTTCAAATCACAGAGTGTAAAATAAAATAATTTATTTTATAATATCCATGTTAAATCGTTTGTGCAAAAAACTGTTACTTATTTGAGCAAGTCAGTAATAATACTAGTAATGATGTTAAGAACACGTCTTTTTAAGACCTAATTTTTCTGCGATTAGGAAATGTCCAACCCTCTGGAATAACCCTAATCCTCACCCTAACCTGACCCAAACCCTAACCCAAGCCCTAACCCTAACCCCAGCAATTTCCACACGGGAGAGACACGCACACACTAAAGCATATATTGGTATATATTGGTATATACATTAGAAACACACGAAAACACACGCACGCACACAAACACAGGCACAGAGGCCAACCACCTCACAAGGAGACAAACAAACACACGACCTTCGAAACGAAGCACGCCACCTGGCGACTAATGAGAAGAGCATAGCAATGAAATTGGAAATCTCAAAAAAATTGGACGAAATACACCTCAGGCCACCTGGGGACTACACGAACGACCACACAACGGAAAGGACGAGACACGCCACCTAGTGACTCGCATACACAATCAGACAGACACAAGGCCACACACATGCACCAACACAGACACACAACCATACACACTAGACAGACAAACACAAACGCACGCCATCTCTAAGTAATACCCAAGCAATACACAAAACTATACACTCGGAACTATACACGATACAAAAACCAACAACGACACACACTGATGAACTCTGTATGGAAGTCTGTTAAAGGGAAACAGGCAACGGACACGACACGGTACGAGACAGACGTGACGCACAAGGATCGGGAAGAAACTCATACGAACGTCGGGGATCGGACACACCACCACAATCCGCTGCTCGGACCACCACCTCCGGGACACGGGAAAGGTTGAAGTGTGCCAGTGCCTCACCGGAATTACTGACTCACTCAACTAACCCAAACCCTAACCCTAACTCAAAGCCTAACGTAACTCTAACTCAAACCCTAGCCCTAACTCAAACCTTAACCCAAACCCTAACCCTAACTCAAACCCTAACGTAACCCTAACTCAAACCCTAACCCTAACTTAAACCCTAATGTAACCCTAACTCAAACCCTAACCATAACCCAAACCCTAACCCTAACTCAAACCCTAACCCTAACTCAAACCCTAACCCTAACTCAAACCCTTACCCAAACCTTAACGCTAACTCAAACCCTAACGTAACCCTAACTCAAACCCAAACCCTAACTCAAACCCTATTCCAAACCCTAACTCAAACCCTAACCTAACCCTAACTCTAACCCTTACCCTAAGCCCTAATCCTAACACCAAACCTAACCCTAACTGAAACCCTAACCCTAACTGAAACCCTAACCCTAACTGAAACCCTAGCCCAAACCCTAACCCTAACTGAAACCCTAACCCTAACTGAAACCCTAACCATAACTGAAACCCTAACCCTAACTGAAACCCTAACCCTAACTGAAACCCTAGCCCAAACCCTAACCCTAACTGAAACCCTAACCCTAACTGAAACCCTAACCCTAACTGAAACCCTAGCCCAAACCCTAACCCTAACTGAAACCCTAATCCTAACTGAAACCCTAACCCTAACTCAAACCCTAGCCCAAACCCTAACCCTAACTGAAACCCTAACCCTAACTGGAACCCTAACCCTAACTGAAACCCTAGCCCAAACCCTAACCCTAACTGAAACCCTAACCCTAACTGAAACCCTAGCCCAAACCCTAACCCTAACTGAAACCCTAGCCCAAACCCTAACCCTAACTGAAACCCTAACCCTAACTGAAACCCTAACCCTAACTGAAACCCTAACCCTAACTGAAACCCTAACCCTAACTGAAACCCTAGCCCAAACCCTAACCCTAACTGAAACCCTAACCCTAACTGAAACCCTAACCCTAACTGAAACCCTAGCCCAAACCCTAACCCTAACTGAAACCCTAACCCTAACTGAAACCCGAACTCAAACCCTAACCCTAACCCTAACCCTAACCCTAACTCAAACCCGAACTCAGACTCTAACCCTAACTGAAACCCTAACCCTAACTGAAACCCTAACCCTAACTGAAACCCTAACCCCAACTGAAACCCTAACCCTAACTGAAACCCTAGCCCAAACCCTAACCCTAACTGAAACCCTAACCCTAACTGAAACCCTAGCCCAAACTGAAACCCTAGCCCTAACTCAAACCCTAACTGAAACCCTAACCCTAACTGAAACCCTAGCCCAAACTGAAACCCTAGCCCTAACTGAAACCCTAACTGAAACCCTAACCCTAACTGAAACCCTAACCCTAACTGAAACCCTAACCCTAACTGAAACCCTAGCCCAAACCCTAACCCTAACTGAAACCCTAACCCTAACTGGAACCCTAACCCTAACTGAAACCCTAGCCCAAACCCTAACCCTAACTGAAACCCTAACCCTAACTGAAACCCTAGCCCAAACTGAAACCCTAGCCCTAACTCAAACCCTAACTAAAACCCTAACCCTAACTGAAACCCTAACCCTAACTGAAACCCTAACCCTAACTGAAACCCTAACCCTAACTGAAACCCTAACCCTAACTGGAACCCTAACCCTAACTGAAACCCTAGCCCAAACCCTAACCCTAACTGAAACCCTAACCCTAGCTGAAACCCTAACCCCAACTGAAACCCTAACCTAACCCTAACTCAAACCCTAACCCAAACCCTAACCCTAACTCAAACCCTAACCTAACCCTAACTCAAACCCTAACCCTAACTCAAACCCTAACCCTAACTCAAACCCTAACCCAAACCTAACCCTAACTCAAACCCTAACCCTAACCTAACCCTAACTCAAACCCTAACACTAACTCAAACCTTAACGTAACCCTACCTCAAACCCTAACCCTAACTCAAACCCTAACCCTAATCGTAACCCTAACCTAACCTAACCCTACTCACTGTTGCTAGAACGGCTTGGGCAGATTGGTCAACTAATTGGTCAACTAGAAACTCCAAGTCCCACAAGATGGAATTCAATATGTCAATCATATCAAATCAAATCAAATCCGTTTTTATTACAACACACAAAGTGCAGATTAACAATGACAGAAAACAACCGTTATCAGTTTAGCGTTATAAAAGGATGTCCCTAAGGGACAAGTCCCGCTAAAATGGGACACCCTGAGAGTTCACAGGCTGAGACGGACAGTATAGATACATATCTTGGTGAAAATTTATAAATCTTAACTAATAGTGAGCCAAAATTTAAACACAAAATAAAGCAAGCATTGGCTAATCAGCCAACAATTAACCATCCATTGAGAGTAGACATATTCACATCCAAGGTATAGCTATTTTACTATCTTAAAACCTTAAGTTATTAATCAGTTAATGAGTGGTAGTAATAATTAACAAATTATAAAACAGATAACATCAATGAACCCTAGTATATTATATGTCGGCAATTAATGAGGTGATGTTGCTTATAATATAGGACCTTAGCAGTGTTTTAAATCGGCTGATAGGTCGAATTGAGGTTAGTACAGCAGGTAGGGAGTTCCATATTCTGGGGCCTCGGCATTTGATTTTACATTGATACGGGCAAACTCAGGGCGGTAATTCAGGGCGGTACGCGTCTGGTGGTGATGGATGTTTACGCCCCTCCCGAAGTAAGAAATAAAAGACAAAAGCAGCAAATTATTATGATAACGGTACATGAAAAGACTAATCTGGAATATATTTATTTGGTTTATGGTCAGAATTTGTTTATCAATATACCAATATGGAATTCAAGATGGAATTAATAGCTGTCCTGTGAATTTCAACCCCTCTCTCCCCATGCAATCTTGTTGGATGATACATCAAACCCTCCTCTAGTTTGAAGTAACCATCGAGAAATCCTATCTTTCAGCAGCTAACAACTGTTGTAGCTTTCAGACCCCGAGAGTATAAGGTTTCCAGTATTCGTGATTCTCTTGGCACTCCTACTTGCTGACCCATCCCTGAGGTCAGGGTTCCATTAGGCCTACTGTGTTATTCACTGTGTTATTTCTACAGCGCTCATCTTTTATCTAATCACTTAAAATTTAGGCGCCAATGATTTTTTTTACTGTATTAATGACAAAACGTTGTGTGAGCATGCGCCTGCCTCAGGGCCACAGAGCCAAAACTTGTTTGAGCATAGGCGCCTTTGGCGCCATAGGTTCCCGGGCCCCTGCAAGAATGTACATTCTACAAAGGTCGACCCTCGTTGTGACTGGATCTTCCTCCTACCTCAATGAAATCGGGATAAGAAATCGGCCACGTATATACGTTCCTAAATCCCGGGTGATAAACTGATAACGAAAGCCAATATTAAATTCCTGCAAAGCAGGTACCCTACCCTTTATATTAGTTTAAGGTCCACATAAGTAAAATATACCACTCATCCATCCATCTATCCAGCCATCTATCCATCCATCCACTCACCCATCCGTTCATCCATCCGTTTATCCATCTATCTATCAAGGTAACGTGTCATTCATTAATTATTAATCATTACTAAATAGTCAATTGGTCCAGTGATTTTAAAACTGTCATCCGCGGACCAAGAGGAGTCCGCAAAGGATATGGAGGGGTCCATGAGATCATTCTGAAACTAGTCATTAATGATCAACACTGCATGGTTTTAGCAATAACAGCCTGTGTGTTAAAATTCATAACTACTTACAGTACGCCTGTAATTGTATGCTAGAACAGTACACATTGCATAGTTTTAAGATGAAATTGTCTTTGATGGAAAATAGTTTTAGTTTAACTTTTTTTAAATAGTTTAGTGCCCATCACTGCAGACAGGTCTGCCTACATGAACGTGTAGTGTTTATTATGCGCTCAAGTTCAGCAACATGTACAACAAATTTAAGTGTTGTGACATTCGAATGGCGAACATTTACCCTCCTGGACAATGGACATATCCCCTCGGACATATTCCCCGGACAGTTACCCCCGAACACTATCCCCCGCCCTACAAGGACAATTCCCCTGCCCTCAGACATCGAAGCTACTCAGAAACTCAGTGAAACATACAAGAAGACTTGAAAGACCGACGAGTCGTCCCTAAACTGGTCACCCATAGCAACCATTATGCTTACGTCATAAGGCAGTCTCTCCACACTGCAAAATGTCCACAGTATACTGACGTTCTGGACGATGAACCTTTATCAAAAAATTAGATGAAAATGCTCTTTTAAAGAAAGAACGATTATGTGTAAGAAGAAAATACCTACTCCGATGAAAGGGAAAACTTACCGAAGGTTAGAAGAAGTTCCTACTCCGCTGGAAGAAGAAAACTTTGACCTACCCACGGTGCGAAAAGCCGATTTAGCCGAAACATGCAACCTTTGCGAACTAAAGGTCGAAATCCTGGTTGAGTTGACATGAAGAACGTAGCCTACTGCTTCCTTCCAGTCCTCCATCGCTCCATCCCTTCATCATTCGACCTAACTACCATGATGGTAACTAAACCGCTACTCGTCCTGAAAACGAAAACCTACTACTTCTGAGAACGAAAACCGCACACTTTAAGGTGAGACTTAAACTGTTAGTTTTCCTGAATATGAAGACCTGCTCAAGCGGGAGCTTTTAGTTGTGTCACAGCCGGCCTTAACAAAATATAATCTCTACACCAAATGCAATTATTATGACCTACGCTATCTGCAGTGATGGGCACTAAACTATATTTTTAGTAAAACTAAAACCAGTGCTTTTTTTTAGCCGGAACGCGCTGGAACGGCCCCCGACACCTTTTTTCAGCTCCTAAAAAATAATTTATTTATTTGAATAATAAAAACAATAATTTATTTTATTTTATTTTATTTCAGTGTTTTGAACTGTTTTCAGTGTTTTTTCAGACCTCTCCCAACCCCCAATCCCGTTTTTCTCGGGATTTTAGCCCATCCATAATTGTTCCGTTCCGGAACCTTTTTTCTAGACCAAGACCAAGACCTTGAACCTCAAGACCAAGACCAAGACCAAGACTTTGAAACTCAAGACCAAAACCGAGAACAATACCCAAAAATCACAACCATATCCAGATTTATATTCGTTACTAAAAAATATTGTCAAGTCAGACTACTCGCCATTTTAATTAAAACACGAATCTTTTATTTTACTCAAACAAAACAATTCCAAATGCAGACTGCGAGAATTCCGAATTCGTATTTACAAAAGTCCTTTGTGCGAAATTTTATTCCATATGCTTGTTGCATTTTATAAAAACCAATTCGCTCAGAAGTTTCTGACCAAGACGTGACTTGTGGGACCTCATAAAAATTCTGCCATGTGAAAAATACGTTCTACAGTGCTGAATTCACTGGCACACAGAGCAGCTTTTCAAGTACCAGATGTAAATGTACAAATTGTGAGTCTGTTTTGAAATCATTCCATGGTAAATAACCGGAAGTCAAAATAAATGTCAAAAGCAACAGTAAAGCCTCCACCACACCGTGTAAATACTAAAGCAATTGTATTAGTAATTATTGGATGAATTATTAAAATCCTTGCATTTTGTTAAATGACTCTTTATATTGTCAAAAGTCTTGGTTCTTGGTCTTGCAAAACCAAGACCAAGACTTTGAACCTCAAGACCAAGACCAAGACCAAGACCTTGAACCTCAAGACCAAGACCAAGACCAAGACCTTGAACCCCAAGACCAAGACCAAGACCAAGACTTTGAAAAACAAACTCGAGTGCACTCGAGACCAAGACCTTGGTCTCGAGGACAACAGGACTGAGTATATGAATTTGAAAACATGTTAATGCTAAAACCATGCCGTGTTAAAATGTTTTTTGTTGTTGACAGTGTTCAATGCTTATTGTGGAAAAATAGTTGCATATGCTGATTTTTAAAAAAAACTTTTTAGTTAGCAACTAAAAATTTAGTTTAGCCTAACTATGGCTTCAACTAAACTATATTTTTTTAGTTAAACTTCATCCTTAACTAAATATTTGTAGTTCAACTAAAAAGTTAGCGACTTTTTTAGTTAACTATTGACCATCACTAGCTGTCTGTGCTGATAATCAGACGGCGAGGGAGAGCACTTGCCGTCGCCTAGCTCATATGCTGATGCTAAGAAAATGAAGTCGCTAACGCTTCATATCCTTAGCTGCCTCTCAAGCTAGCTTAAGGGACTGCTCTTCTTCGTCCTCTCCTCCTTTCTATCCTCCTCCTCCTCAGTATGAGAATTGTAGAAAAAAGACTAGGGGGTTAGACCTTGATTCATGTGGAGTTTGGGTGTGCAATGAAGACTTTACTATGGGGTCCTTAGAAAGACTAGGGGGGTTGAACCCCCAACAATTCTCACCCTGCTCTTCCTCCTCTTCTCTTTCTCCTTCCTTCTCTTCCTACTCCGCCTTCTACTCTTCTCCTCCTTCTTCTTCGACTCCTCCCTACTCTTCCTCCTTCTTCAACTCGTACTCGTCCTCATCTTGCCCTCTTATCCTTCTCCTCC
>OY744613.1:22483352-22840425 GCA_963556255.1 Allolobophora icterica | reverse complement strand
ACTTCAACATTCTGCATTGATATTTGTCAGGTGATGGACGGTCATCTAAGAACGTTCTGTTGATGTACAATAACGTCTGTATATTCACCGTTCGGTCCGTCGCATCAGCTCACTGATACTTCTGGAAAGGCTCAGCAAGAAGATAGGACCATGATTGCTTCTACAATCGGCCAAGAAGTGCGTGTATTTATGTATGTGTGTATTGTTGTTTCTTTGTTTGTATAAGCCACTGAATATAACGCCTTTTAAGTCGGCTACCTCACGCATGACTATCTAACTCATCGAGATATTCAAATGCATTTTAAGACAATTTGAAAATGTTTCCTGGACGAAGCTAAATGCACCACTATCATGTATGCAAGCTGAAGACTGTTCCTAGATACAATGGGCTTGCGAGTTGAAATACGGAAGCGCGGCATCTGCATTTCTCCACAAGCATGCAGAAATAGCGCAAGATAGCTGACCTGGTTGACTCTAGACTGGGACAGCCGACCAATAGGCCCCTCCCAGAAAGAGAATTGTATTTTCTTCTTGCCTTTCATGATACTATTTATCTGTCGTAACGTTTAATAAATAACCTTCGTTATTTTTTTACTGTGTTTCGACAGGACTGGTGCCAGTGGATTTGCTGGCGGCGAGTTGTCCGCCTGATGGGAGATGGGATAGATTCTGATGCAGGTTACGGCGGCACTTGGCTCTGGGTTGTCGGTGTGGTGTGGTGTGTGTGTGTGGGGGGGGTAGGTGTGTGTTTGTGTGTGTGTGTGTGTGTGTGTGTGTGTGGGTAGGTGTGTGTGGGTAGGTGTAGGTGTGTGTGGGTAGGTGTGTGGGGTAGGTGTGTTTGTGTGTGTGGTGTGTTTGTGTGTGTATGTAGGTGTGCGTGTTTGTGTGTGTGGTGTGGGTGTATGTATGTAGGTGTGTGTGTGTGTGGTTTGTGTAGGTGTGTTTGTGTGTGAGTGTTTGTGTGTGTGTGTGTGTGTGTGTGTGTGTGTGTGTGTGTGTGTGTGTGTGTGTGTGTGTGAGTCAGCGGCCTGCTGGGCCTCTGGCGTGGCGTGAAACCCCGTAAGCCCTTGTTGGCAGGTGGGCCCTGGCGTGGCGTAAAACCCCGTAAGCCCTTACGCTGTCTTATGTGTGTGTGTGTGTGTGTGTGTGTGTGTGTGTGTGTGTGTGTGTGTGTGTGTGTGTGTGTGTGTGTGGTGTGTGGTGTGTTGGGTGTGTGGGTGTGCGTGTAGATGTGTGTGTGTGTGTGTAGATGGGTGTGTGGGTGTCGTGTGTAGATGTGTGTATGTGTGTGTATGTGCGTGTGTGGTGTGTGTGTGTGTTGGGTGTGTGTGTGTCTGTGTGTGTGTTGCGCGCGTGTGTAGATGTGTGTGTGTTTGTGTGTGAGCCGAGGGATAAGAAGGAGGATGGCGGAAGACTAGATCAGAAGGAAGAAGATAGATGTGGTGTCAAATCACAAGAGGTCGATGAAAAGACAGCCGCAAGAGCACAGCCGCTACTCAAAAACGAAACGAGACGTTTAACAGAAGTTCTTCTGTATGTCTGTGAACCAAGTATCATACTTAGAAAGTAACCAGTTAAGAGTTGTGGAAGGCAGACTTAATTCTACTTCTCTGTCGAGACGTTGATGGAGGCTTTTAATGCTGGCGAAAACAAAACTACTGCCATGGCGTCCTTCTGACAAAGATTCTTCTAGCAAATGTTTTCATTCATTGGTGCAAACAAAAAACAATGGAAACGAAAAACAGTTATTCATTTATTTATCCAGTTATAATACGTACCTCTATCCATCCATCATCCATCCATCCATCCATCCATCCATCCATCCATCCATCCATCCATCCATCCATCCATCCATCCATCCATCCATCCATCCATCCATCCATCCATCCATCCATCCATCCATCCATTCACTACATTCGTTCAATTTGTGCTTCTGAGCAACGACCTCTTATGCTTCTGAGCAGATAACCTTGAAGAGGCGCTATATAGTCTCCATATGAATGAAGAGGAGTTAGGTTTATTCGTTCAACTGTCAATTCGTTCCGTCCGTCCGTTTTTTTAAACTCATTTCATTCATTCAGTCGGTCAGTTCAGTTAGTCAGTCATTCATTCGTCAATTCATCTATACATCCATCCATCCATCCATCCATTCTTTTACTAATTCATGCATTCGGCGAATTTATGTAACTCCTCTCCATATGCGTTTGGCTCTCAGTAGATATGATCATAGGCGTAGACTTTGGGAGGCAGCCGGGCACGCCCCACCCAGTGTAACAAGTGTAGAATGAATAATCAAATGTCCCTCAATATTTTGGACAAATTTACGCCAGTGGATATGATTAGCTATCGTCAAGAGTAGGCCTGATTAACAAGCGCGCACGACACAGGTGAAGACACGTAGGGCCTAAATATCTCGAGAGCGCTCATGAATGCCGTGAACGCTTCTCGGTGGTTTACTTTGTAACTGACAATTTCATTAGAGCATGTTCCTCGACTGGACTTTAGCGCCCTTGCTAACGGGAATGTTCATATGTAAGGCGGTATTTCAGTAGATGGGATGAACACCGACCCATCTATTTACCTGCTGACTAGGGAATGTAATCCCGGGATCCCGAGATCTTTTTAAATCCCGTAATCCCGGGATTGACAAACGTGGAATCCCGTATTGCCGGGATTAAAAAATTGGGATTTTTGGATTAAAATTACTTGATCCACTGTATAATACTTTCTTGAGGCTTGGGCAACGGACGCTAATTACGGCAGATAAGCAGCAACGACGGGTACGAGACTACGAGTACCAATTTACAGACTACAGACTGACTCTGGCTGCTTTAATATCAGGGTGCTGCAGGCTGCTGTGCACTCCGCTGCAGTACGGCTGCTACTGCTTGGGTTCTTCCCGCAGCGGTGCTGCGCTGGGCACCTGTCGTTCTCACACCTCATTCCCGGCCGTGGGATTGCCATCAAGTATCAAGATCTTTCCACTCAGAAACACCCCACCCCGAGTTAATGAGCCTCCGAGTACAAGCCAGCGGGCCAACCTTAGTGGAGAAACCTTAATCAAGTATCAACCGAGCCCCACTGCTGTCAAGTGCCTCTGCCTATGCTCCGAGTCATCATTACTGGGAGATTCTACTATTGACACTTACGCTGCTTGCGATAATTTTATCGTAAATAACTCCTAACAAACGTTTAAACTTTTCATTTTAAGTTACAAGTTTATAACACATCGCCACAATGTTCTTAAAACCATTATATCTTTAATACACAACCACGTTATAATATTAAATATACATTTATATGTATGCTACAGGAGGGAAAATTTGTTATTGCATAAAGTATAATCCCGGGATCGATTAATTTCTAATCCCGTAATCCCGGGATTGACAGAATGTTCCGGGATTACATTCCCTAGCAGGTGGTGCATACATAATATAATCCATCTCAGATCTATATAGTTATTTCAGCGATTTAAAATTTAGGGGAGGTACGTTCAGGACTCGGGGCCTTCAATGGCGTGGCGGCGGCGGTGGCGCTAATTCAAACGGGAATTATAGGTCTAACACACGGGAATAGGTCTAACACGTGAAGTTCGAATAATGATGCACTTTGTGCAAACATTGAAGGTTCGCTGCCGTCAAGCATGCATCGTCACAATCAATTGTGTGCCACTGTGTTGCAAGAAAATTTGTCTATCGACTATACGGGTTGTGTGTGTGTGTGTGTGTGTGTGTGTGTGTGTGTGTGTGTGTGTGTGTGTGTGTGTGTGTGGACCTGCATCCGTGTGTATATATGTGCGGAGATAACACCAAGATTGTTGAAGCAGTCATCTTTGATGGGATATAGGCATCCGATCGACAACAAAGTACAGTGGTTCTTGACTTCAAGAAAGCAAAGGAAATAGAAACTTGATTTCTCAGGACATTTAAAGCTCAATAGATAAAATAAAACAAGCTCTTCATCTCAAAAAATTTAGCAAAACAGAAATTTGATGCCATGTATTACAGTAAACACACTAGTTCAATTCCACATTCAGATCCTTTGTTGATCATCAATAAGACATCAGTACAGCTACAGTAACTTAATTATAAGTCATGCATTGTACGGTCTAGTGGGCAGAGGAGGAACAATCAATGTTTGCAGTTGCTGCAATTACATATTTGATTGCAGAGGGTGAAATCAATCTAGTGAATCGATTTAAATAATAATGCAACAGAGGTACAGAAGAGGAATAGAAGAAACTGTGTGTTTAAAACCAAATTGTAAGTTTAAAAAAGCAAACTTAATTTAAACTTACATGACGTTTCTAGACCGGGGCTCAATATTAAGAAATTTCCAGAGTAACGGTCAACAGACTTAAACCACAGTATAAATAATTACATCTATAGAATAGGTAACACCAATGCATCTATAGAATGAATTACACATTGTATCTATGGAATAGGTTCCATTGACTGCAACCATGAAGACAGTGTAGATTTGCTAGGCAGTGTAAATATGTTAGACAAAATTCTGTAAGCTTCTGGCCCATGACTATATAAATTCAGTGCAAAATGTTTGGCATCATCAGAATACCTCCTGCCTTTAGGGCTCTCTTTACCCATCCTCAGCTGTATTTCAAGCCAGCTGAGACAATCTCCGCTCAAGAAATTACTGGCTGCCTTAACAATAGATTCAACGGAATCGGCAATATTTCTTGAGCGACATTGCTTTTTCAACAGAAACAAATGTTTTTTGACCAGTTCTAGTCTTTTCTTTCGACGACTATTGAGAACTTGCAGGCTATGTATCTTCTTTTTCAGCATTGTAATTCTAGGCGATTTTGATGACAGTACCATAGGCGTCTGAGTCAACTTGTGTGCAACATCAGAAGTGGATCTCGATGAACCAGGTCTGTGCTGAATTATATTATCCAGGGTGGTTGCAATCAGTCCAGATGACAGTACCATAGGCATCTGAATCAACTTGTACGCAACATGAGAAGTGGATGTCGATGAACCAGGTCTGTGCTGAGATGTATTATCCAGGGTGGTTGCAATCGGTCCAGATGACAGTACCATAGGCGTCTGAATCAACTTGTACGCAACATGAGAAGTGGATGTCGATGAACCACTTCTGTGCTGAATTGTATTATCCAGGGTGGTTGCAATCAGTCCAGATGACAGTACCATAGGCGTCTGAATCAACTTGTGCTGAACATCAGCAGTGGATGTCGATGAACCAGGTCTGTGCTGAATTGTAAAATCCAAGGTCTCAATCGGTCCAGATGTGTCGACTGGCTTCTCATCTAGTTCGTAATTCTCTGGAGAAGTAAAAACAATATGTACAGTGATTGTGCTGTGGCCGGCTGGCAAAGTGGCATTTGACATGGGAAACTGTGCACATTTTAAAGCTCAAATCATCAAGATTCACTGATCTAGTAACAGTCTAGAGATGTAGCATTTTGAAGAGTTTCACTTTCACCTCAGTCCACGCTCACGTGATGACTTTGGCAGTCGATCTATATAGTTAGAAAATATCTCTCGTTCGTCCATAATTGCCTACTACCTACAAATTTACCTTTTAGTCTTATAAATATGAGCTCGTTATTGTGCAGTCATGTACATTATATAATGAAATGAATACAAATGTGACCATGGCATTAAGGTCAAGATAAAATTTTATGGTCAACATCATATGTCCCATGAGTAGATCACTTTCTCTTATGTCTTAGTTAAGTCTCGTTGATTACTCATTATTTGGATAGTCGTGAACCGAATGGGTGCATACATACATACTTGGTTCCTCTGATAAGGGGATTTGGTGCAACCTATGGACTCTTGTTCACTAGAGTCGAATTTAGTTGCGTTGTTTGTGTTTGAACCTTATAACAAGTGCACACAAGGCAGTTCACTAGAGTCGAATTTAGTTGTGTTGTTTGTGTTTGAACCTTATACCTAGTGCACACAAGGCAGTTGTATGTACACTTGGCAGAAGGGATACCACCTGAGATGTCACAAATTACCCCAGCGAATCCAATTGATTTGTCCACCTGGTATTGTACATATTGCTTAACAACCCTCTTTCCTTTCAACCATCTGGTGTGCGACGATGAATTCGCCCAACGTTTAACAGATACACCTGACAATATCCCGTCAATTGGCCTGTTAAGGGAGGGCCCTAGACTTGAGGTATATCTCGATGTACAAGAAAATCGCCCATTAACTCACAACTACGACTTGGATCCAGATGACAACTTTTACGTAAAGCGTCCTTTAGTCTCTAAATATAGCACTCCTCTAGACTTGGAACCTGTCTTCTACACAGGTACACAATTGACATCACTCATGCACATTAACTGTCGTAGCATCGCCTCGAAAACTTCATCAATCGATTACCTCCTTCTTCAGTTTTCAGTACCATAGGCGTCTGAATCAACTTGTGTGCAACATCAGAAGTGGATGTCGATGAACCAGGTCTGTGCTGAATTGTAAAATCCAAGGAGGTCTCAATCGGTCCAGATGTGTCGACCGGCTTCTCATCTAGTTCGTAATTCTCTGGAGAAGCAAAAACATGTACAGTGATTGTGCTGTGGAAGGCTGGCAAAGTGGCATTTGACATAATGAAATGAATACAAATGTGATCATGGCATTAAGGTCAAGATAAAATTTTATGGTCAACATCATATGTCCCATGAGTAGATCACTTTCTCTTATGTCTTAGTTAAGTCTCGTTGATTACTCATTATTTGGATAGTCGTGAACCGAATGGGTGCATACATACATACTTGGTTCCTCTGATAAGGGGATTTGTTGCAACCTATGGACTCTTGTTCACTAGAGTCGAATTTAGTTGCGTTGTTTGTGTTTGAACCTTATAACAAGTGCACACAAGGCAGTTCACTAGAGTCGAATTTAGTTGTGTTGTTTGTGTTTGAACCTTACACCTAGTGCACACAAGGCAGTTGTATGTACACTTGGCAGAAGGGATACCACCTGAGATGTCATCAAATTACCCCAGCGAATCCAATTGATTTGTCCACCTGGTATTGTACATATTGCTTAACAACCCTCTTTCCTTTCAACCATCTGGTGTGCGACGATGAATTCGCCCAACGTTTAACAGATACACCTGACAATATCCCGTCAATTGGCCTGTTAAGGGAGGGCCCTAGACTTGAGGTATATCTCGATGTACAAGAAAATCGCCCATTAACTCACAACTACGACTTGGATCCAGATGACAACTTTTACGTAAAGCGTCCTTTAGTCTCTAACTATAGCACTCCTCTAGACTTGGAACCTGTCTTCTACACAGGTACACAATTGACATCACTCATGCACATTAACTGTCGTAGCATCGCCTCGAAAACTTCATCAATCGATTACCTCCTTCTTCAGTTTTCAGTACCACAGGCGTCTGAATCAACTTGTGTGCAACATCAGAAGTGGATGTCGATGAACCAGGTCTGTGCTGAATTGTAAAATCCAAGGAGGTCTCAATCGGTCCAGATGTGTCGACCGGCTTCTCATCTAGTTCGTAATTCTCTGGAGAAGCAAAAACAATATGTACAGTGATTGTGCTGTGGAAGGCTGGCAAAGTGGCATTTGACATAATGAAATGAATACAAATGTGATCATGGCATTAAGGTCAAGATAAAATTTTATGGTCAACATCATATGTCCCATGGGTAGATCACTTTCTCTTATGTCTTAGTTAAGTCTCGTTGTTACTCATTTTTTTGGCTAGTCGTGGACCGAATGGGTGCACACATACATACTTGGTTCCCCTGATAAGGGGATTTCGTACTGATTAATTACCGCCTTGTGTACATATTTTTTTGTCTGTGTACATATCATGTTTGTGTGCATATCATGTTGGTGCTGTCACCCATTGTGATCGAACTTTGACTCTTAATTAACTAGTTAAGACCTTATATTCAAAGGATTTATGTTATATAGCCAATTAGCCAGTTACTATTAATCTTAGGTACAAGGGTAACCCTGTCAGTGGGACCTAGATCCCTTAAGGGTTTCTCTCCCTTTACTTCCGTGATGGGGGGGGCCTGTAGAGTAATGGATTATAACACACTGGCATGAAGAGCAGTAGGTACTGAGATCGATTCCGGTAGACCCTGTTAGTTTTTATTCAGCCTTCCACTCGCTAGGTGGCAGCAGTGGTTAAATGAATAGTAGGCTGTGATTGGCGCCCTGTGGCTGCCGTATAAAACAGTTGTATTCGACTCCTGTAAAACTGTTATCATGTGCTTCTACTGTATACATGTATGTAAGATTGTAAGGCGCCCTGCGTGGCTGCTGTTTCTACTATATGTATGTTCACTGTACAGCGCAGTGTGGTTAGCAGGCGCCTAAATTAAGAAAAGATTATTATTATTATTATTGTATTATTATAATTATAATAGACGATCTCACTGTTTTGTCATTAAGTGTCACAAGAAGTAATAAAATTTATGGTTATGGTTAGATTTGAAACTGCTGAATGCAACAACCGCACAGGGATATCTTCCGGCCTGTGTCTGCTTCTCGGACTGCTCGAGTCCTCCGCTCGGTGGGGAGGGGGATGCTATCCGTCCCGTTCGCCCGTACTGCTATCATGCAGACCCGCGCTTTCTCGGTGGTTGGCCCGACCATATGGAATGGCCTTCCCTCTGAGCTGCGCCTACATCCTAGGTCTTCCTCTGGTACCTTCTATGACCATCTGAAAACTGCTCTTTTTCGCCGTGCTGGAGTCGGGAGCGCCTCTGAGTAGTTCCCTTGAAGTGGCGCTATATAAATTTACGAATGAATGAATGAATGAATAAGTGACGTAGATATGCTGACATATATCACAGTGTAAGTAATTTAAAAACTAAAAAATAGCTACAGTTAAAAACAAAGTTACCAAAGATATACTGAAATACAGTTAACACTTAAAACTTTATTCACCAGTAAGGGCAGCATGTAGAGAAATATACAAAATATTCACACTTATATGTTACTAATTTCAAACATGTATAATTTATAAACACAAAAAATGTACCTGTCTTTATTCCTAGAATCTTCTTTTGTTTCTTCGTAGGTTGACATTCGATTGCCACAACTGCTTGTTGTCGACATGGAAGCAGTCTTGAAACAGTCACAGTTTTCGGTGGATTGCTGACATTCACTATTGTTGGTATGGCATGACTGTGAAGCCGATTCCTTAGATCATTCAGAAACATGATTGTTTCAAAATGCTCTGAACAAACAGTACGACTCCTGTTCAAATATTCTGGTTTTTGACGAACAAGGTCATCACGATGTATGTTAATTGCCCATATGTTCGCACTGAAAGAAACAAAAAACATTACAAAAAATCAATCACAAAAGACAGGATGAAATGAACTCAGTCATAAATTCACCAATTAATGTGTTCAGCCAATATAGTATTGTTTGAACACAAACAGTACTTCGACAACTATGTCAATGTATCATGACGAGCAAGAGACCATATACCAAATATCAAATATAAAACTGGCTGAAGTCAGTAAAGTAAGTAAAGTAATCACGAATATGACTATGGTGTCGTTATCGTCCAATCTGAACTCCAAGGACCCCTGACATACCGGGGTAGTTGGCAACTTGCAGGTTAAGACCATCGTACATGTTGTTTACGGCGCCAAATGGCAGCTGCTCGTATTACCAATAGACCCACAAGTGCATTTAAGGACTTTACCACCAGCCAAAGCTGATACTCATTTATCGGGGTCTGGCCCGAATCCCCGAAATGAATTTCACCCGGACCCGCCAAATCAATTTCAGACAAAAATTTCAAATAAACAGGTGACAAGGTAGTATATCGGGATACATCAAGGCCACGCTAGGTCTATGTCATGTATAAGAGTTCACAATTTAACTTTGAATAGTTTTTGAGAGTTTGGCCGCTTTCTATAAAACAGTTTTCAGGAAATCAGGCTTTTGTGTATTTTCAAAGTTTTCGGGGATTCGGGTTGACCCCATTTATCGACCTAGAAGGGATGAAAGGCTGAGTTCACCTGAACAATTATGAGTGAACCCCTTCCTCAGGAAGGTTACGTGATAATGAAGTGATTCAACTGCAACTCGATCATGCGACCTCCAAGACACTAGTCCAATGTCGTAACCATGGTAATTATTCTCTTTAGTCCAGTCCCTGCCAGAACTTCGGTCGCCACCGACTCAGGGTTCAGTAACTCACGAAGATTAGGGTCGTTTAGGGTCAGGGTACCCAAAAAGTAGGGTCGTTTAGAGTCCGTGTTACAGTTAGTATAACCGGCAAACTATTAGAAAAGGGTGCGTTATATACGGTATCTTTGGGTATGCTCCCATTCAACGGTGCAGCTGTGCCATCATTGGAAATTTTAAATCACACATGGAGTATACATGGAGTCAACGGTTATACACAGGTGAAGCTGCATTGTTATTGGTCGAGTCAAATCAGTCAAATAACACACAGAGTATAAGTACCAGCAAAGTTCTCAACCGTTCTTCGGCTCTACATATACGTGAACGATGAACCTTTTTGAGATAAACGACATTTGCAAGGAGAAGCTGAGCATGATACAATACCTTCAAGGTAAGAGTATTCTACATAGTGAAGTCCTGTGTGGTCCATGCAACCACCACTGCCGACTACAAAAGGACTCTGCCAAACTGAGTGGGTATATTTGGCGCTGTTCCAAATGTAAAAAGAAACAATCTGCCTTGAAAGACAGCTTCTTTGAGGGCAAAAAATTGTGCCGTCGAAGTTTCTTTACCTCATGTTTTACTGGGCGACCAAGACGGTACTGCAGACTACTGTGGACATATCGTCCAGGACGAGCTGCGACTACTACCAATTTCTCAGAGCCATCTGCTCTTGAAAATTGCTAGCAACCCCGGTCCAGCTTGGCGGCCAAGGCAAGGAGGTCCAGATTGATGAATCCTTGCTGGTGAAGACCAAGTATCATAGAGGCAGAAACGCCAGAAGAGCTGGAAATTTGGTGCGTACGATGTGGCTGAAAAAATTGGCTACATCACTTATGTATCAACACGGGATGCAGCTACGCTGCGCCCCAGTATTGAAAGAGTTGTCCTGCCTGGGTCAACAATAATTTCCGATCAGCGTTACCACTCCTTGGGTTTTATCACAAGATCTTGGGTTTTTTAATCCGAACTTAGGAAATGGGTTTCCTTAGAGACCATTGTGTTTTTTGCTTGGGTTTTTCTTGCTTAATTGAAACCCTTTTTTCATTAATTTAATCAACTTTAGCAGTCTGGATGATCGAGGTCAATAAATAAATGGTGCAATACGCGTGCAAGCAAGTGCTATAGTAGTCTATTGCTATATATAACATATCACCTTGTCACCTTGTGCTGTCAACTCCTGGAGCTCTAGCGACCGCCATGACACACATTCTCCATTGCTTCCTATTCGAAGTCAGGTCCCTTAGTGCTTCCAGATTCATGCCAGTTACATCGTGAATCTCATCCATCCATTTCTTCCTTGGTCGACCCCGTCTTTTTTCCCCTCACCACAAGCCAACATCATTTCCTTTTCTAGCCCATCAGATCGCAAAACATGACCAAAGAATCCAAGCTTCAATCTTGTCGCTTTTTGTTTTAATGACTCTTCATTCTCGACACCAATCTCCACTCGTATTGATTCGTTCGTCCTTTTCTCTGTCCATGATATTCTCAACATCTTTCTCCATATCCACATTTCACATGTGTTGACCTTTTTCTCCATGTTCTTTGTCATTGTCCACGACTCACACCCATACAGAACCGTTGGAAAGACTAGGGCTCTCACAAGCCTTTTTTTGTATCTATGCTCACATGCTTGTCCTTCCATATCTTTTCCAGTCCAATCATTGCAGCTTTCCCAATCGCAATCCTTCGTTTTATTTCTGTATCACATTTTCCTTCTTTTTCGACCAATGATCCCAGGAAAGTGAAGCTTTCTACCACCTCTATTTCTTCTCCGTCAATCTCAAAGTATCCCATTCTGCTGTTGTCATGACTTTTGTCTTCTTTATGTTGAAGTATAAGCCAGCATATAACATATAACTGGACTAAATGCGCTGTACTAGTCTACTGCAATATTTACAAACGTAACCTTTGAGACTAAAAGGTAACTGCAGATTTAGACAGTACTTTTTTGGAGATTTTCCCGAAGTAATCAGCTGTTGCTCTTTTTAAAAAAAATGTATTCTTTGAGTTTCATCATGGCAGTCCACAGGAATTTTTTTAGTGGGGACAATTTTTTGGGAGGGGTGACGACGTTTGTGCATAGAAACAAAATTTCCATAGAAAATTTTTGTAAAATAATGATTGAGAACTATACCTAAATAATTAAGTGTTTTTTCGCATAAAAAAATCGTGTTTGGACTGTTGTAATAATCATAATAAAAAAATTTCATTTTATGGTAAAATATTTGCAAAATCCAGCGCCCCCTGTGAGTTTCATATTCTTTTATCTTTATTCTTGTTTTAGAAGATAAAAAATAAGATGTTGATAGAAGTAATAATTCATGTGATTCGGACTCTGATGGAAATAAAAACATGTATATAAACATTTTTAATTTGCATTGAATATTAACTAATAATTTTTAGCAATTAACGATTACACATAAAATTGCAAAAACGAAAGATAGAAATAAAGATAGAACAACATTTTTATTTCAGAATTGGTATAATTGCATTATATTATTATATTTTATCTCATAATTCCTTTAATTTTAACAAGTATGCAGAAAAACAACCTTGGGTTTCTTGGGATTTTCTAATGTCCTAACTTGGGTTTTTCATTTTTTATGGAGTGGTAACACTGTTTCCGATGAGTGGGCAGCTTATCACCGCATTTCCACTCTGCCGGGAAACTATACACATTTGACTGTCAACCACAGTCAGAACTTTGTCGATCCCACGTCGGGACCTCACACTAACAACGTGGAAGCGTATTGGAAACGCGCAAAAGCAGTCTTCAAACGAATGAATGGGACAGCCAAGGACGAGTTTAAGTGGAGGGAACGCTACGGTTCCACATTCGATTTGTCCTATATTAACATTCGGTAATTGCGAAGACTGAGTGCCTCCCTATATAAACAATACCATTACAGGAGTCGACTTCGCTCCAATAGAGCGTCGCTGCCTACCAGCCACATCCCACAATGCAATGCGCTAAGTAGGTAAGTCGAACACTTGAAGTCAAACGAAAATGAACTTTAATTAGATTGAAAATTAAAATGTATGCATACATCTTAAGAAATGGTTTAATCCGTTATATTATATATATAAAAATGCTACCTACCAGGAACATCCCACAATGCAATGTGCTAAGTAAGTAAGTAAAGCGAACACTTATATTACAAACATTACAAACACAACTGAATGATTTTGTTTATATCTAACAGATTAAACCATTTCTTAAGATGTATGCATATATTTCAATTTTCAATCAAATTAAAGTTCCTTTTACTTCATGCATTTGACTTCAAGTGTTCGTTTTACTTACTTGCCTAGCGCATTGCATTGTGGGATGTGGCTGGCAGGCAGCGGCGCTCTACTGGAGTCAAGTCTGTGGCAACCATATTGTTTATATAGGGAGGCACTCAGTCTTCGCAATTACCTCGTTGTATATTTGACGTTGACCAATAACAGTATGCGAGCGTACTACCACCGATGGTAAAAAATTAGGCACCCCGATTGTAATAGTTTGCCGACCAACACGCCCCACAATCAATAACAGTGCGCAATGAAAGTCACTCACTCACCGATCAAGGTCATTAGGAAACTTGAAGAAACTCAGATCTGGCCGTTTTACTCTTGAATTCTTGCAGTTTGCAGCCGCACATAAACTGCTGTGTGTTCGTTTCAGTCGCTTACACACCAATACACCCGACTCCATCACATCAAATATGTTCGGACTACAACTACTAATTTTAAACGTTACGACGATGAGGACTTCAACAGATTTAAAACAATAATATTTTCAACGTTTATGTGAGCTTAAATCTCCGTCGATGTTAGATCTATCACTCAAGAGACTCGCTGTCAAAATGGCGTCGTTTACCGGTACTTTGCCGTAATCACGTGGCCAGAAAAACGTCAACAGGCAGCAATGCGAGTCGACGTACTGTGTATTTATTTATACTGTGCTTAATTTGCTTAAACTAAACAAACTGTGTAACGCGTCCTAAACGAAGCCTTTCGATCTAAACATCTCCTCTGCCTTCTGTCTCTGGTCTTCTGCCAACCGGACTTTGATCTTCACTTGGTATGTCTGAACAACCTCTGTAACACGAAGCAACGCTCGTGAATAAACGGGTACTCTGCGTTTAGCTTTTATGTAGCGTTTTCGAAGTTTGGGGTTACGATTACGAAATACGAATGCTAGTTGTTGTCTGTCGCTAAATAAATGCAACGAATCATCGTCGATGCAACGAATCACTATGCGTGAAGTTTCTACCTGAATATGTAATCTGCGGGTCCAGAATGCAATGCGCGTGTATCATTCGTCGGAGAGGAAGATGTCTTGTTTTTGTTGTTTACGATGGCCTTATAGCGCCGCCGATTCGGCCGTGCCCCACCAGAGACTACAAGACGTTCCAGAAGTTCAGCTAGACACGAGTCGTATGGGTTAGTCTTCTTAATTTGTAGCAGCTAGTATCTACGTTATTGTGAATTAGTTTTTTTCACTTGTTAAATATGCCCCTCCCCAAAGCTCCACGTAAATTATAGCGCTATAACTCACTCACGGACTGCCATACAATAGAATAGATTCGACTTTGCACGTTATTTAGGTGGCCAACTTGCATGGCAACATGTCTGAGCATTGGAATTCCTCTTGGAACCTAACCTGATCGGTTTGTACAAGTCAATCTTGGCGACCCATACTTGTCTCTCTGCTGATGCATTCCACATTCAAGACTTAAAGTCGAACTTTAAAAATATCCTAATTCCACTCTCACACCAATCCATAACCACCCTCACCTCATCTTGAGACCCACCCCCATTTTGCCCTGATACCAAAACAGACCGGCCAGTCTGGCTCTTGCTTTGTTATAGTGCAGGTTAATAAACTGGTCTTCATGACAAGGATTATTGTCATGACCAGAAGAGGATGTTGCCAGTGGCCCAGTGACTGCTGCCTTAAAATAAAGCGCAAAGAGATAGTCCGTGTTGTCAGCAACTTTAACATTGTTTGTGAAAACTGCCTGTTTTAGGGTATGGAGTTGTAATTGTTAAGAATGGACATCGAATATGTGGCTCAGGTGCGGCTCTTGCAAATGCACCGATTCAGCAGAACAAAGCTTACTTTGAAGCCAAAATGCAGTCAACAGGTAAATCAACAGCAATTGACTGTTTTACATTTAATCCTTTAAATAATCAGGAAGTGAATGTTAGCATGGTGAATGTACTAGTTTTGGTATTAGTAGTAGTAATAATCTAACAAGTAAAACATGGAGCTGTATACTAATTAATTTGTAGTTATGCTATTGAGATGATGGTGATTATGATTAGAACTTGTAACACGCACTCAGTGGCCCAAACACAAGCTTCAAAGCATAGCATCCGAGCCATGAATGCATATACCCAACACCCTGCTAAAGAAGCTTAGTCATATGTATGTGTGTTTGGTTACTGAGTAAACTGATAGTCATACCACAACCAGGAACAATGGAGTTAATGATTATTTGAAACAAACTGCTATCATGGGCTCACGGATTATTAATGTACAGTATCTGTAGCCTATGAAGCCATGGGGTGGGTGGTATCAAGTTACACAGTCGAATGTTATTATACAGGATAACAAATTTCTTTAATCTATAGGTGTCAGAAGTTAGTGAGCCTCTGTCTTATTAGTGGCCTGAAAAGTATCATGGCATTTTGGATGGGGAACACTTTGAATTAGAAATACGATGACTAAAATGTGGCCCACTTGACAGTTTTTTTTGTATTATCAGCTCAGAATGGTCATATTTAAAAAAAATTGAAACCTCTGCTATGTATGTATGTATGTATATTCGTTTATTGAGTTTACTGACAGTGACGATAACAGTATTGGTGATTGCATTATTGATAATGATACTGAATGTAGTATTATTAATAATAAATTTGCCATGAATTAAAGAAATTGCGATTGTTTTTACCCAGTAGTTTTGTTAGCAGTTGAACTTAGGAATATACTAGACATGATTGTTTGTACAGTGCATTACCAAATCAAAATAGCTCCCAAATATGAAGCAATGAATAGAGATATCATATAACAGTTTGGCAAAAGTTTAACGTGCTTGTCAGTTCTCCGCGAATTTAATATCATTAGGCGTCAGAAGTGTGCATTATTTTGTTCTGATTTGTTAGGAAAGTAGTTCTTGACTTCTTGCTGTTCATTACTGTAGGAATCTGGGGTATTGGACTGGCCACCAGAACCTGTAACTTGCAAAAGGCTCCACTTGGTACAGACGCTGAGAGCTGGGTTATGAGGCACGATGGTACACTCTATCACAACGGACAAGAAAAAGCCAAAATCAACAACACAGTTCAAGAGGGAGACATTTTAGTATGAAGTTCTTGTACCTTCTGTGACCGTATTTCTCTCTGGAAAAATTAATTGCCAGCTGAGATCATATTTTATGAATAGTTACTGTAGGAGTTGATTTAGCTGTGGTTAAATGACAGTGATACAACTTAATCAGAACGTGTATACGATTGTTTCCCACATCAGTTGATGCCTTGTGAATTAGACACGGGCTTTATAGGAGTTGCTTCTTGACTTGTTAAAATTTGACTAGACTTCTGTTGAGGATTATAATTTTTTTTACCACAGTTTCAGTTGTTGAGGCATTATGATGTATTATAGTGTACATGTTCATTGTCTTAAAAGTGTTGTAGAGTGTAGACGTCATTAGATTATGGTAGGTTTGATTAGATTGTACCAAGGAGAGAATAAACTCAAAAGGGGTCATCCATAAAGGACGTCTGCAACATATGACCTACTTTGGACCCGTCCCTCCCCCTTATCCGCATTTGACCTTACCCTCCCTCTCTCCCCTTTGCGGATGTCCGGACGCTAATGCCAATTTTTAATATCATTCTTTTTACAATTTTTCCACAGTTCCTGTGCACGTTTAAGTGACAGTTAGGGTTTCATATATCAGGATGTGCCATAATAAAAGCCTCTTTAAAGTTGCAGTAAAGTTTATACCGTGCATGAGGTTGTAGGCAATCACCTCACTGACCTTATTGTCTTTTGAGGGAAGGTTGAAACAAGGTGGTGTTTAAAAAACTATCAAATTTCAATATTTAGATGCTGACATCTGCACTGGTCATAACCCCTCCCCTTGTCCACATGCGGATGACCTCTCCCTCACCCTCAGTACGAACGTCCTTTATGGATGACCCCAAAGTCCTGAGGATGGGGATATGCCAGTTACTACACAAATCATCACTAGTACCATATTTTACTCCTTGTGTGCTTCGTAATATCACAGAATGTTTTATTGTACGTGCACTGTCGTACATACATATCACATTTCAAGCACTGGATCCCATAATGAGTGATCACAGTTCAAGTTAAACAATGTTGAACCTGTTTAGTATTTGGATGGGTGACTACCTGAAACTATCCAATGCTGTATGTGGTTCATTGGGTGAACACACATTCTAACACGGCTTGCAGATTTGAGTCTTCTGTGAGGCAGCCATAATGTAGGGACTAGTCCTAACGCACATTTCTGTGTAAGCCATTTCATTGAACAGTGGCACTGTAGAAACATGAAATAATATTGTCTGACCAGTGACGAGGCACAGAAAGCATTTATGGGTTGCATTAATGATGTGGTGAATTGTAGGGTTTTACATACGACCACGTGGAGTTCAACATATACCTCAATGGTAAACCAACGAATGCCCAGTTTACAGGAATCCGTGGAACTGTATTTCCTGTAGTGTATGGTATGTACCAACTTTTCATAATTTAGTGAATCTTCTTGTACTTGTATGATTCTGGTGACAGCCAAACATAATGATATGTAGCCTAACATGGCTACCTGAGCACTGGTCGTTTACATTCTAAGTCCCTGTTCTTTTAGAACTTTAACATAGGTAGGCTAGCAGGATGCTCTTTCAAGAGGTTCTCTGAAGGAAACACCCAGATACATAGTTACATACATGCATTTTGTGAGCTGTATAAGAAACGGAGAAGGGCAGTCCCTTAAGCCGTGAGGGAGCCATGGGTATGAAGTGTTAACGACTTCATTTTCTTAGCCTCAGCCTGGGATGGCCAGTCCTCTCCCTCGCTGTCTCATCTTTCCACTGACAGTGTACGTTCAGTGTACTCATTGTAGCTGAGTTGGCTAGGGACACAGGTGGAGCAGAAATCTTGAAACAGATTTCTGCCTTGGCTGGGATTTGAACCCTGACCGCTCGGTTGATACTCCAGCACGCTAACCTCTAGACTATCGCACACCCCAAAGAAAGAATTAACTAAAATCCCCGCATATAACGTTCTTTGTCTGAAGCTGCTGTCTGGAGTCGAGTCGTTCGTTGTGTACTTCCTGTTGCTTATATAATGCATTTGGAATCGCCATACACAGAAATTTCTTTTATGGACAACTTTCTGCAGAGGATTTGACTGTGAAGTCTTTTGATCTTCTTTCATTTATAAAGTTGCATCTTTAAAAACCAGTTTGTAAGTGCAATTGAACTTTTATATAGCTCCAGGCAGAGTGCAAAACGAACTGGTCTCTGTGCTGTTTATGCTTTCAGTATGGGAAGAATTCATTAATTCATTGAAATTTAATGTTGTTTTGTTTTAGTTGACGATGGTGCTATCATTGATGTCCAGTTCTCTCATTTTTATCACGAGCCACCCGATGGCTACGAACAGATTATGATTGAAAAGTCTCTTCTATAATCCTGCCAGCATCATGGCCTACAACTGCATCAATCGCTGAAATAGTGTAGTGGTATCCAGATCTTAACATAGGGTCCACTTTTTGTATCGTAGTAACATCATGTGTCATTATGAGTTAATGATGTTAAAAATTGTCGTATATACGTGACAGTTCTGAAATGGCGTTTATGTTGCGGAGTTGGAAGGCAAGATTACTGCGTAAGGTAGTAAAGAATTTTTGTCAGTTTAGACAAGACCTGATTACTGCCATCTGTACAGCTAGCTACAAAGGGCTGTGGATGTTGTCTGAGGATTTGGTACGGTAATTGAAGTCGGTCAAGACAGAAATACAACTAACTTTATGTGCATATGAAAATGTGCAAGGTTATGAATTGTAAAGAAAGGATTTTTCTGTATATATGGTTATACTTGTAAAATTGATTAGCTGAATTTCAATTAGGTGTTACCTTGGATCATTTAATCAATTTTTTTCAGACTTAATGAGATTTCTGCCTCTTATTGTAATCTGCTTTATGATCATAAATATGTAATGGAATAATTACTGTAACCCGATTAGTTTTCCATACATTTTAGTACACGCTCATCATTAAAGTGTTACAGTATGTTTGGCTGACACTTTTTGAGGAAGTATTGCGCAGACCACATGTTTCTGCAACTGTGCAAAGTTCTGTACTTTAAATATGTAGAATACTTGGTAAAATTAAAGGGAATGAACACAAAATGACTGTAATGTGATGCATGTACAGGACAGAGGACAAGAAGCTAGTGGCTGTGAGAGCATAATGACTATAATGTACATGAGGTTTTTTTCTAACATGGAGTAATGTGCTAAATTTATAGATTGTTGTGTTTTCTTGGATGATTTGTCTTGCAACTGCCATTAACACTGCTGTCGGTGTCTAAAGTACTTGTGATCTCTTAGAAATGTTTGTGAATTGGCAAATTATAATAATGTCCATCAGATTTGATTAGATAAGTATGAAGTGTTCTGAAAGAACCCTGGAGCAATTTAATATGCACTGTTTGTAGTACATTTTATCATTGGAATTGAAGTACAAGCAGCACGCATTGGTGTACGTAAATAACATACTGGGCAAAAGTTGAGTGGTGCCTCGTTGCATGAGAACTGTAGTCAACTGCAGTTTCTTATAGTCAAGTTTTCTAGAAGTTATGCCTTCTCAGTGGATGGCCCCTCTCCATGGAATGGGCTCCCACCTTCTTTGCGCTTATTTCCACCTGATTTCGACCACCTCCTTAAGTGTTCTCGGTTTAACTGTGGATGGCACCTCTGAGTAGGCTTCTTAAGGAGGTGCTATATAAATTATCAAAATGAATGAAGAATGAATGAACCAAAATATCTATAAAAAAAACATAAATCAGAAACAGAAGACTTTGTTAATTGTCCTTTTCTCCAGAACTAGGCATTAACGTCCTTTTTTGTCCAATTGTTGATATTCAGTCATTGCATTTTGGTCAACAGAAAACTTGTATGTTGCGGAAATGGAGCGGCCAGGTCCAGTCACTGTCGAACAGAACATAAATTTAAGTTGTACATACAGAAGATTGTATTTAAAAATTAAAAGTCTATGTATACAAGTTCAGCAGAATTTTGAATTTATAAATCTTAAGTTGTGCCTCGTTAGGTCTGTGGGATAGACCTGTTCCCTATTGTTTGTACACTAAGCTAAAAGATATTTATACACAAATATCCATTGTTTTGGCTGTTCTTGAAAGGTGTGACAAAATGACTGGTGCTAAGTACACAGTCTACTGCAACTCGTAGAAATATCAAGAATTGTCATGTACGATTTGGTAGTTGTTTCCTGAAGTAACTGGAGAATATTAGTTTAAAAACAGAACTAATGTGCAGTGAAGGAGTTGGAAAAGCTGTGGATGCATTCTACATAGGCCTATGTTTAAATGAATGCATCTGAGGTTTAGTATAGCACCTTTTTATCAACATCACAAGGTTCATAGAATACGCTAAGGAGTGGCTCCATTTGCATCTAGGATGGTCAGACTGAGCAACATATACGGCCCTGTGATGGGGTGCTTGCGTTGTTCAGTCCAACTTTCTGGAATAGGTTGCCTAGTAACATAGAACAAGAGCTTCTTGGTCTTTCTTTACCTCTAATCCGTAAGCGCTTAGAAACCATTTTGTTTGATCCTGGTTTTCCATCGTTAGGTCGAGAGCGCCTCTGATGAGTTACTCTTGAAGAGGTGCTATATAATTCTGTGATTACATTACATTATCCAGCGAACATGGATTCGTAAGCATTGAATAGAAACGTCTTGTCATGACCAAGGGCAAGTTGTTATATACAAAATCCTGTAGCCTATGAAAAATCCTGTAGCCTAGGTACTACTGCATGTACCGACGAAAGGAATGTGGTAGCCAGAATGAACTTGGAATGAAATGGCAAGCCCATTGTTGTGACATTGCATGTTACCCTAACAAAGACAAACTTCCTGTGTCCAAGACCTTTGCATTTGTCTGTTACAAGCATAAAGTTTATGAAATGATGTTCATCTCCTCCGAGACCATGCTGCTCGATGTTAGTGACCTACTTTAACATACGGTAATGGGTTTTGGCCCCATACATAACTGTGCATAGCCTGTTTTACATCAGCCTTTCAGATTAATGAGACACATGGGTTGACATTGCCAATCAGAATGCTGTATCTGTAAACCACTGGCTGGGGTTTGGCCGTCCCCTTGGTCTTGTGATTAGAGTAATTAGAGTATCTGAGACGCTTTCCTTCTTGTTTTAAGGACATTTTTCTAATAACATTTTTCTAATAACATTTTCCAATTGCATTTTCTTTTATTGTATTTCCTTTGTTTCATGCGCCTCTTTTGTGCATAACATGTCTGTTAGCCGCAGTGCGTTTGCAGGCGGGTCATTAAAGAACAGTGGCGGTGCCAGACACTTTTTGTAACCAGGGCATAGCCAGGGCAGTCATACAAGTAACCAGGGCAGAGGGCGACTTATGGTAGCGCGAGCTTAAATGGTGACCACATAAGATCGTGCTACCACGCTTGCCATAAATCGCCCCAAGCACTATTAAGCTTATATAGGAGGTCAGATGGGCGAAGCTCCCCGGAGGCTGAACGTTTTTTTATATTTGTAAAGCAAATATTAACATTTCGGCGAATTAAGTGAATTTATATCTCAGGATATAACAAATTTGAGCGAACAAATTCTGGACAGGGCAAACATTCTGGCAGGGCATCGACCAGGGCAAAGGCTTTCTTACCAGGGCATTTGCCTTGGCGCGCCCTGGTGTAGTGCCGCCCCTGTTAAAGAATATACTTACTTACTTACTTACTTACTTTGAGTCAGGAAGTTTGAATCTGAAGCTGATTGAAGAGCAAAACACAACATAAATGCACAAATCAGAGCATCATATAAAGAATAGAAACCTTGAATAGAAAGAGTTTTGAATTCCAGATTGGAGTGAAGTGTACAGTGTAAAATAAAACTGTTATTCCAGACTGGAGTGTGATAATATAAGAATGTAAACAAAGCTATATTTGAAAGAATCGATTGTGCAAGTGAAACAATTGTGCATTAATAAAGCTCATCTTGTTCTTCAGCTTTCTTTTATATATATAGCAAAACCAAAATGTAAGGTGTGACTGCTATATACATGAAATGCATCAAGTCATGACATGGGTAGAAAGACCTTCTGATTCAAAGGTCGTGTCCTGGAAAAAAGTTCAAGGGTCATGTCTTCACTGGAAAAAGGGTCTGGCTGCTCACGATTATTTATTAATGAATATGCTAAATAATCCATTGACTTAAAGCAACTTCCAACAATAGAATCTTGTTACACGAGACGTACCTTTGAGTGTCACCATGTACTCGTTGCCTGGAGTAATTTTGCTGAGAGCGGCTGGTTTTACAATGAAATGTTCTTGGTGGTAGATGACCTCACGTTTCCAGTTGAGTTCTGCCTTGGCCATCGTGACGTTTCCGGTCACTTTCCAGCTTGGGGATAAGGTGTCGTCCTCTGAGAGTTGACAGTGCAGACACTGGAAGGTCAGGATGAGTGGACAGTCCAGTCGGAGTTGGTGGTTGCAGTTAGCTTTGCAGATGATGGAAAGAACTGGAGGGGGCGGTAAGGAGTCATGGAAGTGCTGGGAAACTATGGAAACTTTGACTGCTTCTGACTTTACAAGCACTCCTAGGCGACTGATGACGACTAAGTCGAAGAAATAGTCGACCTGACTGCGACTGAACGTAAAGTCGAGAGCAGTTAACTTGACCACAGGACCTGTCATGTGATGTCGTGTTTCTCTAAAGCAACCTAAAGTTTGATAATTCAACCAGTGAAGAATCACACCTATATATATCTTTATTTTAAAACAATATATCTCTAAGGTAACTGCCATCCATGGGATCGCATTCTGTGAGGATTACAAAAGATGTTTAATTAATTATCAACAGTTACATTCACAACTCAACAAAATCATGACATCTAGGAAAGCATCCAACTAAATGCAACAAGCATTTCAGACACTGATTTCTTATCTCATTCTTTTGGTAGTGGTATTAGCTTCAGTTTAACGACACTGTGTGATAACAAAGATCATTAGTGTTGCCCTACTCCTTTATCCAGGCTTGGGACTGGCACTGCCAGAGTATGAGCATTGGCAGAGTTTTATTCTTTTGGTATTTCACTGAGAAAGTTTTAAACTGAGATCTGAAGTCAAATGCTTTCAGTGAAGGCACTGTTACTGATATAAGACTACACCAAATTGCCAAATACCATAGATACCTAGTTTCAAACTACCTGTAACTGGTTCTTTGCAGATGCAGGTAGCACTGTTGGTTGAGCACCTCTTCTTGGCGTCATCCCAAAACGATTTTGTGGGGCACGGCCTCGAGTCATAGAGTGTCTCGTTGTAACACGTGGCATAGAAATTACACCCAAGACATGATTGGTGGTTTCCAGGTGGTAAATTCGTACAGGAACGCACACATCTTGAACTACCCTGGCACAGACGCTCTCCTTAAAACATGTAGACACAATACCAGTATCACAATACCATCATAGACATTGTCGGCCAGGTATAAAGCTTTGGTCACTTGTATATTTTTGCCTGTATCTATTCTCAGCTTCTTGTATTAATATAGGTCACCCACACTGACCAGTCATAATTATATATAATTATATATACATATTATTTGCCACGAAGGTAGCAAATACAGAAACAATTATGCACAGACAGATGCAAAACTGGCAAAAAACACGATAGTTTCTATCAAGTAACATAGCTATATCACCGTGTGGCAAGGTGGCCCATTGGCCCCACCTGTAACGCGGAGAGTGTGAGTTCTAGGCCTTGCCCGAGGCAATTGCTGTGTAGGAACTTTGAGCAAATCCTTCACTCACAATTGCTCTGCACCATTTATGTTCTCTCACATGGTCATGTACTTTGGAACGAGGGCAATATCAAAATACAGTTGCATTGTATTATTGTATTGTATCAAAACCATAATCCTGATCATACAACTACAGTATCTACCTCTCTCAGCAACAGTTCTCAGAATTGTCATCCTCTGGTGTTAAAAGGTTGTTTCCAAAGAACTACAAACACAATGGGTTTCTGATCCTCTGCCACTGAAACCTCTCCTGAAACTTTATGGTTGCCAGTTATGATTATGAAAAATGTATTATAATTAAATCCTTTGTCTTACCAGTTTGGGGTAGCTGGCTGTGTCCTCCCTGTGAGCAATGCCACTCATAGATCAGATAATTATTGCTATGATCCTCGTTTGGATCATTTGATCCACTGCCATCCAACTCTACCCAGGACATCAAACCTGACAATGGCAAAAATATTAACATAACATAAAAGCCTAGCTTCCAAGAAAACTTAACTATGGAAATGTTGTTATTCCTTAGAAAAAAAATTCAAAAGAAAATACAAAGATCAAATTTCAATACACTGTTAATGCTGCTAATGTTTGGATCTAACATGCACCATGGGAAGTGGATGTTCCTTTGAATGGATAACAAATATTCCCAATAAAATTCAATGCAAACATTGTTATTGAAAAACATTTTAACGCACGTATATAGTGAATCCTGAGCGCTCCTGAGTAGACAGCCTTGAAGGGGCTCTATATAAATGTTCCTAAATAAGAATCCAAGGCACGATCAGTCAGTTGCCAGATGAAATGCAATAATATATCTAGTTGTTTGAAAGCCAATGAGTGGGTTTGGAGGCATTAAGCACATTTTTGAAAGCATAGAATTAGCTGCATTCATGTTTTCTTTACAGTGAAAATAATATATTATTCTGTCAGTTGGAACATTTTCAACTGATTTCAACATCCACAGTTTCATTTGTGTGACAGTTGGCATGACCCATGTCAAGAGTTTTTGACTTTATTGTTTTCCTTTGAAGTGATTGATCCAATTGTGCATTAATTAAAATGACACAATAAAATCTTTGTATTGCATAGATTAGATGCTGTTTCATATCAACCTTGTATTTACTGTTTCAGTTTTAACAGAAAAAAGATAAAAGATGCAAACCTGGACAGAACACATTGGGAACGAAATTATAAATAATAATAAATAATAATTAGTATAATCACCTTTATAGCAATTCTGAAACATTGTTGTTTAGGGGTCAATCAGCTGAGCAGTCAATTTACATGGGTGCAAGCATCCTCAGGATGATTACTGCAAAGGGACAAGTCCCTAACATATTCTAGTAGTTGCTTGGCATAATCAATTGATATTTGTACTGGTAAATTAAATGTAAAAATGATGTAAATGTTAACTAACCATCGTAATGTTTTTTCATGTTGATGACAGATTGAAGGGGAAGAGCAATAATGGTAATCCAAGTGTAGTTGCTTCCAACAGCTTTCAAAAGACCTCGATTTTCTGCCTGACTGAGCTATTATTGAAAACACACCAATGACCGAATTAAGGAAAGTTTATGTAGTCGGTCATTCAACACTGAACTTAAACTGTTACAGAATAGATTTGCAATGAACAAGCAAATTATTTTGGCATTAAAATCCATGGAGGTCCTTGCAATAAATTTATGTTAGACATCCAGAACTGACAAAATGGCATCATAATTATTACTGATATGCTTATATTTAAGTAGGCTACACAGTAACCTACTTCCTACTCAAAATCAAGGATAGCAAGGATATATAAAGTAAATGATAAAAGGTATGATCTCCAAGGATTTGACGTTGGGAAAGAGTTCATGTGGAGTACAATGGAGGATAGTTTAAGGTAAAATGGACTTCCTCAGCCATGTGATAACATCATAGGCTAGCACAGAGAATGCCTCTCATTAGCTTTGCTCTTGAGCAATGCTATATAAAATGTTATCGTTACAATTACAACAGTGTTTCCAAGAAGCCATCAACTCCTGTGTCATTGCAACTGTTTCAAAAATCAAGAGCTGTTGTAAAACATCTGTTAAAGCATTAAATATTCCAGTTTAGAATTTTATAAACTCATCGTAATCTCCAAACTTCTAAAGTGCCACTTGAAAGCCAAGCGCAGGGCACCAGCTTATTCATGAGCACTGCAGTAATAGTCTTCCGCTCAGTTTGTACTCGGTATGCAAACCCACTGAATCAAGCGGCCTTCAATGTCACACAATGTCATTCTGAATCAAGTGCTTACAAAATGATGCAATAGATTAAAGATAGGATATAAAAGTAGACCTGAATCTGAAAGATGTAAGTTCCAAAGTTTAACGAAAACGGTGGAATTGAAAGACTTGTTTTTGTCGAATCCACATCAGGCGGAATGAAGATAACTTCGGTGTCCTGTGTTCCTGTTGTCGTTGACTTCAGTCGATGTGCAGTCCAACTGATATTCAGGTCACCATCATTGTAATCATGAATGCTGGCAGACAACTGTATCTGATCTTGTCTGGTAAATTTGATAGCACTGGAAATGTCCGCTCCTCCACCTGCTATGATTATGTACAAGCTTGTTTTGGGGTGAATAGTTATCCACAGACTCTCGACGACTGCAAACGAGACATTGAAATCTAAATCGTCTTTAGCGACATTTACAGTCACTCGAAAGGTACCTGCATTTGTGAAGACGTGATTGGCAAGTCCATAGTGGTACTGCTCTTTTTGGTATAATAACACCCAAGACGGTAAACTGAGTTCCCATTCCTGAAATGTTATTGTATCCGTCTGTGAACTTCTGTCTCCGTAACTCACAGAAACATGCATGCCATGAATGGCATTTTTAACAAGCACCACAAACTGAACTCCCTCACCGACTAAAAACTTTGTGTTTCCTTCATTAACAGCAAAAATCTTTACTTTTCCAACTGCCTCGTCGAAGGCAATCACATTCACACACCTACTTCTCTTCGCTTGTACTGTCTTGGACCCGTTTTGCTGATGCTCAGCAATGTTCACAGCCACGGCATATAGTCCCGGATACAGAAACTTGTGCTGGTAGCTCTGTTTCCTATAGCTGTGAGCCTGACTAATCTCTCGTTCTGTATATGCAACAAGTGATGCCTCACTGTCTGGTTCAAAGGCGAGTTGAGTCATGTAATCAGATAAATCTTTCCTTGTATATACGTCAAATGTTATTAGTTCATTGACGGGTAATGACTGGTAAGACTGACTTTCTACTGACATGTCAATAGTGTCTGGTGAAAGAGACACTATATTCACTAGAATTTTTGACTCAGCTGCCTCTGTTGTACATTCAGAGTTTGCGCTGTGTACCTGAACAGTCACCTCGTAACTTCCTTCAGAAGCATAGCTGTGGTTCACAACGGTTTTGAACTTCCCAGAAAATTCATGTTCAGCAGTCCACTTCATAAAACGTGTTTGACGTGCAGAAAGAGACAAATTTAGGAGATGCTGGTCACCAAAATTTAACTTCAAAATAGCAGCGTTGTTCACATTTTCTAATACAACAAGAAACGAGACATTTTCATGTGCTAAAGCTCTTGATGGCTCTAAAGGGAAAATAATAGGATTTCCGATGAACTCCTTGAAAGAAAATACCGTAGCATACACGTATTTTGTGATATTCTCCAAACTGGCAGTTTTGCAAGAAAATAGAGTAAAACGCAGCCAAAAACTCCCATGATCACAAAATGTACGTTTGGCAGTGGCCTGAAAGTAGGAACTGAATTTTTTGGCAGACGGTGGAAGTCTGGACTTTGTGTCCAATTTCAGATCCACATTTAAAGTCGCTGTACCATCGTTGAGCATCAGACGAACATTTTTTAGAAAATGTTTAGTCAATACCAAGAATGAGACTGTGTCACCTTCTACAATGGGATCATCAGTCTTTGTAATAATTACTACACGTCCCAAGCGCTTGATGGACTCCTTAGGTTTACAGTCGTCAAGTGCAGACAACGTAAAGTTCTTGGTTTTATTAACCTGAACAACACGATCCTTGCTCATTATGCTAAACTCGACCTGATACATCTTAGGACGAATGTACATGTGACTAACGTTGAGTATATCAGGAACATCTTTCTTAGGACGAACGTACACGTGACTAAAGTTGAGTATATCAGGAGTATCTTTGGCTGTAGTTAAGTTTAACTCAAAGGCTTCAGACTTATCTCCATATTTAACTGATATGATCATGTCTTTCAGCACCTGCTTAGACTTCATTTGGACCAGAATGGGTGTCTCGGAATAGTTTGTTTGGCTGATTTGGACTGTCAAGTTGTCTAGAAGTTTATGAAGAGTGTCCTCAAGGGGTCGAATTCTAATATTCACAGTAGCGGTTACGGCTTCAGAATCACGCTGTAGGCTGTCCGTGATGTTCGCAGTTACTACTTGTAAGCCTGGTGACGAAAATCCATGTGTAAAAATCGCCCAGTTTTTTATTTGTATCCTGGTTGTTTTCTGAATTTTCTGAAACCACAAAGGAAGTGGGGCATCCCTCCTCAGGGAGATATTATCATTTTTATTCCCATCTCCAAAGTCAATCAGGACCCTGGTTCGCCTGTTTACATTGTCTGCAGACAAGACAAAGGTGATATCTTCATAGAGATCCGTTATGTTGACGCTAGAAAACAAATGTACATCATCCACAGGTTGCATCACTGTCGTAGTGGTTCTTTTCTCGAAAACTTCATCAGGCTGATCCTGCAGAGAAATTCTTATAACAGGTTGTTTAGTCCCTGGTGACGTGTACGAGTGCTGAAACAGAAACGTATACTGAGACGCGTTCTGCACCAGCTGAACCCCGTCAGGAATAGCAGACAAATCGTCCATCGTGAAATCAATGGTAGATGTATTGTCACCAAAATCAACATGGATCTTTGTGTTGTTGATAATTTTGGGTAGAATGAATGCATATTCCACCAATTCTTTTTCCACAACCGGTTGTTCCGAAAGTGTCAGAAACAAGGCTCTAGCGAAGGTCTCATTCAACGAACGAATTGTGACCAATGTCCTGGCAACTAATCGAGCATTAGCGGTCATAGACGATTTACCGTGTAATACTTTCTTTGCAATTACCTCTTTTTTACCCGCAGAACTATAAAAGTAAGGAAGTATTATGACGCTCTGGAACTGCTGGTACATAGAAGGTACCCAAGAAGGCAAGGCCAGTTCGCTGTCAAAGCGCAAGTTATATCTTGTTTCACTGTTATCAAGAATTACATCAGCTGTAGTTTTTCTGCTGAAATTTTGCATCAGGAGCACAAACACTACTTCTTCATACATATCTAAGTTTGGTTTGCTGCTGAGTATAACCAGATCAGGAACTTCAACGATCAAGTTCACAGATGCCATAACTACTTCCGTGTTGTTAGGATCTTTTCGCGAATCCGTGATCTTGAGAACAGCCGTTATTTCTCCAGAAACATCATATCGATGATTAAACGTTGCCTTGTGGTAGTTGTCAGTTTCATTTCCTACCCAAAATGGAGACAGCTCTGTGTGATTCAACGTTAAACTGTCAAGAGTTGATCCATCACCAAACTCCACATTTATTTTAATTCCATTAAACGTATTCTGTACACCAACAACAAAAGCAACTGGATCCTCGCTGAAAGCAGTCGTTCCATTTGTACTGAAGACAACGTCACCGATTATTTCTTCGAGTGATCGACGGCGGCATTCAGCAAGAGGTCGCGTAGAATTGGCTGGAAAGAAAAATTTTCATATGCATGTAAAATATTGATACTCAAAATAAAGTCTTCCAAAATCAACACAGGCACCGTAAATAAATCTTCCACAGAAAGACTGAAAGAGTATAAAGATTACAGTATTGTAAACCTGGGCATGCTAAAGTCCTTCTCATTCCTAAGAAAACAATCTTGTAAGCATAGGAAAATTTACTCAATTGGTTGTCAGTTAGTTTACATAAAAAATCAAGATGGTTTTCAAAGGTACAGCCTATGGACAGACACAAGAGCAGAGAAGCCTCAGTTGCACCAAATGATCCTTTTCCCACAATTCAATTCTGACTGGACAACCACAATTGTTGGCCCCACTTTGGGTCCATAACTGGCCATTAGTTTACCCCAGTTGCACAGTACAGGTTCACAGTGTGCCCAACAAATAGCAGTCTTGGGTTGTGGCATTATAGCTGTTTTATAAATGAATCACACTCGTTGGGCACACAGAGGATTCGTAGGTGCAAACTGATGCAAGCTCTGAGCCAAAAGAATGTGGTTCTGAGGCCAAGTATGTAATCGATATATAAATATTAACAGATTGTATTGTCCAGCCAATGGATGGCAATTGCCTTAGCAAGGAGCATTTCCTTCAAATCCAAGATGTAAATACATGTATTGCACTATGAGAATTCAAAATCCTAATGCAGGTGCCAAAGGAACCAAAATGCTCAGCTTAAACTTCCTACCAGCATACTCATATAGGGTCCGCACGCACGGGTTCCATAAAAATGTTTATGGTCATGCTGGTATGAAAGATGACCTCTGATTTTATTAAATAGCCAGCAAATAGCATATTCTTACCGAATGAGAGAAAGCATCTGGTGTTGTATGATACTTCCGCTGAGAACTCGCTGACAAATGCTTGCCAACAACATCCGCAGGAAAGACACAGCTGTTCATCGATGTGATCATCACCACACTGCTCCAGCTGAGCCACTTCGTCCTTTGTCACCAAACAACGGTTCTCAACTGCAACACAAGATCAAACAAAGCAACACCTAAAACAATGCAAGGTGAGGAACACGTTAAAGGTACAAAATTCACTAAGAAGCTGCAAACAAACAGCAAGCAAACAATAACCAAAACTATGCAACACACCAAACTTGTTTAAAGAATTTGATACATTCTTAAATAACTTCACAAACTAACTCCAGGAAATGTTGCTATAATAACTAAGCTCTAGATTAATTATCTCAAGTGCTTAAACAGAAAAATAACTTCACAAACTAACTTCAGTAAATGTGACTATAATAATTAATTAGGCTCTAGATGAATTATCTTGCTTATAGAAATATGATTAGAAATAAGATATTTTTATACTTCATTTATTGCATTGTATGGTTGTTGATTCATCCATACCATACAAGGCAGAAGTAACTGAAAGCACTTTCAAAACTTTTCCTTTGTTTCCCAAACCAATGGACAAAAGGTTAACTATACACAGTTGTTGGTTTAATGCTTACTTACCATTGCTTCTGTAGAAAGTGAATTTAGCCACAGGATGACGTTGCGACATGACAACAGAAGTTATGTGATCACATTTGTCCGTCTGCCATCCAGAAAAACTCATCAGAGGATCGTCACTCTTAACATCGTGACTCACTGACAGGCTGCCATCAGGTGGGAATGTCACATAGAATGTTTTATAATAGAAACAAGAGATGGTTGCATTCAGTGATGTTGCAACTGTCTTGCAGTTAGTAGAGTTGTTTGGAAAATTCTGGCATAGCCTGTAACGAAACAAAACAGCCTTTGTGGCAATAAATTTCCAACAACTATCTAACAAAAACCACATATCTCTAATCAGCTGTCTTTTGTACAGTCAAAAAGAAACATATGCATGTAATGTAAATATAAATCTTACAAATTTCTCAGTGCCACACAAAAGCCACGTTAGGGAGACCAGCTTATTCACCAGCGCATGATATAACTTTCGGCACAGAAACTCCAGAGTTCTATCAAAACTACCTTTCCTGGCATGAAACTACCAATATGTATACCTAACTTATTACTGTAAACTTTCTTTCAAGCACTAGATACTAGACAAATGCTGGTCTCCTATAGCCATAGAGGACAGAAACGATTTGTGAGATTGTGCAACGATAAGCAGTACAAGTTTCCAATATTCAACGACATCTTAATACTGCCAGGGCTGTTGAGGTCACCCTCCACCTTTATCCAGGTTTTGGACTGGCACTACCTCTTTTAAACACTGGATTCCAATGTACACTGGTTTTGTTTCGGAACTAGTACGATGAAGATCAAGATCTTTAAAAGTGTGTATGCTATGCATATATTACAAGAACACGGCAGACGACACTGAGAAATGCACGCAGCCACGTTTCAGCAATGCACTGAGTAAAACGAAACACAATATGGTATTTACCAGGTTACCAGAGGGCAAAAACGACCTGTGCAAATAAATGCCAGTCGTTTAACTGCCGGTCTCCAATTGCCATTGGGGGAAGGGGTACAAACGATTTGTACAGACAAATTCCTGGAGTTGTTTCTGCCAAGCATAACTCTGTGGCAAATGAAGCATAACAATTTGCTCATACGTAAACGATTTGTACACTGTGAATGAATTAATCGATCTCCACAAAACTGACCATGCAAACAAGCCTTACTGTATTTTGCTACTAATGTCGTTTCCAGCCGAAAAGAAAACTTCCACAAGATTTCCAGATTCCCTGTTGCAAGGCCTGAGAGTCAGCGTAGCAGATTCACAACCCATCACATCAACTATAAAGTCACGGGAAGCCAAATAAACAGAATCCTCCAAAGGACTGTCTCTGGTAGGATAACGAATAACTCCTAAAACATAAAAATTCCTGAAAAATGAATCACTTCTAAAGCATGCCATACTCAAAACAATCCAGCAGAGCCTATTAAATCGTGTCTTGGATTCAGGTCCACATCTCAGATTCAGACATCCTGACTGCATTCATGATATGTGCTTTAACACTCTAACGAAGAGCGTGCACTAAAATGTATGGAGCGCTAATCCCTCTCGTCATTATAGGGCTAAATGAAGCAAAATAATTAAAGTAGACTGATGGGGAGACAAATTTACACCTAAGCCACTGATGCACAGATAAAAGTACACCTTAGCAACAGATGCATGGCCAAATGTACACCTAGCAACTAGTAATGGACTCATGTACACCTAGCAACTAAGCCATGGACAAACTTACACATTAGCAACTCTAAAATCATTTTCCAAGGAGCTCCATCAAGAGGTAACTAGAAGGTGCTATATATATGTTCAGTAGCATTACATATATGATACATTACTCAAACAACTGGCAAAACGCACAAAAAGACATTGATATAGTCTACATGGTCACAGATCTCTGATTTAAAACATGAATGGTGTTCACATTTAGCCAAGTTGGCTCTTTCTAGCTAAGATTCGCACTGAATTATTTGTCAAAGCACAAAAATGCAAGTTACCTTTTGTCAGATTTGAACGGAAATCTTGAGCAACATTAAATCTGCACAGAGAGCATTTTGGATGACAAGACTTGCCAGCAGGGCAATGCAAGGTTGGAGCAGATAACAAGATCCACGTACGGTTACCCAGTCTGGCATACGAGTTGTTTTCTAAAGTGTCTTGAGGAATTTCCTTTGCCCTGGGCCAACTTCTGTCATCAAAAGAATCCTGTGTCCAATCTTCCGGTTCTTCGACTCCATCCAGGAGAGGAAGACATTTCCAGTTGGTATCTGTTGGGTGCGATCCATTTACACTGGTGACCATTCCAAGACTGTCAGATATAGATGAAGAAGACACAGGGTCACAGCACTTTATACCAATTATGTGAACTGTGTCGGAAATCTCGCTGGTGAAATCTTCAGATGTTTTTAGTTCGCCAATTTCTCTTCCATCAGCATAATATGAGCCACTGCCGAGACATTTCCCTTCCAGTTTCATCGTCTTAACGCTGGTCACTGAATTAACATAATAAAATATTTCACACTGCAACACAAAGCTGCCTCAAAATCAGCTAAGTTCAGCTGAGTCAATCATCAAAGTTTGTCAACATCACATAAACTGCATCATAAATGCAAGGTTACATTCAATGGCACTTAGAAAAACCAAACATTTAAGAGCCAGCTTACTTCCTCAGTTTCAGTGCTAACAATGAGGCCTCCAAAGAGGTGAAGCCAAGAGAACCACCGAGATTAGAGAGCTCATAATTTAAATAGTTAAAGGTTTGGGAATAGTAACATAGCCTATGGCGATGAATCCGATGAAGATGTTGATGACGATGACGATGACGGTAATGAAAATAAGGGTGGCGAGAAGGGGCCATGCATGGCCTGTTCACCTCCACGATGACAATCAGCCCGTAATTGTTTGTTGTTTGACGCCGAATAATTTAATAAATGCTCAGCAATTTTGTTTAACTCAACCGCTAATGAGATCATTATTATTATTAAGGATCTTTTCTATAGCGCCCCTTCAAGGTGATCTACTCAGGAGCGCTCCTAGTCCAACCACGGCTAGAGAGTAATTTTTCAAGTTTGTAAGAAACAAGGTAGTGTGAGTCGTAGGGACCAGGCGGAGTGCAACACGAAGTCCATTCCAGGTTGCGGTGTAAATGGGTAAATGAGATGGGGGTAAACGTACGTTTTAGCGTAATTAATTATTGGACGAAATGTCCACGTTCGCTTTAGCGTAATTTATTATTGGAAGCTGTATTAGCGATGAAAATACAAATCTAACTGGAAGCTGGATTAGCGATGAAAATATAAGTCAAACTGGAAGCTGGATTAGCGATGAAAATGGAGATCAAACGAGAAGCTGGATGTGCAAAGAAGGTAATCCTCCACGTTACGTGCGTTCATTATATGTACACTCTTATAGTGGATACTTGCCAGCAATTGTGATGACTGATGAAAATATAACTCAGAATAGAAGTTGGATGATTGATGAAAATAGTATTGAAACTAGAAGCTGGATAAATGATGAAAATATTACATAATAAACGGAAACTAGGAGTTGGAATTGCGATGAAACTGTATCGTTTAACGCCGATAATTATCATTGCCGTGGATGAGCGATGAAAACATTTCATAGTAAAACTTGAAATAGAAGCTGGATTTGCGATGAAAATGAGCTAAAAGTGGAAGCTGGATGGATGAACGATTAAAATGTGTAATATTAAACTGAACTAGAAGCTGGAACGTGGATTAAATAATTATTTACGCTATTCATTTTTCCGAAATCCTGCCAATAATTAATTACGCTAAAGCGTACGTTTACCTGAGATGGGTGTAAATAGCTGTTACGCGCACTATTTAGAAATATTCTCCTATCCTAAATAAAAAATTAATGCATATGATCCGAAGATTTCTTGATTTGCGACCAAGTCAGCTCTGAGGAAGTTTTCGTTAAATTGCATTGAATTTAAGCTCATGTTTGCTTACCACCGAACAACACGCTCAAACAAACAACAATGTATAAAATCCGCATGTTCGTCACTTGATACCGCATCGTGTAATCTTAATTCAGTACCAGGCTAACTAATCTCAGCTGCTGCTGCTGCTGCTGCGGGTTATCCAAATACCTTAGCAACCTTGAACTTCTCACTTCCTGTGACGTAACTGTATGCAAATTTAACGAAATGCTTTCAGCTTATTCGGCGTAGCTGTCCATAGCGTCACAGCTTTTACTTCGCGCTGTTTTTCAACGAACCAATCACAGGCCACCAATCGCAGCAGCAACTTCATCGTAAACATTATGAATATTCATAATCGCGAGTTGGACCGTAACTAATGAGCTTCACGCGGAATCAATCAATCAATCAATCAATCAATCAATCAATCAATCAATCAATCAATCAATCAATCAATCAATCAATCAATCAATCAATCAATCAATCAATCAATCAATCAATCAATCAATCAATCAATCAATCAATATTCGTTTATTGCAAAAATTCATGTCGACACAAACTTGACAGGATTAAAAAAGAGAGATATTAATTACAAATGAAAATAAATCAGATAACAGTCAATTAGAGAGTTTAAACAGATGGGGTTTAAAATAAGGTATAGGCCTAGGGCCTACATATAAAAGAAAACGGTATATTGCTAAATAGTTAATTGTTAATAAGTGTAATAAAATAATAATTTAATAATTATTTAATTTAGTAATAAGTGCATGGGCGGCGATCTTGGGGGGACATGTCCCCCACCTTTAAGAGTGGGGGACACGCCATACATTTGTCCCCCCAGATTTTGAAGAAACACCAAAAAAGGCGAAGAAATGTATATGCGCGCGAGGGTTTTGACTGTGTTTTTGAAGAGATGAGGTAAAAAGAAATTTCTTAGCAGAAGTGTCCCCCGGAAATTTTCAGAAAGTAAGAAGAAATTCTTTAAAAAAGGGCATAAAATTTTTGTTTAGAATTTGGGAAGAAGTGGGGAAAAATTAAAGTGGTGAAATAGTCAAAGAAGTGGGAGAAAAGAAGGTAAAGAAGGGAATAGTATGACACTGGAGGGAGACCGTAAGAAAAAGTTGTAAAAGAGGTGAAGAACTAAAAAAAGGTCATCAACTTTTTTCGGAGATGAAATCGATATTTTTCGGTGATGAATTTGTATAAAAAATTTGGGGGACAAGATTTTCCAAAAACGGTCGTCGACGAGATCGTGGCCGACTTTGTCCCCTCACCTCTCAGACAAGATCTCCGCCACTGAAAAAGTGAATTAAAAAACCTATGGGCACCCAATTATGGGTACGGGATGGTGTAGTCACTGCAGTCGGAGGTTCAAATTTTGTTCGAGATTTCTATTCTACCTGCGCTCCCTAACAAACTCAGATATAATGAGTACACTGACCGTACACTGTCTGTGGGAAGATGATCGAGACGGTGAGGCCGCGAGGGAGAGGACTGGCCACTCACCCTCATATTATGCCGAGGCTAAGAAAATGAAGTCGCTAACATTTAGGCTAGGCCTAATGCCCACGGCTATCTCTCAGACTAGCTCAAGGGACTGCTCTTCTCTTCTTCTTCTATATGACCACACGAATCGTGACATTTATAGTGCTTTGCAAACTTTCGAAATCACCAACGAGTTTACAGTGCTTCTTAGAGTTTGCCTCTAAAGGTGTTGCCTCATTAGTGCACATTGTAAACGGGGTTGCGAGTCAAGTAAACTGTTCTGATAAGTCTGTGACGGTTAACTTGGATTGTAGATGACTTTTTGGTTTTTAAAGACTGTATATCTCCAGCCTTAACACTTTCGTTAATCTATAGGCCTATAAGTTGATCCTTTGGATTGCTTATCTGGGGCATAATCTGGCATCAGAAAACCAAAAGAAAGTGGAAAAATAGTGAACTTCGTGAAGGTGAATGGCAATTTTTTTTATTGAAACTGCCTTAGCCTGGTGGTTACGCGTATCATTAATTCATTATGGTGATATGGGGTAGATAGGCTATGTGATCCAAAGTAGTCATCAGATAGGGGCCTAGCCTAATAAGCCAGCGGCAAGATTTGAAAGCGCATCTGAGCACTTCGTGTGACGTTGATTTTAAGCATTTATTTGAAAGCGTATGATAACTGGGCTATATGGCCTATATAGCATAATAGCATAACACTGTGTAGTTTTTTTACTGCCATACAAGGATGGGGTACTGACTTTTATATATGTAAGGGCCTAGTCTAAATCCCAAATTAGGCCCAAAGTGTAGACACTGTCAAGCTCGATCTTTGTGTCAAGGCAACACTCGGCCTCTGTCAAGCAGCGCGTCAAATCGGCAGCGCTGCATTGCGGTTGCAACGGGGGAAGGGAGTGGAAGGGGAGTGGAAGGAATTGTTCGCCATTAATTATGTGATACAGAAGTTAAAAGGGCCCAGCATGATATCTTAAGAAATGAACCCACTCTGCAAAGATTTAGACGGAGTGCCTCTGGCCCTTTGAAACCATTGCGATAGGAGCCAGCCATCTAAATATTACTGTTAGCAGCACAGCAAGCGTGATATATCCGCCTTCATGTGTTTGGCCATGGCATGTGTACGGGGGAGTCTGCAGAGGTACGTGCAACAATCACGCTCCAACGAATTCGTGTCCGTAAAACTCGCCTTTCTTGTAGGTATGCGTATATATACTTATTCGCATCGGCCAGCTGTAGTGAAGCGGTGATCAGCTGAGCGTAACGTGTCCATAGCGAGACGTCCGAGGTAGTCGCGGCGGCTACGCTAGCCACTATAAGTTCAGGGTCCTCCCTCCCCCGGCGTGGACGCTATCCGTGGGGCCAGCGTGTGTGTGTATCGTGCAGATATTTCGCCGATAGCCTTTCGCATGGTCCATGGACAATCCTTTTCGGTGAGTCTGTCAAGTTGCACTGAAGCGCCGTGTATACATACGGTATCTGTCTGTCGTCTGTCTCGTAACCATGAGTGTATGCAATCGCTGCTAATGGGCGCGCCATAACAGACAGACCTCTGGTGATTTTTCTTCTCAATCCGTGGTATGCGTTTAGTTTGTACAAGTCGGTGTTTGTACATAAGTCAAGTCGGCGGCTGTAGACTACCTACGCAGGCAAGATTCTAAGGCTATTGTTGAGAGGAAGAGTGTGTGCAGCGGAGCGTATCAAAATGGCATCACGATCTTAGAGTTAGATCACGAACGGCGGCGGGCAGTGTGTGGGATGCATGAACTTTGAAAGGGGGCTTTTCGACCCTTCGCTTGGACATGTCTCCTGCTTACAGCTGAACCTCAGTAGCTCCTTCTAGCACTTTTAGGCTTATTAAAAAATCCTAATTAAGTACAGTGCTGATTGGCGACGTCGAGCTCCACGTGGACTGAACTATAATGAAAACGGTAAATTAATTAAATTTCTCGTACAGGTTGTGACAGTCCTCGTGCCGCACTGGTTTTCGGAACAGCTTCTAGAATTTCTGGAGGGTCTTCCTCTACGAAATGGCTGCCTCGGAAGGAATGCTTCCATTTCAAATACGCGGCAGAAGCGCGGAGCTACTGTGTTTAGGAATTCTGCTTCTCTTAATCTCCATCTTCGCTCCAGTATCGTCACAACTTGGAGGTTGGTCTATCAAGTTTTGTTTCACTCGTCACAATGTCATTGAGCATTACACGGCACTGTTCATTAAACTACACTGCACTTTACATTAAACAACACTGCACTGTATGCTGCAACAAAACTTCCATTCTTGCGTGACTGAGTATAATTTTTTGCAGGTTAGCCATAATAGTTGGAATGTTGCGAGTTTTCATTTTGTTGTTTTTACCAAAATAAAATTCCTGTGAGGATTTTGCTGTAGCTCATTTTGTCATCCAACATGTAAACTGAAATCATGTGATTTTTATGTACCTGAATGTCATTATACGTACTGGCACAGGCGCAACTTTGTATTGTGTTGGTTGTGTTTGGTCACCACCACTTTTAAAAGTGGTGGTGACCGTCACAAAAACTTTTAAGCCTTGTGCTGAAATATTTTTTGCAGCACAACAGTGTAAGTTTGGTTTGAAGGAAGTCCAGTTGCATACTCGACTAAAGAAATGCTGATAGATGCCTTTATGTTCGCTTATACTTACTTATTGTTTTATGGGAAGGAGAAAGGGAAGAAGAGGGGCAGGTAGAGGGATAGGTCACTACCACCATGTAGGATCCAGGCAGTGCTCGAAATGGAAAATTTTACGAAACGGAACGCTAGTCAAAGATATGGGAGCATTCACGTTAATTTCATAGTATTTTCCACAATAATTCATTTGACGAACCAGAACGGAACGCTGACGAACCGGAACGGCGTTCCGGTGCGTTCCGGTCCATTTCGAGCACTGGATCCAGGTTAAGTCTTAGTGTTTTGGTAATTAATGTAATATCATATTATAATTACATATTTGATGCATATACTACATAACTGCATAGGTGTGCACATTTTACATGTTGCTGTAAACTGTTTTCAGTGCCTCCCTTATCTTGAACAATCTGGTCTCCTTCCTGCTAACCGTCACTCCACTGAGACCGCTCTTCACTCTCTCCTCTCTGAATTCTACTCTGCGGTTAACAGGACTGAGACTTGCCCTCCTGGCTCTTTTTGATGTTTCTGCAGCCTTTGATATGGTGGATCACAGTATTCTCCTCCAGTGTCTTGAGGCTCCATGTGGGTCACAGGGCCTCCCTCTATCTTGATTTTGATCGTATCTGTTGGAATGAACCCAAAAAATTAAATGGATCCACATTAAATTGGGTCTCCCGCAAATCTCTGTTCTAGGGCCTCTGCTTTTATTCTATATACGGCTGACATTCCCTCTCCTGGTGCTGTGCGCTGGCCATCTCTTTGCAGATGATGTGCAAGAATTTGAATATGGGTCTCCTTCATCCCAATTGCACTTAGTTGTCTGTTTTCAGTTTCTATCTTAAGTCTCTCCACTCCTGAATGTCATCAAATTCTCATTCTCTCTCTCTCTCTCTCTCTCTCTCTCTCTCTCTCTCTCTCTCTCTCTCTCTCTCTCTCTCTCTCTCTCTCTCTCTCTCTCTCTCTCTCTCTCTCTCTCTCTCTCTCTCTCTCTCTCTCTCTCTCTCTCTCTCTCTCTCTCTCTCTCTCTCTCTCTCCTCTGCCTCCAAACCCAGTTCATATGGTCTGGCTCCCCTCAGCAGTTGCTGAAGATTGATTTTGTGCTCCTCTTGGAAATCTTTCAGCATTTCTCTTTTTCATCAAGTGCTGTTACACTTGATCTCTCTCTCTCTGTCTGTCTCTCTGTCTGTCTCTGTCTGTCTCTGTCTGTCTGTCTCTCTCTGCTTGTCTCTGTCTCTGTCTCGGTCTCTGTCTCTGTCTCGGTCTCTGTCTCTGTCTGTCTGTCTGTCTCTCTCTCTGTCTGTCTCTCTGTCTCTGTCTCTGTCTGTCTGTCTGTCTGTTTGTCTGTCTCTCTCTCTCTCTTCAAAGATCTTATCTCTAATCTGACATGTGCTTACTTCCATTTAAGGTGTCTCAAAGCTGTTAGGCATTCTGTCTCATCCTCTGTTTTAACCACGTCCATGCTTTCATATGCTCCCGACTTGACAACTGTAATTCCCTTCTTATATTGGTCTTCCTAAGGTCTGCCGTCTCTTACCTCTGCAGTAAGTCCTAAATGCAGCTGCAAGATTAACTGCCTGTCTACCATGCTACTCTCACATTTCTCACTTCTTGTTTGGACAACTGCACTGGCTTCCTCTCCCTGTAGTATTGAGTTCAAAATTCTCATTCTGGTGTCCAAGTCACAGCAGGGCACAGCAGGGTCTCGCCCATAAATATCTAATTGATGTAATTCACCGGCCTCATTCAGTCTCCTTGCATCATCCACTTTGCTCCTCAAACAGACTCTTAGTTCCTCATACTAGGACAGCTATGGTGCAGTTCCGGTATTTTGCCTCAATTGGTCCCTCTCTGTGGAATGCAATGTCTCCTTCTCGTTCTCAAATTCTAGTAGGTAACTCCTCTTCCTCTATTGCTTTCCTCAAGACTTATTTGTTGTCTTGTGGCCTCTGAACGGTTCACCCTATAAGAGGTGCTTTACAAATACAATAGGAATGTGTAAAATGTGCACATCTATGCACTTATGTATTGTATACATAAAATATATTATTTTATTTGCAAGCTTTAGATGTTCTCAAAGTAGTTACTAGACAGAGTTTTCCTTTTAGCACAATGAATTGCCTTGTATATATATAGAACCGCTATGATGTAAGAGGTGAATATGAAATATGATGTTGTATCAACTGTTTGTATTAGAATAAAGAACTCCCTTCTTGCCATTGTCACACATACAGTTGACTGAGGAATAATGCTATGGATTTGTAGAACCTAGAGGGGTGCTGCTATTTCTGCATGGGAATATGCATTGTTGACCCTTTTAGTTGTTCGTTGCATGGTCCTTTTGTCCATGCATTTGCTAAAGTTCTCTGTCATTGTTGAACAGCTAGTAAAGAATGTAATTTTAGCATTTTATAGCTCCTTTTGTGACCCTCTCAGACAGTCTGCAACCCTCTGCTAAAGTTCTGTCATTGTTGATATATATATATATATATATATATATATATATACATATATATATATATACTCTTGCAGACTCTCCGAGAGGGTTGCAGACTGTCTGAGAGAAGATATATATATATATATATATATATATATATATATATATATATATCTTCATGTTCTGTAAGAAAGACCAGTTTGTTTAGAGTTGAATGACTATAACGTAGCTGGAAATGACTCTGCATTGCACAGAAGCTGTGTCAGCAAGACCAGCTTATTCACAGGTGTATGTAAATAAGTGGAGGCCAACATCTCTTGTCTGTATTGTTCTGAAGAAAAAATATTGGCAAGTGCATGCTACAGCACTAACCATTGCTTTTCGAACCTACTCTACACTATATGCTTTCAGATTTCTTTAAGTAAGTAAATAATCTTTTTAGCACGAGACAAACACTCGTACTTTACAACCAGTGCTTTTTTCTGCCGGAAGGGCGTTCCAGCACCTTTTTCAGCTGCTAAAAATAATGTAGTAATTTTAATAAATGAATAATTTAGTAATTTTAATTTAATGTGATGCGAAAAGTTTTCTTGGGGAGGGTCTCCCCGAGACCCCTCTCCAAACCCCACCCCGTTTCTCCTCTGGCTTTGCCCACAATTTAATCCATAATTGTTCAGTCCGGAACCTTTTTTCTAGAAAAAAAAAACTTTACAGCAATGCATACAATAGTGAAAAAAAGCACAATGTTAGTATGTATGTAGTCTGTATGTAGAAAAACCAACACCGTATTATACAGTTTTGACCGTTTAACTTTATATACAGTAATATCTATAACTCTGAATTAACATTAACAAGCTAGATAATGAAGCAATCAATAAAACTAGAATTATCACAATTGCTGTACTTCAAAAGTATGCCCCTATTCTGTAAGTCGAAGGCTGAAATCGGTTAAGACCGTGATGTGAACACTGGTTGCTCTTAAAGAACTTCAGTTCAATTTTTCCCAAATCTTCCCCTACGTTAGGCTCTCGCCATTCACAAGGCCAATGCCCCCAACCCTGCACAAAATGAATCAAATCTTCCAAATAAATCAGTTGACAGGAAACCCTCGCAGGATGGAAGAGCATAAGTCCACGAGGAGACTACAAAAGCGCGGGCAAATGTTAGTTTACTGGAAGGCATTCCTTGAGATTAGAGGACTTTTATTGGTTGGAGGCATTTGCTGGAAACCTTCAAAATGAATGTTACATGGTCAACGAATTTAAAGTCTTCTCAGAAAAGAATGCCCAGTAGTGAACAAGTTTCTCTTTAGGTAATACCACTGTCCATTTACCTCTTCATTTTTGTAACCTGTTCATAAGATTGCCCCTTTTACTAGGTTCAACATCATCATCATCATCGTCAGTTCCTGACGCCAGCCGTTTGTCAGCGATGGGTATGAAGAAATGATCTCCATTGTCCTCGGTCATTTGTCAAGTCCACTGCCCCTTAGTGTTAGTCCAAGTAATGCTAATATCCTCGTTTATATTATCTATCCAGCATAGTCTTGGTCTGCCTTTGTTTCTTTTTCCTTCGAATCTTGCATGCAATGCATTGTGTGCTGTGTGGGATTCGGTCAACTGGCATTCTCTCTACGTGTCCAAACCACTGAAGTCCTCATTGAACGATTTTGTCTAGCAGAGTTGTTTGGATACGTAATTATTGTCTAATGTCATCATTTCTTATTTTATGCAGTCTTGAAATCCCTGCCATCGTCACCAGTACAACTGGTTTCTAGACTGTTTTCAGTTGTTTACATATTTCACGTATTGCAATTCCTAAAGGACATGTTTTTCTGTTCATTGTTTACTTTGCATAGAATTCTTGCATGACTACTACTAAGTGGCTAGAGCAGGCCCTTAGCCAGCCACCCGTCCGCTGAAAATCATTTTGGACGGCCATAAATTGTGCATGGACGCGACGTCCTAAATGTGATATTATGTATAATCCGTTCCCCTTCATGTTTCTTTTCCCACACAAGATACACTTCTCTAGCAGCTATTTATGATCTAGGATAGGTGTAATTAAGTGCCAATTAGATGAGGTTGTTTCCTGGTAATTGGTAGGCCCTAACTGATTTGACTATATAAATACCTTGACCTTATGAATAATTACAGGGGTGTGGAATGATAATAAGTAAGGGGACATACATGATCAATGTCTGTTCCCTACTCCCTAGGCTATACTAATCAAATAAGGGAATTAAAAGTTACAATCTGAAGTTAACGTTGTTATTTGTATCATTGCATGTAAAACAAAACTCTTACAATTGTGATCAAAACCCAAAGGTCACTCAGTGTAGGGGCATTGCAGACTTTTGCAGTCTGACTCCTACGGTTGCAGCATCGGGCGGTCACGACTTCGAATGCTTTTGGACGCCCTATTCTTTATTTCTGACTAAGGGCCTGGTCTTGAGACTTGCACACATTTACAATGTTGATCATGGTTGCTAGCATGCATATACATACATATGTATATAATTATGTAAGTATCTAGACACTTCATATAGCATCTTTGAACTCTTTTGACAAAAGTGCTGACTGCACCAGCTCAAAAGACGTTCAAGTCATTACGAAGAAAGAGTTGATCCATAAGCAAACAGTACTCAGATAACTAGAAGTCACAACGGGCAAACTGTTGCAGTCGTACAGATAGATCCCAACCAATGGATATCCATCCAGGGCTGTAGTGAACACCATGTTTGGAGTTTGTGGACTACGTAGCATGGAAAAAGAGGAGCAATGTCAGGGTATGACGTTCGCAGCACATGAATCCCAACGCTAAACAACCCCACAGATAGTGTAAGATGCTGCGTTCGAAAAGCCCTCTGTCACTGGTGGAGGACGACATTCTTGGCAACCAGCAACTGGTCATGGAGTGTCACGGAAGTAGTCCGCACCAACCCAAGGAGTTTTGAACACTCTCCAGGTAGTAACCTGACAGCGGAAGAGTCCACTGGCTCCTCACAATGTTTTGACAACAAGCTTCTGAACATCATCCAAAACACTTGGAAACAATAGGAGGAGGGAGAAATAATTGCACGATGATGCTGATGATATTCGTTTATTGTTTATAGAGTAAACACACGTTGACAAACCGCAACATGGAACAAAGTTAAAGTTTTGAGATGTAGATAATGATGAGTATAGTGTTTGAGAAATAAAGTCTCTATTATCTTTAACGAATGTATGGTAGATCACTTTGCCTTGAAAAGTGGTGGCAACCGTCTCCTCCTCTACTGTCACCACCATCACAATACAAAGTTATGTGTATATCCGTATCATGAAGTGAAGTTTTTGTTCATTGCAGTTTGACAGTGCAACCTCATTCATTCATTCATTCAAGGATTTATATAGCACCACATCAAGGAAACTACTCAAGGAAACTAATACTATTCAGTGTACTGCATGTTTGTCTGGCCAGAAATTTTGCACGCACTTTTCAACAAGATACGAAAACATTTGGGCTAAGAGCAATCTCAGTAGATAGTTTGTAGCAGCACTGCATGTATGCTCTGAATGATTGAATTGCTGTAGGCACATTTCAGTTAAAATAATGGACTTTACAGCATTCAGCCACTGTTCTGCTTCGGTGGTCATGGCTGCAACAGATTGTTTTGGCACTGGAGGCTTCAAGTTTTTTAAACTGTCTAGCTGGTTATAAGGTTCGGCTGTTCTCAAGACGGACAGGTACAGGTTAGGGCTCGAGGTTATTTCATTTGGAGGTTATTTGGTTCAGAGGTTATTTGATTCATAGGTTATTTGGAATTAGGTTATTTGGATTCAGAGACGAGAGATGCAGTTGCACATTCTAACTCTGATGGCACATACTTGGTTGAGTCTGCAATAAAAAGATATTATGTGTAGTGTTTTGCGGTGAAGCTTATTGTTGACTAATGCTGTGGTAGTTTATAGGTCACATAGTAATAGGAAATAGGCCACTTCAGTATCAAAAGGGTACATTAATTGACAGTAGATAACAATAGCGGGCAATAACAATTGCAGACAACCATCAGCTAGGGGCAATGCTAGGCCATGGTTTCAGTCCAATGAGCAGTAGACCATGGTGACAGACAGTAGGCCTCTGATAAGCCATAGGTCACAGACAATACTTTATAATGATAGACGCCCACCCTAGAGTCAAAGACAGAGAGGAGGGCAGTATGCTACACTTGTGCAGGAGACAATTTGTGTCTTATCCAAGACCTTAAGCATGTTAACACATGCCAGACAAGTGTATACGAATGCTCTGAATGAGTGAAAGTGTGTGAGAACAGAGTTGACCCAGCTGGCTCAAACTAGCAATCATTGGATTGCACAAAGATGTCATATTATTGAACTGACTGCCATGTTGGTGTGTTTAAGTTTTCTAAGGCTTGACTGTATATGCAGCTTAGAAGTACAGGTTGAACCTCCTCTGAGTCGGTTACTGTGTAAAGAAATTTACCAAGTTGATATGCAGATTTTGAGACTATCGATTGAAGCTTGGCCATTAGATAATTACTCTTAATAAATGCACAATAATAATAAATGTTATTAATAGTAGACATTTGTATGCTACACGTGTTTATCTTGAGATATTTTTCTAAAATCGCCCAAGAAATGGGACAAAATATCGGCAGACTTCATATTACGGTCAAAAAGTTGGTTGGAATTTGTTTTCTAATAGCTGCAGTCTCGTACCAATGAGAACTGTGTCAGAATAGAGAATTTATACGAAATTGAATTATCCTCCATTGGATCTATCTTCCGACAGGCTTTCAGAGTAGAACATAAAACCACGTCTTTTTAAAGTGCAGGTATGTGACAGACAGGGTTGTAAACTTTCAGAACAAAGACCGACACAGAGAGATATAGAGATGGGTCCAAGAGACAGACACGGAGGTATAGAGACCGCAGGTTGACAAGCTGCACAGGTGGGGGAGTCGAATGATGTACAACGTTACCAATGCAGTTTGATTCTTTGTGTTGCTGACATGCTATTCAGATATACAATGCTAGCAGCTAAAGTTTATGCTTGCCTGCCTTGGGCCCACTTGAAAGGACCACCACCACCACCACATGTGGGCATGACTATGGCGCTTAGGGTTGGTTTGGACTTTTCTAAATATAACTGTGGTCTGAATTGGGAATCATGACCCCATTCACTTGAGGTCAATTGCAAGCTGACATAGTGATACAACCGAATGTTAGCAAATGTGGTTCTGTGAACTACATGTAATGTGATTTATGAAATTCCTGAATTGTTTTGGTGATTCATTTTGATGATACATTCACTAAGTCGTGATGTTCACTCGTGAGGTGTCTCTTGGGGCTTTGTGACCCCAATTTATTCTTACACAGGTCTTGTGTTTTTGACAAGTTTCTGCTTGTTTCAAAACATCAGCCCCAATATGTTCATTTTGCACAGACAAGTATGAGTTAATCCTTTTAGACTGATGAAAATATGATTTTTCATTATAAAAATTAAAATATTGTACATTTTAAAATCTTTTTATTGATTGAAAAAATGGTATCGGTGCACTTTACAATTCTTGCATTATCCACTGGAGCATCAGTCAAAATTAATGAGAATTTCATCTAATAAACTAAACAAACTAGAGTATATTTTGCAGTTGATATATAATACCAAGGTCATCTACATGAAGTGATAGCGGTGTAGCATGATGGATTGTGAACTGAAATGTTGTGGGTTCAAATCCCCACCACAGTGAATATTTGTTTCAAGATTTATGCTCAACCATCATTCCTAGCCAACTCTGCTGTAATGCACTGTACTGGGAAGTTCTAATGGCAAGGAAGAGAACTGGCCACCTGCCCTCGTATACCAAGTAGCTAACACTTCATACCCATGTCTGCATCTCAGCCTGGCTTAACACTTTAACGACGATAGTGTACTAAAAGTGACTGGGAAACCAGTGCAGATTATAGTTGATGTGTTGAGAGACTGCTATATTCTCTTCATCTTCAACACAAAGTAACACAATTTTGCATGATCATTTGTACCTAACAGTGTAGGGTGTGTTGTTGAAGTGCTACTTGTTTGTGTTGTTGAAGTGCTACTTGTTTGTGTTGTTGAAGTGAGCACTTCTTTGTGTTGTTCCATGTTCTTAAAATATTAGTGCTGTTGCAGGAGCCAAATGAGAGCTCCATTTATGCACCATGAAAGAATGCTGAATAGATTTTCCATAATAGCACAGCTTAGCTGTTTCACAGGATTTTCACCACAGATTTTAATTCTTGTAAAATTGGATATAATTTAAATGTAAAAATCTAAAATTTCTTAGCTGCACACAAAATCTTCATCAGTGAAAGGCTGTGCTATATTATATCATCAAGTCCGCAAGAGCTCAGTTGTTTGGTCAGTTTGGGTGCCAGGTCAGGATCTTGGGGGCCAAATTAGGACATAAAGCCATTGGAACTTTGGAAGCATTGTAGAATCTCTTATTATGAACTGGTTGACCTGGGTTGCTATGTAGGGGTCCACCGGAAACCGGCTCGGATACTCGGTTCGTCCGGAAATCCCATTTCCGGAAGTATTCGCCTCGGCAAATATTGTAGACGCAAATAGTTGCAAAAAATTTCTTTAAAAAAATTTTTTTCTGTAAAAACTTGTTCAATAAACTTGTGTATATAAAATTATAAATGTAGTACACAAATTTATGTCGATAATTTCTTATTACATGAAAATGTGAAGCTTCGCATATGGAACAAATGGTACCCGGTTCGTTACGGGTTCGTTGCTGGTTCCGGCAAAAATACATCCAAATACTCGGATTTGGTTTCCGGCGGAAAATGTCTTACCGGTGGACCCCTATTGCTATGTAGCAGTTTGCTAAATGCATTTTAAGGATTATTACCAGTATGATAGAGAATTAACTTCCTTTGAATTCAGTTGGGAGCTCTGTGTATGCCTTCTCCAATTGCAGAATTTTATTCACAGAACCCTTGTTTTATGCCTTTCTAAAAATGACACTTGTTAAACTGCTTGTTGAGCTACATTTTAGTGCATTGCTTTGAAGATTGTCTTGTTGTTGATTTACAGTTTTACCTCCAGAATATGTATTGCCAGGTAAACATGTTCAAGTCTGACTTTTCTTGCTAATTTATTGGTTAGACCAGTACATAATATCTTAACTTTTTCCTTATCCCATATCATATATAACATTGCCCAGTTTCTTTTTTATTCTGTTTCGTGCGCCTCTTTGTATAACTTGTCTGTTAGCCACAGTGCGTTTGCAGGTGGTTCATTAAAGAACATACTTACTTACTTACTTAGTGTTTGTGGCAAATCTGAAGTTTGAATTTTTAATTGCCACAGATTACATTTTTTACTGTTGTATTTTAAAGACACATCTGGTCTATGCCTATATTTTGGTCTAGAAATGATATCTTGAAATATCTGCATGTCACCAGACCAAGTTCAGTGTGAATCCTTATGAGGATTTGAATTTCTCATCTGAGTTGACAAGTTCGAAATCTAGCCAGAATCCAGAGAATCGAAAGAGCAAAGGATCATGTGTGAGCAAGGAATCCAGGAATCGATTTGAGCTGGATAGCTATTGAAACACAGTTGAAATGTGCTTGTTGTGACAATTCAGTTTCTGTATGTTTCAGAACCTGGTACCTGAACAAAACCAATGTCTTAAAAATAGAAATACAAACCTAACCTCTAGGAGCAAGTCCTTGTAAACTTATTGTTTTTAACATCAATTTTTCTTTTGTTTATGTAGTACCTTTTACAAACCCTTGAAGCTCCATCTCACTTTTGAGAGATTCTAAATTTTAATATATTTCTTATTAGCATCGAGTATAAAAATATATATTCAAGTTTAATAAACCTTGCTGCGATCTGATAGCTCGTGAGTTTAGATGTTGAAACAAAGTTGTGCTTGAACAGATGTTTTGCTTGCAGGTGGAAACGTATCGTTTGTCAAAAACGGCGACAACAATCTCTATGGAAATAACGTAACCATCAGGTCCTCGGATCTGAAGGATTCTTCGCAAAAATGTTGGGTTGACTATGAAACTCCATTACCTGCAGGAGTTCTCGTTAGGTTTTACCTTTACGTGCACAGCCTTAATCTATCTGTTATTGATGACCAGAGTCGTCATTTGAGACTGCAGATCTGGAGAGAAAGAGATCCCAACATTCCGAGTTTTCTGCTGGTTTGGCAACAGAAAGTGGAGATAAGCCTCACAGCAACTGGAGCTCTCTATTCGGTAAGTAAATCTCTTTTTTATTTTATTGTTCTGCAACTTGCCGTTCTTGCACATTTGCATTGTTAAAATACTGACAGGGTGGTGTATGTCGCCTCGAAGTCTACCAGACCAAGTACAGTGTGAATCTGAATCGTGTAATAAACCGGTCTCAGTAATTTCAATATAAAAACATTTTGTAACTTAACTTGAAATATTGGTTGAGCGCTGCTCAAACACAAAGGTGCCTTTGCCTTTTCCTAAACTGATATAGCAAGTCCAATTCATGCCGTGTAGTAAGTATGTCCGCGTTTTATACGTGTGTATCTGAACTTGTAGTGCCCTGGTTGTACCTCAGGAAGGTGCTGTCGAGGGAAATTTTAGTACAGGCACGGTTAATCCAACATGGTCTTTTATAGTTATTGCTGGGCATCTTTGAATACCTATGTATCTTAGGCAAGTATTTTGTTTGAAGTAAGTTAGTAGTTAAATCTAAGTCTTCAGATTATGTCTATTTTAGTTCAAACCGAATACAACGGTTACAGTTGACGCCGGAGACAGGATTGGCTTTACAAATGAAGGCAATTATGGACCAATCAGCTTCACCTATGTGGAAAGACATCGCACGTATTTTGCCAAAGTGAACGTGACAAACAGCTCATTTCTGTCTGTTCCGAACTACCCACTGACCGGAGATGTTGTGAAGTTCGATTATACCTACCTGCCATCGATTTTTTCTATCGCTGTTGAACTCGACCCAAGTGAGTTCTTGGTGGAATAATGTTTCTGAACCAATTTCAGGTTACTTGTGGTTCTTAATCTTCTAAGAAATGGTTTGATAAAAACCTCAACGTGTTCTGAATTTGCAGCAAACGTGATAATGCAACCTCTGATAGGGATTTTACCCTGAACAGTGCATGATGTGAATTCTTTGATCATTGTTCAATTTTGTGAGGTACTTGAAAATGCACTATATTAAGTGTCCTGTCACTGTTTGTTATTGGGCTTTTGATGATGTTGCTTACTGTATGTTTTGCTGATTACAGCTCTGCCGGGTCCACCGGGACCGCCTGGTGCGGTAGGTTCCACTGGAACTTCTGGTGCTGTTGGAGCCACTGGATATACAGGTAGGATAATTCGTCAGATTGTAGATGTTTTATATTGGGAATGTTTTTTCTCAGTGTACTGTTTCTATCCATGTGGAAATTCATATACCTTCATGCTCTACATTTCTTAAGAGGCTATGCAGAAACTTGAACAGGTTGGAATCAAATTTTGGGTCATGTTATATAGCTTTGTTAAAGCTATATAACATGACCCGGTTGGCATCTGGTCGAAAGAATGTTGTTTTTGCAGCACATGTCTTGTCGTTGGCCGGCATTCATTCATGGTTCCTGGTCCATCCATCTGGAACTTTCTACCTCGTCTTGTTGTTTGCCATACATGTCTTGTAGTTGTCCCGCACGCATTCATGGTTCCTGGTCCATCCACCTGGAACTCACTACCTGTTCATGGTTGACTGTTGACCGAGAAGACTGTTGTTCTCTCAAAACTGAAAACGTACCCGTTTACTGGTTCTCATCATTTCCAGATGTCCATTTTCAATGTGCACTGCTTAACTTTATACGGAGGGCATTGTTAGATTAAAGTTATGTTTTATTGTCATGTATCGTGTACGGAGGGTAAGATAACAATAACAGACATTTCCATTGGAGATGGAGCAAATCAAAAATACTGATTTCAACTGCAGTATCTTTACGACAAGACTGTACTGAAGTGCCTGGGAAACCAATGCAGCTAGTCGTTAAAGTGTTAAACTCTTTGTTTCGACTTGCTTAACGTTTTGTGGCTTGAGTTCTGATTTTTCTGACTTGTCGGATTTTGACTTGGCTTCTCTAATGGATGATGTCTCTTGAGGCACCCATCGATTGATGCTCTATGTATTATTATGGAGCTATATAAGTCATTAGATTTTATTAGATACTTGCAGTGTCTTTGCTCACCAAATCCTGTTGTTTTGTGGCACCAGTTTGTGTTGTATGTTTGATGTCAGTAATGCTTTTAGCTGAATGGAGCCAAGATAACCAAATTAGGCCTCTTCTAACTTCTGTGTAATGTCTGTGGAACCTTTATAGTAAGCTTAGCATGATTGCTATGAAGTACAAGTGCTAAGAATGCAACAGTCTGGGATCAGTCCATGTGAAACAAAGTAAAACGTTTTGATGGTTCCCATAATATGGTTGTTGCCTTTACCATTTCTTTGGAGACCTTCTCGTTTAATATGGTGAATTTCACAAGTTGACTTTTTCTTTCTAGAGGATATTTGTGGGAGTTATTATTTTTACCTTTGGTTGTTGAAACTTTCAGGATCTACTGGTTTTACTGGTGCAACCGGTGCACCTGGTACTGGAATCCCTGGTGCAACTGGAGGATCTGGAGCAACTGGACTACCAGGGTCACCTGGATCCATAGGTCCCATTGGGCCAGTAGGAGCTTCAGGGCCTGCTGGCGCAAGTGGTGTTCCTGGAACCGGTGGTCCTAGTGGATCAACTGGACCAACTGGGTTTCCAGGTCCTGTAGGGTCTTCTGGAGCTACAGGTGCCACTGGCCCGGCAGGGTCTCCTGCTGCTAGTTCTATACCAGGTAACACGGGGGCCACAGGAATAACTGGACCTCCTGGATCATTAGGAATGACTGGTCCTCCTGGTGAAGTTGGCATAACTGGTCAGACAGGTGGCACAGGAGCCCCTGGAGCTACAGGTGCCACTGGTGCTGTTGGATCCACTGGGGCAACTGGGATGACTGGATCAACAGGTGACCCTGGGCCCACTGGGTCTTCTGGTAATACTGGTCTCTCTGGTCCACTTGGGGCAACGGGTTACACAGGAGTTCAAGGCCCTGCTGGTGTTATAGGTCCTCAGGGGCCTCCTGGGCTAGCTGCTAGTGGCTCTGCTGGTCCCAGCATACCGGGACCATCTGGACCAACGGGTGTGCCTGGACAACAAGGACCTTCTGGTCCCACAGGGGCTAATGGTAACACAGGACCTTCTGGTCCCACAGGGGCTAATGGTAACACAGGACCTTCTGGGCTGACAGGAGTCACTGGATCAACAGGTCCTGTTGGATCAACTGGAAAAATTGGGGCAACTGGTTACACTGGACCATTGGGATTTACTGGTCCTCAGGGACCTAATGGTCCTAAGGGAGGAACTGGTGCAACTGGTCCAGCTGGACCAGCTGGTACGTCAGGAGGTGGAGGGGTAGGATCAGTTGGGGCCACTGGGGCAACAGGACTCTCGGGAAGTGTTGGACAGACAGGTGCTACTGGACCAAATGGACCAACAGGTGCCACCGGAATTACAGGAACAACGGGCCCAGGGGGAAATACAGGAGCAAGTGGTCCCACTGGCCTGTCTGGTGCTACAGGTGCAACTGGTCTGCAAGGATCCACAGGGGCTTCAGGTATGGCAATTTAATCCTAACGAGTTTTTGCATGCCCAACTCGATTTCACCATTATTTGACAAACGTCTAGATTGTAAAAGTTTTTACGTAATTGTCTCTTTTTGTCTAAATGTCTGTGTGGGTCAATGATTATTTTCGTGAATGTTTGTATGTAAAGACTTTATCATGAACCTGGTTCTTTATGACGTATTGTGCAAATTCGTATGCTTGTGACTGTGTAAAAATGTCTGGTTTTGTAATGGCATATGTGTAAATGCTGCTGTATGTGAATATTTATATTTGCAGATTTCTTTGCATTTGTATATTTTCTGGGTGAATGTGCATGACTGTGTAGCAGATGTTTGCCTGAGTAATACACTGTCTGCTTTGTCTGTGCAAGTATCGGTGACTGATGTGAAGTCTGTTGCAAAAACTGTGACTGATGTTGTTTTAATTTAATTTATGTCCACAAATAGGTTTTGCTGGTGCTACTGGATTACAAGGATTTCCAGGAGATACTGGTCCATTTGGAGCCACAGGAAGCTCTGGACCTTCAGGCAACCCTGGTGCCTCAGGTTCTTCTGGCTCACAAGGCCCTCCAGGTGACACGGGCCCATTGGGGCCACCTGGATCAACAGGTGTTATTGGACCTGGAGGATTACCTGGGACTGCTGGTTCAACAGGTTCAACAGGTGCAACTGGTCAGCTTGGTGTTCCAGGAATAAATGGAGCTACAGGTGGAACCGGTTTGCCTGGACCTAGGGGTCCTACAGGAGCAATCGGTGCAACAGGGCCATTTGGGCCTACTGGTGGAACTGGAGCCACTGGTCCAACTGGTCCAACTGGAGCCACAGGAAACACCGGTCCATCGGGTCTGACGGGGGCAACTGGAATGAGAGGAGGTACCGGAAATACAGGAGGCACTGGAGCAACCGGACCTTCAGGTGTGCCCGGTGGTACTGGCTTCACAGGATCTCAAGGTGGAACTGGTAGTACAGGAGCAACTGGAAGCATAGGAATGACTGGTGGGATAGGGTCAACTGGAGCAACTGGACCACAAGGTTTTACTGGAAACACTGGCCCTGCAGGAGCTTTGGGATCTAGTGGAGCCACAGGTGCGAGTGGTGGAAGTGGAGCAACTGGACCTGCAGGCATTCCAGGTGGAAGTGGGCCGCAAGGCGCAACTGGTTCCACAGGTCAAGTAGGCAACACAGGTTTACCTGGAGCAATGGGACCCACTGGTGTAACTGGATCAACTGGACTAAATGGTAGAACTGGAAGCTCTGGGGCCACTGGACCAACTGGCCCAACTGGTGCGACAGGGGCAACGGGAGGCGGTGGACGCACTGGTGCCAGTGGTATTGCTGGATCAACTGGATCATCCGGCTTCACTGGTTCCACGGGTCGAGTTGGAGCGACAGGAATTCAAGGTCCACTAGGTCCAGCTGGTGCAACAGGTCCTATTGGTCCAGTTGGACTGACTGGTTCAACAGGGCTTACAGGAGGTACTGGAATAGCTGGAAGTACAGGTGCAACAGGCCCTGCAGGTGCCACAGGTCCACAGGGTGCCACTGGCAGTACAGGATCCACTGGCTTCACAGGCAATACTGGTAGCTCGGGTCCCACTGGTCCACAAGGGCCCATTGGTGCCACTGGACCAGCTGGTGCTTCCGGAGCACAAGGCTTCACTGGATCTTCTGGGATGACAGGACCTGCAGGTGACAATGGTTTGCCTGGCTCGCGTGGGTTGACAGGTGCCGATGGCTCAACTGGGTCGACAGGCCCAAGTGGTCCATCTGGGCCAGTAGGTCCTCCAGGAGTGCAAGGACCAATTGGAGGATCAGGACAAGGTGGTGGAACAGGTCTACCAGGCCCTCGGGGTGACACTGGTGGAAGTGGCCTACCCGGACCTGTTGGTGCGAGTGGCGGCACAGGAGCTACTGGCCCTAAAGGTAATCAAGGGTCTACCGGATTGCAAGGAGAAACTGGCTCGTCTGGCCCATCAGGGTCCCAAGGAGTTCCTGGTGCTGTTGGAGAGAGTGGAGCAACAGGACCAGTTGGAGCAACCGGTCGTACTGGTGAAACGGGGCCTGCAGGAAGCTCAGGTAGGACTGAAAGGCACTTTTTCCGACTGTTATCTCTGTGCGTAGACAAATTCTGCCAACTGATGATTGTATATTTATTTGAAGTGCTTGATTGTTTTTTTGTAAAGATTTTGAAGGTGTCGTTTGCAAATCTTTCCCTTCAAGACACTTTCTTTGTATGCGTGGATGTCGAGGTAAAGTAAGGTATGATATTTAACATTTACTTCTTGTCACAAATACTGGTAACACAAGTTTAATAATAATAGTAATAATAATAATAATAATAATAATAATAATAATAATAATAATAATAATAATAATAATACAGCCATAACTTGATGAGTTATAAGTCATTCCGTACGTTCATTATATTGTCTCCGGACATTGTTTTAAGCCTGAGGGATCGTATAATAATTATAATAATAATAATAATAATAATAATAATAATAACAACAATAATAATAGTGGTAATAATAATAGTAGTAATAACAGTAGTGGTAGTGATAGTGGTAGTGGCATTAGGGTTTTTGAGCCAGCATAGGTTGTGTACAACTTGCTGAAAGCCATCAAGAATTATTAATCAAATAACTTCTCTTCAAATTATTGATTGCACATGTAGCTTGATAACCAGTTTGAATGAACATGCCCACTTCTTTATACTTGATCAGCATATGCAACCAAAGAGTAGTGATCAGGCTTATCATGCCTTGCGTTTTGTTTCAAAACTGAGATTTAGAAAGAGTGAGAGTGAAACTGCCGGTTGTCTGTAGAAGAGAGATGTATATCTCGTTCAAACTGGTTTGATTAACGTTTCATATCGTGAAATTTATTGTAGATGTTTTTAAAGTAGTGTAATTTCTTTCATTATGTCTCCAAAATTCAGTTGCATCAGAAACTAGGAATATTTTGTGTATAGGATGCCACTAAGATTTAACCATTTAACCAGGTATATTGCTTCCTTACCATGAGTTTTCTGTAGTAATTGCTAGGCTGGTGATCAGGATCTGGTTTTTGTGTAGGTTTTACGGGTGCCCCAGGATCAACGGGTGTGACCGGTCCTGCTGGCCCTCGAGGCCCCTCAGGTGCAATGGGATCAACTGGATTGCTAGGAAAAACAGGTGCAACGGGCGGTTCGGGACCAATTGGTCCAACTGGAGCGCGAGGAGCTACAGGAGCTTTTGGTCCAACCGGAGCTGTAGGAGCCTCGGGTTCTTCTGGTACAGCCGGTGCTACTGGAGCCACTGGAGCATCGGGAATTATGGGAGCAACTGGTTCAACTGGTATATCAGGGTCTAGAGGTCCACCTGGAGCAACTGGTACTTCAGGTCCTACTGGAGCAATTGGAGGAACAGGAGCAACTGGAAATACAGGACAGCCGGGGGCACTTGGGGCTACAGGCCCAATTGGTCCACAAGGTACTACTGGAGGAACAGGTGTTAACGGACCACAGGGTCCTTTGGGTGCTACCGGTCCAGGTGGGGTCACTGGCCAACAGGGACCACCTGGACCTGCTGGATCTGGTGGACAGGGTGGACAACCAGGACCAATGGGAGCAACTGGAAGCACTGGCCTGCTGGGACCAACAGGAGCTACGGGCATAGCTGGTGGAACGGGTAATGTGGGTTCTTCTGGAGCAACAGGGCCAACTGGTCTGACCGGTGCGAATGGTGGAACAGGGCCTCCTGGTCAGGTTGGTGCAACCGGTTCTCCTGGTTCTCCCGGATCAACTGGAGGTTCAGGTCTGCCAGGTGGCAGTGGAGCAACTGGAGGAACTGGAGCCATTGGAGCGACGGGAAGCACGGGACCCATCGGAAATACTGGCAGCACGGGTGGAACCGGGCCTAATGGAGAAATTGGAGCAACGGGACCAGCTGGAATAAAAGGAAGCACAGGATCCACTGGCTCTGCTGGACCTCAGGGAACGTCAGGTAGCTTTTTTCTATTCACTTGAGTACTTGTAGGTAGGAGTCGCACAGTTTAAGAAAATAACTGTTCCATTACTTGTGCTGATGAAAGTTCTGCCATTTCGTTCCTTCATTTTGCATTCCAATTAACCTTCAATCCAGCTCCAGATTCTGTTTTCTTGTTTCATCTGTCAAGTCGGTCTTAATTTATTCTTTCAATTTCCCATCATTTCTCCCATTACACGATAATCATAAAACGTCTTCAGACAAGAACTGTCCTGGATGAAATGTTCTGAATCAAAATGTTCCATAGGCAAATTGTTCCATAGGCAAATTGTAATTAGTAACTTCTATAGCACCGGTGTCCAATGCACATCATGACCAAGCCATAAAACCGGTAAATATCCAGAAGATTAGTCCATTAAGACACGTGTACCTGGAGGGAAATGTTCCAATGTACAACTATGTGACAGGAAGAAATTTCCACAATTTATAAAGGAAATAACGGATTATGCTAAAAATTAAAATAGATAAACTGCATAATTCTAGGATTAAATACTGTGCTATTATAAACAGAATGATAATTTGGTAATGGAGTCTTTGGAATTATTAAATTGAGTGATTTTATCATTTTAATGCTATTGGGAGGTATTAGTTGATCCATTTTCTGAATTGTGTATTGTGCATTTTAAAATTGTTACAGTTAGAATTTTTCATTCCATCAGCAGTTCACTGTGCAATGCTTGAGTTTTCCATGTCACAAAAAGTAAACACAAACTTTTCAGAGTATTTTGTTTACTAAACATCGGAACAGACAGATGGAACATGTGAAACATTTTTCCATGGGACATTTTACACAGGATGTATCCAAGTACATTTTGTCCATGGAACATTTTATATGTGATTTTTTGTCATGGAATTTTATCCTAGTACCCCATTTTCCTTAAACTTAAAGTGACTTTGTTACACAGTGCTAGAAATTCCATTTCAACATGACCTTATGAAGGCCAATAGGCAGTGAGTAATCTAGATGTCTTTGAGGGGGAAGTTCCCCCCAGGATTGATGTTCCCCCAGAGGCCAGCAATATTACAATGTAGAGACCTTTAGGGGAGGAAAATTCCCCCCAGGATACATGTGGATCCATGGTTCCCCCCCCCAGAGAGATGATTTGCTAAAAAAAAGGTCATCAACTTTTTTGGAAGAGTAATTGCTGTAGAAAGTTAAAAAAATCCGGCGAATGACAAAAAAAGGTCATCAACTTAGATAAACTTTGCTAAAAAAGTCAGAAACTTTTTGAAGATGGAAGAAAAAATCTTGTGTAAATTCTTTGCTCCCCAGAAACCTTGTTTCCCCTCCCAGAAGAGGGGGACTAGATTAAACACTGGCCAATAGGCAACATGCCTCTATCATGGGGTATGTTGTCTGTTGCCTCTCCATGGAAGAATTTTATATTCTTTCTGTAGTTGTTTTTGCCAGTTACTCAAGCAGAAATAAACAAGTTGATATACTTTGCAAAGTGAATGTCTTGTGAGATTTTTTCTTGGAGTTGTGTTTGCAATGCAGCATCTCTGATGAGTTTTTCGGCAGAAGATACTGTCAAAATCTGCGATTACAGAATCAATATGAAGTTGCAAGTAAACTAAAATACCCCATTTGGAGATAGATGCCATTAGTGCATTACGGATTTGTATCCTTAGGTAACCCTGGATCTCCTGGTACTGTGGGAGCCACTGGAGGAGCTGGTGCTACTGGATCGGTTGGAGCCACAGGTATCACTGGAGCACAGGGACAAACTGGAGCGACAGGGAGCACTGGGGCTCAAGGTGGTACGGGAATAGCAGGTGCTTCAGGACCAAGTGGACCGACTGGAGCCTCTGGTGCTTCAGGTCCTCGGGGTGGACCTGGAGCTTCTGGTAACACTGGATCTCAGGGTGGTACTGGAGCATCAGGTATGACTGGGCCAGTTGGTTCAACTGGCCCAGTGGGTCCACAAGGACAGTCTGGATCTACCGGGCCTGCTGGTACAGGTGGAGCAACCGGAGCAAGTGGTTCTTCAGGTACCGTTGGTATGACTGGCTGGACTGGTCCACAGGGGCCGACGGGCTTCACTGGTGGAACTGGCCCATCTGGGGCCACAGGTAAGTTAAATATCTGGCACTCATTTAACTTGTGATGTTGCTCTTTGTAAGAAAATAAGTTGACTTGATGCTTGAAAGTTTAATTTAAATGATTTCTTCATTTTTGATTTGCTGTGAAACATAGCTGAGGAAAAGGAGAATTTCAGCTATGATGGGAGGGATATTTATTTGAAGCTATAAATAAAGAAATACTTTGGCTGAAACATAATATTATACCTTCAAAGAGGTACTTTGGGCGAGATCAAAATTCCCCACTTGACTCAAAATGTTGAATGCAGGCGGAAGATAGTATGAGGTGCAAATAGTTTATAGCGATATTAATCGGTGCTTTTGTCAGCCGGAATGCGCTGGAACGGCGTTCCGGCACCTTTTTTCAGCTACTAAAAATTATTTATTTTAATAATAAAAACAATAATTTAGTTATTGTTTATTGAGAGCCCCAACCCCATCCCGTTTTTCTCGGGATTTTAGCCCTTTCATAACTGTTCAGTTCCGGAACCTCTTTTTCTGAAAAAAGCACTGATATAATTGAGTAAATGTGGTATGGTCTTGATAAATTGTAGGTGCCAGTGGAACGCCTGGTTCATCAGGCTCCAGTGGAGCTCCTGGATCACAAGGAGGAACTGGATATACAGGTGCAACTGGGCTATCAGGACGCACAGGTGTACAAGGAGGAACTGGCAGCATTGGCCCTGCAGGGTCCTCAGGAGCAACCGGTCCTTCTGGTCTCACTGGTGCTTCAGGTAGCACAGGTGCTCCGGGTGCTGGTGGTGGCACTGGTGCTACAGGAACACCTGGAAGAACAGGTGTCAGAGGAGATACAGGTAGCACTGGAGCAACAGGAACACCGGGTGTTCAAGGAGACACGGGCAGTTCTGGTTCAACTGGGCAGACAGGAGTCATAGGGGGCATAGGTGGAACTGGCTTTACTGGTGCACCTGGAGCTAATGGAGGCACTGGGATAGGAGGTCCTGTTGGGTCACCTGGCTTTACAGGTAAATGTGCAGTAACACAGGAGTGGCAGTTAAGACTTGCTGGTTAATCTTTCCTGTTCTTGTTGATGTAGAAATGTTTGAAATAAATAAGTGCTTTTGTTAATGTGCCTTATATCCAGCAGCAGAGCAAGGAATCGCAGCTAAAATTATTGCGATCAAAGATGTATGATGTAACTGAAATATACGACTTCCTACTTAGACAACTTGTGAATTTTCCATACATTGTTGTTTAATATATTTTTTTATCAGTGACATAATAAAAGCTTAAGTGGAAAGCCTTGGTGTTTCAGCTTCAGCATAAGTTACCGTGTGTTGAAATGAACGAAATGATTTCTGTCGACAAGAAATAAATAAGTAAAGAAATAGAAAGTTTATTTAGATATTACTTTCTGGTGTTCAATTAGAGGTACTGCTAGACAGAGACGTGTTTATGACTGATTCTGTGTGACATCATCTCGTTTCTGTAACAGGTAGTACAGGATCTACAGGTGCTTCTGGCCCTATGGGGAGTACAGGAGCTACTGGTCTTAATGGTCGAACTGGTGCCTCAGGTGCAAGCGGTCTTCCAGGTTACACTGGTTACACAGGAGTCACTGGACCAAGTGGTCAGTCTGGTGCTACAGGTTCCAGAGGAGGTACAGGAAGCTCAGGGACAACGGGAGCCACCGGTTTACAAGGTGCGACTGGTTCCACTGGGCCACTAGGTGCCACAGGAATCACAGGTGCTTCGGGCGCAAGTGGAACAGGTGGACCTACTGGAGCAGCTGGAGCAACTGGAGTAACAGGAACACAAGGCCCGGTTGGAGCAACAGGTTCTTCTGGGCCTCAAGGTGCTAGTGGACCAATAGGTCCAATCGGTCCTCAAGGATCTACAGGTCTGTGATGTCATTTTAGACATTTATGGGCTTTTGAGGGATTCTGAAAAGGTGCCTTACTGAGCATGATATTTGTCTAGTTTCAGAATTTTAGAACATTTTGAATTTTGGGTGCATGGTATTGTGGAAGCGGCCCTAGGTTTGTCCAATAATGCATATTAGAAACATGACTTGTTCTTGCGACGTAACCGATTTCTCTATATCCTTGGTCATCTGCGTTGACTGTATTTGTGCATAAAATGAAATGCCATATAAATATCGCTTCTGTTGACAGGTGGTACTGGTGCGGTGGGTGCCACTGGTCTTCCAGGATCAGGTGGTGGTTCCGGAGGACCTGGCTTTACTGGTGCAACAGGTGCTGTCGGAGGGAGTGGGGCAACGGGACCAACTGGTCGGACTGGAGCCTCAGGAGGTATTGGTGCGACTGGTCCTCAAGGAGACTCTGGTTCCACTGGACCCACTGGCCGCACTGGTGCAAGCGGAAGCACTGGTCCCGCAGGTTCTACTGGGGCCACAGGAACCACAGGTTCATCTGGAGCTACTGGATTTTCTGGCCCCCAAGGTTTTACTGGCCAGACAGGGGCATCCGGAGTAAATGGCAACACTGGGGCCACTGGACTTCCTGGAGCCACAGGTAACACTGGAGCGACTGGTACATCCGGGGGTACTGGAGCTCCAGGAGCAACTGGTGTGACTGGAGTGACTGGTGTTCCTGGTGCAACTGGTTCTACTGGACCAGTTGGACCTACAGGAAGTGCCGGTGCAACTGGTAGGGATGGACAGCCAGGGCCAGTAGGTCCAGGTGGAGTAACAGGAACTCAGGGTGCAACCGGAAGCTCAGGACCTCAAGGAGCAACAGGTATGCAACTGATATCCTGACTTGGATCTCATCTTGTTACCATTTTGTAACATTTTCGTATTTTTTGCAGCATATTTAAATTACTAAAAAGACTTCAATAGTTTTGTGTTTTGATTAACATTTTGTGAAGGTTTAGCTGTGAAGAAATGGAGAATGTAATGTAGTGTAAATCTCAGAAATTTCTCAGCACCACACAAAGGCAACAACTGGGAGATCAGATTATTTACCGGCAAGGAAAAAATAGCAGCCGATGCTTCAGTGACGATTTTTGTACATTTGTAAAGCCTAATCGAGCATATAGTGAATTAATGAATTTCATATTTTCAGCTTGACGATCATGCCAATAGAGAACAACATTCAGAGGTAGTAGCTTCAGAAACCATTAAAAGTATTGTGCTTTACCTTGACCTACAAGAAAACAACAGGACTTTTTATGGCCAAAAGTTTGTTCCAATTTTGTGTCTTTTTCTAGTTGAAAATATTTGTAAACTTAATCTATGAAATAACAGTAAAGGTAATGTTTACATAATAGGTCCTGGTGGAGCACAGGGTTCAATGGGTGCAACTGGAGCAACTGGACAACAGGGATCCTCTGGAACAGCTGGTCCAGCTGGTCCAAGTGGGGCCACAGGAACCACAGGACCGAATGGTCAGACTGGTGTTGTGGGAAGCACTGGAGCCTCTGGAGGAACTGGTTTCACTGGTGCTACTGGATTTGCTGGACAGTCTGGAGCAACTGGTATCAGAGGAGGCACAGGAGACACAGGTTCCAGTGGAGGTACAGGGGCAACAGGTCCAGGTGGTGCAACGGGGCTACCTGGATCTACAGGACCTATTGGTCCTCAGGGTCCTTCTGGGTCAGGCGGTGCAACAGGACCATCGGGAGCAACTGGTGCAACGGGTGCCAGTGGAAACACCGGTGGAATGGGTGCAACAGGGTCCTCTGGTTCAACAGGCCTTCCCGGAGCTGTAGGACCTGCTGGTGCATCAGGTCCTATTGGAGCCAGTGGGGCGTCAGGCAGCTCCGGAGCCTCAGGTGGTGTTGGGGGCACAGGTGCTACTGGCCCCACTGGTGCCACAGGTCAGTTTATTACTTTGTTATAATTCTTCTGCTTAACAAGATGAGTCCCCAGTCTTGCAAGTGCCTTGGAGGAAGTTGCCTGTTTTGTTACAGTTTGTTAAAGGTGACCAAAGGCATTAAATAGTTGGTGCAAAGGATGTGAAGAAATTTAGGAGAAACTTTTAAAGTGAATTTAAGCTCCAAAGGATGACGAAACTATTTTTGAGAAAAGACATGAAACTTGTTAATCTCAGAAAGTTAACCATTAAAAGCCATTATGAATAAATATTCCATGGAAGCACTCTTAAGGTTAGAATTTTATTGATATGGTTCCGTAACATTGCAGATTAATATTATACATAGCTCGATAACTGATTGCCGATTTTGATTGACAGGTGCTACTGGTGGAAGCGGTTCTACAGGGGCTTCTGGTGCAAGTGGAGGGCCAGGAGCTACGGGAGCAACTGGTAGCTCAGGCGCTACTGGTGCCACAGGAACCTCTGGATCATCTGGACCGATCGGGGCTTCAGGGTCAAGTGGTACTACGGGTGCAAGCGGTCCAGTGGGTGCCACTGGTTTCAGTGGTCAGCCTGGAAATCCAGGAGCAATAGGTAATCGAATCTGTGTATCTAGGGTTGTCTTACTGGTTTTGTGTTGACGCTTCATTGGTTGCTTTCCCATATTGTTATTTACCGTTGTAATGAATGCAAGAAAGTACAGTTCATTTAGAGTTCTGTGGTGCAGACGTGCATACAGATTCAACATTTTGATGATTAACTTGATTTTTTTGGACAAAGATGTTCGCTTACAACTGTAGATCAGCTGGTTTTTGCATGTGTGGATAGGCTGGATCGCTATTTATGTTTAAGGCTCTGAAAATATGCAGAATTTACAATTATGCAATGAACAATGTACATCATTAACTTAAATAAAACACTCCAGAAACTCCCTTATAACCTGAATTCTGATATACTGATAACGGGTTTGGTGACATGAATTCCAAATTTAGTTCATCTTTAGAAAATGACCTCAATACATGACCTCATTATGAAATGACCTCGATAGAAGTCAGACTTGATAGGACTCCTAAATCGGCATTATAGTAAGTTTCCGAAATAGTATTTTGTTTGAATGCTGTTGATGCTATTCCTACTGAAGGTGAAAATACTGTTAAGAGTATGATTAATAAGTAGGATTGTTGAAATTGCAGCGACTAGAACAGTATTGGCTTGTTTATTTAGGTCCTCTGGGTCCAACCGGTGTTGTTGGTAACACTGGAGCAACGGGTGCAACTGGCTCATCCGGAGGAACTGGGCCAGCAGGTGCATCTGGGGCAACAGGACCTGCGGGTGGTACTGGACAGCCAGGTCAGAAGGGTCAGACTGGTGTTGATGGGGCTACAGGCCCAGCTGGCCAGCAGGGTGCAACAGGTTCATCTGGTGCAACGGGAGCCTCTGGTAATACTGGACCAATTGGGTTTACTGGTGCAACTGGAACCCAAGGCACTCAGGGCGCCACAGGTGCCAGTGGGGGACCTGGCGCCACGGGAAGCTCTGGACCAGGTGGTGCAACTGGAGCAACCGGTCAGGCTGGGTCAACTGGTCAGACTGGTTTCACTGGACAGACAGGCCTTCCAGGTTTCACTGGTGAGTTTGCAACTGATAGAATTTAAACACTGCATAAACTAGTGATCTGCTTGTGCACCAAATGGCTTCAACTGAAGTGAAAAGTCGATGTAATTTTTAGAAGGAAAAAATAGGAAAAATTCAGTGGCTCAGGCCGTTCGACACTAAGATGAATCTTTCACATTTGTGAGGCTTATACCCCCAGGTCTTGCCCTGTAATTTCTTCTAACAAGAACAGCTGGCATGCTTTGTTTTTGTTTAGTGGCAATCCCAGTAGTATGGTCAGCTGTGTTTCCATTTTGTTGCATGCAATTATCTCGCATCACAACACCATTCAGCTTGATCGTCTTCTTGTTGTGTCAGATAGGGAATGCCTCTTTGTAGTTTCTCTTGAAAAGGCGCTATAGAAATAAATTTGTGATTACGATTTTTTCGACACTTGTGTTGTTTTCTTGCTTCGTAGGTGCCTCGGGTACGATGGGACCCAGTGGATCCCCGGGCTCGCCTGGAAACACTGGAGTAACTGGTCCTCCAGGTTCTACTGGTGCACCTGGAGCAACAGGCAGTAGTGGCAATGCAGGAGCTTCTGGCAGCACTGGGGCAACTGGTCCACAGGGTTCTACAGGTTAGGCCCAGTTACTAATCTTAATGATAATTGTAATCTCGAGATTCCTACCGCACTTCATAAAAGCCAAGCCATAATAATAATAATAATAATAATAATAATAATAGTAAATAATAATAATAATAATCTTCTTTATTACTTCATACTGGCAAGTACGCAGTAAGATTACACTGAAACATGATGGTACAATCAAGATCTTAATTAAACACATGTTTTGGCAGCCATGCAAGGCGCCGCTCTAGGGGGTTACGGGTATCGAACCACGATCTAATGATCACCTGGCCATGACTGTTACCATTCATCTATCCCCCTCGCCATCTCAGGCTATGCAATATCGGTCAGGCCCAACTCCTGGTCAAGGTCCAAAGTTACTACAGTAACTTATTATAAGGCAAGGTTCGGCGTAATAACTGCTATTATTTGGTTTTTGCTTATATGACTTGTCATTCATTGTGGAGTCCATTTTACATGGTATACAGAGGTATGTGAAATGGAATCATATGCAAAACCTGGCATACATCAGCTCCAATTGGTCCTACGCTGCGCTGCCCAGGTAGCAGCCAATCAGCCAAAAACTCGCATATACAGTATCTGATTCTATGTGACAAATGCTGCACTGGTTTGCTATGGAAGAGCGGATTCGATTTAAGATCTTCCTATTTGGATGATCCGTGATGGTTGGCAATGCACATCAACGAGCTTTGTGTTCTATTGTCAGCAGTCGCTGTTTGAACTGAGAAAGAACATAAACAGTGGAGTGAAATCTTAATCAATGGTAGTTGTTTGAACGTCAAAAGCATCAGTTTTTGTGTCTGTTGAGGTAATTGTTGTGCCGGGAAAACATACCATGGTCCTGTTTTGCTGATTTTCAGGTGCGTCTGGACCAAAAGGCGATTCTGGAGCAAGTGGTTCATCTGGGAATCCTGGTCCAGTCGGTCCAACAGGAGCTAGTGGAGCATCTGGATCATCCGGTGCATCTGGAACGCCTGGTGGTACTGGTGCGTCTGGTCCGCAAGGTTCAGGCGGTGCTACCGGAGCTACTGGTCTTCCTGGAGGCGTAGGATTCACTGGAGCTAGTGGTGCCACTGGCACAAGTGGAGGGCCTGGCCCAGCGGGTTCTACTGGCACTACAGGTGGCACAGGTGCCACTGGGCCACGTGGTCAAACAGGTGCATCTGGACCAGTCGGACCAAGTGGACCAGCCGGTGCTTCAGGAACAGTGGGAGCTTCAGGGCAAACTGGATCATCGGGAGCAACTGGCGTGACCGGAGTAACTGGAGCAACCGGACCTACGGGTGCTTCAGGTCCTGCTGGCCCAGCTGGTAGCACAGGAGCTACAGGGTCAACCGGTCCACAAGGTAAAATTATTGATCAAACTCATTACTGAGTAAGAATTTTCCTTTTCATGTCTACTTCCTAAGAAGAATTTATTCATTTGATCCGTTTTTAGATAATAGTAATAAAATAACAGTTGAGATTTTGCAGCTTTTTCTTTTGCAAGATTAACTGATTTTGATTTGTCAGTAGAATGAATAATTTGTTGCACATTGGGGTGAATAACTGTTTGGTTTGCAAGCTAGATGCCTAATTTAGTGGTACACTGCTTTGATTGGATGTAATTTGATTTAGTTGATTGACTCAATGATTGGTTGGTTTGCTGCAATCATAATTTTGAAACTTTGTGCTGCTTGCAGGTTCAACTGGTTCATCAGGTGGAACTGGAATAACCGGAGCTTCCGGACCTACCGGTGCATCTGGGCCGTCCGGACCTGCTGGATCAAGTGGTTTACCTGGACCTCAAGGAGTTTCTGGGTTCACTGGTGCAACAGGGTCAACAGGACAAACGGGTCCATCAGGCGCGACAGGAGCAAGTGGAACACCTGGAAGTGGTGGGACTCCTGGAGCACCTGGAGCAACTGGGACAGGTGGAACAATGGGAGCAACTGGTGCAACTGGGGGGGTAGGAGTCACTGGTGCGCCTGGAGCAACTGGTGCCACTGGTGGAGTTGGTGCTACTGGACCTGTGGGAAGCACTGGTAATTTTTCATTACGTATTTTTGAGAGGCTGGTAATAGGTCATTCTATTGTTAGTATTGTTTAAAACGGACAATGATCCATACGCGAACGAAACGTTGTTTGCCATGCTGTCTTGTTTCTTCTTTGGGAGTGTGTAAAGGAAAACTCCATGCTTATTGGATGGGTGCCTACAGAAAAAACTTTGAGAGGAGCTAAGCCATATAGCACAAGAGCATGCACATGATTGCATGACAAGAGTGTCGCTTTGGAGAGAACCAGGACGGTATAGATTTTAAGATAATAATAATAGTAATAGTAATAATAATAATGATGGCAAGCAACTTCTGTAGCGTCTAGTTTGCGTAATGCACAAGGCAACAACCAGTGATGCACTAAGCCATCCACAAGTAAAGACCATAGGTGAAGACCATAGGTAAAGACCATAGGTAAAGACCATAGGTAAAGACCATAGGTAAAGACCCTCGGTAAAGACCCTCGGTTAAGACCCTCGGTTAAGACCATAGGTAAAGACCAGAGAGGCAGTTGATGGCAGAAATTGTCCAGAACTTCTATTTCTTTTTCTGAATTTCTGTTGCAAATGCATCAGAAAACAGAAAACTGTGAATTTATGAAAAGCCAAGCAAAATCATTATGAAATATAAATTAACTTAAAAGCACAAAATCTGTTAGATAACCACGTCTAGTGCCCTAGTGAGGTCCAATACAATGATCCAGAAACATGTGTACTGTACACATGTATACCACACAAAGTTGAGGTGATCTTGCATTTCTCTATGGCAACCACTCTTGAACCACTCAATCAGTTCTTGGTCATCAAAGCATACTAATTTAAAAGCCAATTTTAATCTTGTGAAATCTTGTACAAGTTTACCTGTAGTGGAAAATGTAAAGGAGTAGAGAATTTCATTGCTCGTCAGTCTTTGGTAAAGTGAATATGACCTATATTAAAAAATAGTACTCTGTGTGGGTATACTGAAACTTGACCACTGCACTTTGTGTTTGATAGGCCGTGTTGCATATCATAACTGCTCAAATTGGCCTAGTGCCCCTGTTCCAATCTTATTCCATGTGAATGGTTTAACATACCTTCTGGGTATCATTTACAAAAGGAGCACTGTATAAAGACCGGAGGGGATGGCTATAGTGTTAGATATGAGCACTTATTCTCCTTCCCACAGCATAAAATTATCTGGTCTATTGTCTCCATTAACTTTGGTTGAGGCTGATATATATTTAGCTGCTTCATGCTGGTAAACTGAGTATGTATGTTTCTCTGGCCATCTATATTAATGGAGAATATAATGTAATGTAAATCTCCTAAATTTCTCAGCACCACAGAAAAGCAATGTCAGGGAAACCAGCTTATATACTGGTCTCATAAAAGCAAATGCTACAGTCTGTGTTCAAAAACGAGCAATGTTCTAAATTATAGCAGATGTAGGTCAAATGTACAAGTGCCTGTTTCCAGCATTTGGCTACATATTCTTTGTGCAAGTTAGTAAGCATGTGAAGCAGATGTTGCCTTAACCTATTGAACTATTTAAAATGAATTAAGTTTGAATATTTATATTGAATATTGAATTGAGCAAGTGCCTCTTTGCCGCAACAGGTGAATACCAATGTTTATCGGGATGTACATGTATTTTTTAAATTCCTTCCTATTGCTTGTTATTCACAGACAATTCAGTCAGTGAATCAGATTTAAGGTGTCCATTAACCGGCAACTGAGAAACTTATCACAGCCCTAACGAGGTCACTGGATCTCATGTTCTATTGTTTTATTTTTCTCTAAAGGTCAATCGGGCCCACAAGGAAGTACTGGAGCAACAGGATCAACCGGTCCCAATGGTGCAACTGGATTTACTGGAGCAACGGGAGGAACCGGAGCCTCTGGGGCAACCGGTGCTACAGGTTCAAGTGGTTCATCTGGTGCCTCCGGTCAGACTGGTGCTACTGGAGCAAGCGGTGCTACTGGAATTACAGGTTGGAACTGCTTCAATATGAAAATTGACTGTCTGTTGCATGTGAAACAGACTGTGACTTGAGGTTTACACTTTTAATGTACATAACCTGCAGAAGAAGCAGTTGATGGTTAGCTGTGAAGGTCAGTTTCATTTGAATAACTAGACTTATGATATTTATTGCATGGTGGGTTTTTTAAGACTGGGAAATTGATAAAAAAGACTAAAAGTAACAGAGTTTCCTTGAAAGGTGCCATGAAATATATATATATATATATATATATATATATATATATATATATATATATATATATATATATATATATATATATGCATATATATAATGATTATTGTACATGTACATGGAAAAAAGTAACTGAGTAACGTTTTTCTTAACACTGGGTATATTCTTTGTGCTAAATGTGGAGCCATAACACAGCAAATGAGAAACTTATTGGGTATTGACTAGGAATATTCGGCTGGTAAATATTCAGGTGAATGAATAATTGGTTTGTTATTAATGTCTTCCACAGGTGCGACTGGAACTGGAGGTGCCACAGGTGCAACTGGGGTTAATGGTGTCACAGGTGCAACAGGTGTAATAGGTCCTATGGGTAGTACTGGTTCCACGGGAGCTTCAGGACCAACTGGCTTGTCTGGAGCAAGAGGAGGCACAGGTAACACAGGGAGCACTGGATTTACTGGTGCCTCTGGAGCAACTGGAATTATAGGAGCTACTGGACAGACGGGAATTTCTGGGGCACCAGGGCCAACCGGAGCAACTGGCCCAGCTGGAGCAACAGGAAACGCGGGACCTCAAGGATCCAGTGGTGGCACTGGCAGTACAGGGATTTCTGGAGCTAGTGGAGTGCCTGGTACCTCGGGAATTCCCGGTCTTCCCGGATTCACTGGGTCCACTGGTTCAACCGGATCAAGTGGTGCAACTGGGGTTTCAGGACCAACTGGTGCTAAAGGTGACCCGGGAAATGTGGGACCAGCGGGAGCAACAGGACTTCCTGGATCAAGCGGTCCTGCTGGTTCTTCTGGAGCATCGGGACAAACTGGAGCAACAGGAACGCCTGGTGTTGCTGGGGCCACTGGTCCAACCGGTGCCGCTGGTGTGGCAGGAGCCACTGGGTCTTCAGGACTATCAGGCAGCACAGGACCTGTTGGTTCCCAGGGTGCTACAGGAAGCTCTGGAGCTGTCGGAAGTACAGGTGCCACTGGGTCATCTGGAGCGACAGGAGCTCAGGGAACAGCTGGTGCATCTGGATCTTCTGGAGCATCTGGTCTCCCTGGAGCTACTGGAGCGGTTGGAACAGTTGGAAGCACTGGGCAAACTGGTTCAACGGGTTTTACTGGGCTACCTGGTTCTACAGGTAATCATAACATTGCTCTTGGAGTATTTGAACAGTGTCTTCCTGAGTCTGGCTGCAGATCAACGAATCTGATCTCATTGCTCACTTTACAAATATACAACTTTATGGTTATGGTATATATGGATGGAATACTTTTCTCTTCTGCAGTGGTTTTTCTCTTGGTCTCTATTGTCTGCTTGAAGCATGTACTGTGGGCACTTGCATCTCCAATCGAAAGGGCATTTTCTCAAACTAAATGCTAATTGTTATTTCACCAGATTGTCTTTGTGTAACTATCTTGCATGATACGTGCCTAATTAGGTTATTTAATTTCATAGTAGAATCGTATATGAGATTAGTAATTATCCTTTTTTGTGCACTGCATTTGCAGTCTATTTAGCAATACATGTATTAACTTGCACTTTACAAGTCTAATAATGATGGTGACGATGACGACGACGACGACGATGATGATGTAAATAAAGTATTTCTTGGCATCTCTTCTGCTACAGCTGATGATCTCTTAACCCGGAACCCTGACCTACCTATGCATAAATGCGGGTCCAAACCCAGCAATGAGGCAGTAATCACTGCATTTATATCAAACTTGATAGTTGGCAATGTCGGAGCAGTTGTAAGAATATTCACTTCAGTGATAAGCCCGTACCAGTAAACTAGGGCAGTCCGCAAGAGTTACCGGTATGTTTGAAACACGCTGCACACCCCCAAAATTGCAGTTGGATTCCACCCATAAGCATGGTCTGCTTTGGCGAGTACACCATTTATCCTAGGCTAGTCTTTAACAGGGCAATCTTCATGGTTTGCTGTCATCCTCTTTAACCATTTCTTTGGGGCCTCTCTTCTCAACCCTTGTTAAAATACTTGGGTGACCTCCCAGTCAGAAGCCAGTTTGAAACTCTGAGTCCTAATTAACAATGCTGTGCTTAATTCGATCACAGAGCTTGGGTGCATATATCTGAAGATACAAGAGAGAAATGCCATATCTTTCATCATCTATTAGTCGCGATCCAATGCTTTAATGCTGTTTCCGTTTCTCATAACTTTCTCCCAGCCCAAACTTTGTTTAAAAAACCCATATATTATTTCAGAGAAACTTTTTAAAGTCCTGATTATGGTGGAGGTGATGATGACGACGATGACAGCCATGGAGATGATGGTAGTGGTGATGATGATGACAATGGAGATAATGGACATATGTTGGAGATGATTATGATGACGATGATGATGATGGAGGTGATAGAGAAGATGATGATGATCATGACCATTACGATGATGGAGATGATGTAGATGCTGACGGTAGCGACGATTGAGGTGGTGGTGGTGGTGGTGGTGGCGGTGGTGGTGGAGGTGGAGGTGTTGGTGGCGGAGGAGGTGGAGGTGGTGGTGGTGGTGATGATGATGATGATTGATGATGATGATGATTGATGATGATGATGATGATGATGATGATGATGATGATGATGATGATGATGATGATGATGATGATGATGATGATGATGATGATTGATGATGATTGATGATGATGATTGATGATGATTGATGATGATGATTGATGATGATGATTGATGATGATGATGATTGATGATGATGATTGATGATGATGATTGATGATGATGATGATGATGATTCATGATGATGATTCATGATGATGATGATGATTGATGATGATGATGATGATGATGATGATGATGATGATGATGATGATGATGATTGATGATTGATGATTGATGATGATGATTGATGATTGATGATGATTGATGATGATTGATGATGATGATGATGATGATGATGATGATGATGATTGATGATGATGATTGATGATGACGATGATGACGATGATGACGATGATGATGATTGATGATGATTGATGATGATTGATGATTGATGATTGATGATGATGATGATTGATGATGATGATGATTGATGATGATGATGATGATGATTGATGATTGATGATTGATGATGATGATGATTGATGATGATTGATGATGATGATGATTGATGATGATGATGATTGATGATGATGATGATGATTGATGATGATGATGATTGATGATGATTGATGATGATGATGATTCATGATGATGATTCATGATGATGATGATGATTGATGATGATGATGATGATGATGATGATGATGATGATGATTGATGATTGATGATGATGATTGATGATTGATGATGATGATTGATGATGATTGATGATGATGATGATGATGATGATGATGATGATGATTGATGATGATGATGATGATTGATGATGACGATGATGACGATGATGACGATGATGACGATGATGATGATTGATGATGATTGATGATGATTGATGATGATTGATGATTGATGATTGATGATGATGATGATTGATGATGATGATGATGATGATGATTGATGATGATGATAGATGATGATGATGATTCATGATGATGATTCATGATGATGATGATGATTGATGATGATGATGATGATGATGATGGTGGTTGGTGGTTATGATGATGGAGGTGATGATGATGGAGGTTATGATAATTATGACGATGATGACCATGGAGATTATGATGGAGGTGACGACAACGACGTCGAGATAGCCTCCATGAGCAATTGGTGTCTTATGTAACTGGTTTCATCTATTTATTAGAAATTTTATTTTTTTTAGGAGTAATGGCTTTATTTTTTTAAGGAATAATGGCTTTGTTTTTTAGTATCTCCAAGGTTGGATGTTGGCATTAATTGATAGGTTTTATCTTGTGCAGTTTCTGTGAACCTTGCATATTTAACAACAATCTTACTGCATTTACTTTATAGGCGCAAGTGGAGCTAGTGGTAGTGTTGGATCAACTGGTGCCTCGGGCAGCACAGGGTCATCTGGAGCAACCGGGATATCTGGACCTGCTGGAGCAACAGGTGCAAGCGGATCTGTTGGAGCAACTGGATCTGTTGGATCTTCAGGAAGCACTGGATTCACTGGTGCCACAGGTATGTCTGGTCCAAGAGGTTCTCAGGGAGCCACTGGAGTGGTTGGTGGGACTGGAGCCTCAGGTCAGACAGGTAACACTGGTGCCACTGGCATTTCTGGAAGCACTGGTAGTACTGGTTGGACAGGTGCCAGTGGTCCAACTGGTAGCACGGGAAACACTGGGGTCTTGGGACCAACGGGCTTCACTGGACTGACCGGTGCAACTGGCACTACCGGCAACACAGGTGCTGCAGGTGCAACTGGGGCAACTGGTGTTTTTGGAAGCACTGGAGCGACAGGCACTGCTGGATCTGGAGGATTTACAGGATCAACTGGAGCAGTTGGAGACTCTGGTCCACCCGGGAATGCAGCATCATCTGGCCAGATTGGAGCAACCGGACAGACTGGTGCCACTGGTGCCTCTGGTTCCAGTGGAGTTCAAGGTCCAACTGGAATCATTGGTGCAACAGGTGGAACTGGATCTTCGGGAGCCAGTGGACCGCAAGGAGCAACGGGTGCTACAGGTCCCACTGGCAGCACTGGACTGTCGGGAGCTTCAGGAGCGCCTGGAAATCCTGGAGTCTCTGGTCCAAGGGGACAATCTGGAGCTACTGGATCTACAGGAGTTGCAGGTGCTACAGGTAAGGATTTGGTCACATGACTTGGTGCTTTCATACATATACCAGAATTGCAGGAGAATAAAGCATTGAGATATCAAAATGTGTACAATGGAATAATCTTTCTGAAGCTTGTTAGCTCAAGTTAGTTTGCATTTATGTATTTTGTGGCTAGGACTTCCTGGAAGCACTGGTGTCTCCGGTGCAACTGGTACATCAGGTCCACGTGGTTCACCAGGAGCCACTGGACAGACTGGTTCAACCGGAAACACTGGGCCAACTGGATCAACTGGTTCCACCGGACAAACTGGAGCGACAGGATCAAGCGGTCTACAGGGATTCACAGGTGCATCGGGAGCAACTGGAGCGACGGGTGGAACGGGATCTAGTGGAGCCACAGGAGCCACTGGCAACACTGGTTCACAAGGCGCGACAGGTGCTTCTGGCACAGCTGGATCAACTGGACAGGTAGGTGCATCTGGACAGCAAGGTGCTACAGGTAGTCAAGGATCTACAGGTGCATCAGGTGCCTCAGGCACACCGGGTAGAGATGGGACAGGTGGCTCCACTGGCCTTGGTGGAGCTACTGGACAGACTGGTGCTACTGGCCCTTCAGGAGCAGCTGGTGCTTCAGGTGCAACTGGCCCAAGTGGTCAACAGGGAACTGCAGGAGCACCTGGTTCGACTGGAGCCTCAGGACCAAGGGGACCTGATGGACCCACAGGTGCAGGAGGTGCAACTGGATCGACGGGGCCCACAGGGTTTACCGGTGAAACTGGTTTTGTGGGAAATACAGGGGCTACAGGTTCATCAGGACCTCGTGGTGCCACAGGAGTGCAAGGGTCAACTGGAGGTACTGGATTTACTGGACCAGCTGGGGCACAAGGCTCGGGTGGTACTGCTGGCGCCACAGGTGCAACTGGTGCCACTGGATTAACTGGACCAGCAGGAGCAACAGGTTCTCCAGGAGCAACTGGTGTTTTTGGTGCAACCGGTCCACAAGGGCCAAAGGGAGCAACTGGTCCTGGTGGTTTTGGGGGCATGCCAGGAGATTCAGGAGCCACTGGTGGCACTGGGATCCGTGGTGGAACAGGAGCCACTGGAGCAAGTGGTTTGTCTGGTGCTACAGGGTCAAGTGGACTTCCTGGTGCAACAGGAAGCAGTGGGACCACAGGTAGATCTGGAAGTCCAGGTGATGTTGGTGCACCTGGTTCTAGCGGTGCTACTGGAATCACGGGAGCACCCGGTCAAGTGGGACCTGTTGGTCAGACGGGAGGAACAGGTGCGTCTGGTCCCACTGGAGCAACTGGAGCATCTGGCAATACCGGAGCTACTGGAGCTTCTGGATCTATGGGATTCACAGGTGCAACAGGTGGATCTGGTGGCACTGGGGCGACTGGACCAGCCGGTGCAACTGGAGCAACAGGTGCAACCGGATCTTCAGGAAGTGTGGGAGCAGTTGGAACACAAGGAAGCTCGGGTGGTACTGGTGCATCTGGTGTTCAGGGATCCACTGGACCTCCTGGATTTGCAGGAATGCCGGGAGCAACTGGAGGTTCTGGGGCTTCAGGAAGCCCAGGAGCATCAGGTGATGTGGGCTCTTCTGGTGCAACTGGTGCTACAGGATCACAGGGTCCAGGAGGTTCACCAGGTGTAACTGGAACAGCAGGGGCTACTGGTGCCACAGGACCAGCTGGCGGAACTGGAGCTACAGGTGCAACGGGTAGCACTGGAGCTTCTGGACTGGCTGGAGCAACTGGAGCAACTGGATCATCCGGGTCACTTGGACCAACTGGCAGCAGTGGAGCAAGTGGCTTCTCTGGTTTTCCTGGTTTTACCGGAGCCACTGGTTCAACTGGTGGTTCAGGCCAGCCTGGATCAACAGGTGCAACTGGTGTAACTGGAAATTCTGGACAGAGTGGATCACCTGGATCTGCAGGTTTGCCTGGAGGTTCAGGGCCCCGTGGTATCACAGGGGCCTCTGGTGCAACTGGACCTAAAGGATCTACTGGCGGGTTTGGTGCCACAGGGGCAACTGGTCCTCGAGGACAAGATGGAGCTATAGGACCCGCTGGTTCAGGTGGTACAGTCGGAGCAACTGGTGCTTCTGGACAGACAGGAGCTACCGGGCCTTCTGGCAGCTCTGGTGCACCTGGAGCAACTGGCCCAGCCGGTGCTTCTGGCCCACAAGGATCAGTTGGCTCGTCTGGTGCTACAGGTGCCAGTGGGCCTACAGGTGCCAGTGGGTCTACAGGTTCTCAGGGTGCAACTGGTGGAACTGGGGCATCGGGTAGCACTGGAGTTTTGGGTGCTACTGGTGAAAGTGGACCAATAGGACCAGCGGGTAAGACATGCTAGCCAACCAGTTCAGTTGCTGTGAGACTTGCATTAGCAGTTCTTGTGTTCATCTTATATAGACTTTATAGATATTTCTACTTGTTTTATGGGTTATTCTAAACTCTAAAGACTATTTCTAATAATACAAACTACTTAAAACAATTTTCTGATCTTTATGGAAAAATTAAGAATTGTAGAAGAGCTATGTGTTAATGAGAATGATGTCTATGCCATTGTTTATGGTGCGCTGGTGACAGTCTGTACCTCAGCGGCAGAGTCTTACTTGACGCATGTATAAAATGCTCTTAAGTAAATAAATAAATATCAATGCATCTTGCACAGTTATCCTTGTCTTTGTGGTACCCCTATTAATGCACCCTACTTTCAAAAGGTTTTAAATAGATGCATAATAACAAGGGTTCTAGACTGATTTTGTTGGCGCTGTATTGGTCCAAACTTAAACTGTTTGTCACAAAGTGCAGAGTAGGCCTACTAAACTGTTTAGTACCATAGTTGAAATAATTAAAAGATTTTTTGTGGATTGAACTTCGAGTTGGAGAAAGTCGATCGTTGCACAGTTTTAGAGGTACTTAGAAATGATAATTACATTAATTGCCTTGATACAGTTATATCTTTAAATACATGCATGCATGCAACTGTATTCAAAATAGTTTTCACATTTTTGCAGCAATCAACAATCTGGCTTTGTAAATAAGTCTATTTTGTCTACATCAACAAACAGGTGCTAGTGGACCAGTTGGTGCAACAGGACCACAAGGTGCCGCAGGCCCTACAGGTTTGAAAGGTCCAACAGGGGCAAGCGGATACACTGGTGCTACTGGTAGTACAGGATTCCAGGGAGCAACGGGTTCAACTGGCCCCATTGGATCAACTGGACTAAGTGGTACAGGAGGTGCTACGGGAGCTTCTGGAACTCCTGGACGTTCCGGTGGCACGGGCGCATCTGGTCAAACTGGAGCTCCTGGTGCAACTGGATCTTCTGGTTCCAAAGGAGCAACAGGTCCTACAGGCCCTCCCGGTGGAAGTGGCACCACAGGTACCCAAGGTGGAACAGGAGCCACGGGAGCGACTGGTTCTTCAGGAGCTACTGGTGCTGTTGGACCTGCTGGACCAACTGGCCCACAAGGTGATACTGGTTCATCCGGTGCTAGTGGAGCCCCAGGATCTCCAGGACAACAAGGATCGACGGGATCCTCGGGAGCATCTGGCGCAGCTGGGGCTACAGGAGCATCTGGCGCCACAGGAGCCACAGGTGGTCAAGGTGCTACAGGAGCTACTGGAAATACTGGAGCATCGGGGATCGATGGTAGTCAAGGAACTCCAGGATCTACCGGCATGACTGGGCAAACTGGATTCACAGGTGTACAGGGGCCACAGGGTTCATCTGGTTCCAGTGGAGCTACTGGTAGCACTGGATTTTCTGGTGGAACGGGTTCAACAGGTGCCACTGGTGTCTCTGGCAGTCCAGGAGCTACAGGCGTATCAGGTGCTACTGGGGCATCAGGTGCCACAGGGGCCTCAGGTGCATCAGGTGCCACAGGAGCAACAGGCGTACTCGGCTTTACCGGAGCAAGTGGGGTTACAGGTGCTAGTGGGCAAACCGGGTCTACTGGAGCAACCGGAGCCACTGGAGCATCTGGTCCCAAAGGTGGAACTGGTTTCACGGGTGCTTCTGGTGGCACTGGAAGTACCGGTGCAACTGGTCCGGTGGGACCTTCTGGGCCTGCTGGAGGAACTGGAACTCAAGGTACTTCTGGACCGGTGGGGGCAACAGGATCATCAGGAGAACCAGGTAGAGATGGATTAAGTGGTGCTACTGGACCACCAGGAAGTACGGGAGCAACTGGAACACCAGGCGCAACTGGCCCAACCGGAAGTCTTGGAGCAACTGGGCAACCAGGTTCGCAGGGTAACACCGGTTCCACCGGACCACAGGGAGCTACAGGAGCTACAGGAAACACAGGTTTGGCCATCTTGTATACCTGGTGCTTAAGAAGATCATATGAATTGAACATTTAGTGAACAAATAGGCATTTACCTCTAGGGCCAGCCATATCTCTTCCTTGCTCACCCTTCATGCATGCAAATATTGCACTTTGCTGTACTGCTCACCAGAACAGTATTGAGCTCCCGAGCATCCGAGGCCGCTAGTCCAAAGCTTCAGAATTTGCTGACCTGTTCTGATCATGCTGTTTAGTTTCTATAGAAAAGGTGTAACTTTCGAAGTGTTGCCTACTGGTATGTTGATGCCAAGCATTTAGATCATTTTCTCTTGTGAGTTGGCACTGTCGTGTTTATGTAATATAGTGTAGTGTGCTTCAGTATATGTATGCTGCATTGCTAAAGGAACTGCTCTTGTGTACCATTGCAGTTATTTTAACTTTCATCTTCAAAAAAAGAAAGTTTGTACAGTTTAACGTAGCCAATTTAGTGAATTGGGTTTTGGCTTACTCTAATCAAATCTGATGTCTTCCAAATCACCGTTGTCATAACGCATAGAGCGTCCTATGATATTTGCTTAAAGTGAAATTGTTGTCACTGTCATAATTCATTCGAGAACCCACGGCGAAATCTGACGAGTCAGAGGAACCTGGGGTCAAGTTACAGAGAGTAAACAAGCTGAAACAGACGAATTTTAAGCTTTGTTTGAAGGACTTTAGAGAATGGACGGAGAGCACAATAGTGGACAGTGAATTTCAAAAACTCTGAGCCACCAAGAGCCCAACATTATTTTGTTGAGATGCACAGCAGAAGTATCTGTTGATAGAGTTCAGTATTTGCTGGCATACATATAGGGTGAGCAAGGAGCTGAGGTAGGTTGTCTGATTTGAGTGCGACATTTTGCAAACTGTAAGACAGATTTTAAACTGAATTCTTTACTCGATGGGCAGGTAGTGTAATGAGTGCAGTATAGGTGTAATATGTTGATGCTTGGGTGTTTCTCTTTTGTCTCTCGCTGGAGAATTTTGAACCATTTGTGTTTTGTACAAATCTCTTCAGCTGAATTTCCGCAATAAGGAAGAAGACGGTAAGTGAACTGCTATTAAACCTGATCTTGCAGCCGTTATGCTACACACACACACACACACACACACACACACACACACACACACACACACACACACACACACACACACACACACACACACACACACACACACCCACACACCTACACACACCTACACACACCTACACACACCTACACACACCTACACACACCCACACACACCCACACACACACACACACACACACACACACACACACACACACACTCCTCGTCCATGAAGGCTACAATGGAAATGAATGACATCCATATTGTAGGTTCAAGCGGCCAAACTGGACCCATAGGTCCTACCGGACCACAAGGAGGAACGGGTGCATCCGGAGCTTCAGGAGCCACTGGTCCTGCTGGAGCGACAGGAACTGGAGGAGTCAGTGGTGCTTCTGGCAATTCCGGAGCACCCGGTTTGCAAGGAGCTTCTGGAGCACAAGGTCCAGTTGGATTAACTGGTAGTTCCGGTGCCCAAGGTCTGCCTGGTGCAACTGGATCAACAGGTACAAAAGGAGACACTGGTGCCAGTGGTGGTCCTGGTGCAACAGGACCAGCTGGCAGTATTGGTCCGCAAGGGCCTGTGGGTTCATCTGGACCTGCTGGAAGTCCAGGGACCACAGGTGGCACTGGATTGACAGGGAGTACAGGAAGCTCGGGTGCAACTGGACAAGCTGGTAGCACAGGAAGTACAGGTATGAGTGGTCCCACTGGTGCAACAGGACCACAAGGACCAACTGGTAGTACTGGTCAAAGTGGAGCAACTGGTGGATCTGGAACAACGGGAGCAACTGGTCCAGAAGGCCTGTCTGGAGTAGTTGGAGTGACTGGTGCTACAGGACCAGCTGGTGAAACAGGAGCTATTGGTCCAGCAGGATCATCTGGGACGACTGGTGTTACAGGGATAGCTGGTCCACCAGGTCCTCAAGGTGCTACCGGAATCATGGGTCCAGTTGGGGGTACAGGACAAACCGGGGCAACAGGACCTTCTGGTTTCACTGGTAGCACTGGTGCACCAGGTGATACTGGTAGTTCTGGTAGCACAGGTGCCATTGGATCAACTGGTTCCAGCGGTCCAGCTGGGCCACCAGGTTCCATTGGTGCAAGTGGAGCAACTGGAGCTTCTGGTGCAACTGGTGTTGGTGGCCGACCTGGTCCTTTGGGTTCCACTGGGTTTACTGGAGTGACTGGTCCAAGTGGTTCTGTTGGTACAATGGGAGCGACTGGTTCAGCAGGGCCTATTGGTAGCACAGGTGCTACAGGAGCCACTGGACTTGCTGGAGCCACAGGCTCGACTGGCAGTTCTGGCAGCACTGGAGCATCTGGTGCTACTGGAATATCTGGAGAACGTGGACTCACTGGAGCAACTGGCAGTACAGGTGCTGTAGGAGCTACCGGTTCCTCTGGAGGTACTGGTCTCGCCGGGGCACAGGGTGATATAGGAGCTACTGGAGGTACAGGAATACAAGGGGCTTCGGGGCCTCAAGGATTTCTGGGTGCCACCGGTGCAACTGGCCCAAGAGGACCTGTAGGTAGCACAGGTGATACTGGGAGCACTGGTACTATGGGTGCAACAGGTGGAACTGGAGCTGCTGGAGCAGTTGGAGATGCAGGAAGTTCTGGTGCAACTGGAGCATCTGGAGCTACAGGGGACGATGGATTAGTTGGCAATACTGGTGCCTCAGGCATAAATGGAGCTGCAGGTCCACCGGGAAACACTGGAGCATCTGGTCCTCAGGGAGCAGGCGGAGCTACTGGTGTCATTGGAGCAAGTGGAACGACAGGATACACTGGGTTTTCAGGATCCACTGGAGCCACAGGAGGTACCGGTATCACTGGTCCGGTAGGCGGAACAGGTGCGTCTGGAGTGCGTGGACCAGTTGGACCCGTGGGTGCAACTGGTGCATCTGGAGTTCAAGGTTCAGTTGGTGGAACAGGTAGGTTCCAACTATTTTGAATTACAGATCATTTCCAGTATAAGGGGTCTATAAGATAGTCTAGCGGTTATTAAGCTGGACTGTCAACCAAAAGGTTGGGCTCCAAATCCCTTCCAGGGATGAAAATGTTTAGAATTTCTGCTGAACATCCACCTTCTAGTGAACTTTGCTATATAATGTGGGAAGAGCAGGTTGTGATGGAAAAGACCGGCAACCCACCCTCAAGTGACAAGGATAAGAAAGTGGAGTTGCTAATGTCCTACCCAGGCCGTCTTTGGGTTAGCGTCATGGACTGCTAAAAGAAATCGTTCCAATCATGTGACATTAACCAATCCAGCTATGTTGGTCGGACTACATGTCCTGGTTGTTCAGGGTGAAGTGTGGAACAAAATGGCACAGTGGCATAGCTATCATATGTGCAGGGGTGCAAGGCACCCGGGCCCACGACCTCCAGGGGCCCACAATATTGGTAAGAACTCAAGGCTACAGGCCTTACAGGGCCAAACAGGGGCCCATGCGGGACCCTTTGCACCCAGGCCCATGAAAAGCTAGCTATGCCACTTAAATGGCATCTTGTGCCAAAGAGAATTTCCACTTTCGATATGGGGTGTAATTCACAAATACTTGTGCCAAAAGAGATTTTTATTTAATCGAAATGGATGTTCTTCAGAGGTACCTTTCCACAAGAAATTGCTATTTGTAGTTGCAGGTAAAGTCATATCTGTCAGAACTATATAATTTCCAAACACTCCTAACGAGTTGTCCCTCGTTAAAAAAATCCTAAAGTTTCATCAACCTTAAGGTACTTGGTGTAATTAGATGCAGTTGTAATGGGCTGTATTTAAATGACTGAATCTTGTTACTATTAGAAATTATATTGGGAATAGCTAAAATAATAAATTTAATTTCTGTTATTTTTGATTCTTCATTTGCTGATTTTGCCTACTTGCTTTGTCTCGTGTTAGTAAGCTGTTCTTTTGTGTTGCTGTACTTAGGGTTTACTGGTGGAACAGGTGCTAAAGGTTCACCAGGGCAACAAGGGGTAAATGGAACTGCTGGTTCTCAGGGACCTCCAGGACTACAGGGAGCAACTGGACAAACTGGTCAGACTGGTCAGACGGGTGCTTCTGGCAACCCTGGAGCCACAGGCGGAACCGGTGCAGTTGGGTTGACGGGTGCAACCGGTCCATTTGGAGCATCTGGTAGCACGGGTGCGACTGGGGAAATGGGTCGCATTGGTTCCAGTGGCTTTACCGGCATCACTGGTGGTACTGGGTTTACTGGAGCCACTGGCATAACGGGACCTCTGGGACAGAATGGAGCAACTGGATTCACTGGACCTCAGGGAGCCACGGGCTCGTCTGGGCAAACAGGGTCCACGGGTTCTACAGGATTCACTGGACAGACCGGAGAAACTGGACGACTCGGACTGCCTGGTATAACTGGAGGTACTGGTCCAGCAGGGGCAACAGGTGGAACGGGGGTTTTAGGTCAGACTGGATATACGGGAAGTACTGGTTGGACAGGGGCCACTGGTCCGCCTGGTGTCATTGGAGTAAGTGGGGCCACTGGAGGAACTGGTTTGCAGGGCGCGTCGGGAGCAAGTGGATCCACTGGTGACACTGGACCTATTGGACCTGAAGGTGATTCTGGCCCTTCTGGTCCAATCGGAAGACAAGGAGGAAGTGGGTTTACTGGAGGTACAGGACCACCGGGTCCTGTAGGAGCAACCGGAAGCATTGGTGTCACTGGAAGCACTGGACTTACAGGGGCAACGGGACCTTCTGGCAAAACTGGAGCTACTGGTCAAATTGGAGTTAATGGAACAATGGGACCTTCTGGCGCTACAGGTCGAAAGGGCATAACAGGTGCGACTGGGCCTCTTGGAGACCCTGGTGCCGCTGGAGTTCCTGGTCCACCAGGACGTGGAACTGCACCGTTTGGAGATCAAGCAGGTAAGACACATTGCCTTGATGAGTGCAAATTACCTGCCCTTTAAAGTCGAATTTGATGATAAGAAAGTGCAAAATACCTGCCCTTTAAAGTCGAATTTGATCAGAAGAAACTAATAATCTCGCCTAAGCCATCTAAGAGGTTGCTTAGGCTTTGAATTTGTAAAAATCTTCATATCCAGGTCTTTGGTTGGGGAGGCAAGTGGCCAGTCCTTTGGTCATGACTACGTAATGTCTAAGCTTTTTTCTTCCCTTTCAGGATCAGTTTGCTTGTGAGAAACCAGAAATGTTTAAATACAGCATACAAGAAATATGGTTCCATGTCTGTTAGATATTACAAGACAGTGTGAAGCGCTGAACTGTGATCAGTACTGTGACGTGGCTGTTTTGAAGACAACAAGTGGGGCAACCAAGCTTCAACCATACTGTGTCTGCAAAGTATCATTCATGAAAGTCCGAGTAACAGCAGGACTCAAGTGCAACAGTAAGTAAAGTAAACTGTGAAGTTATCTGTTGAAAACTATTGCTGTACCTTTTCATCTAAGCTTTTTAATGAATTTTAAGGAATAAATTCTATTTTAAAGTTAAAGTTTGTTAAACTGATTCATGTAAACAAGCTCTAGACATTTCCTGCAGTGTACAGGTCATCAAAAAAGTAGGTGACTGCATGATACTATTGTGTGGCATGTAGCAACCGTGTTTTGCTGTTATGTTTTGAAAGTAGTTTGGCTTATTCATTCATTCATTCTGAAAATTTATATAGCGCCTCTGCCAGAGGCTTCCAGTTTTTTTATAGTTTAATATTGGCGCAACTGAATCGGTTGAATTTTTTTAACTTATACTTTTCTGAGGATAGGCATCTCATCATTGTCAGAAACCCCGTTATTAAAGACCCACTGCAAAGTATGTGCCAATAAACTATTGCGCAGATACTAAATAAAATACACAGTTGATGTTTAGAACCAGATTCTCAAAGAAACGTATTTAGAAATAAAAGATGGAGGACAAGATAGCCTTAGGGCAAAAAATACAAGCGTTATGTTCTAAAAGTGAAGATTCTTCAATTTTCATATTCATTAACTTTGTTTTCGAATATTGTTCTGTGACAGTTTCTTACGTCTAATTCTGAGTATGAACTGCAAAAGAATGGACTTTTGGATTCAGGTCATGATTAGCATATTCAAATACGGGGCATTTACAGCCAAAGCGCCACTTCTGATGGACTGATTTTATAATACAGTTGTTTTGTTCAATTTTAGCTTTGAACGAGTGTAACTACAACAACGCTGGATGTGAACATACCTGTACGGATTTAACCAACGGCTACGTCTGCAGTTGCAAAACTGGGTTTCTTCTGGCTGCAAACAATCATAACTGTGATCCCAATCGTAAGTTCTCTGCATTGCTTCGTGCGAGAATACTTGCTTGGTGGCATAGGCATAACTTTGTATCGTGACGTATCTGGTCTCCTAAACCCTAAAAAGTGGTGGTGACAGTCACCACCACCTTTGACCCTGTGCTGAAACAATTTTTGCAACTGTTTTCGCTTTATTTGATTTGAAGCACGTTCAAACAATATCAATTAATTAACTATCGCAATGCTGATATATGCCTTCACTTATTGTTTCATGTTACATAAATTGGTGACAGGGAGGGGTGTGAGGAGGATATTGGTCTCCATCACTATGTGATGCCCTTGCTTGGTGGACAGTTTAATGTCCACAGAATTTAGATCAGAAAAGACTAGGATGTTGAAAATTAGATTAGATAAGAGAGTCTGATATTCTGGAAATTTGGATTAGATAAGACTGTGGCATGTCCTTATCTATCTATCTATCTATCTATAATGAACTAACAATAGCACCCCTTCAAGAAATCTACAGGCCCGGTCAAAAAGAAAGTGTCTTAAGAAGGCCATAGAAAGTACCTGAGAGGTCCCTAGGGAGGGATCGAAGTAATGTGCGTGAAGCTTACATAAGATTGTCCATCAATTGGAAGTAGTCTGCCAATTGCACGAGTCTAGAAACTATCATAATTTTTTATGCCAAAGTCGAATTAAAAGAAGCATACGTTGTGAAAAGTAGAAGTAGAATACAGAGTCGAATGTGGAGATTTAGAAACTGAATCTTTAAGTTTGTGAAAGCTTGTGTACTTTGCATAGCTGTAGTAAGATGCCTGATGGAAGGAATATCTGTTTTCACCTTGTAGCATCATATGTAAGTGGCTACAATCTGACGGTCAACTGTTCTGACATGAATGGCGGTTGTCAGTATATCTGCGTCACAGGTAGAAATGGAAATCCCGACTACTGTGATTGTCCAGTTGGTTTAAAGCTGTCGAGCGATGGATTCGACTGCTACGGTAAGTGGCTCATTAGTTAAGACAGAGTTTCAGAGTTAGGTTAACTTGAGTTAAGTTAGGTTATGGTAGATTGGGTTTAACTTGAGTTTAAAACCAGATCGATTCCCACTTTGGTACAATGAAATTTAGGCTCCTCCTTGGCAGAGTTAAATTTTAGGTTCCACTTGAGTTAATCAGGTTCCATTATTGGTGGGAGACTGCCACTGGTGATCACTGCTTGCTCATTGGTGATCTTTTTTGTTGTTAGTGAACACGAACATAACCTACACTGGTGTAGAGAGCATTTCTGCTCGGTGTCACTGTTAGGTTAGTTTTATTAGTTGAATGAGGTGAGCTGTTCCCTTTTTTAGAGTAGGTCTCTGACTGAAGAGTAAGGAGTTAATGGATTCCCAAAACGGTCTAAAGTAAACAAATCGTTATAAAACTTGCTTTGATATTGTGGCAACTGCTGGTACAATGGAAAAGTGTAAATCTCAAATGTGTCGATGGCTTACTACCATATTGAAAAAGACGTTGCTCAAGACGTTTTTGTTTCCACGGGGCTCATGCACTGAGGGCGCCTCTGAATAGTTTATACTGCGAGAGGCGCCTTATAAATTACTAGATACGATACGATACGATACGATATTGCTAGTGGCTGACTTAGGCATTTGCAATTTAAATCCAGGTGATCTTGTGAAACTGGCAGCGTCCTATTTTAATATTCTATTTTGCCCTATTTGCACTTAAACCAGGAGACTGTTCAGTTCGAGAACTGTGCTTCTGAGGCAGCTGTTGAGACAGGAATTGAACGAAGGATTGGTAACTTTAACTGTTACTTTACTGTATGCATCTGCATTTGACCTTGGAAGTAATATATTCAAACGTCGCCAAGTAAACCAATTTTTTTTCATCGTCTTTAGATATTGACGAGTGTGCTTTGAATGCAACGATCTGTCCGTTGAACACGCTGTGCCTGAACACATACGGCAGTTTCATTTGCGTCATTCTGACATTTGGTCAAGCCGGTTAGCATGGTTTATACTTAAATAGTAGTAATAAAAATAAAAAACTTGTATAGTGCCATTGTTATACTGTTCAGTGTTTTCGTTGATGGTCGCTGTTGTAAGTCAAATTGGTTCTCTGGACTAATTCCACTGCTCTAACTCAAACAGGTTAATCTGGTCATGTGCATTGAGGTTAGTAAGCTGCAGAAGACTCGCAAATGTACATTTATCTTCTTGTCTGATCTGTGAGATCATATATGATGTAGAAGATGATGGTAATTTTACCCAAAGATTTGGTGCCTTGCTATAGCACCAACTCCACAACTTAGTTCTTGCAAAGCTGATTTGGTATAGCACCGGTGATGCAGCTTGTGTGATACTGAGAAATTTAGGAGATTTACCTTGCATTAGATTACAGTCTAAAATTCTTGTTTAATTTTGCAACAGGTAAATTTACCTAATTGAATCCAATGACTTCTGTATATATATATATTCGTTTATTGAGAAGAAAGAAACAATCTGACAAAAACGCAGAAATGCTTACATGAGTGATAACAGAAAATAAAAGTTCATTAGAAAATTTTAGAATAAACTAGTAAATATTTTTATATAATGATCTGGGAATAAATTGAGAGTTGTCCTTGGGTGGGAGAGTATGGTTATGTGCTCTTGGTCTTAGTTGGTGAGAGGAGAGGGGTCGGAGTGAAGGTAGGAGTTGGTGAAGTACATGCTTAGGGTTGTGTAATATGGTGGTCTAGTAGCACAGGCATATATATGTACAAGACCCCCTTCCCTTACCTACCGTAACAACTAGTTTACCATGTACCAAGTTGCGTTCTTTGTCATCTTGTCTGAGAAATAAACGAAGATCGATTGATTGATTTTTGCCTAAACATGAAGTGAATCTTTTCTTTCCAGAAAATCCAACTCCGGGCCTATTACGAGATTCGCAGAACATTGACAACACCCTAGGAAAAATTGTCGGCATCGACGGAAGCATTGACACTGCCTCGGACTCAACGAAACGCCTGTCGATCTCCTTCTACGTGCTAATTGCTTGGGTGGTGCTAGTAACCGCATCGCTCGTCGCAGTCGTTTTAGTTACGTGTCGACAGTGGAGGAAAAGCCGCAGTCAGTCATTTGGCGGCCAGGGTTCGGTCAGAGGAGCAAGCAGTCAGAGTGACTTTGAAGCTAGCAAGTCCGACATCGATGGAGTGTCCGTAGGCCACCACGACAGCATTGGCGATGGTCTTGATAGTAGTTCTGCAATTGGCGTAGAAGACCGGGGTGCCACGAATGCACCAAGTTCTTCTCCCGCTGCTGATGGTATTACAGTTGACATATCTGCAGAACCGTAAAAATGCACAAGTATTGTCTTTTGTTTTGATTAACTTAACATATTGAAAATTAATTTAAAGGCTCCATGGTTGGAAGAAGACTAACTGAAGAATTAGGCAAACCAGCGCTTTCCGTTGCTCGGAGTTTCGCGTGACATTCGATGCATGTTAGCATTATGAATGTAGCATTTTGTTAACATTTAATGGTAATGTGACTAATGCTTCCACTGTGTTGTTAATGTTGCCGAGCAGTTTCTCAAAAGATAGGCAGATGGCATTGCCTAGAATCCATAACACTAGAACTGTTCTTGTTTGACAAGATATTTCGGTTTCTGGACCTAAATTTTGAAACTCTATGCCTCTGTCTGATCAACCTGCTCCATTGTTTATGTCATTTCGTGCTCAACGTAGGACTTGCCTGTTCAGTTTGCTTTTTATTCACCATGGGCTGTGACTTGCCTTTTCAATTTGCTTATTCACAACTGGCTTCCTCTTTATATTGGTTGATCACTGGTAATTGATTAATTTACAGTTTGGTTTTTGTGTGTCATTGGTTGATGCCTTGAGCGTTGGAAACCGGTGCGAGAAGTTACTAATTAGTAGTAACAATAATAATAATCCTTGAATTTCAGCCACTTGACTAAATATTGAAACTAAAACTATGTTAAATCTTGTTATTGGTATTTTATTTTGTTCAAGCCTTTGAAGTCCATCATTATTACTAGAATTAGATGCTGAAGCATTTTATGATGTGATGTTGTAAAGCTTGTTACTAATAATCACAAAGACACTACGCATTTTGAACTGGGTAAGTTGTTAAATCTAATCGCCATCAACGAGTGCGTGGTTTAATTTCACAGTGATGGGCCACTGTGTAGTACCTCTAGCTAACTGCTGTAGTCGATGCCTTGCATTGAAAGAAAACAAAAAGCTGTCTATTAGCAAAATCGGTGCATTATAAATGATCCAATGGCCAGTTCATATGATGTAAATGAATTACACACAATCTATTCTTAGTTGATGACCTCATTGCTTGTCAGACCTTGAGGGCTTTCATGTAGGCAACAATTCTTGTACAATTAAAATTCAATGCTTGTCTGTTAATTATAAGTTTGTTTGCATCTTGGCCTACAATTCAGTCTTGCAAGTTAGTCACTTTCGAGATCACGAAATGGAGCTGGAGTTATTGTATTGTCTTGTGTTGTATTGTATTGTCTTGTGTTGTATTGTATTGTATTGTCTTGTATTATAAACCGGCTTGTTATTCATCCTTTGCCTAGTAAAGGTCTATGCTTTCTTGTTACATAAATATTGACAATATGTGTTATATTCAGGTTGCATCCTTGATTGTCAATTGTTGCTTCTGTGCGTTAATTATAGAGTCTCTCTTTTGTTGTGCGGTTCAAAGCATAGCAAGTGTGACCAAAAGGGAGTCTTCATATTCGTAACTTTGACATTTGGTCAAGCCCAGCATGCATTTATACTCGAATGGTAATAATAAAAATCTGAAAAATTGTATAGTGTCGCTTAATACTGTTCGATGTTTTGTTGATGGTCGCTGTTGTAAGTCAAATCAGTTGTCTGGCCAAATTCCACTGCTCCAACTCAAACAGGCAAATGTGTGTGTGCACTGGGGTTCGTAACCTACTGAAGACTGGAGTTCAACAAATGCAATATACGTATATGTATCTTCTTGTCTTCCAATCTGCAAGATCAACTATGGTGTGGAGTGCCCAGGGACCCCCTATTCGTTGAGGTCTTCATGCCTTGTTAACGTAAATCTTCAAAATATATCTCGCCACACACTGGAGGCGATCTTGTTTGACAGGTGGAAGACACTGGAGACCAGTATGAGAATTGTAGATAAAAGGCTGGGGGGGGGTTAGACCTTGATTCATGTGGAGTTTGGGTGTGCAATGAAGACTTTACTATGGGGTCCTGAGAAAGACTAGGGGGGTTGAACCCCCGACAATTCTCACCCTGCTGGAGACTTTTGACCTGATCCGGTCAAAAAAGGGTCCAAAAACTGAGCGTTGGAACAATTTGTTGACCTTTTTGGTGTTTCTTAAAAATTTGGGGTCCACTGTGTCCCTCCACTCTTAGAGGTGGAGGTCTTGTCCCACCCAAAAACCCCGGGATCGCCGTCCATGGCTCCACGCGTCCGCAACATCCAGGTTGTTTGGTCGGTTTCGGTGTCTAGTCACATTCTTGACGTACATGGTGCTACGGTGAAAATAGTTGGCGACTGCATGGGTAGTCGTAGGATGGTCCGGAGCGGAACCACGATAGGATAGCTTGTAAAGTTTGGGTTTTAGTCTTGAACAGTGGCTTAGTTGTGGGGGGTGTTTCAATCCTCTATAGCCGAGATAAGTAGCCTAACTCGAGAGTCGTTTGGGTTAGGTAACTTGTAAATATCTCGAGTCAATCATTGGCAACATATTACCATTAGATTTTGACAGGTCCAAGCTACGGCGCCGATGCTTTGGTTTTGCCCCTGACGTCTAGGCAGGAGCATGCACAACTTTTTTGGAAACTTTGATAGGCCTACTATAAAATACGCGTGTTATTTCATCAATATCTAGTAGGCCCCCTATAGGCCTAACAAACTTTTCCAGTAGTTGTAAAAATGACAAAGTTGTTCTTATAGATTACGCCTATATTGGCTATAATGTATAATGTTGTCCTTGGCTGATGTTGGCTCACAACTTCTGAACACTTCCCGGTCACCGGATTTTGATCTGCGTTCATGTATGCCCAGGGATCGGTTGGGACCGGAACGGCATTCCGGTTCTTTTTTTGACGACCGGTAATTTTTAGACAGGATTCACAGGAACATTTATAGATTAACATGACGTCTGACGCCGGCGTTCCGGTTCTTTTTTGCTTAGAAAGGGATCCCTGTGTATGCCTATACTTGGATGATCTGCAAAAGGTTTTACCCGACCCAGTTCTTTTGTCATCTAAAACGCTAGTCTTGAGTGAAACAATGCAGAAGAGAGGGCAAGCGGGAGAGTGCAGAGATTAACAGCCGAGAGGTGATGAGTGAAATGGCGGGTATAAAATTAGGGAATGTAATCCCGGAGCATTCTGTCAATCCCGGGATTACGGGATTTAAAAAGGTTCCGGGATTCGGGATCCCGGGATTACATTCCCTAGTCTAGATCCTCTAGGGTTCGTTCGTTAGAACTGGATCAGCGTAAATGTATATAGGCCTAGATGTTTTGATGTAGCGACCGTATGGCCTCGACCCTGCTCATTTTCAATGAATTGATCGGGTGAGATCCTTCACCACTGCTGCTCGTTTGAATGGGCGTCACGTCATTTAAGGTCTCCATGTAGGCCTATGCACCGTTCTATCCAGAGATTTAAATCTGTAATACACCATCATCGGGAGGCGAAGATCACAAACAGATTGCTGAATCAGAGAAAGGTGAGAAAGGTGGAGGCCGAGATGGAGAAAGATACTAAGAATGAGCCTATAGTATTCTGGGTGCTTGCATAATTGTGAATAGCTATCGACGATAGCGAATTTAAGAGGATTCCGACATTAGAAGGGCGCTGCAGTGGACGCACTGAGATGCGAACATTGAAAGGGCAATATTGCAGTGAACGAGCTGAGCGAAGGGTAGGCCTATACCATGAATTGAGAACTGGCCCGGGTATACATGTTTACATATGCATACGTGGTGGTGTTTTGGTAACTAACTGCACGAGCGAGGGTGTTCTAGCTCGAATATCGATGGCTTATTTAATTGATTTGAATCACTGTACGGTCAATGCACATATGTACCCATTTTCTCCCCTCGCTCAAGAAGCCTAATCTTGAAAAGAAACCTCTGCCAAAACTACCGTCCAATCTCTAATCTATCATTTCTGTCCAAAACTCTTGAACTCTTCAACTTCTTCCGTATCTGGAACAATCTGGTCTTTTACCTCCCTTTCAGTCAGGTTTTAGGGCTCATCACTCCATTGAAACTGTCCTGCTTTCTTTGCTTTCTGAAATTTACAGCTGTTGATAGGTCCGAACCAGTGGCGGCGATCTTGTCTGAGAGGTGGGGGGGACAAAGTCGGCCATGCCTTTTTTTAGGAATTCATGTCCCCAAACAAAAAAATTTCTGTAATTCATCCACAAAAAACCTAAACTTTTAGACTTCCACGAATTAATTAGTCATGGAGCTAGCTCATGTTTCGTGTGCACTTCAATGTACCCTCAGTTTGACCTCACAGGGTCATTATAGGTCATCAAAGTGTGTCAAAACAATTGGTCACATGACCCGCTTATTGATCGCGTAGCCGCCATATTGGATACAAGATGGCGGGAAAAGGACTTTTTAAATCACTTGTATCTCGGCCATTTCCTATCCGATTTCGATCTTTTCTTTTCTAAATTGTAGGTCTTGACTAGAGCTATCTTTTTGATCCTTATGTATTTTTTTTACTAATTATCGCCGTTTTTGAGAAAATTAGCAAAAACAATTTAAAAAAAAGAAATTGTATTTTTTACTTTTTGCCACTTAAGGAGTTGAAAATGGGAAAATATTACTCTGTCACCGAGTTTGAAGATGCCATGATCAGTGGTACCGGTATTAATTCCCATGAAGCCGCAGACGATTCGTATGACGAACCACTTTATAGCAAGGTCCAACAGAAAATTAAGCCAACAGTTGGAAATTTTACATTGTACAGTCTGAGACTGGCAAACAAGGCGTCAATTCCAAGTTTTATTTTTGGAAAGATTCTACATATTGATAACAAGAACCATGAATGTGAGATGACATTTGCACGATGAACTCAACGAATTTCACTTCTCTTTTCATGGCCAGCCGTTGTTGATAAATCCGTTGTCAAACTTCAACAGCTACAGCCGTTATTGATAAATCCTGTGTCAAACTTCAACAGCTGAAATGTGAACTGACTATTCAGAAAGAGGACAGAAGGGGAAGGTTTGTTCCCTTCATGTGAACTGCAACCATATAGAACAATCTGCATGCAGTAGCTGATAGCTTTTCCTAAAACTATATTAGCTGTTAACTTACTGTTTGCTCTCTGGACACTTTTCACTTTTTGTCACTGCATCCCAGCACGATAAAAATCAACTCCAAGCCATAATAAACAAGATGACTAGGCTGGGGTACCTGCCAGAGGGTGGGCCAACGTTCGACCAACTCTGTAGGAAGGCAGATGTCGACCTTTTTACGGGGGTCTTCAAAAATCCTGGCCATGTACTTCAAAAATTGCTCCCACCCAAGAAACCTAAAATTTATGTTCTCCGACCTCGGTCTCACGACAGAGTGCTTACTCCACTGGACAATAACATGAGGAAAAATGTTATTGAGAGAATGCTGTTCCCTTATTGGTTGTGATGCTGTTTTTAATTGCTATATTCTGTATTGTATTATTTGATGCATGTACACTGGAGTGCTAATCTCTTGCAACCGGTTAAATAAAGAAAATACTTACTTTCTTACTTACTTACTTACTTTTTGAATGTTCTACACATGTAGGTGACTGTTGGTAATTTTTTTAACAGATAAAATGTGTTCAAAGTAACCCTATGACAGTGTCTTCTTTGAACAAACAATGACACAACATTGCTGTTCAAAGTAGCCCCAGACCCGGGGCTACTTTGAACACCTCGTTTTTTTTATAAAAAGGGAATAAAAATGGCCCATTAAATACTTTTAAATTACTGGATCATCAGATCCTCATATGCCCCCTAGGCTAAAAATAAAATAATAACGAATTTCAATAAGACAAGTATGTGGTTCTTGTTTAAACGTAAAAAGTGTTCAAAGTAGCCCCAGTTTACGGGTAGCTGTTTTTGAGAAATTAAACAAAATAATATTTAAAAAAAATTTCTGTATTTTTACACCAATTTTTCAATCTTTACTTTTTGTTTTTTTGTACGTTAAGGTTCTTATAAGTATCCAGGGGCCCTAATGGAGAGGGTACCACAGTATAAATAATTGCACAGTACGTCGACTCTCATTGCTGGCTGTTGACAAGTTTTTCTGGTCACGTGATTACGACGCCATCTTGAAACATAGCTTTTGAATTATAGATTTAAGCTGAAATTAACGTTAAAAATAATATTGTTAATTCTAATGAAGTCCTCAATGTTGTTGTAACGTTTAAAAAATATTTTATTTGATGGATTCCGGTGTATCGGCGTGTAGTCCTCAATGTTGTTTTAACGTTTAGAAAATATTTGATGTGATTGTTTCCGGTGTATCGGCATGGTAAACGGTCTCTGTCAAGATGGTGGACGACAGTGGGCGGGGCTTAGGTATTTATAATGTCGTCACAGTGGGCGGGGCTTAGTTATTTATAATGTCACACATTCTGACTGCAGCAGCGGCGAGGAGTCGACGTACTGTGTAATTATTTATACTGTGAGGGTACATTTAAACAATGTTATGAAGAAGAAACATGACACCTCGTGTGTTATCTGTCAAAAGAAGGTGGGTCTACAAGCACTCCGCTTAGTGAGAATAATGGCAGGAAAGAAAAAAAAGAAAATTCAAGTAGCGTCTGTTTTTCTCCTGGATGATAATTATCTCGTCAGAAGTCCCAGAACTTGAGATAATAATTTTATGGGCTTTTACTAAACGTCCAACCTGAAACGCGCTGATCTGAGCCACTCCTCCCTCCCCACAAAAAAGCGTTCTAGCAGCAGAAATTCTGAACAGTCGAAAGATTCTTCATCTTTGTGCATGATTTGTATGAATCACGTGAGTTGTGGACAAAATAAAGATTTGAAATACAAGCGCGTTTTAATAATGAAGTACACAGAAACATCGAATTTTATAAAAGACAAATTTAAAGCGCCAAATAAGTCTCCTGGGCGCTCTTTTATTTACAAGACGCGATTGCACAACGCGAGAACATAATTTTATTTACAAGACGCGGTTGCACAACGCATAAGTCGATGGCACAACGCGAGAACATCACAGATGATTACTTGGTATCTATAATTAGCTCAGCGATTACCCAATGCGCTGTCACCGTCTCTATAAGTAGTGTTTTATCGCTGACTGTGCTTGAGTTGCTACGGAGTGGCCGTTTGATCGTGAAGTTTGTGACATTTGATCCAACTTTCCTCTGCGTTTCAGAACAAAATCTCTGTTCTTCAGGTGAGGAGAAACTGAAAAGCTTACACTTAAAATATGCGACATACCGTGGCACACTGCAGTGCGCGAGTAAATAGGTTCATCTGATACGGTACTCCGCCTTCCAATAATTCTCTACGTAAACGACACCCGCCTTGACAGCTGCTCTGCTACACCTGATCTGGTACCCTGGAAATCGGACTTAGACCTCTTTTGGACTACTCTCTGGAAACCCCCTTAGATTTGGTTTGGCCTCCTGGAAATCGGCTTGGACCTCTTTTGGACTACTCTCTGGAAACCCCCTCTGATCTGACGTAGCGCTCGTGAATAGGCTGGTGTCCTGAGCTTGGCCTTCGAGTGGCGCTTTAGAAGTTTGGAGATTACGATTACGATTGAGGTAATTTTCTTGTTCGGGGTAGCTGCATAGTTACGGCTTGGTTAGTCCCAGGTTACGGTGCCTACAAATCAATTACAGGTGATAACAGTGTAGAGTTTGGGTGAAATAAACCAGTTCGTAAAACAGCAAACACAGTGGAAGCGACATTTGGCGAAAGCCATATGTAAAGGAAATCGACAGCAACGCCCCCATATAGTTACTGTAGAGGTAAGTGCGTATTTTTTTGCGGCGAGTTCATGGGGGAAACCATGCGTATCAATATGATTCACAGGCCGGTGTTGGTCGAATGTCTTACCAGTTCGCCTTCCTATAGTGGAGAATTCTTTTAGTTTCTTCCTTATCATGTTTAGCTGCTAAGTAAATTTCTGATAAATGATAGAAGCTGTTGCAAATGCAGTCGCGAGAATGATTTGTAACAATACTTTTGGTAAAACCGTTACGTAACGTTCATCTCCATACACCCACTCACGTAACGTTTCGTAACGTTTTCAAGGACCCCACCCACCCACCCTCGAGCGTTACGTAATTATGCAATGACCCCATATCGCTTTCAAGAGGTTCAGAAAAGACCTTTGCTATATATGTGGGGCGTGGTGCTCAGTGGTAAGTTCGGCGCCTTGTGACCTGAGGGTTGCAGGTTCGAATTCCACTCCAGCCGCTGCGTAGGGACCTTGGGCGAGTCCTTCACTCGCGATTGCTCGTGGCGCTGCGGCGTGAAAACTCCGACACAGTATACCAATGCTGTAGTTGGGAGCGCCTCTGAGTAGTAGTAGACTTCAGGAGGCGCTATAAAAATATCCGAAATAAAAATAAATAAATAAAATAAGCATCCAGATGAATAGCTGCATACAATCTACAATGTTGCTTGTGTATGTATGTTGGTTTAGTTTGTCCTGCATATAATTATATGTGCTAATGTATCTGAATGCTTCAACAACTGTGTGTCAAATCCTGTACTTTTGTTATTTAGTATGGAATGACCTGCTGCTTAAACTGAGTACTCTGGTACTGCCTTTAATGACATGCCACTGTCACCTACTTGAAGTCTTTAATCTTTTCAAAGGCAGGGATAGCAATATGCCACGGCAAAGAGTATTTTTGTTGGGACGGTGGAAAACCGGTAATAACTGGCAAAAACCCTAGCAAAACTTGCAGACTGCAGTTATTGGGACCATGACAAATTATTTTAAAAATAACGAAAATAAACAGTATGGTGCATTTTACGCTGTGTCAGCATTGCGTTCTAAAAATGCTAATCATGTTCTGACAGTTGTCAATTTCTAAAAGTGTCAGTCAGCCAGTGTCACTATCAGTATCAGCATAGGTTGACATGTTGATAATGGTGTGATTGCCCAGTTCATCATTGAGTAAATCCAATGTTCTATCTTCAGTGTCCAATGTACGAGGACCATGAAGCATCCGGTAACAGAACACAAGCTTCATTGCTGTTTCATTGTCCAGACGACTTCTAATCTAGAAAATATGCATTCAATAGATGCAGAACTTGCTGGGGCTGACAGTAGGCGCGCCGCAAGTCTGAGACAATTTTGTTCGGTTGACGCCAATGCCTCTGCATTCTCTCCCATTGCTTTCTAGCATAGATCTCGTAGGTACTGCTGTACGTGTCACTATCAGATACTGTCAAAACATTTGGGGTAACCCTGGACACTAAGCTCACATTCTGACTGCACATAACAAACCTTGTAAATTTTGTTTCTATCATATCAGGGCAATACATCACATCAGGTCGGCTCTGACTAAGAATATGTCGCAAACCATAGCCTGTTCCCTAGTCTCCTCTTGCCTTGGTTGGTCTGCCGCTTGGATTGATTGGCCGCCTCGACCGGGTTCTTTGGTCAGCTGCTCGGCTCATTGGACTCATCCCTAAATATCCCCCTATTTCTGCATACATGCGTGATGTGCTGAATTGGCTCCCTGTCCTGCATCTTATCTGCTATAGGGTTGTTGTATTGGTTTGGCGCTGTCTCTTAGGCTGTGCCCCGGCCTATCTGTGTGAGCTCTGCCGCCCGGTCTCTGATTCAGTTGGTCGGCGTGCTCTTCAGTCTTCTTCTGGGGGAGAACTGTTAGTCCCTCGGGTTCGCGCCACAATTGGGCAACGCTGGGCTTTCTCTATAGCTGGGCCCTCCATTTGGAATGGTCTTCCGTTAGAGATTCGCCTTCTCTCCAGGGGTAACACATCTGCTTTTTACAAGCTACTCAGGTCTAATCTCTATTGCCGTGGCTGGGAGCGCTTCTGAGTAGGTTTCTTGAAGGTGCGCTAAATTACATTTTTGAATGAATGAATGAATGAATAAATGATTATGCTAATTCAGTTTTTGTGGATGTCTTGGACCTTGAACTCAACAGGCTGTAATGCATCCAAGACTCCTTAGCTCTCATAGTGCTACGTGTCCTACTACTAAAAAGCTCCTCAGTCCTACACCATCAGCAGCATTGGCTTCCTGTTGAATTTCGAATAAAATTTAAATTGGCCTGCTTGACCTACAAAGCCCTCAGCACCAGCCCACTTCCTTACCTTCAATCACTACGAACTCCTTACATCCCTCCTTGTTCCCTGCGATCATCAAGTATACCGGTAGGTCTTTTAGCTGAGCCATTATGCAGAAAAGTTCTGGACTCCTGGCTCGCATACATTCCATGCCTCTGCCTCCAAGAAATGAAATTGACTGCCACTCTCTTTTCATAGCTCAACTTTGCTTCCTTCATTCAAAAAGCAGCTCAAAACTCAGTATTTCTCCTTGGCTCTCAAGCACTTTGTTATCTGTATTAAGTTTCTTGATGCTTGCATATACAAGTGCATGCATCATTGCCTCTTGTTATTGAACAAGTTTGTCATCCTGTAGAAACTATATGTAACTTTCACTTTAATCCATGAAATTAATATACATCTATTGTTAACTCTGTGTTAGCCATGGCAAATCGAGGAGGTGGTCCACAGCAGGGTGAATCGTTGTTTCGTATCCCACCATACTTCTATGTCCACGTCTTGGATCAGAACACAAATGTTACGAGACTGGAAATTGGGCCAAAGACCTACATTCGTCAAGACAATGAACGGTAGACAATTTCCTTCTAAACTTTGTTCAGTAAGTGTTTGCGATTTCTGCTGAGATGAAGATGGTGGCTCTGCTTTCCAGGAGGAAATGAAATGGAAGCAGAGGACGTGTTAATATCTGATATCTTATGCCTCTATATTACATTTGACTAAGCATTTCCTGTTATTTATTATGGAATAAATTGATAATGCTCGTAATTTATTAGACATTATGTTACTAAGAAAGCTTGAAATTCTGGTGGTTATTATTATGAAACGGTCACATCTCATCATACTGTCGATGATGATGATGATGATGATGATGATGATGATGATGATGATGATGATGATGATGATGATGATGATGATGATGATGATGATGATGATGATGATGATGATGATGATGATGATGATGATGATGATGATGATGATGCCCAAAGGCAGGTCCATTGGCTTTATGCCACCCGAGATGAGTTGAGTGAGATGGTGTCCCGTTGCCTTCCTCGCATACAATTGTCGGGTGAGCAACTTGTCCAAGGTTGCTATGCTTGAGGTAGATTCGAACTTGTTACCCTCTGGTTACAAGGCACAGCTAGAACATACCGCTACACCACCGTGCCCCGTTTGTGATTAGGAAAACATATAAATGTAATCAGTTTTATGTTGTAATAATCATTGCATATTCAGTATCTTTTGTGATTATGAAAATGAAAAGATACAACAATAATTTTTGAGTTGTACATTGAGAAAACTATGGTTGTTGAAGTGTTGTCCTGGGCCCGGAGCGCATGATAACGATTCCACCCAGGCATTACTGCATTATTGAGAATCCTGTTGTCCGCGATAAGGATGGCGACATTGTCCTTGACGGAAGTGGCCAGGCTAAACTGAGCCATGCTGACCAGGAGATTCGTCTTGCTCAGGAACCGTTCCCTCTTTGGCCGAGCGAAGTTCTTAAGCAGCCGCTCACACCACTGAAGGTGGTCGTGGCTAACACTGCGCTTCGCCTGAAAGCACTTCTAGATTTTGAGACGGACGATGGAGAGAAGAGAACGGCGGGGGATGAATGGCTGTTCGAAGGACCAGGTACTCGTAGTTGCTTTCTTGCTGAAAAATTTGACATTGATGACTTTGCCATAACAGAGATTAGACCTCAAAAAGTGACATGCGATTGAAAAAAGAAAACAAGCCTTGAATTGTTCTGTACGATGGTCTGGAATAATTGTAAATATGTTTTAGATGGTCAGGTAAAATTGACAAGGTACCCTACTTGTCCACAAGAGACTTTTTACAACACTTTTATGAGACCACTTCTGTAGTCGCATGGTCGAGTAGGTGGATCACAAAATTTATTTATTTATTGCAAATAAACTTGTGACATGACCTCGTTATAAGATGGTTCTTGATGTTGCTCCCTTATATCGCTTTACGAGTTTCTGTAGTGAATTTTTCTTTTATTTAAATTATATGTAATTAAAAGGTTGTAAATTATTATGATGGATGATGATATGAAAATTTGGTAAGTGAAGGAAGCAGCCTATCATGGTCCGTGATTCCTCATTCAGTTGACTTCTTGTTCAGCTGATGGTATCGAAAAATGCATTCCTTACATATGGCACTTCATTGGAATAAAGTAGGAAGCAGGTCTCATACTGTCTAGGTTTACTGAAAGTATTGTCCACATTCATTTTCAGGCACATATATTCCGCGAAAGGAAGTTGCAGTGGAGGAGATGATACAAGCCACGATCATTAAGCCAAATCAAGCAATAAAGCTGCGTGCTCGCAAGGAGTGTGTTGATCGAGAAGGACACCAGCGAGTGACTGGAGAGGAATGGCTCGTCAAGAAGACGGGAGCTTACCTACCAGGAGCTTATGAGGAAGTGGTTGATGTTGTCAATGCCTATGTCTTAACGGAAAAGGTACTGATTTAAAAATGCTATTGAATTTTATTTGTATGTATTTGTGTATAATGCTTTAACAGTTTAAGTACGAGAGTGTACTAAAACGACTGGGAAACCAATGCACCTCGGCGTTAAAGTGTTAATCAAGTTTGTGAGTGATAAGTTGTTCATCGGTAAAAATATTGTTTCAACTGTGGATGTGTCGATCGTTAGTTTACTGCTAATTTGTGTATTAGAGCTGGCGTGATTTTAATGGGAATACATCTTGTTTTTTTATAGTAATGGTTACATTGTTAAATATGTTTTCTCCCTGTTTCAGTAGTGTTATAGAGAATTTCAAGAATTGTTTCCTTGCCGCTTGTGAACTAGCGTTAGAGATAAGATTTGCAGAATTGATCCAAATGATTATCAGAATATTTTCTAGGAGCATTGTAAAAAGAAATTTATATAAGTTGATCAAAATATTTATCAGAATGTTTTCAAAGAGCATTTTTTAGGGAAGACAACTGACAGGCCAATCTCCTGGTAAAAGCCCTCACCTATTGAGGGAGGAGAGTGGGGTAAGTGTGGGTGAATACATAATAGAAGCAGAATAACGTGCTACACTGGTGATCAGTTGACTTGAGAAAGAAGAGAACACGTGTCAAATTTAAACTATGCATAGCTGTTTTAACCTGTTCTTTTGTGGTGTTATTACTACTTCTGATGTTCAAGTAAAACCATATGCATGAAGTGAAGAACAGATTGGCAAATGTAGAAATCTGTAAACCAAGTATCCATCCCCTTGCCAAGATGCAACTGTATTCTTTGAAGTTCTTTAATTGTTCATTTATGCTCCATTGTTTTTCAGAAAGCCTTGCACATGAGAGCCATTAGGACATTCAAAGACGACTTTGGTGTGACTCGCAAAAATGGAGAAGAATGGCTGATAAAGTTCTCGATGACAGAAACGCACATCTCCAATGTTTACGAAGAGGTAATGGTTGACTGGTTTTTGCATGCATGAGGATGCTAATGGCAGAAGTTTGCAGGAAATCTTTACTTCCTTAGGGAGACTGCAATAAAACACTTGGCACTGATTGGGACTAAGTGAAACTGTTTGGTTAGTTGCTGTCTGGGATCATTTGGGTGTAATAAACTCCAGCAGGAAAACCTTGGAACTCCTCTGATGGTTACAGCATTTGGCATCTTTTTCTATGTTTGAATTTCTTCCTGTTTGAGTTTATATGTCATTGTGGTATATTACCTTTAGTTTAATGTTTTCCTATTGTAAGAGGTTGATAATTGCTGCTTGTAGTATACAAGATTATTAATTATTATTAATTATTATTATTAATTATTATTATTAACTACAGTGCAGACCCATGAACAGGAAAGCCCATGTCATTGACATGCATATTGCCACATCGCAGGTTAAGAGAGCCATAGGCCTACTGAAATATAGTAGTGTATGATTTGTGGAAGTGTTAGTGTGGCTAGAAAGCTCAGAGACATAGTATGTCTGATGTGACTGCACTGTAAGCTGCTATCTGATAACTTTGTCTAAGTACTTTGAAAGGTCACATTGCTGTCTGGTTATCTTATCTTATCTTATCTTATCTGAACATTTATAGAGCTCTTCTCTCGGCAGGGCTATACAGAAGCGCTCTCAACGTGACAGGCCCATAAACAAGTAAGTCTTTAGGCAGCGAAGAGAAGCAGGTGTGATCCCCTCTAGAATCCTACTACGGATTGCAGGGGGAAGGTCATTGGTTATCGGAAGCGATTGCGATGTAATCCCTGACAATTTGTTTCTGGCAACATTAACGTCTACTGTTTTGAAGGATGAATTGCCAGTTTTGGACTGCCAAGCATATGGGTGCATAGCTGTTGTTACCTAGTCTGATACAGCACCTGTGCTCCTCCTGGTGTGCTGGTAGGTTTTGCTGGCTGTGACAGGAAGAGCAAACGTGCTGTTACAATACAATATTCGTTTATACAATGTTCGTTTATTCAACGAACAGTGTTGTCATGGCCGCAACATATGACAAATGATGAGAGAAATATAATCATCGTCTAAGCTGTTACAACCAGTGCTTAGCGAGATTAAACTGTTTTCACGTTTACATTTCAGTAATAAGAACGACGTGTTGGCAGCCATTACCGGTGCCCATCCCATGGTGAGGAGTGGGGAGTGGAAACATTTGTAGCTACATTAAGCTCACCTGCTTTGGAATGATGCTTCCCTCAGCAAGACTTAAACGAGCAGCAACTAGTGACTGTTGAACCGTATTCATGCATCTGTACACATCTGACACAGACTGTGTAATAAACTGTAGATGACACTGAATATTAACTGGGTCACCAGGCTCAGCATGTATATTGATTTTGCAGAAGTTCTACCTTGTAGTTCTACACAGCAAGTTATCATTTGTGAGAGTCGTGCATATCAAATAGATAGCTTTGGAAGCGATGGTACACGAGTACATGTAAAGCGAATTCTCACGTAAATGGTCGCATGTAAATGGGACTGTAAATGTGCTAAAGTAGTTATGCACCAATAAGACAAAGAAATAAAGGTGTGAGTCTTATCCTGTTTCAAAGAATTCCAGCTTCCAGTTCCAGGTGTTGTGGGACTTGACAGGCAGAGCATTTTCATTGCAACACATCAGACAATGTGATTAATGTGTTTTTGTTTCTGAATGCTGTTGCTGTAGGTAGTTGGTGTGGTCAACATAACGATCCTGAGTAACCGACAGTACTGCGTGATTCTGGACCCTTGCGATGACAAGGGAAATCCACAGCTTGGCCGCAGGAAGCTGATCAAGGGAGAGAAGTCTTGCTTCCTTCTGCCTGGAGAACGACTGGAAAAGGGCATTCAAAACATCTACGTCCTTGGTGAAGATGAAGGGCTGATTCTGAGAGCCCTTGAAGGATTCACCGATAAGGTTTGCCTCATTTCTTATCCAAGAATTATTCAGAAGATCTACCGATAAAAATTGTAACTATAATCGCAAATTTATATATCCCAACTTCAAGAGAAACCAGTAGAGACTCTCCCAACCTAATGGCACAAACTGGTGTTGCTTAGTAATACTTCAATGGTCTTGCCATGAACCCTGGTAAGTCTGAAGCAATCATGTTTGGCTCATGCCAGTGATTGCACTCTTTTCCTTCTCATTCCGTTGTTGACTTAGCTGGCACCGTTGTTCTGCTATCAAAAACTGGCAAAATACATGGGGTGACTCTGGACAGTAATCTCACATTCAATTCCCACTTAACAAACCTTTGCAAATTTTGTTTCTATCATATCGTTGTAGCACTGTCTGAGTGTCGTGGGCTCTCATGCTTTCCATTTTTTGCCCTAAGTAGTTGAACCAACTACCAGTGTTTTACTGAAGTTCGAACTCTTTCTCTTCCTTAAGGAAACACATTAAAACTCACTATTTCTCGTTGGCTTTCAATAATTTGGATATCTAACAGCTCTTCACCTGGCAACTGACTATTCGCCCTCCGATTCGCATTTCTGTGTGACCCTGTATGCGTTAAAAATGTTTGTAATAATAATAATAATAATAATACTTGAATATTTGCTTTATTAATAATAATACTTGAATACTTGCTTTGGGTCCCAAGTCTCTGGTAGGCTCTTGAAGGTATAATTACTTTCTGTTAATTGTATTTCTCTCTAATTTTACTCAGTGCAGATTTTCTAGTCTTTGTTTAGTTGACAGACTTGTCAATGCTGCCTGGCTGAAATGTTGGAAATTATTTTTTCTGACCTACACTTAGATAGATATCGACTATTTTTAACAGGCAGAGAATGTCTGAATGTGAATGCAAAGTTTTTTCCTTATGGATGAGGATGCTTACAAATCCACAGGTTGCTGCTGCACACAAATTGTTTGGAAGTAAGGCAGAGTTGTTGGGACCTGTGGCTAGGCTGTGGGCTGGTTTTTTGTAGTAATTGGACATTATTGACTGATAATTATGCTATTTTCAATTTTAAGTTTGATTATAAAGTTGTTTTTTCAGTTGTGTAGTTCTTTGTTTGTTTCTAAGCAAGATCTTAATGTCTGCTCTGGTCCTCAATGCTGATAACTGTTTTAAAATGGTGTTTCTATGTTTAGGAAGGAGCACGCAGTCCTGGTGACAAGTGGATGATTCGAGGCCCGGGGGAGTACGTACCACCTGTTGAAGTTGAGGTTGTTACCAAGAGGGCGGCAATACCTCTTGACGAAAATGAGGGAATCTACGTACGAAACACTAAGACAGGAAAGGTCCGAGCAGTCATTGGGGAGACGTTCATGCTGAACCAAGATGAAGAGCTGTGGGTGAAGGAGATCCCGTTACCAGTGGAGACACTGCTTGCTGGTGAACGTGATCCACTTGCAGATCGAGGTCACACACGGGAGAAAGGAGAGTCATCCAAGGCAAGGGATAGGACAAGAGTGATTACATTCAGAGTTCCTCACAATGCAGCAGTTCAGATTTACGACTTCAAGGAGAAGAGAGCAAGGTGAGTCTCCTTGTCGTCAACAGAGGTAATGTATGATATGCAAATGTTTGTAAACTATACGTGATTGACTGATTGTGTCACAAAATATGTTTTGGATTGGTTTCGTGTAAATTAGGATCATTGGAACCTCTGTGCATCGTCATAAGTGTATTGGATAAATGGTTAACTTAATTACTTAGAGACTGGCTTGTGTTTTTGCTGTGCTGTAGAAGTGTGGACGTTCATCTTACCAGTATTTCGAAGTAGTCTTTGTTTTTTTATCATTAATAAACTGTTATTTTTTATTGAACCAACCTTTTGAACTACCTTGCTAACTGTCTTGCTAATTCGTCCATCCTTGATAAGGTCATGGGGTTTTGTTGGTAGAATTAATTTGACAATGAGTGGTTGTAGCTTAAGTTAACATCTCTTCTGTATAGAATGTGTTTGCCTTAAAATCTGTATTAATTTCATAAAATTTTTATCTGATTTGACTGCATGGAAAGACGTTAGACATGGTAACCCATGGTAAAACCACCAGAGCTGTTCAGAGTTGATCTATTAAGTAATTGCAGCTTAAGGAAATTGCATCTTTAAAAATCACATTCATTTTCTAATATTTCTCCCCTTTCATGGGTTGGAAGGATGCTAGATGACGCCCTTGTTAACCCTTCAATGGATGGGAAAATTGGCAGTCATAACAAGATGAATCTTTTTCTTTGCTTCCATTATTAGTCCATTTAGCAAAGAACTCACTAAGCAACCGAAAAGTTCCATGAGGTCAGTTACATTGCATTTGACTGGGATTTTTGATGTCTAATCTAATCGTATCTAATCTAATCTCATCTGATGACAAGTACAGTCTTAGTATAGTGCCGTTATCATAATGCTCAAGGTAGTCGTCAATAACCAAATCCTAGCAGTCCGCTATTTTACGTGAAATACACATTGTTCGTGTTGAAGTACGAACCATGTTTATAAGTGAAGCATTGTGTGCACACTTGTTATTTCTGCCTCTGAGGGCTGTTGTTGATAGAGACATTTAATAGAAGAGCAATCAGCAGCAAGGTTAGGAGACAAATGATCAATAATAATAATTTCAGTTCAGATTGTGCAATAATAGATTTATTTAATATACCAGTGTTCCCTTTTAAGCTAGTGTAATTCGAAAGCATGTAAGCAGTGATATTTTACTTCAGGAAATAATTTTCGTTTTACCTCTACTTCAGTTACAGTTGTCCTCAATTGTAGTTCTAATTTCAATTACAGATCTTAAAAAAATTCAGTTATACTTCTGATTGCAGTTTTTTAAATAATTTAAGTTTTCATTTCAGTTCTTGTTTGAAATAATTTCAGTTATACTTCTTTACACAGCTAGTGTCAAATTAAACCAATTGCAAACACTGTCATTCAAAGATGTTTATTTAATTTTAAAGAGTCAGAAAGTATCATTAGACAAAACACAACTGCATCAGAAAAACTAGTTACTAAATTTTAGTTAATTTCCATTCGAAAATTAATTAAATTGGTTTTCATTCTAATTTTTGTTCATTTTGCTTGATTTTCGTTCTATTTCACTTTTCGTTATTAAAATAATTTCAGCTAGCGTTACAGTTATACTTAACGGAAATCAATATTTTGGGATCTAATTTTACTTAACCTTAATGAAAATATCACAGTATGTAAGCCTAACTTTCAGTAAGCTACTTGCTGTCTGTTTTCTACATGAAAATCGACCTCTATTTGAATTAAATAGTTTACATTGTGATTGTGGAGTACAGTTTACTTAAAAGCAATCATTAATTGACCACACTTGTGTTTTATGATAACGGTGCTGTACATACAAGTTTCCAGACTAGATTAAATTAGACATCAGGAAAATCTCTCAAGTTAGCTTCTTGAATGGGTTCTGGAATTGAAATGCCAGATGTCTGCAAAAACACAAAAACTGCTTTGTGGACTATCTAACTGCTGTCGACTGATAAAACGTTTGCCTTCTAAAGCCACACCTTGATATAAGCAAGAAGGAGAGTACCCGGTAGTAAATAAAAATGTAAAATCGTTTATTAAACATAAAGTTGATGCTAGAGCAGTATTAAAAATACTTGGCTAAATGTAGTTATTGCCTTGGTAATGTGGACAGTTACATATTTCCATGCTGTTAGTCCAGTATTATTTAATTTATTTAGTAGAGGCTTCTTTGAAATTGATCAAATCCACTTCGATGCCATTTAGCCATGCATGTTTTCTCAACTGACTTCTAGATGAAAAACGCCAGTGTGTATATGATGTGTAGTTATGCTACTTTGTGTTTGCTATATATCCCCAGTTGCTTTTAATATTATTGCTTAGTATCAGTATTTTCACTATTAATAAGGCTCAGTCCTTCAGTTGCTTTAAATATTTTTAGATCTTTTATTATTCATTGTGCGATCTTTTCGTTGTTTTGAATGCTTTTCAAATTATTATCAGTGCTATTATTATCTTGCAAATCTTCAAATATAATTACGTTATTGTCTGATAGAACAAGGCCATTGAACAATTGTTATTCAGTATTATGGGTGTTAAGTTAACTAGTTAATTAAGTTTACTTCTGACCTATGTTTAATTCCTGTCATCGAATGTCAACAGGCTGTCGTGTATTATCACGACTTTCTTATTTACTACCATAGGTGATCCTAGCTAGCGGGATCATTAATCCCTTTTGGGTCTTCCTCCTGGTAGCCCAACACTGTAGGCTACGGTTTACTGCAGTAATTGTCAGATCTATGTGATGTTGATTACAGGAAAATGAAATTGAATTGAATTAGTTACTGTTCTTATGTTGCTTTGAATTCTGTATTTATTATTTTTAGTGCTTTCATTTTTCACTGCTCTGTCTTCAGTTTTTTTTAAAGGTGCATGGTTTATGCACACAGGTGCTTGCATGAGGTGCTTGCATACAGTGTTTGTTTGTTGTGCCACTGGACTATGTTCAGCATTAAAAATGAATGTGTAATTAACGAAATGACAAAGGTTGACTGTGTTGACCATACCTGTATGTAAACAGCACTTGAAGGCATGTTTGACCTTGTCAAGGATCTGCTTGGCAAATACTGGCTTCTTCTCTATGCACTTGGGGCTATTCTTTCGGTGGTTGAGTAGAAAGTGTTTGACCTGGTCTTTCAGTTTTTCTGTTATGTACATTAGCTATATATAAATTCTGCCATTACCCTGACCTTGTGTGGACATTTGGTAGTTATTTATTGCATAGCACAAAGTGGATTTGCAGAAAAGTGATGAATTATTGTCAGAATTGGTTGTTTACTTGACTTGTGAACAAAACCTTGCATATATAGTGCAAATCAGTTTGCTTTACTAAACATTTGAGTAGCATTCATTTTTAGTTACATGCATTGTTCATTTGACCTCTTTAAAAGGGAAGATTTCTCTTGAGCTGCATCACTCTTTCTTGTTATGACACTTCTGAAGAATTCCTTCACCTGTACGAATTTCTGCTTTTAGATTTTTTTCTGTTTCAAGGACTGCACTGTTGACAATTTCACCTAAAGAAATCAATAAGTGAAGTTAATATGTAGCAAAGTGGCACTGACAGTTGACATTATGAAGCACCCTGCAAGTACAGCTCGCTATTTACAAGTTCACAAGTCAGATGCTGTTTGAGCAGTACCTAACAAACACTTGTTTTGTGAATATTGTGACATGTTGTACGTCTTTTGTTCAGTTTGAGTTGAAGTCGAGATTGTTTGTATTTTTTAAGGGTTGTATTTGGTCCTGAGATGGTGATGCTCGGTCCAGATGAGCAGTTCACACAGCTCAGTCTGTCCGGTGGAAAGCCAAAGAAGCCGTTCCAGATTCGGGCACTGTGTCTTCTGCTCGGCCCTGACTTTTCTACGGACATCGTTATCGTGGAAACTGCTGACCATGCTCGTCTCTCACTGCAGCTGTCCTACAATTGGTCAGTTTATGAATTTTGGTCTTTTATTGTTTCTGCTGTTCAAGTGTTTGCTATACATGTCTTATTTAGTATTTGACGTACTGAAATGGTAAATACATCTTGTTATTATCAATAACAGAGCCTATGGAATTAGGGGCATTCAATTGGACTGGTTCATAAGTTATCTCAAGAGTCGATTTCAATTCGTTTCAGTTAATGACTGTACTTCAGACCTAAGATCCATTACCTTTGGAGTTCCCCAAGGCTCAAATCTTGGTCCGCTCCTGTTTTTAATCCATAGAGTAGTGGTAACATCACTGGCGTGAAGAGCAAGCGGTAGCGGGATCGCTTCCCGCTACCTCCCCAAATTTAGGTCCACTCAGCCTTTCATTCGCGGGATGGCGCGTTTGATAAAATGAGATGTAGGACGTGATGGGCGCCTTGCATGGCTCCGTGTACAGTTAAATTCGACTCCTGTAATAACTTGTGATCATCCGTTCATACGGATTTGTAATCATACTGCGTAATTGTCAGTTTGAAGATATTAAACGAAGATTATTATTATTATTATTATTATCATCAATGACTTGCCTAACGTGCCACCGTCCATGTACTTCGTCCTATTTGCTGATGATTCGAATTTATTTTACTCTCACAAATCAATACATACCTTGTTTCAGAATGTCAATTCTGAACTTCACCTAGTGGCTGAATTGTTTCGATCCAATAAATTAACCCTCAGTTTAGGCAAGACCAATTATATATTGTTTAGATCTTATAAGAAAAAATGTCTCCCTATAAATCCCCTTTACTCGTTGACTCATTGACAGAAGGTTTCGGCCGCTTACAAAATGCTGGTCACTTTCCAGAGAGACCACCAGAGGCAACACGCAACACAACACATGTGTTGTCTCCAGAACGAAATACAAAAAGTTTGCACAGCCAAACCCGTCTTTACCGAAAACGGCGAACCCGAATTCAATGACAAAAACTGTCTTTTGATGTTCTGAGTGTAAAGAGTACCTATAGTGAGGACGATAGCTTCGTGCATTGTTCAAACTGTGGATAAAAGCAACAAACTTTTTTCTCTTCAAGAAAAACATATTTTAAGACTTTTCAGCTAGCTGCATCACTTAATTCAACCGGGAACGTAACTAAAAAAATTATTGAAAATGTGCCATAAATGCGGTACTTTTGCTATTAGTTCGACCATTTGTGCGGATTTTTTGGGCTATAAAGGGCTATGTTTAGGCGATAGCTAGAATTTCTTGTCAACGTATTTCATTATCGGCTATCGTAAACGAAGGATTGTTTTAATATATTTCACTTGTAAATTGTGCAAAAAGCGTCTATTTTATCGCTTGGATATAGCAAACTGCATGTATTTGGATTTATTTGTTCGGTAGGTCAGAATTAAATTACAAGCTAGGTTTTTATCAATGTTACTTAATGCGGTTTGTCAGCGCGCTTGTGAATAAACACGAATACATGTATACATTATTATTATTAAGCGGTGCCCAGCTTTTCGGGTGCGTAGCGAATCCCCGAAACCCCAGTTGGGCGTGTTAAAACTGCATATAATTGAATTTATTTATCCGGTAGGTCAGAATTAAATTATTTTCGGGAATTCACGAAAAATGATTTCTGCCGGATCCCAAATCTATTTTCTAAATTAATACAAAATTATTCGTGCAAATCTAACCTCGAGATATTTTTGAATGTACTATTAAGGACATTGGCCGAATAGTCTTTACTAGTTTTCAGGATTGGAACTCTTGGTAGAAAATTTATTTTCGGGAATTCGGTCATATTAGCATTTCATCACTTTTGGAGATTCAGTTAGACACCAGCTTTTCCAGCTAGTGATCTGTACTTGCCAATAAATTGGGTGTGCACAGTGTGTGTTGTGCTGGAATGAAAGATGCGAGAAACTGCAGTGTCCAGCTAATTCAATTGGTGTGAACAAAAGTGATGGATACAAGTCTTTAGCCACAGTTGCCATCGCTAAAGACTTGTAAAAAACAAAAAGGTATGTTTGGTAATTTTAAGCTACACATCAAGTCCATTGGCATTTAGACATTGATAAGCTTGGGCATCACCGACATTCTGTATGTCCAAAACACTGGCAAAGGCCTTTTGGAGGCTTTTCGACTGAATAACACCAGATGGTTTAAATCTTGTCGTTCTAAATTTAGTGCAAAGGAATGCATCGTAAATGTCAGTTAGACCATTTAGGCAATGACCCTTTAACAAGTTCAGTGAATAAATGCAGATGGACTTGGTATGACATCAGTTGCATAAAATTACCAGGTATAGCTTTTTGTTTCTTTTCTGACATCCCAGCAGGTCTGCAAGGTCTGCACGACGTATTGTCACTTGAGCTTGGCAGAGGAGTCAAGGAATGTGTCATGTGTCCATCAGACGACTGACTTCTTGCAAACTTACCACAGGTGACATGATAGCCTTTGAGGCTAAATATCACTGTAGTTGCCTGGCACAGTTATACAACCGTAGACATTAATATGAGTGTAAGCGCTGAGAAGTACAATCTATGACCTTTCTGTTCTGTTGATGTAATACATGGTGTTGTCTTTGCTCAGCTAATAGCTTATATAAATGATGTGTGATCTGTAAGTAATATTTGAAAAATTTTCAAGCTTGTTAATCTCAAAAGATGTATGTTGACTGGTTGCAGTAAGTCAAGGGGCAAACTGCCAGTACATAAAACCTTGTGATCAGTTTCTGTCGTTTGAATCTGGGCATGAAAAGCAATGGTCTGAACCTAAGCTATTTTCATTTTGGTCACTTGCTAAGAAATTTGAAAACAATTTTATTGTTTTTAGGTTTGTGTCTGGATTGAACCTGTACACACCACCGTTGTTTCATACATTCACTGACTGCGATACTGTATTGGCATTTGTTGGCCGTGGCAATAAGACTGGTTCGAAAACTTGGATGTTACAGAAGTCTTCGACAAGTTTACTTATTGCCTCACATCATTTCTGATACCTAATCAACTATATAATGGACCACTTTACCATTCGTTCTGTGGACTCTGCTTGGAGAAAACTGTTTATATACAAAGTAGAACCATTGTGAATATTCCATCAACTCAAGATGCACTTGTGCAGCACATTGAATGTGCCATGTATCAGCCTGGGTATATTTGGAGCAGGCATAAGTCACACTGCCTGTATTACCAAGTCCTGCTGCTGATTGAGGATGGTCATGCTGTAGAACTGCCCGCTAGTTTATACTGGATATGGTATGGTACCGGAAGCCAGTGAGCAACGGTGTAATGTGGTCATACTTCCAGCGGCTGCAAAGTAATCACTCTGCAACATTGAGGACCAACTGGAGCCTGTCCAGTAGATATCCCGGCGCACCAGCCAGCAAGCTGCTGCAGCGGTCAACTAGAACTACCTTGAAACTATTAAGTGCTGTTTTCGCTACACTGAATGTAAGCAACCGCAGACAGCTCTTGATTAATCTTAGCTGTCGAAAGCATTTACCAACCACTTGTCCGACATGTCGAGCCATTGTAAGATATGCTTCGAAAACCGCCCCGAGGTCACAAACAGCCACCGATGGTTGTAGCAGTCCTCCTCCAACATGCAATGGATCCGTACTGCCTGCCAAGCCTTTTGTGTGTGGCGCACCACAGGAAATTAGTCTTGCCAGGATTCATTTGAAGGTGGTTGGGTCTCACCCAGACAGCCAGTGTCTCAATCCCTGCTTCCATTCTGCTCACCAGCTGTGGAACCTCTGACTCTTTCGGCATAGAAATGAGACGACAACCCAAACCAGTAGAGGAGAGTTGTTCTGATGAAGGTCTTCATTGCATGTCCTGAGCTTTATTAGCAACTGTGTGCAGCACAATACAATGACTGTCTATGCCTTTAAAAAGTTGTTTTTCAGCACATCATAATCCAGTTACCAAGGGGACAGTATATCAAGTACTTTAGTGATGGGGCTGCATACCAGTAAAAAACAAAAATTTCACCAAAGAAGATTGGATGCAACCAAAGAAGACTGGATTACATGAAGAGTGGCATTTCTTTACAACTGGCCAGTGTTTGCGTTTATGGAACTCTCAATTTCTTGCTCTCAGAACCAGCTTACAACACAACACTGATAAAGTTGCTCACTCCAGAGCAACTTTATAAAAGGATTCGTGCAAACAATTCAGGAATAAAATTTCATGCAGCCTGAAGGTCCCGCAAAGTTGTACTCATGGCCAAGACGCCGTGATGAGTGCTGGATTCCAGTTAGCCATTTCATTTCCTTTTACCATTGAGGACTTGGTTGTTATTACTTGGAGTCAGTATAAACTTGACGAGACAACCGACAGGAAGATTGAAAGCTCTTCACAGAGAAACACTTTGACTGACATTACACATGGCGGTTTTACTGGGGGATACGTAGGGGACTGTAGCCCTCTAGCTGGATAGTTAGCCCACTAGTTTTTCTTAGCCCCTATACATATTTTAGCCCCTCGTTTAATATTTAGTTATCCATACATTGCCTACAATGTTTGTTGGTAACAAAACCTCCTAATCTCCTAATGCTTAATTCTCATTAGATCAACTGACTTTTTAGCCCCCCTTCAGTCCAAAACTCTAGAACTGCCACTGACATTATATTGCCATAGTGATAGAAATAACTGACAGAATAAATGACATTACATTGCCAGTGATACAAAATAGAAATCAAATACTTCGTAAAAATTGTAGTGCTAGCATGTATTTCTTTTTAGAATTGAAAAAAGTTCCCAAATGTAAAAAAAATGTTTTTCAACTGGATTTCTTGATGGTGCATCAAAGAAGCAAAATGATATAAGTATCATGGTAAAGCACACTCTTGAAGTCCTTTGCAATGGTGTGCAACACATTACTTTGCTACCTATTCCACATGACCATATTTCAATCAGAAATTGACCTACCTTTCCTAGGGGCAGTTTTCAAGATGGCCTCACATTCAGTTATTAGTTAAAATACCTTAGAATTCACCAGATCATTCACTAAAGTCACATACATCTGGGACTTTATATTTAGTCCCAACCAACCAGTGGTTGCTCACATATCAATATTTATACGGTAAAATTTTAGAAAATGACATTTTCAAGCTATCTTCCACACATTGATGCTCCGACACCAGTGTCATCAGGATGGGGAGTGGATGAAGAAGGTGTGGTCTGCAATTGGTCCCGTGCCACAGTCATGTCTAGAGTTTGTCTGCTGTAAATCATGTAAAGTTGATAAGTGTAGTAACAAGCGCTGCTGCTGTCAAAGTGAAAACTTGCCATGTACACTTATGTGCAATTGCATTGACTGCAGTAATGCTTGAAATAGCTCCAGTCTATATCAGTCCAGTCATGAAACACATATATTGCACACGTAATGTATCAAATCGTTAAAGTGCAAGCACAGGCTATTAAAATGTCATGTAAATAATGACGGTTAAACTGCAATTACGTCAGTGCCACATATAGAATGTTACCTGGTATTCTTTGACCAAGAAAACACTACTCCAGACTGGCCGCAATTTTGTTTTTTGGAAGTGCTACATATGTGTCTTTAGTTCCATCGCATTCCTTGTCCCAGAAAATGTTAATTTAGACTATAAAATCATGTTTCCATCACATACATGACCTTACTTAGAGCCATTTGAAGATATTTGGCCGCCATTTTGTCCGCCATTTTGTTTTCTCACAGTGCTACATATTTGTCTTTAGTTCCATCGCATTCCTTGACCCAGAAAATGTTAACTTATACTCTAAAATCGTGTTTCCATCACATACATGACCTTACTTACAGCCATTTGAAGATATTTGTCCGCCATTTTGTCCGCCATTTTGTTTTTTTTGCATTGCTACACGTGTGTTTGTTCCATCGCATTCCTTGACCCCGAAAATGTTAATTTAGACTCTAAAATCCTGTTCGCATGACATACATGACTTTACCTATAGCCATTTGAAGATATTGACCACCATTTTGGCCGCCATCTTGTTTTTCCATGCAGGAGCTAAAAATCCAGCTTGCTAACCGCGATTTTCGTTTTCAGCAGGGTCAAATTGGTCTAGAAACAGCTGTTAGCATATAATTACATGTTTTTGAGATTCAAAGCCTAGACTAATAGTGCTGTGCGTCAACGCTAGAACATGTGCATTTTAGCCTATTTTAAATCATCTTTTTTATTATGTTCCCGCCTGAATTAAATGATGCAGCTAGCTGAAAAGTTTCAAAATATTGTTTTCTTGAAGCTGTAAAAGTTTGTTGCTTTTATCCACAAGATGAACAATGCACTGCCTTTTTGGACCTTAGCCTCCTCACTACTATGTATTCTAACTGACAGCCGCTGTTGGTCAGATTATCATTCGAAGAAGGAATTTTGGCGTTAAAGTGTTTTACACAATGAGTGACTAACTAATTTCACTAGAAAATTAATTTAAAAAAACAATTTACGAAAATTTACGTTTCTTTGCTCAGGGATCCAGGGTTAGCGGTTTTTCCGTACAGGCAAACAGGGTTCAAAGAGTTAAAAGTAATCTTCGTATGTTTATTAAAGACAGTCAAACAGACTAACTGAGTTATGGGGTTTCTTGCCAGATGTGTTTTGGACGCATTAGTTAAGAATTATAGTTAAGACTTTAGTTTTCTTTTGAAAATAATTCTTTTGTTTAATCCCTGATTGGGACTTCTGTTGTTAGGCCGTCTCCATGCATCTTACTTCACTTAGGGGGCACTGGTAAGCGGGGTTTATGACACCTTTATGTTCCCCTGTGTAACCAGATATGTTTATTTTGTTCACATGCCTGTTTTCTTATCTATTTGTTTGAAATGTGTGGTTACCAAATAAAATTGATTTGATTTGATTAATTATGTCATCACTTGAATCACGATGCAGTGTAAAATCCACACTTCATAAGATTCTAGCAAAATCAGCTTGTATTTGCTATTAGTTTTCAGGTCACAGTATTAGGTAGATATGAGAAGCTTGAATATTTTTAATTTTGATCTTTTTAATATACATTATATATTTTTAAATACTGCTCAATTGTCAACACAGGCTCTTAATAGCTTGGTATTTTGCCATTGGAATTGCAGGCATTTTGAAGTGGGGAATAAAGAAGATGAGAAAGAAGCGGCCAAACTGTTTAGCGTACCAGACTTTATTGGTGATGCATGCAAAGCAATTGCATCCAGAATTCGAGGATCAGTGGCTGCTGTCCAGTTCGACGACTTCCACAAGGTGAGGAGGCTTAAGTGCTTGTCAACAGAAATGTATTGTATTTGTTAATTTATATAGCACCTCTTACAATGATGCAAAAATTTTGGTTGTGTTTCCAGCATGTGATCCCAAGAAATGTGTTTAGAATGTTACCTGTGTTGTTTTGTACATTATTATCTACGAGTCAGTGATTCGAAGAATCTGCTTTAGATTATAATTATGGGTATGGAATTAATAATTAATACGAGTCTTGTTAGATCAGTTTGAAATAATTTTTATATCAAACACACTTGTTCTCTGAGAAGATTTGTTATGTAGACTACCGGTATATAAGTACTTTTCAAATATCCTGATCTGATTCCTTCTTTTCTCTGCATCTTTCTTGCGGCTCGAATTCCAAACGCCATCCAATGTAGACTTCTGCCTCTGTACCTATGTGACGTTTGGAGCTGGACTTGGAACAGAACCAGACCATACCTACCGCACAAAGTTTGCATTGGACCATTTGCCTGTGAATAAGCTGTTTCCCATTATTGCTTTTAGCATGCTAAAGTAATCTGGAAAATAATTTTGATTAAGATAAAGATGTTTAAATTAGTGTACTAATATGAGAAGTATCACCTTAGTTATAGTTCCACTTAATCTTAAGCATAATCATTCTCCAAATTGCTTTAGCATACAAAAAGCATTTAGGGGAACTAGCTTATTTACTTAGAATTGCTTACTTAGAATTGGACATCTGCTGATATTTAATTCCTCAGCTCATACATTTATTTTTTCACTTCCACAATCTTATAGTTTGAACACAATTGTACTGTATTGTATATAGGTATTTATAAAGTGCCTCTCATGGTATAGTCTAGACCATTCAGAGGTGCTCAGTTAATAAGCGCAAGAATGCATCATTTATGGGTTGCTAAGAAATTTGCTGTAAGAGTGTTAAAATTTATTTCACATTTGTTTCTTTGATTAATTTTAAAGCACTCGGCAAGGATCATTCGATCATCTGTGTTTGGAATAGACGACAACAAGAAGGTGAGGGGTACGTTTGTCTTCCCTCAGAACAACCTCGTCATCACGAGCATCGATGTCCAGTCCGTGGAACCGGTTGACCAGAGAACTCGTGATTCGCTTCAGAAGTCTGTCCAGCTGGCCATTGAAATCACAACCAATTCACAGGAAGCTACAGCCAGGTGACCAAGCTTGAGTTCATGCTCTTTTTGTATTGGCCTAGATGTGAACATTGAAGGGTTGCAGAGATGGTTCTTTTATTGTATTGAAGCTGTGTGGCAGTGTGGCAGACAGTTGTGTAAAAAAATCCAATGTTGTTTGGTTTGTTTTCACAATAGGGCAGATGCTTTATTGTGTGAAGAACAAATGTAGTTTTAGAGGCACGGTTTTGAGGTTTGGATCAGAGGCTGTAGTGGCCAAATTTTACATGACACTTATTCAAAGAAAATAGTAGAAACTTCATAACTGCGAGTACTATGAGGATGCATGAAAGTCATGAATTTACTTCATTTGAATAACTGTATGGCAGACCTGAACTGATTGATGTAATAAGACTTCTAAACTGATTGCATTAATTTACCTGTATGTATTACGTTTCTTGTAGACACGAGGCTGAACGTTTGGAACAGGAGGCGAAGGGAAGACTGGATCGACAGAAGATCAGTGATGAGGCTGAAGCAGAGCGTTCTCGTAGAGAGCTGCTTGAGCTCCAGGCCAACAGTGCGGCAGTGGAAAGCACGGGACAGGCAAAGGCTGAGGCTCAGTCTCGTGCTGAGTCGTCACGAATTGAGGGTGAGGCCGCCGTGGAACAGGCAAGGTTAAAGGCACAGGCTATGAAAATCGAAGCAGTAAGTACCAGTTTGACGGCTTGTACTTAGTTATTTCTTTGTTTACTTTGAAACTTAACCCTTTAACAACGAGAGGGGTTAGTTTTCGATACATTTAGTATGCACTCGTCATTAAAGTGTTAAAATCTGTCAAAGTTTAGTAATCATTTCTTGTACTTGTTACATAGCTTCTGCTGCATACTGGCAATTCCTCATCTGGGTGTTGCTTTTATTATCTAAGATGTGGCCACATTTTAGGTGACTTGCAGGGGTCTATAAGAGCATGCATACATCATTATTTTCGTTGTCCAGTTTCTTCTGCTAGAACATGAAAAAGTTAGGCATGGTTTGCAGGTCTCTTACATTGAGATTTATTATTTCTAAACTAAGTCAATGTTATTTCTGTATTATCAAGTGCCATTATCAATGACAAAGTATCAGTTGATGATGCTGAGCAAGTGTTTGTGAATTACTTGCCCTCGGTCCGTACACGGTAAACATCTTAGAGGAGGTTTTAACCTTAAAATTCCAAAGGGGTATATGAATGGTAACACTCTTGAACATAAGATCTTGAAAGATGCGGTTTGATACCAAAGCTCCTATGCATCGACTTATCCTTCCACTCCCTAGGGGCAGGTGTAAAATAAGTGGGCGCCTAACAGGCTACCAAGACGTGTGTTCTATAAGATCTTGATAATTGTACTGTCATATGTTTCAATGTTCTTACTGTGGTTTGTCAGTGAGCTTGTCAATAAACACAAATATATTATACTATAAAAAATGCTCAAACCAATCAGCTATCGTGTTGCTCAGCAATTCATTAAATAAACTGAGTAACTGAGTCAACGCTGAGAATCTGGCCAGTATGAAAAGGCTTTTGTCTTGATTACTTAAACGTTGTTGCTGTTTTAGGAAGCAGAATTGGAGCGTCTGTCTCATGCACGTGAGGCTGAAGTGAAGTATTCCAGAGACCAGAATGAAATGGAAATTTCAAAAACTAGAGAGCTTGCTGAAATTGGGACGGATAAATTCAAGAACATGGTGGATGCTATTGGAACAGCGACACTGCAGGCCATGGCAACAGCAGGACCAGATCTACAGGTGAGCAGTTCAAGTAGTTGCTGCCTTGGACAAGCTGCATATGATTCAGAGTTAATTTCCTCATGAATTTAAAACCTAAAATCATGATTTTCAGGAATTGAAATCTAAGTGTAATGGCAGAAAATTCTTGAACATTTAGTAAAATAATTATGGATATTGCATAACTGGTGGTCATAATGTAGTGCTTGTTTACTTGCACAAAACGCAGAGTTCGAGGAGGTCATGCCAATGACGAATTTCTTCAAGTATTAGATTCAACAAATGTTCTGTTTTTGCAGGTGAAAATGCTGCAGGCATTGGGCATGAAGTCAACACTGATAACTGATGGCAACACTCCAATTAATCTGTTTTCTACGGCCAATGGTTTGATCGGGGGCCTGCTTCCAAGCCGTCGTCGCAAGGACCAGGATGATGATCATGATGAGTAGAAAGCTGGTGGCAATAAGAATCCGGGAGACATGGGATTTATGTCCAGTCTGAGTCCACTCGGCTCATTTTGCAAGCTTGCTTCTTTTTATATCGCGAACTAACTGATTTGCAAACATCTAAACGAGCTCTGGCAGGGGGTATTCATGCTAGGACACTAGATTGCACTTTTTCATAATCTTTTTCTAACAGCTTCCTAATGGACTAAATCACTCGGAAGCAATGCACTGGTTATTTGTCATAACATGCACCAGATATGTTTTATGCCAGTGTGATGGACTGATATGTTCACATTACATTGTGGAAATATTGCTTTGCGCTATCTCGATCTGCTGGGGTAGTAGCTGCTGTCTTGCTTTGTGATCCACTGGTTTCTCAGTGAAAGTTTAGTTTACTGTCGTTGCTATGATAGATCGTATGCAGATTGGAATTTTTAGATGCATTCCCTATATACTTATTGTTTTTGTTAAGTTGTTAGTTTAGTTCGTGTTACTTGTTGATATGTAAGCTTTATATTTACTCTAGGTGAAGTAATTCTGTTTTTCAACGAAAGAAGTAGAGGACTGAGAATGTTTCGGTATTTTTAGTTGCTTGTTTAATATCTGCCACTGAACAGTTAGAATGGTAAAGAATGAATTGTATATAAACAATGAGAATAGAAACGTATGTTAGAAAATGGATGTTTACCAGGTGTGTAATGTGAGAATTAAATTGTTAGAGGTCTGTTTGCATGAAAGAATCCTTCTGAAGCAATGACTACAGTTTGTGTCCAATTAAAGTTTTAAAGTGTTACTGACATTTTCACTTGAAGATCATTTCCCATTGTACTGTGTGTCAATGGGTGAATGACTACATCTTAGCACCTTTTTTCTAATGTCTGTGCAAAGTATTGGCTCAAGCGTTTTTGTATCTTATGTCTTTGGCACATGAAGTGTTTAGAGTATGTGTGCATGCAGTGTGAAACTGGTTTACTTTAAGTACTGTCGATTTCACTACCGCACTGCACAGCATGTAATCCTTGAAAGCAAAAAATTTACAGTTCTCACTTGTATGTACAACATGTGACACATGAAAGCAGAAATTTTACAGTTCTTGTAGGTTGTCATATACTATGTTTGTCAAAATGATGTTAACGGAATTGTATTCCACCAGATCTGAAGTACAGAAATTAGTACGTCTCCAAAATTCTGTATACAAGGAAAATACATTTGTCAATGCAGTTAGAGTCAAAAGATCTCATTTCACAAAAATCAAATTGGATGTTTATTGTTTGATAATAAATACAGTTTTTGGTCATTAACATTTGATATAATTTTGTGTTCAAGTTTCTCATTATTTTTTCCAAGTTTTGTTTTGCTCTGGCATTATGAATCGACAAAGTACTGCAAGGTAGAATGAATCCTATGAAACGTGCTTTTTGTCATGCAGTATGGCATGTGAACTCTCACAGAAACCGATAATATGGCTACTGGTGACCTTTTGAAGGGATGGAGTTGGAAAGGCCAAAAGTCTGCTTGGCACTGCATAATTCTAATCCAATCTAAGAACTTCTGTAGTGCCAATGTGATAATGCTAAGGACAGCAGTCGATGATGGCTAATAAGCAAAATCGTTTTCCAATCCAAATTCCAGGGTTAATTGAGTTGAAAGTCAAGAATGAAATTCGAGAAGACACTGAAATGGCCTGTGGAGGCATTGAGGCCAGGAGAGAAGATGAGTTTTTAGTCGAGGTCTGAAAGCCAAAACAGACTCTGAAAGCCAAAACAGACTCTGACAGTCAAAACAGACTGTAGGCAAGACCAAAAGCAAACTCTGAAAGCCAAAACAGACTCTGAGAGCCAAAACAGACTCTGATAGCCAAAACAGACTGAAAGCAAAGCAGACTCTGAAAGCCAAACCGGATTCTGAAAGCCAAGCAAAATGAAATCCAAAACAGACTCTGAAAGCCAAACTGTCTCGGAAAGCCAAAACAGACTGAAAGCAAAACAGACTGAAAGCCAAAACAGACTCTGAAAGCCAAACAGACTGAAAGCAAAAACAGACTCTGAAAGCAAAAACAGACTTTGAAAGCCAAACCGTCTCAGAAAGCCAAAACAAACTGAAAGCAAAACAGACTGCACAGCAGGCATGTGTATAGGAAGAGAACAAGTCTAAGGCCAGCAATGGAAAAGGCACGTCTGCCAAGAGCTGTCCTTTGCATGCAATAATCTGAATGAGAAGGTCAAGTGGAGAGAAGTTTTTGGGAGTCTGCATGAACATAGTGTCGCGCTTGCGTCTTTATTAATTGTAGCACCACTTCCGGTGCTAATTGTCGCACGTGCAAACTCCAAAGACGACCCGGCGCATCGCTGTGGAGCCCTATATGTAGGCCAGTCAGAACTCTAGGTACTTGGCTAGGCTAAGATCAGAGGCGTGTCTTAACTGTACATTATCATCATTATTTACCAGGCTGATGGTCGAGTGGATAGGCGCGGTTGCCGGATGGACAACAGCCCCAGCAACATTGCTGGAACCAGGGTTCGCTTGTGACTCCACAGCGAATTTACTATTAGGCATTGGCTCGAGGTGCTCTAAGCGTGATACCAGTAACTCTAATATAGCACTCTGTCTTTCCATTGCAACACTCTGTCTTTCACAGGCTTGTTCTTGGATCACACTCATTCTTTCCAGGCCTTGCTCTTGACTTACTCGCAAACTTTCTAACACAACACTTTGTCGGTCTAAGGCCTGTTCTTGAGCAACACCCACACTTTCCAAGATTGCACTCTGTCTTTCTAAGGCCTGCTCTACTATTGAGCTAGAACCCGACTGGCGCGATACAGATCTTTCTGCATCTGTGGTTTCCATATTAATCAATTTGGTACAAGTTTTGTAAGTTTATTATTAATCGAAAATAATCCGTACAATCGTACTAATAAACTGAAAAGATTCAACTGTATTATTTATAATCTTCCTTTCATGGGCGTAACTTTTCCCCAGATAGTGGTGGTCACTATTCCTCTGTTCACTACTCTTCCCTTCCCTTGTCTCTCTCCTCGCCTTCCTCTATCTCTTCTTCCAAATACGAATTTAGTATGCTTTTCCCGCCACTTTAGGTTACCCGCAAAGTAGAACAGTAGGCCCTACATGTTTCACTTTGTTTCAATCAATCAATCAATCAATTTATCGTTCCCAGAAACAAAACAAAATGAACAACATGAAACTACAGTAAATAGAATTTCACAAACATAGTACAGATAATTGCAGAAGTTTATATCTATGAAGAGATGTATGAGGGAGCAGTTTAACTACTGTTAAGGGGTCATCCATAAAGTACGTCCGCAATGAGGATGGAGGGAGGGGTCATCGAAATGCAGACAAGGGGAGGGGGTTATGACCAGTGCAGACCTTTTAAATTTGATAGTTTTCTAAACGCCACCTTGTTTCAACCTTCCCCGAAAGGTGAAAAGGTCAGAGAAGTGATTGCCTAAAACCTCATGCATGGTGTGACCTTTACTGCAACTTTTAAGAGGCTTTTGTTACTGCACATCATGAAACCCGAACTGTCACTTAAACGTGCACAGGAACTGTGGAATAATTGTTGAAATAATGATGATGTCATTAAAAATTGGCTTAGGCGTGAGTACGTCCGCAAGGGGGAGAGAGGGGTAAGGTCAAATGGAGGGGCAAAGTAGCATATTTTGCGGACGTCCTTTATGGACGACCCCTAATAAGCTGACGAGACAAGGATAGAGCTGAAGAGCAGTCACTCCAATCGTGAATCGTGACTCACTGGAAATGAGAAGAAAAGTCAGAACTTTCCAAACAGCAGAAGTCTACGATCAATCGTCGATCATTTGCAGCTGCAAAGTTATTTGGAAGTAGGCAATTAATGTCAAAGCAGTCAGTGTACTGCTGAGCAGATGCACATGGCACACTGCCACAGAGTTGAGCCGCTCTTGGCTCATAGAAGACCGGAGTCAAGTCTTAGACGACGAAGTCCGCTGAATGACCGTTCGGCTTCACATGACGTTGCTGGCACTACTAGCAAGAGCCGCAGCAGAGTTTAAACCTGATAAAACAATCGCCCGACTTCAGGAACTGCGGAACTCAGTATGACAGCCTGTCGTACTGTCGTATAAAATGTGAATTGCTGTCAGGATAGCTAGCACACGTATCGTTCAGAGGCCCGGGAAGTGTTTAAAATTTGGGTGAGCCAACCAAGTCAAACCTATACATACATATGTGGGTTTGTACATATATATATACAAATAGGCTAATATATGCATAGGTTTGCCTTGGTTATATATATATATATATATATATATATATATATATATATATATATATATATATATATATATATATATATATATATTCAGTTGGAAAGTTTTGGGTGGATAAAATTATCTATTAGGCCTATATCCGGTATGATGTAAAAGAATATTTTTTTATTTTTGTCATTTTTTGCAACCACTGGAAAAGTTTATTATACTCAGTATTCAGGGATGGGCAATCAGTAATTCAATTGATGTCATTGAAAGTATGTAATTTTAATTACAATTGTAATAGGTAATTTGTAGTTCTGTGTTAAGGTAATTTGTTATTTAATGACATTTTGAATGTAATTTGTAATTTCAAATTACATAGGCCTCTACTGTAAAGTAAAATTACTTATTTTAAATTAACCACGTTAAATTATTTGTGTAAAAATTACTCTTACTTATTTGACAATGGAAGTCACACATTCAGTTTAAATGTAACCAGGGCTGTCCTCTGGAATTCCTCCTTAATAGCTAGAACGGCTGGGAAGATTGGTGATATCTGTAATCGTCAACTACAAATTCCATGTCCCACAAGATGGAATTCTCTGCATGACAGTTTGATACACTTGCTGAAATTTGTGGAAGCTGTCACACTTATAAATACTTTAGGACTGCCATGCATTGAGGTTGTTGAGCTGGGCTTCATGTTTGAGTATGGGGCCATCCACATATTACGTACGCACTTAGGGGGGGAGGGGGTCGGATTTTTGCGATTTTGCGTACGGGTGCGAACGGGAGGGAGGGGGGGTAACAAAATGTGTACGTACCCAAAATAAATTTCTAATTATGACGTCCACATTAGCCTATTTATAACTCTGTATTATCCTATAGTCGTCCCATGGCATTTTATCACATTATATAAAAGCCATGTGCAGTTATTCTGTGCTGTGAACGACACCTATAATTTGTCTATATTGGCCCTTCAATAATCTGGCCTAAAGTGCAGACAGGCTGCCTGGAGACACTTTCTGCAGCTGGTCATCGGGGGGGGGGTGCGTCAAACGTAAGTACTCAGGGGGGGGTGGTGGAAGAAAGTACCAGTCTTGTTGTCAAGACCTTAAACCTCAAGACCAAGACCAAGACCAAGACCTTGAACCTCAAGACCAAGACCAAGACCAAGACCTTGAACCTCAAGACCAAGACCAAGACCAAGACTTTGACCCTCGAGACCAAGACCAAGACCAAGACCTTGAACCTCAAGACCAAGACCAAGACCAAGACCCCAAAAAATCTCAATCAGGTCAAGACTTCTAAAATTGTCAAGTCGGAATATTCGCTATTTTAATGAAAACATGAGTCTTATTTTATTCAAGCAAATTAACTTTAAATGCAAACTGCAGAGAAATCCGAATTTGTATTCAAAAGTCCTTCATGCAAACTATTATTCCAAATGCCTTTTGTATTTTATAAAAACCAATTCGCTCAGAATTTTCTGACCAAGACGTGCCTGGTGGGCCTCATAAAAATTCCGCCATGTGAAAAAAAGTTCTACAGGTGCTGAAGTCGCTGACACACACACAGAAGCTTTTCAAGCACTGGATGTAAATGTACAGACAGAGGCGTAGCTAGGGGGGGAGCAGGGGGAGCGACCGCTCCCCCTGAGACCATTTTCCAGAATATGGGGCCTTTTCACAATTTATTAATTCCAATTGTTAGAAATTTATTTATTCCAATCGTTCGAATGACATAAGAAATTATGTCACCTTGTCCTTCAACGGTAAACCTCGTGTTTCAATATAAAAAGAAGAACAGTGCGAACGTATAGAAACTTTCGCGTTGACTCTAACAAGTCTGCGATGCCAGATGGGCATCCAGGAAATCAGCAGCAGACAGGCCCGCATTAAGGGGTGCTGAAAGTGCTGCAGCACCCGGGCCCGCAGGTTTGAGAGGCCCGCATTTTCGGAAGTATATTAATTTTTTTATCGTACTTGCACTTGGGCCCTGCGCTGATGGCTACATAGGTAATCACAGCACCCGGGCCCGCACTAGCCTTAATGCGATCCTGGCAATAGATGCACTCTTGCAGAATTTACCAGCACTAATAGGTGCCCTGCAAAGAATCGTGGATGGTGAGATTAAAAGCTCCTCTACTAAACAGTGGATCAACTGAAGCAAAGGGTATTCTTGGAACACTTGATATGTTCGAATTCTTAGTTCTTCTAATATTCTGGAAAAACTGCTGGAAAAAGCTTTCAGTTTGTCCACATATTTACAGAGAAGTAGAGTTGATTTGGTAACAGCAGCTGCTTCTTATTTGATTCAACTATTTGAAAACGATATGAAAAGCATGGCTCAAAATGTGATATTACTACTGCTATAGACTTTCGATGACATCTCTGTATTATGTGGTCTGCCAAAGATTCTAATGTGGTCATATTATCGGCATTCACATTGCTAAAATGCTTTGGATCTAAACAACTAAATTTGGAAGCCAAATTTCTTTGTAAATGCTCAAATCTTTTAGTTATGCTATTTGTGACACAATCTAGTGACATTGTGTAGGTTTCAACAATGAATTTTTCTGGAATCGGATACTCCATCATCCACTGACATTTCCTCATTGAATTTCTTTCTGTTTGAAAGACTATTTATCAGTTGCGGCGATCTTGTCTGAGAGGTGGGGGGGAGGGGACAAAGTCGGCAATGGTCTGATCGATGACCTTTTTTAGGAACTTAACTTTTCTACGAATGCATCTCCCCAAAAAGTTTTTTTTTAGTCATTCACCTCTTTTTAGAACTTTTTCTGAGTCTCCTATAATGTGTGATTACCTTCGTCTTAGAACTTTTCCGGGTCTCCCACCTATAATGTGTGATTACCTTTGTCTAAAAATTTTTTCCTTTTACAACTTTTCAATTTGTCTAGAAAAGTCCTTCTTCTCTTTCTGAGAATTTTCGGGGGGACACTTCTGCTAAAAAAATTTCTACCTCATCTGGTCAAAAAGGCAGTGAAAACCCTCACGCGCAATTACATTTCTTGGCATTTTTTGGTGTTTCTTCAAAATTTGGCGGGACACAAATGTATGGCGTGCCCCCCCCCACTGTTAATCCTTCCGGATTTTGACCTGATTACCACTTGGTTTTGGTGTGCCATCGGTTGATGCCTTGTACATTAGACACCGGCGCAATAGAAGTTACTAATTACATTACATTAAAGGTGTGGGGTCATGTCCCCCTCGACCCCCCTAGATCGCCACCCATGCTATTTATGCAACATAATTCTATAGTATACAGTGGGCGAGGGCAGATTGTCCAGCTTAGCCTTGATTATGATCGAAAGACAGTTCACTAATGAAGTGGATTTTAACGAAGTTACTGATAACTGTGCTAAAATGAAACCTATACGAAAAAGGCTTGTGCATTTGGTTTATGTTTGTACTGTTATGTTATAGTATACTATATTGTATGCTATTACTCATTTACTATACATATTGCTTTTAGCACCTTTTGGGTATTTCAGTGTTTCTATTTAAATTACAAAAATAACCATAATGTATGTAATTAATTGAAATTATTTATTTTGGTAATTGGTTCCTTTTTTGATGTGTTCGCTCCCCCTGGTGTTAAAACCTGGCTACGCCACTGTGTACAGATAGTGAGTCCTTTTGAAATCTTCCCATGGTTTATCATACCGTCTGATACAGAATAACTGTTGCTGCTGCTAATGGGTTTTCCTGACCAACATGACTTGTATCCATCCATAGATATTGGTCGTATGATGCAAGCAGGCTTGATACAGAATTCTTGAGTTCTGTTAAATGACTGTTCATATTGACAGCCGGTCTTGGTCTTGGTCTTGCGAGACCAAGACCAAGACTTTGAACCTCAAGACCAAGACCAAGACCAAGACCTTGAACCTCAAGACCAAGACCAAGACCAAGACCTTGAACCTCAAGACCAAGACCAAGACCAAGACTTTTAAAAACGAACTCGAGTGCACTCGAGACCAAGACCTTGGTCTCGAGGACAACAAGACTGGAAAGTACGCTTGCGAACAGGGGGATTTTTGTGTACGTAATATATGGATGGCCCCTATACCCAGATCCGGAATTCTTTAGACGTGCGTGTGTGTGTCGAACGTTGATTACGGTTACACAATCTGATGGTAAGTGTCCCAACGTGTTAGCCAGGGCTTAGGCCTAGTCAGTTATTAACTCTGCTGCCAGTCTGATCTAAAGGCTTTGCATATAACCAAACCAGCTGCAGTCCTCGTTGGGAGTCAACAGCGTGTACCACAGTCCTCCACAAGGGGGATTTAGCAAATGTTCTTGCAGTCTCTGGATGACTGCTTGGTACAGTTTCACTGACCACTGAAGAATGCACAACCTGGACAGTTTTGTCAACATATATTTAGGTAAAATAAAGTTTTCATTATTACTTGTCTTTATGGCCGTTTATAAAAAAACTTAGTAGGCCTATTGTGGTTGAAGTATTTATGACTGCAATTCAGAAACATGGTATAGGCTGCCTACATTTAATTTTAACCACCCCAAAGCACTTTGTTATTAATTTACTGACTCAGGTGGATGGAGAGCCGAGTTCGCCCATACAGCATGGTATTCTGTGAATGGATACCATCAAAGTACTAACCATGCTCAGCGTTGCTCAACTTCTTGCACTTTGCCAGCATCTTAAAGTGTCTTTATATGATAGTTTTTGAGATTGTGAGGCAATGACTGATCTGTTGATAACTGTTCATTAAGTGTCACTCCATCGACTGAAATGTTGGTCTTTATAGTGATCTGGAAGATTTGCATTACTTTACACCATTTATTTTTGAATTCTACTATTCGAGGGCGTAACTTTGGTTTGAAAAGTGGGGGGTACCAATTTCTTACATACACGGAGCAACGCTGAAACTGCGATCTCTGGGAAGGCACTATAATAAAATATTTATTGGCATTGTTCAAAAAGTGCAGGGGGTACGGTACCTCCCAGTCCAAAAAGTGGGGGGTACGGGTACCCTCGTACCCCCACAAAAATTACGCCTATGCTACTACTTAATATAAAGTTACAAGTTCGACTTTTTTGCAATTCTTGATTAAATTGTTAAATTCTTTGCAGCATAATAATTACAGGCCTTTTGTGCTTAGTTTCTTTATACAACTAAGAACATTTAATACAATATAGACACAATACTTATTACTATTTCAGATAATTGCAAAACACACAAATCATTAGGAACAAAATTTTTATAATTAAACCTTTCACTAACTGAGTTATAAATTTGTACAGAATACTGTTCAGAGCCAATGCTAAAGTGTACCTGTGCAGACAGATGTAACAAACATGTAATAAATTTGAATCTAGCACTGTTTTTTTTAAATGTTTATAAATATTCTACACTAAGTATTTAAGACGGTATAACAGTCACCAACGATAACGACAATGATATGATGATGATGATGATGATGATGATGATGATGATGATGATGATGATGATCCAAAAGCCCATGAAAATAATGGCTGTCCTCAAAATGGTCGGCGCACAGTCCACAGCTTACAGATAGATACGCAGCAATTCGTTTGATTAGATCTTGACGTCGACATAACTGCACCCACCGCCTGCATCTGCCAAACAAGTATCGCAAAGTAAACTTTCTTACAGACAAGTAACGCAAAATATTTCATTACCAGAGTAAAAATCAACCCAATATGTTATCCACAAAATGTTTCACTATACTGATTGTACGATTGCTTTGTGGTTTGAAGATGTCAGATGTGCCATTGGCCAGTCTTGTTGTCAAGACCTTAAACCTCAAGACCAAGACCAAGACCAAGACCTTGAACCTCAAGACCAAGACCAAGGCCAAGACCTTGAACCTCAAGACCAAGACCAAGACCAAGACTTTGAACCTCGAGACCAAGACCAAGACCAAGACCTTGAACCTCAAGACCAAGACCAAGACCAAGACCCAAAAAATCGCAATCAGGTCAAGACTTCTAAAATTTGTCATATCAGAATATTCGCTATTTTAATGAAAACATGAGTCTTTTATTTTATTCAAGCAAATTAACTTTAAATGCAAACTGCAGAGAATTCCGAATTCGTATTAAAACGTCTTTCATGCAAAATATTATTCCAAATGCCTTTTGTATTTTATTAAAACCAATTCGCTCAGAATTTTCTGACCAAGACGTGCCTGGTGGGCCTCATAAAAATTCCGCCATGTGAAAAAAATACGTTCTACAGGTGCTGAATTAAGTCGCTGACACACACACAGTAGCTTTTCAAGCACTGGATGTAAATGTACAGATAGTGAGTCCTTTTGAAATCTTCCCATGGTTTATCATACCGTCTGATACAGAATCATTGTTGCTGCTGCCAATGGGTTTTCCTGTCCAACAACTACAAGACTTGTATCCGTCCATAGATATTGGTCGTATGATGCAAGCAGGCTTGATACAGAATTCTTGAGTTTTGTTAAATGACTGTTCATATTGACAGCCGGTCTTGGTCTTGGTCTTGAAAAACCAAGACCAAGACTTTGAACCTCAAGACCAAGACCAAGACCAAGACTTTGAACCTCAAGACCAAGACCAAGACCTTTGGTCTCAAGACCAAGACCAAGACCAAGACTTTTAAAAACGAACTCGAGTGCACTCGAGACCAAGACCTTGGTCTCGAGGACAACAAGACTGCCATAGGCCTTATCATACGACGGAAAAAGTGCATGATATTTCTAAGGTTAACATTACTTGAAATTTATTAAAACTTTTACTTATAAATTACTTATCATTTACTTTAACTTGTCACTGGGAAAGTTAAAGCAAACACAACGCAGGTTTCTTTTTTTCGAATTAATGTAAGATAATGGCATCTGACATTAATTCGAAAAAAAGAAACCTGCGTTGTGTTTGCTTTAACTTTCCCAGTGACAAGTTAAAGTAAATGATAAGTAATTTATAAGTAAAAGTTTTAATAAATTTCAAGTAATGTTAACCTTAGAAATATGCACCTTTTGCGTCGTAGGTACTGCAGATAAACATGGGTCTATAGCTTCGCAATGCCCAACGCATGTTTCCACAATTTAGACTACTTAAATTACAGTAATTAAAAACAATATCTATACACTTATTATCATTTACCTTTCTTGGTTCTTTGGAAACCGAAAAAAAGATAATCCGGGATTCTTCTTTCTAGAATTCGTGCAATTAATAGCTGAACACCACATCGCGTCTGTAAACTTCTTTACCTCTCGAGAGACCCGTACACCCGCGACGACAGATGTCGCCACGATCACGACCTTATGCCGGAAGTACACGTTATTTTCACGAGTAACCATTCCTCTAAATATAGATTCCTCGTAGAGGTATTTAACTGAGTTGCGCTCATTTCAAAAGCGATCGTCTTCAGTGGTAGAATTGAGGAAATCGGAGTTGAGAACGACAGAGAATAGGACTTCAATTAGTAACAAAATCGGGCTTTTCGCATAAAAATGCGTCGTGTCACACGTGCTTCTGTGGTAGGTGTTAATAACGCCAGAGTTTTCATAAATATTTCTGTTAGCTTTAAACATTAGACCTATACTATACCTATACCTATACTAGCCTACTGTTCGTAAAGGCGCGAGTTCATGTTGATTTAACGCTTAGCACTTTATACGGCGCATCTATAACAGAATAACAAATTAAAGAGGCGATTAAAAGTGTTGGCATTGTGTAGCTTTTCATATGAGCTGCTATTCTCCTTTGGGCATTCAGAATAAACCACGCAATCATTGTTTATTATAATTTTGTTTCTACTTTAGACGTGTTCTTTTGCAACACCATTTTATAAACAGGTTACGACGTTCTCGAATGACAACCACTATTTTCTTTTCTCCAAATAACGAATCACGGTGCACTCTACTGGATGAACCCTTTAAAAATTATTTTCGTGTCTCCTATGTTAGTTAGCGAAACTAAGACAGACTGAAGTTTATGAGGCCTGATTTTGCAGCTATAACCAGATGTGAAAAATAACAGATTTAAAAAGTGCTTTTAATAATTTATCTGTGAGAAAGATATGGTGAACTCAGATTTAACTCAGCTAACCCAGTGCAAGTTAAAACCAATCCCAAAAAAGGTGAATAGAAGTAAGCCAAATGACTTGTGTTCTGCAGAAGATATTGACCATGGAAGTCTTCGCTCAACAACTTGTTCCTTTTTTGAACACTTTAAAATTGCAATGGTGTACCTTTTCAGTGGAATGGATTCCCTATAATTTATGTGCTCTGCTCAGTGATGCTAGAATTACCTTGCACCAGCCAATGAAAACTGTTATGTTTCATAAGAGTTGGGCTGGGAGGTGCTTCTGGGTATGTAACTTTTTAAAGGGATATTATATAAAGCTCAGAATCAAAGAATGAAGATATCTACCAAGAGGCTGTTATTCTAGTGCCAAAGTGTTCTGTATTTATGTAAGGCCATGCTGAACTGTCGAGAATCATTATGTTGTAAAGCAATCTTATTAATATCTGTCACGAGTTTCATGGTTCTTCATTCTTGTAGTTACAGTGAATACATTCCGGCTATTAGCAATTATTGTGAACATTTTTGTACAACTCAACAGAAATTACGTTTTAATGGAAATTGTTTGTTTTTAGGCTGCTGCTGAAAATGCAAATATTGACAAAGAGAATCAGATTCCTTTTTTGGATAGAAATCTTAATGCAAAGGCAACCATGAAAGACCAGTTGAATAATGTCGTTAAAGGAAGAAGAACTGGTAAACTTACACTAAAGGAAACTTCAAGTAATGCAGTCGAAATTAAGAGTAATGAAAATGCGGTAATGAATGACTTTGCTGCGAGCAGAGCTTTAAAAGGAAATACAAAATACATCGTTAATGGCCAACCAGTGGTTACAAAAGCACCAAAAATCAACAGACGTTGTAAAGAGCAAAAGGCAGTGCTGAATAACATTTCTAACAAGCCTTTGGCATCTGCGAAAGACAAAGATGGCAAAAGTGAAGGTGTCAAAAATGAAGATGGGCAACTTGATGCTGTTCGGGTTTGTAATCTTAACGGTCATTTCTGCTGCATGTCACACATCTAAAATTCAAATTATCAACTGCAGTTTGCTATCAGATTAATATATAATACCAGATTAAAATTAATTCTCACAGACATACCAGGTTAATTTTTATGGACTGGTTGTTTGAGAATTTCGTTTCTGCTGATATTTCAATTTCTCATGCACTAAACTTTCTGCTGTGTTAGCGACTTACCCGTCATCATTTAAAATCCGATAAAGAAATGCTGATTTATTTTACTTTTATCTGCATGCTGAAAATGCCTATGGGTGGCAGATTTTGAATTTTTCTAACAAACTGCGTTTCATCTAGTTATATATAAAAAATTATGAATTCTACAGATACCACAAGTTATGCAGGTTTTTACATTTTGAAAATTACTTTTGATGATTTCAGCCAAAAGGACAAAGAAGAGAAGTAAACAAATTCAGACAACCGAAAGTACACAGTCATAAAAAACGAAAATGTATACATATTCAAAGGTCATGTAACCAAGCTGAGAAAGTTGCAGTTGAGGTTAGTTACCGTGCACTGAACTGTCACTTCTGCTTAAAGTTTGTAATCTCTAGTATGATTATTCTAGAGAACAGTGAATTCCTAACATCTTTCTTGAGAAGACCTTAATAAGATTTCTTAAGAAGATATTTCATCATTTTCTAATATAATTCATGAACTGTGTGTAACTGTAACTGTGTATATTTCATCATCTGGTTAACAGTTTTCTTTGTATTTCTTGTTTCTTCACAGCTTGCTACTTTGTTAATTCATAGTTGTGATAAATAAATTTGCTTCTTCTGACTTGGGACATAGCAGCCAATTGTTATAATGCTCGCCTTGTGATGCAGGGAGAGGGTTTCGAGCCTTCTCTGAGACAGTTACTGTTTGGGGACCTTCACTCACACTTGCTCAGCATCATCGTTTAATGTTTGATCAATGTATTGGTGCTTTCCATTTGATAGTGGTGCTTACTAAATGTATAATAATAAGGCAATAAAATATAGCTTAGTTATTTGCTTTTGCTGAATGTTGAAAACTTTCATAAATAAGTAGAGTTTTTGCAAAATTCCTGCAGAGCTCAAGTGAAGAAGACTGCGTTAATGAAGAAAAAGTCAGCGAAGAAGTGATCATCATCAGTGACGACGATCAGTTCCTCCCACAGTCCGAAGAAATCCTTGCCGACCGTGAACTTATTGCCAGCGATCAACTCCTTCTTAAATCACAGGATTCTAACACGATCCTCCCTGATCTCTTTGTAAGTGATCAGCTCCTGCCTAACACTGCTGGGGCTGACAGAATCTTCCCAAGCCACGAAAAATTTATCGATCATGAGTCGATCGATTCGGAGGCAGATGACGACGAGGATGATGACTTTGCGCCTACGCCACGTTATCTACACGACATTGACTATGAAGATGACGATGATCCAAGTTTCCTGAATGAATACGTTCTTGACATATACGACTACATGCGAACGCTGGAACAAGAAAACTTTCTTAATAAGAACTTTCTATCGAAACAGTCTGAAATTACGGACCGTATGAGGTCGGTTCTTGTTGATTGGCTGGTTCTCGCCAATTATGAATACAGGATGACACAAGAGACACTGTTTCTCACCGTTGCTATTATTGATCGATACCTGCAGGTATGGTTATGAACATTTGATCGTCTAACTTCACACTAAGTTTCAACATGTCTTTTAAGTTATCAAGTCAAAGTCAAAATCCGTTTATTAGAACACCGTGTAAAGATTAACAATCAACTGATTAAAGTATTTATTAAGGTTACAGGCGAGTGTTATAATAGGATACCCCTAAGGGACGCGTCCCGCTATTTGGGGCACCCAAGGTGTTCACAGTTACATTTTGTACACTAGCCAGTTTAAATGTGGAAGTTCTTTTCTTTTGGATAAAGTAATAGATAAAAAAGTGGCAAGACAAAGATATTGTTTGAGATATGTAATCTAGTATACCAGTGATTTAATCTTGACTTATAGCACTGCTATTCAATTCCTTATCAAAAATCTTTATGCTCTCAAATGATTTAAAAATTTTGGTTCTTGTTGTTAGTTATGAAATTCTACTTGTTTGATAACTTTTAACATTTTATTTATAATGTAATGAGTATAAATTTGAGATTTTTAAATTTAAGGTAGTGTAGTTTGCCCATCATCTTAAATCAACTTTAGAGTTTACCATTCTTTTTTCTAGAATAAAAATAAATGCCAAATGTGAATTATTAACATTGAAGTTATTTTAATTTAGAAGAAATGTCTTTTTCAGAAAGTGAACACTCCCAAGAACGACTTGCAATTAGTTGGCGTGGCAGCAATGTGGGTGGCATCCAAGTACGAAGAGGTTACAACTGTGGAGGTTGCTGAACTGGTGCATCTGACAGATAATTCTTACACGGCCGTACAAGTGCGTCAGATGGAATGCAACATTCTAAAAGTCTTGGACTTCCAGCTGAACACCCCTCTCCAAATACAGTTTCTGCGTCGGTTTACCAAAGCTGCAGGGGTAGGGTGTTTCTTGGTGCTCTGTTCATCAGACTGTTCAGACATATGCTCAGATTTTAAACATCTGAGACTGGCGTTTTAGCTTTAAAACCTGTGCTGAATGTTTTGTTTGCTGCTCTTTTCAGCCATGATTTGGCCCAGTAGCGCCTCTGGGTAGGTATCTTGAAAGGGTGCTATATATCAAGTTTAGATTAATTGATTTATTGATGTTTTATTGCTGAATTTGAATTTTTGTGAGTTCATATTTTAAAATGCATTTTAGGTGAAGAAGGCGAATTTAAAAAAATAAGATTAATTTAATTATTTTTAATACTAACTGCCTTACCTGCACGTCAGCATAGTGGAAGGGTGAACAGCCAAGTAGGAGTGTTGGTGCTTATCGAAGGTGGACGAAAGGAGATTCTAGTTGCGGAAATTAGCTGGCTAAGAAGAATATAGGGTAGGAACAGAAGAAGAATACAACTGCCAGTTCTAACTAGCTTGTATGAGTACCATTCTCGACACTATAAGTTCACAAAAGGTGCTATATAAATGTCTAGATATCTGTGATATAAATTGCAGACTTCAAAGAATTGAGGCATACCTACCTTAATTTTTGTGTTTAGTTATTACTAAATGAAAATCATTCTGTTTGATGGCAATAGTGTGGTTTGTGTTGAGAGCATGTCTTTTGAAGCTGTACTGTATTAATTAAATTAATTACATTTAATTAAGTTCATTACATTAGTTGTTTTACAGTGAGAATTTACACAAGCTTCACATTTTGTGCTGCAGTTAATGCATTATAAATATGCTTTTGTTTATTCTGTAAGTGGTTTGATGTCGTTTTGGTTTTGCAACCTTTTCATTGTGTGAATTTTTAGGCAGATCCATTTCTTCACGCTGTGGCCAAGTATCTTATGGAGCTCACCCTGGTGCCGTATAACTTGGCCCATTACTCGGCATCCAAAGTGGCAGCTGCTGCCGTCTGCTTATCGAATGCACTCATCGCGTCAACATCCAACTACAGACAGTTCTGGGTGAGATATGTAATGACATTTAGCATTTTAATGATGAGCTGCATTGGTTTCTCAGTCACTTTTAGTTCACTCTCATCGTTAAAGTGTTAAACAGTTACTGCATGTGAAAAAAGAAGGTATCTGCTGCATGCCAAACTTATTGGTCCCAGTCAATGTATGTGAAATGCAGGCTACAACATGCAAGTTGTCGTAGACTAACATTTATGGGTTATGTTTATATGGGAGAAAACAGCTGTTTTTTGGTCAAGATCAGGTACATTTAGAAAATCGGCGAGTTAGAGGTAAATGTCACGTGTATATATAATTATATACACCTGGTCATCTGGTCAGGCATCACCCATCAAGGGTCATTTGACCATGTTTGAATCAAACAGTGGTCGTGTGCAGTGCATATTTCAGTGTTTTTGAAGAGAATTGTACAAAGTTTTGCATTCCAGATAGAAGCAGAGGAGCTTTTGTGATGTGGAATGGTGTGGATGTAAGCATGAAGCAGTTGAAAATTTGGAGAATAAATACTAAATTGTCAGAGATGAAATGTTCTAGACTGAGACAACACTTGCAACTGTGAGGCACAATAGGAGATTTTTGGAGTGGGCATGGTAACCGATTGGTTTAGAACACTAGAGTGCAGGTTTAACCTAACCCCAGACAATTTATTCGTAAGCCTAGTTGCTCAACGCTGATGCTTCACATGGTTTGGAAAGGAAAGCAATGTCAAATGCAGTTTTACTTTTTTATGTAGCTGTAAACAGTAATGTAAGGTTTTGTAAACAAGACATAAATAGAAGTAGTTTTTACTAGAAAAAGAGGAAAGAGTGTGCAATTTTGTGTGAGAAAAATATGAAAATGCTGTAACAATAACATCAGAGAGTGAGACAGAAATGAGAAAGGGAATTGTGTCTGGGAAAAGAAAACGCATTGGCATGCTTGCGGTCATATTGGTAAGAATTAATGTGTATGTAGAATGTTACTAAAAATACTTAAAAACTGATAATTTAATATCTTTGTAGAATGGTACAATGGTTTTCCACAGCAAGTATGAAATAGAGGATCTGCAAGATATCATAAAAGAGTTGGCTATCGAAGCCTTGAACGTTGGACAGTCGAGGTTTTCTGCAGTCACGAAGAAATTTGCTACCTCAAAACTGATGCGTGCCAGTAGCTTTGTTCAAAATAAATTGAAGGTTTTGCAACATATCGTCAGCGAGTCCTCACAATGATGGGTCTTTCAATGAACAATGTCTGGTGTGGGACTCTGTACAACTATGCTCATTATCTGCAATAGATTCAAGTAAACTCTGTCTAAAAGGCATTCTAATTTCTGACATATGCATTGTACTCAAAATTCATGTTTTTCTTGATGATTTTTAAAGGTTTTGTTATAACAAACCATTTTAGCCTGTGATTTAGACAATTTTTTTATTGTGTGCAATTTTAATTTTTTTAGGGTTTTGTTATCACCAAAACAACTTCTATGAGAAAAGCTTTTTGGGAAAAGTTTATTATCTTGTTGACTGTTAATGAATATAGAATTAAAGGTGTCCACAAGCCTGTTCAAGAACTTAACGTGTATAATGCTCACGGAAAATTCTGCATTTGATTACTAGTAACGAGACCCTTTGGCTTGTCAGCTTCTGTAAAATTATGAAAACATTTGCTTTTTAGTTGTGCCTTTTCGTGAATCTGAGCACATCACTGACAGGTTACACATAATGTGATGGACTGATTCCATAGTTCTTGTTGTTTGCATGTAAGAAATAGTAATAAATTGACAGGAACAATCAAGTTTTGCTCGCAGGTTGTTTGGAAATGTAAGTTTGCGTTACCTAGGAGTCAGAATTTTATCGAGTTTTGATTGAAGAGTTTTAATCACTAGTATTTGTTGACAAGTCATGAGCAGTTGTCTGCTAAGCAAGCTAGAGTGGATACTGCTGTAGCGAATTTTGAAGTTAGTATCAGTGTTTTCAACTCAATGAACCGATAAATTCTTACTGGCATCTTTACAGATTTAAGCTAAGGCATATAAATATATATATACATATATATATATATATATATATATCGCCAGGAGCGTCTACACCATAGAAACCTTGGAGCAAATGCTCCATCCAAGAAATAGGGGGAAGGTCTGTCAGTGTGTGTGCCACCATTTTAGGGGGGAAGGAGCAGGGGAAAAGGGACGTTGCTCCAATGACTTAGGGGGGATAGACGCCCCTGTATATCGCCACTGCAATGGGGCACAACTGTAGATTGACAGACTTCATTTTTGAATAAGGGTGAGCCGTGGTTTGTAAAATTAATGTAGTTATTATGCACAACACTGGACAGAGTATTATGTAATGTAATAAAACATTTATACAGCCCCCTTAAGAGCCTCTCAATGAGGCTTATAGAGTTATTGGATCAAGCCCTGTCGTAATGTAATGGATCATTTATGCGGCGCCACTAGAATCTCGACGATGTTCCAACTTGTCATCAGTTATTACAGTAGTGTCAAGATGGAAACAGGGCTGTAGTCGATGGTATAATACGCGGGTTTACACCACGTAGGCCTACTCACCTCTAGAGACCGTATATTCACCTCACAATATTTGTGCTCCAGCCCTGGATGGAACCGATGATATAAGACGCCGCTGGGTGGAACCCTTGCTGAGATCACGTTTTCCGTAAACTCGACTTGTCATTTATTGTTTTTGGGGCGAGATCAGTCGCTCACTGCGGCGGAGCGCTGTGTAATACAGACTGATGTAAACCAGCGTGGTGCTTTACAATCATAGCTGCTGATGAATAATGTAATCTGACCTTTATACACAGATGCATGGTTTTCCAAATGAAGTCACTGCAAGAAAATGCGCAGATATTATTCACATCCCTCTAATGTAAATGTACACGTAACGCGTTTATACCCCCCAACCTCGACCCTGATAAGTTTTCAAAGAATTGATCGGATGAGATATCCTTCGATCACCACCGCTGCCCGTTTGATTGGGGGGCCACGTCATTTAAGGTCCCTAGCTGTAATCGTAATCTCCAAACTTCTAAAGCGTCACTCGAAGGCCAAGCGCAGGGCACCAACCTATTCACGAGCGCTACGTCAAATCAGAGGGTGTTTCCATAGAGTAATCCAAAAGAAGTCCGAGTCCAGTTCCAGAAGGCCAAATCAAATCAGAGGAGGTTTTCCGTAGAGCAGTCTAAAAGAGGTCCGAGTCCGGTTTCCAGAAGGCCAAATCAAATCAGAGGAGTTTTCCAAAGAGCTAACGTCATAGGCGTAGACTCGGGGGGAGCCGCGGAACGTACGTCCCCCCAATAATTGAGATGGACTGTACAACCAATGCAATAAGTGTATAGTAAATGACCAATCCCCCCCAATATTTTGGTCAAGTTTACGCCAGTGGCTATAGGCCCTAGTAATCCAAAAAAGATCCGAGTCCTTTTTACCAGAGGGCCACGTCAAGATCTAGAGGAGGCAGCTGTCAAGGGCCGTGCTAAGTGGGGGCGTTGCTGCTGATTTCCTTAACATATATATGGCTTTCCCCAAATGTTGCTTCCACTGTATTTGACGGCGTTTAAATCAGTGTTTAATCTAGACGTCTTTTGGGGGGAAATTTCCCCCCCCCAGGATTGAAGTTTCCCCCCCCCCAGAACTCAGCAATATTGTAAGGCGGAGACCTTTTGGGGGGAAATTTCCCCCCCCCAGAAACCTTGTTTCCCCCCCAGAACAGGGGGACTAGATTACACACTGCGTTTAAATGTGTTATGAACTAGGCCTAGTTTATTTCACGCTAACTTGCTAATTGTTTATCAATCAATCAATCCTTTTATTGAAACCATTTTTTAAGTACAAGGAAAATACAACATATAAAGTTTATAAAGTGCAACTTAAAAAAAAACACAGTGGCTCTCGAAATGCAGCTAGACTGCTAGAACGTTGATGAAATATACTCAAATGCAGCTAGAATTCTGTGTAACAGTAATTTTAGGCATGTCTTTTACATGTCTTTCCAAAGATTTGAAATACAAGCGCGTTTTAATAATGAAATACACAGAAACATCGAATTTTATAAAGCAAAATCGTAAAGCTCCAAATAAGTACTTAGGCGCTCTTTTATTTACAAGACGCGGTTGCACAACGCGAGAACATCATAGATATATATAGACGGTATTACCCAATGCTGTGTCACCGACTCACTGTATAAGTAGTGTTTAATCGCTGACTGCGCTGAGTTGCTACGCAGTGGCCGTTTGGTCGTGAAGTTTGTTACATTTGATCCAACTTTTCTCTTCGTTTCAGGACAAAATCTCTGTTCTTCAGGTGAGCAGAAACTGAAAAGCTTACAGTTACAATGTGCGACACACCATGGCATACTGCAATGGCGAGTAAATAGGCTGAGATAATTTTCCTGTTTTGGGTGGCTGCATAGTTACCGTGCTTTCCAAATCGATTACAGGTGGTAACAGTATACAGTTTGCGTGAAATAAACCAGTTCCTAACACAAAAACGCCAGCAAACACAGTGGAAGCGACATTTGGCGAAAGCCATACGTGAAGGAAGTCGGCAGCAACGCCCCTATAGTTACTGTAGAGGGAAGTGAATGCCTGCGTATTTTTTGCGGTGAGTTCATGGGGAAAACCATGCATCTGAATGTGATTCACAGGCCGGTGTTGGCTGAATGCTTGACCAGTTCGCCTTCCTAGTGAAAAAATCTATTAGTTTCTTATCATATCCTTGTCATATTTAGCTTCTAAGTAATTTTTTTACAAATGACAGAAGCTGTTGAACATGCACAGTCCTATCAGTTATGCACAGTCATATAACGTATTCAGTTGTATCAACCAAGACCATGTCTTGGCATTTTCGGTTGATATAACTGAATAAAATGTTTGCTTGAATATCAGACTTTAAGGAAAGGACCAATTTGTAGGTGAAATGTAGGATCATTGAGTAGAAAGCAAGTGGTTGCATTCATTCAGAGTTTGCAGGTTGCTCAGAATCAGATGCCTGAAGAAAGTTGGGCATTTCTTAAGACTTGCTACCAGGTCCAGTGAAATGATGAACAATTCCAAGTACTCTGAAGTACTTGTAAATAACTTGGCTGAATTTATAACTGCTTCACAATATGCATGTGTAGACTTGACTGGGCAGACTTGCCTTGTACTATGTGGCCAGTTTTAATTTAGTAGGCCTACCAGTAGCCTTTTATTCATGTTTGTTCAAGCATATCGTGGTAAAGATTCCATTCAATAGGTGTTCTGGGTCATCTACAAGTTGTACAAGTGGCAGAGTGTGAATAAAGCATGCAGTGACTGTGACTGCTGTGAGACATGAATTCATTTAAATGCATTTAATGCACCCTTTGTGCAGATGCACTGAATGTGAAACGAGTTTCAACACGCATTCGAAGACAGTTTTGCTTCAAGGAAACCAACTATAATTCTGCTCCCAATATACTTGTTTTGCATGTAATACATGTCTCACCTGGTAGCCTTAAATTAGGCATTGAACTTTCCATTTTAATTTATTTTATTCATTTAGTATTTAAATATACTTACTGGGTCATTTGATTGTTACTTTAGTGGTAGGTATGGTCCAGAAAGAGTAAATAATTAATAACAGTGTGTTGTATCAGTACTGAATTTGTATCAGTACTTAATAAACAAAGAATACTTGATAAATTATTTTTACATCAAATTTCTTTGTTTAGGTCTGAGCAGGTTCAGAAATTTCAAAATGTTGCGACAGTTTTTTAGTAATGAACATTTTAATGAATTTTACGTCAATTGTGACAAAGTAAAAGTACTGAAAATGAGTTAAATTTTACTTCGTTAAGATCAAAGTATTCCCGTTTTATGATACTTCATTACAAGTAAAAGTACTGAAACTTTTGCTTACAGTAACGCGTTACTTTGACTTCGTTACTGTTCAACACTGATGTCTACATTTCCTTGTGTCAGCATTTCAAGAGAAATAGGCCAGAGTGCATTGCTTGGCTGTTTGTGTTTGTATGTGCAAAGGTCAGTTGTGTACAAAGGTCAGTTGTGTACAGCTGTGTGGGTGTGTGCTGTGCTGGTCCATTTGGCAAAGTGTTTGTTGCAAGTCATCCTGGCCCTGCATTTGCATTCTAGCCATGGGCGGCGATGTAGGGGGGGACATGTCCCGCCCACCTTTAAGAGTGGGGGGCACTCCATGCATTTGTCCCCCCACCTTTTTGAAGAAAGACCAAAAAAGGCGGAGAAATGTAATTGCGGGTGAGGGTTTCCGCAGAGTTTGTGACCAGACGAGGTAAAAATCCTAATTTTGAGGAGAAGTGTCCCCCAAAATTAAGAGAAAGAAGAAGGAATTTGTAAAATAGTGGGAAAAAAGTAAAAATTTGTTAAAGGAAATGATAAAAAGAAAGGGTTAGGAGGCGAGGTGGTTGTTATTGTTGGGAGACGGGAAAAAGTAGTAAAAGGTGGTGAATGACTAAAAAAAAGGTCATCAGCTTTTTTCCGAGATGAATTGGGTGAAAATGAAAGTGGGGAAAAATAGGTAGGGAAAAAGAAAGGAGAGTGTAAGAAAAAGTTGTTAAAAAGAGGTGAAGGACTAAAAAAAAGGTCATCAACTTTTTTCGGAGATGAAATGGAAAATTTTCCGATATAAAGTGGCAGAAAAAAATTTTTTTTGCCACGAGATTTTCCAAAAAAGGTTGTCGACGAGATCATGGCCGACTTTGTCCTCCCCCCACCTCTCACACAAGATCACCGCCACTGATTCTAGCATTTACTCTTGGTGTTTTCACCCTCTGGCTATTTCTTATTTCTGCCTGTATTTAGAGTATCGTTTCTTTATGTACTTCTTGATCAAGGAATTTACTTGTTAAGCATGGGGTCAAATAGTTGTCACTATTCTAAAGAATGTTTTGTGAATTTCATCATTTGGTGTACATATGATTCTTCTTGACCTAAAGATTGGGACATAGGAAACTAAAAAAATTGCAGCAAATAGTTGAAAGTTTGGCATGAACCTACCGGTATATCGCTTTCAAGAGGTTCAGAAAAGACCTTTGCTATAATTGTAAGCATCCAGATGCATAGCTGCATACAATCTACAGTGTTGCTTGTGTATGTATGTTGGTTTAGTTTGTCCTGCATGTAATTATATGTGCTAATGTATCTGAATGCTTCAACAACTGTGTGTCAAATCCTGTACTTTGGTAATTTAGTATGGAATGACTTGCTGCTAGATTGAGTTCTCTGGTACTGCCCAGGCCTGGCCCTAGGGCGAAGCGAATGAGGCTGTCGCCTTGGGGCCCGCACTTTCAAAGGCCCCGCGCTGCTGCCTATAATTTTGTTTACTGAACGCTGAATTTTGAACACTGACAAAGCTCACGTCTCTTAGCAACAATACTGGCGGGTAATTTGCCGCATGAATATGATAGGGTCATTTAAGAAGAGCGAGCCTGCAGATAAAGCGAGTAACAACTAGAACCCACACTATTGTCTATTGTGACTAACAAACTTTCAATGAGAAGAATGCTAAAATATCTAACTATTAACATCCTTTTCAGTTTAAATACTTCAGTAAAACATAATAACCCGGTATTGCTTTCACAGTAAAATGCTGGTATTAAGAGCCTGATTTGCATTTTGTGTTCATTAAGTCCAGCGCTTTTTTCTAGAAAAAAGTGTTCCGGAACTGAACAATTATGGAAGGGCTAAATCGAAGGTGGAGCCCTAGAAAAAAGGGGTTTGGGTTCGGGGAGGGATCTCGGTGAGACCTTTCCCAAAAACAATTTTGACGTCACATTAAATTAAAATTACTAAAATATTCTTTTATTAAAATAACTTAATTATTTTAATAGCTGAAAAAAGGTGCCGGAACGCTCTGGAACGGTGTTCTGGCAGAAAAAACACTGATTAAGCCATTTAATTTCCATTTTGCATTATTTTAATATATATGGTATTGCCAATACCGTATTGACTGGAAATCAACTCCGCAATGCCTTTTTATGCTTGGGGCCCCGCTCATCATTTCCTGCCTTGGGCCCCGCATGCCCTAGGGCCGGGCCTGGTACTGCCTTTAATAACATGCTGTCTGCCACCTACTTGAAGTCTTTAATCTTTTCAAAGGCGGGGGTAGCAATATGCCATGGCAAAGGGTATTTTTGTTGGGACGGTGGAAAAACCGGTAATAACTGGCAAAAACCCTGGCAAAAACTTGCAGACTGCAGTTATTGGGACCATGGCAAATTCTTTAAAAAATAACGAAAATAAACAGTATGGTGCATTTTACTCTGTGTCAGCATTGTGTTCTAAAAATGCTAATCATGTTCTGACAGTTGTCAATTTCTAAAATTGTCGGCCATTGTCGCTATCAGTGTCAGTATCGGCATAGGTTGACATGTTGATGATGTGTGATTGCCCAGTTCATCACAGAGTAAATCCAATGTTCTATCTTTAGTGTCCAATGCACGAGGACCATGAAGCATTCGGTAACAGACCACAAGCTTCGTTGCTGCTTCATTGTCCAGACGATTTCTAATCTTGTTGTGAACAAATCCAAAGTTTGAAAATATGCTTTCAGTAGATGCAGAACTTGCTGGGGCTGACAGTAGGTGCACCGCAAGTCTCAGGCAGTTTTGTTCGGTTGACGCCAATGCCTGCATCGACCTCGCAGGCACTGCCGTGCCACTATCAGATACTGTCAAAACGCTCGGGATAACCCTGGACATTATGCTCACATTCTGACCGTACATAACAAACCTTTGTAAATTTTGTTTCATCATATCGGGCAATACGTCACATCAGGTCGGCTCTGACTAAGAATATGTAGCAAACCATAGCCTGTTCCCTTGTCTCCTCTTGCCTCGATTATGATGCTAATTTGGTTTTTGTGGGTTTCTCAAACCTTGAATGCAACAGGCTGCAACTGATCCAGAACTCCTAATGCTATGTGTCCCACTACGAAAAAGTTCCTCAGCTCTACTCCATCAGCTGCATTGGCTTTCTGTTGAATTCCGAATAAAATTAAAATTGGCCTGTTTAACAACCTACAAAGTCCTTAGCACCAGCCCACCTCCCTACCTTCATTCACTACTAATTCCTTACATCCCTCGTTGCCTGCGATCATCAAGTATAGGATTTTAGCTGAGCCATTATGCAGAGAAGTAATGGGCTCACATCCATTCCATGCCTCTTCCTCAAGGAATGGAATCGATTGCTACTCTCTTCGTAGCTCAACTTCACTTCCTTACTTCAAAAAGCAGCTCAAAGCTCACTAATTTCTCCTTGGCTTTCAAGCACTTGGATTTCTAACTGCATCTTCTCCTGGCGGCTGACTATCTCTGCGCTTCAGTTTCACATTTCGGTGTGACCGTTCACGTGTTGCAAGTCTAATTAATTAAATAACAATAATAATAATACTTGTTATGTTTTATGTTCACTGGCTTGTAGACCATAACAATTTATGTTGACTTTTGTGCTTTTGTGAGATATTTGAAAGGCACTGTATTATGTTTCTTGATATATACAAGTGCATGCATTAATGCCTCTTGTCATTGCACAATGCACATGTTTGTTATACTGTTGAAACTGTATGTAACTTTCACTTTAATCGATGAAATTAATACATGTATCTGTTGTTAACTCTGTGGTAGCCATGGCAAGTCGAGGAGGTGGTCCACAGCAGGGTGAATCGTTGTTTCGTATCCCACCATACTTTTATGTCCACGTCTTGGATCAGAACACAAATGTTACGAGACTGGAAATTGGGCCAAAGACCTACATTCGTCAAGACAATGAACGGTAGGCAATTTCCTTCTAAACTTTGTTCAGTAAACTTTGTGTTTGCGATTTCTGCTGAGATGAAGATACTGGCTCTGCTTTCCAGAAGCAAATGAAATGGAAGAGGACATGCTAATATCTCGTACTAGAGCTGTACCGATGCATCGGGAGCATTCGTAATCGGGCCGATTATTAGAGCAATAGGCATAATCGGCATCGGCAAAAAATAATCAGCGCCGGTGCAAATTAATTTACGGTTGATTTTTTTTGCACAATGATCGCTACAAAAAGAAAAATGAGCACAATTATCTCTGTCTTGTTTCTTATTATTGATTTATATTTAGCATTGCACTACTTACTAGGCACCGTAGAAACCAAGGACCTATTATACACAGGACTGGAAACTCCTGATACAATGTCGTGTGCCTAGGTTTTGGGCGATAATCACCCCTTATCGGGGTCAGGAAAATAATTGGCTTTATACTTGGTATCGGCTATTGCAATAATCGGCTATAAGCGTTATCGGAATAATCGGCAAAAAGTTATATCGGTACAGCTCTATCTCGTACCCTATGCCTCTATATATTATTACATTTGACTAAGCATTTCCTGATATATATACTATTGAATAAATTGATTATTTATAAGACATTATGTTACTAAGAAAGCTTAAATTTCTGTCGGTTGTTATGAAACGGTCACATCTCATCATACTATCGTTTATGATGATGATGATGGTGATGATGATGAGTTCTCTGCCCAAGGGCAGGTCCATTGGCTTTATGCCACCCGAGATGAGATGAATGGGATGGTGTCCCGTTGCCTTCCTCACATACAATTGTTGTGTGAGCAACTTTTCCAAGGTTGCTACGCAGTGGCTTGAGGTAGATTCGAACTTTTGACCCTCTGGTTACAAGGTACAGAACATACCACTACACCACCATGTCCCGTTTATGGTTAGGAAAAGATATAAATGTAATAGGTTTTATGTTGTAGTAATCACAGCATATTCAGTATCTTTTGTGATTATGAAAATGAAAAGATACAAATATAACTTTTGAGTTGTACATTGAGAAAACTATGGGTGTTGTTTGTAGTGTTGTCCTGGGCCCAGAGCGCATGATAACGATTCCACCCAGGCATTACTGCATTATTGAGAATCCTGTTGTCCGCGATAAGGATGGCGACATTGTCCTTGACGGAAGTGGCCAGGCTAAACTGAGCCATGCTGACCAGGAGATTCGTCTTGCTCAGGAACCGTTCCCTCTTTGGCCGAGCGAAGTTCTTAAGCAGCCGCTCACACCACTGAAGGTGGTCGTGGCTAACACTGCGCTTCGCCTGAAAGCAGTTCTAGATTTTGAGACGGACGATGGAGATAAGAGAACGGCGGGGGATGAGTGGCTGTTCGAAGGACCAGGTAACCGTAGCCGCTTTGTTGCTGAAAAATTTGACATTGATGACTTTTACTGTAATAGAGGTTGGACCTCAAATAGTGATATGCAATTGAAAAAAGAAAACAAGCGTTAAATTCTTCTGTAGGATGGTCTGGAATAATTGTAAATATGTTTTAGATGGTCAGGTAACATTTGAAGAGCTAGCCTACTTGTACACAAGAGACTTTTTACAACACTTTTATGAGACCACTTCTGTAGTCGCATGGTCGAGTTGGTGGATCACAAAATTTATTTATTTATTGCAAATAAACTTGTGACATGATCTCGTTATAAGATGGTTCTTGATGTTGCTCCCTGATACCGCTTTACGAGTTTCTGTAGTGAATTTTTCTTTTATTTAAATTATATGTAATTAAAAGGTTGTAAATTATTATGATGGATGATGGTATGAAAACTTGGTAAGTGAAGGAAGCAGTCTATCATGGTCCATGATTCCTCACTCGATCGATTCCTTGTTCAGCTGATGGTATCGACAAATGCATTCCTTACATATGGCACTACATTGGAATAAAGTAGGAAGCAGTTCTGAAACTCTCTAGGTTGACTGAAAGTATTGTCCACATCCATTTTCAGGCACGTATATTCCGCGAAAGGAAGTTGCAGTGGAGGAGATGATACAAGCCACGATCATTAAGCCAAATCAAGCAATAAAGCTGCGTGCTCGCAAGGAGTGTGTTGATCGAGAAGGAAATCAGCGAGTAACTGGAGAGGAATGGCTCGTCAAGAAGACGGGAGCTTACCTACCAGGAGCTTATGAGGAAGTGGTTGATGTTGTCAATGCCTATGTCTTAACGGAAAAGGTAATGATTTATGAATGCTCTTGAATTTTATTTGTATTTATTTGTGTATAATGCTTTAACCGTTTAAGTACGAGAGTGTACTACAGCAACTGGGAAACCAATACATCTACCTCGGCGTTAAAGTGTTAAGCAAGTATGTGTTTGTTAATCTTAAATGCCTTGTGAGTGATAAGTTGTTCAAAAGTAAAAATCTTGTTTAAGCGCTGTGGATGTGTCAGTCGATAGTTTACTGCTATTTCGTGTATTAAAACTGCCGTGATTTTAGTGGGAATACATTATTGTTTTCTTTATAGTAATGGTTACATTGTCAAATATGTTTCCTACCTGTTTCAGCAGTGTTATAGAGAATTTTAAGAATTGTTTCCTCGCCGCTTGTGAACTAGCGTTAGAGATAAGATTTGCAGAATTGATCCAAATGATTATTAGAATATTTTCTAGGAGCATTTTAAAAGAAATTTATATAAGTTGATCAAAATATTTATCAGAGTGTTTTCTAAGAGCATTTTTTTAGGGAAGACAACTGACAGATCAATCTCCTGGTAAAAGCCCTCACCTATTGAGAGTGGGGTAAGTGTGGGTGAATACATAATAGAAGCAGAATGACGTGCTACGTTGGTGATCAGTTGACATGAGAAGAAGGGAACATGTGTCAAATTTAAAGTATGCAGAGTTGTTTTAACCTGTTCTTTTGTGGTGTTATTACTACTTCTGACATTCAAGTAAAACCATATGCATGAGGTGAAGAACAGATTGGCAAATGTATAAATCTGTAAACCAAGTATCCCCTTGCCAAGATGCAACTTTATTCTTTGAAGTTCTTTAATTGTTCATTTATGCTCCATTGGTTTTCAGAAAGCTTTGCACATGAGAGCCATAAGGACATTCAAAGACGACTTCGGTGTGACTCGCAAAAATGGAGAAGAATGGCTGATAAAGTTCTCGATGACAGAAACGCACATTCCCAACGTTTACGAAGAGGTAATGGTTGATTGGTTTTTGCATACATGAGGATGCTAATGGCAGAAGTTTGCAGGAAATCTTTACTTCCTTAGGGAGACTGCAATAAAACACTTGGCAATGATTGGGACTAAGTTGCTGTCTTGGAACTCCTCTGGTGGCTACAGCGTTTTGCATTTGTTTTCTATATTTGAATTACTTGTTTAAGTTAATATGTTATTGTGCCTTTAGTTTCATGTTTTCCTATTGTAAGAGGTTGATAATTGCTGCTTGTAGTTTTACGACTTCATAAAGCACAAGATACTTATGTGACTACAGTGCTGACACCATTTACGTGTGGTCATTGGCAGCCAAAGTCAAGATGCGTGTTGTCTGACCGTGGGTTAAGAGGGCCATACTGAAATACAGTAGTGTATGATTTATGCAAGTCTTAGTGTGGCTAGAAAGCTCCGAGACATAGTATGTCTGATATGATTGCACTGTAAGCTGCTATCAGATAATTTGAAAGGCCACATTGCTGTCTGGTTATGGGCAGAAGCGATTGCGATGTAATACCTGACAATTTGTTTCTGGCAACATTAACGTCTACTGTTTTGAAGGATGAATTGCCAGTTTTGGACTGCCAAGCATATGGGTGCATAGCTGTTGTTACCTAGTCTGATACAGCACCTGTGCTACTCCTGGTGTGCTGGTAGGTTTGCTGGCTGTGACAGGAAGAGCAAAAGTGCTGTTACAATACAATATTCGTTTGTGCAATGTTCGTTTATTCAACGAACAGTGTTGTCATAGACGCAACATGTGACAAATGATGAGAAATATAATCATCGTCTAAGCTGTTACAACCAGCGCTTAGCGAGATTAAACTGTTTTCACATTTACATTTCAATAATAAGAATGACGTGATGGCAGCCATTACCGGCGCCCATCCCATGGTGAGGAGTGGAGAGTGGAAACATTTGTAGCTACATTAAGCTCACCTGCTTTGGAATGATACTGTCCTTAGCAAGACTTAAATGAGCAGCAACTACAGACTGTTGAACCATATTCATGCATCTGTACGCATCTGATACAGACTGTAATAAAATGTAGATGACACTGAATATTAACTGGCTCAGCATGTATATTGATTTTGCAGAAGTTCTACCTTGTAGTTCTACACAGCAAGTTATCATTTGTGAGAGTTGTGCATGTTAAATAGATAGCATTAGGAGCGATGGTAGAGCGAATTCTTGCGTAAATGGTCGCATGTAAAAAGGCCCTTGGCCAGAAATAAAGAGTAGGGCGTCCAAAATCTTTCGAGGCCGCCCGAAGCCACAACTCTACGAGTCCAACTGCAATGCCCCTACACTGAATGACGTATGGGTTTTGATCACATTTGTAACCGTTTTGTTTTTCGTAAAATGATACAAACAACAATTGGTTAACTTCAGATGAAGGGAGGAATGGATTATGCATTTATATCACATTTAATTTATGCCCATCCAAAATAATTCGGTGCACGGGTGGCTGGCTAAGGGCCGGCATGTAAATGGGACTGCATTGTAATTGCCCTGCATTTGTACTAAAGTAGTTATGCACCAATAAGACAAAGAAATAAAGGTGCGCGTCTTAGAATTCCAGCTTCCAGGTGTCGTGGTACTCGACAGGCAGAGCATTTTCATTGCAACACATCAGACAATGCCCCATCTGATTAACGTGTTTTTGTTTCTGAATGCTGTTGCTGTAGGTGGTTGGTGTGGTCAACATAACGACCCTGAGTAACCGACAGTACTGTGTGATTCTGGACCCCTGCGATGACAAGGGAAATCCACAGCTTGGCCGCAGGAAGCTGATCAAGGGAGAGAAGTCTTTCTTCCTTCTGCCTGGAGAACGACTGGAAAAGGGCATTCAAAACATCTACGTCCTTGGTGAAGATGAAGGGCTGATTCTGAGAGCCCTCGAAGGATTCACCGATAAGGTTTGCCTCATTTCTTATCCAAGAATTATTCAGAAGATCTACCGATAAAAATTGTAACTATAATCGCAAATTTATATAGCCCAACTTCAAGAGAAACCATTAGAGACTCTCCAAACGTAACAACACAAAATGGTGTTGCTTCGTAATACTTCCATGGTCTTGCCATAAACCCTAGTAAGTCTGAAGCAATCATGTTTGGCTCACGCCAGTGATTGCACTCTTTTCCTTCTCATTTCGGTGTTGACCTAACTGGCAGTGTTGTTCTGCTATCAAAAACTGGCAAAATACTTGGGGTGACTCTGAACCGTAATCTCACATTCAATTCCCACCTAACAAACCTTTGCACTGTCATGGGCTCTCATGCTTTCCATTTTTTGCCCTAAGTAGTGGAACCAACTACCAGTGTTTTTCTGAAATTCGAATTCTTTCTCTTTTTTAAAGAAACACATTAAAACTCACTATTTCTCATTGGCTTTCAATAATTTGGATATCTAACAGCTCTTCACCTGGCGACTGACTAATCGTCCTCCGATTCGCATTTCTATGTGACCCTGTAAGCGTTAAAAATGTTTGCAATAATAATAATACTTGAATATTTGCTTTATTAATAATAATACTTGAATACTTGCTTTGGGTCCCAAGTCTCTGGTAGGCTCTTGAGTCTTGAAGGTATAATTATTTTCTGTTAATTGTATTTCTCTCTAGTTTTACTCAGTGCAGATTTTCTAGTCTTCATTTAGTTGACAGACTTGTCAATGCTGCCTGGCTGAAATGTTGGAAATTATTTTTTCTGACCTACACTTAGATAGATATCGGCTATTTTTAACAGGCAGAGAATGTCTGAATGCAAAGTTTTTTCCTTATGGATGAGGATGCTTACAAATCCACAGGTTGCTGCTGCACACAAATTGTTTGGAAGTAAGGCAGAGTTGTTGGGACCTGTGGCTAGGCTGTAAGCTGGGTTTTTTTTGGTAGTAATTGGACATTATTGACTTAATTATGCTATTTTCAATTTTAAGTTTGATTATAAAGTTGTTTTTTCAGTTGTATAGTTCTTTGTTTGTTTATAAACAAGATTTTAATGTCTGCTGTGGTCCTCAATGCTGATGACTGTTTTAAAATGGTGTTTCTATGTTTAGGAAGGAGCACGCAGTCCTGGTGACAAGTGGATGATTCGAGGCCCTGGGGAGTACGTACCACCTGTTGAAGTTGAGGTTGTTACCAAGAGGGCGGCAATACCTCTTGACGAAAATGAGGGAATCTACGTACGAAACACTAAGACAGGAAAGGTCCGAGCAGTCATTGGGGAGACGTTCATGCTGAACCAAGATGAAGAGCTGTGGGAGAAGGAAATCCCATTACCAGTGGAGATGCTGCTTGCCGGTGAACGCGATCCCCTTGCAGATCGAGGTCACACACGGCAGAAGGAAGAACCAACCAAGGCAAGGGATAGGACAAGAGTGATTACATTCAGAGTTCCTCACAATGCAGCAGTTCAGATTTACGACTTCAAGGAGAAGAGAGCGAGGTGAGTCTCCTTGTCGTCAACAGAGCTAATGTGTGATATGCAAATGTTTGTAAACTATACGTGAGTGACTGATTGTGTCACTAAATATTGTTGTTTGGGATTGGTATCCTGTAAATTAGGACCATTGGAACCTCTGTGTATCGTCACAAGTGTGTTGGATAAATGGTTAACTTAATTGCGTAGAGACTGGCTTGTGTTTTTGCTATGCTGTAGAAGTGTGGAAGTTCATCTTGCCAGCATTTCAAAGTAGTTTTTGTTTTTTTATCGTTAATAAACTGTTATTTTTATTGAACCAGCCTTTTGAACTACCTTGCTAACTGTCTTGCTAATCCGTCCATCCTTGATAAGGTCATGGGCGTTTTTTTTGGTAGAATTAATCTGACAATGAGTGATTGTAGCTTAAGTTAACCTCTGTTCTGTATAGAATGTGCTTGTCTTAAAAACCTTGTTAATTTCATAAAAAATTTTTTATCTGATTTAACTGCATGGAAAGACGTTAGACTTGGTACCCCATGGTAAAACCACCAGAGCTGTTCAGGGTTGACCTATTAAGTAATTGCAGCATAAGGAAATAGCATCTTTAAAAATCACATTAATTTTCTAACATTTCTCCTTTTTCATGGGTTGAAAAGATGCTAGATAAAACCCTTGTTAACCCTTCAGTGGATAGGAAAATTGGCAGTCATAACAAGATGAATCTTTTTCTTTGCTTCCATTTATTAGTCCATTTAGCGAAGAACTCACTAAGCAACCGAAAAGTTCCATAAGGTCAGTTACATTGCATTTGACTGGGATTTTTGATGTCTAATCTAATCGTATCTAATCTAATCTCATCTGATGACAAGTACAGTCTTAGTATAGTGCCGTTATCATAATACTCGTCAATAATCAAATCTTCACAGTCCACTATTTTGCGTGAAATACACGTTGTTCGTGTTGAAGTACGAACCATGTTTATAAGTGAAGCATTGTGTGCACACTTGTTATTTCTGCCTCTGAGGGCTGTTGTTGATAGAGACATTTAATAGAAGAGCAATCAGCAGCAAGGTTAGGAGACAAATGATGAGTTCAGATTGTGCAATAATAGATTAATTTAATATACCAGTGTTCCCTTTCTAGCTAGTGTAATTTGAAAACATGCAAGCAGTGATATTTTACTTCAGGAAATAATTTTGGTTTTACTTCTACTTCAGTTACAGTTTTTCTCAATTGTAGTTCTAATTTCAATTACAGTTTGTAAAAAAATTCAGTTATACTTCTGATTGCAGTTTTTTAAATAATTTAAGTTTTCATTTCAGTTCTTGTTTGAAATAATTTCAGTTATACTTTTTTACACAGCTAGTATCAAATTAAACCAATTGCAAACACTATCATTCAAAGATGTTTTATTTAATTTTAAAGAGTCAGAAAGTATATGTGTGTCATTAGACAAAACACAACTGCATCAGAAAAACTAGTAGCTAAATTTTAGTTAATTTCCATTCGAAAATTAATGTTGGTTTTCATTCTAATTTTCGTTCATTTTGTTTGAATTTCGTTCTAATTCAGTTTTCGTTATTAAAATAATTTCAGCTAGCGTTACAGTTATACTTAACGGAAATCAATATTTTTGGATCTAATTTTACTTAACCTTAATGAAAATATCACAGTATGTAAGCCTAACTTTCAGTAAGCCACTTGCTGTCTGTTTTCTACATGAAAATCGACCTCTGGTTCAATTAAATACTTTACTTTGTGATTGTGGAGTAGTTTACTTAAAAGCAATGATAAATTGACCATACTTGTGTTTTATGATAACGGTGCTGTACATACAAGTTTCCAAACTAGATTAAATTAGACATCAGAAAAATCTCTCAAGTTAGCTTCTTGAATGGGTTCTGGAATTAAAATGCCAGATGTCTACAAAAAAACAAAAACTGCTTTGTGAACTATCTAACTGCTGTCGACTGATAATACGTTTGCATTCTAAAGCCACACCTTGATATAAGCAAGAAGGAGAGTACCCGGTAGTAAATAAAAATGTAAAATCAATTATTAAGCATAAAGTTGATGCTAGAGCAGCATTAAAAATACTTGGCTAAATGTAGTTATTGCCCTGGTAATGTGGACAGTTACATTTTTCCATGCTGTTAGTCCAGTATTATTTAGTAGAGGCTTCTTTGAAATTGATCAACATACACTTCGATGCCATTTAGCCATGCATGTTTTCTCAATTGACTTCTAGATGAAAAACGTCAGTGTGTATATGATGTGTAGTTATGCTACTTTGTGTTTGCTATATCCCCAGTTGCTTTGAATACTATTGCTTGGTATCAGTATTTCACTATTAATAAAGCTCAGTCCTTCAGTTGCTTTAAATATTTTTAGATCTTTTATTATTCACTGTGCGATCCTTTCGTTGTTTTGAATACTTTATTAATTATTATCAGTGCTATTATTAGCTTGCAAATCTTTAAAAATAAATTACATCATTATCTGATAGAACAAGGGTATTGAACGATTATTATTCAGTATTATGGGTGTGTAGTTAAGTTAGTTAATTAAGTTTACTTCTGACCTATGTTTAATTCCTGTCATCGAATGTCAACTGGCTGTCGTGTATTATCACGACTTTCTTATTTACTACCATAGGTGACCCTAGCTAGTGGGATCATTAATTCATTATGGGTCTTCCTCCTGGTAGCCCAACACTATAGGCTACGGTTTACTGCAGTAATTGTCAGATCTATGTGATGTTGATTACAGGAAAATGAAATTGAATTGAATTGAATTAGTTACTGTTCTTATGTTGTTTTGAATTCTGTTTTGATTAGTTTTAGTGCTTTCATTTTTCACTGCTCTGCCTTCAGTTTCTTTGCACACAGGTGCTTGCATGAGGTGCTTGCATACAGTGTTTGTTTGTTGTGCCACTGGACTATGTTCAGCATTAAAAACGAATGTGTAATTAATGGAATGACAAAGGTTGACTGTGTTGACCATACCTGTATGTAAACAGCACTTGAAGGCATTCTGGCCTTGTCAAGGATCTGCTTGGCAAATACTGGCTTATTTTCTCTGCACTTGGGGCTATTCTTTCGGTGGTTGAGTAGAAAGTGTTTGACCTTGTCTTTGAGTTTTTCTGTTATGTACATTAGCTGTATATAAATTCTGCCATTACACTGACCTTGTGTGGACATTTGGTAGTTATTTATTGAATAGCAGAGTTGACTCGCAGAAAAGTGATGAATTACTGTTAGAATTGGTTATTTTACTTGAATTTTGAACAGAACGTTGCATATATAGTACAAATGAGTTTGCTTTACTAAACATTTGAGTAGCATTCTTTTTTAGTTATATGCATTCTTTATTTCACCTCTTTGAAAGGGAAGATTTCTATTGAGCTGCATCACTCTTTCTTTCTTCACCTGTACGAATTTCTGCTTTTAGATTTTTTTCTGTTTCAGCTCGCTATTTACAAGTTCACAAGTCAGATGCTGTTTGAACAGTGCCTAACAAACATTTGTTTTGTGAATCTTGTGACATGTCGTACTTCTTTTGGTCAGTTTGAGTTTAAGTCGAGATTGTTTGTATTTTTTAAGGGTTGTATTTGGTCCTGAGTTGGTGATGCTCGGTCCAGATGAGCAGTTCACACAGCTCAGTCTGTCCGGTGGAAAGCCAAAGAAGCCGTTCCAGATTCGGGCACTGTGTCTTCTGCTCGGCCCTGACTTTTGTACGGACATCGTTGTCGTGGAAACTGCTGACCATGCTCGTCTCTCACTGCAGCTGTCCTACAATTGGTCAGTTTTTGAATTTTGGTCTTTTATTGTTTCTGCTGTTCAAATGTTTGCTATACATGTCTTATTTAGTATTTGACGTACTGAAATGGTAATAAATCTTGTTATTATCAATTACAGAACCTATGGAATTAGGGTCATTCAATTAGACTGGTTCATAAGTTATCTCAAGAGTCGATTTCAATTCGTTTCAGTTAATGACTGTACTTCAGACCTAGGATCCATTACCTTTGGAGTTCCCAAGGCTCAAATCTTGGTCCACTCCTATTTTTAATCTATATCAATGACTTGCCTAACATGTCACCATCCATGTACTTCGTCCTATTTGCTGATGATTCGAATTTATTTTACTCTCACAAGTCAATAGATAACCTTGTTTCAGAATGTCAATTCTGAACTTCACCTAGTGGCTGAATGGTTTCGATCCGATAAATTAACCCTCAATTTAGGCAAGACCAATTACCGGTATATATTGTTTAGATCTTGTAAGAAAAAATGTCCCCCTATAAACCCCCCTTACTCATTGACGGAACTCCCATTGCCCAAGTAGCCTGTACTAAATTCCTAGGCACATACATTGACCAGCACCTAACCTGGAAGGAGCACATAAAATGCATCTGAAATAAAATGGCTAAAACTATCGGCATACTCTATCGCTCCTCCAAATTCATTCCCCTCTCCATCCGACCCACACTTTATTATACACTAATTTCTCCTTACTTAACATATTGTAATTTAATTTGGACCTCCACATATAAATCCAATCTTAATAAACTAGTCGCTCTTCAAAAAAGGCTGTCCGATATATTGTTAACGCACCTTATGGAGCGCATACTGACCAATACTTCCTGGATCTTGGCTTACTTAAAATCGATCAGATCAGGCGCATGCAAATAGGAGAGTTCATGTATCGTTATGACCATGGCATTCTACCGATTGTCTTCAATAACTTTTTAGCTCCACTTCTAATCCCCACCCTTACTAAACAAGAAATCTGACTACTTATGTTCCTCCCTACGCACATGCAAATACTCGACTATTCTCTATAAAATGTACTGGACCCCATACTTCCTTCATATGTTCAAAATCAACTTAATATTACCTTATTTCAAAGTAATCTTCGTATGTTTATTAAAGACAGTCAGACAGACTAACTGAGTTATGGGGTTTCTTGCCAGATGTGTTTTTTGGACGCATTACCGGTAGTTAAGAATTATAGTTAAGACTTTAGTTTTCTTTTGAAAATAATTCTGTTTAATCCCTGATTGGGACTTCTGTTGTTAGGCCGTCTCCATGCATATTACTTCACATAGGGGGCCCTGGTAAGCGGGGTTATGACCCCTTTAGGTTCCCCTGTGTAACCAGATATGTTTATTTTGTTCACATGCCTGTTTTCTTATCTATTTGTTTGAAATGTGTGGTTACCAAATAAAATTGATTTGATTTGATTAATTATGTCATCACTTGAATCACGATGCAGTGTAAAATTTCACACTTCATAAGATTCTAGCAAAATCAGCTTGTATTTGCTATTAGTTTTCAGGTCACAGTATTAGGTAGATATGAGAAGCTTGAATATTTTTAATTTTGATCTTTTTAATATACATTATATGTTTTAAAAAACTGCTCAATTGTCAACACAGGCTCTTGATAGCTTGGTATTTTGCCATTGGAATTGCAGGCATTTTGAAGTGGGGAATAAAGACGATGAGAAAGAAGCGGCCAAACTGTTTAGCGTACCAGACTTTGTCGGTGATGCATGCAAAGCAATCGCTTCCAGAATTCGAGGATCAGTGGCTGCCGTCCAGTTCGACGACTTCCACAAGGTGAGGAGGCTTAAGTGCTTGTCAACAGAAATGTATTGTATTTGTTAATTTATATAGCACCTCTTACAGTGATGCACACATTTTGGTTGTGCTTCCAGCATGTGACCCCAAGAAATGTGTTTAGAATATTACCTGTGTTGTTTTGTACATTATTATCTACGAGTCAGTGATTCGAAGAATCTGCTTTAGATTATAATTATGGGTATGGAATTAATAATTAATATGAGTCTTGTTAGATCAGTTTGAAATAATTTTTATATCAAACACGCTTGTTCTCTGAGAAGATTGGTTATGTAGACTACGGGTATATAAGTACTTTTTAAATATCCTGATCTGATTCCTTCTTTTCTCTGCATCTGTCTTGCGGCTCGATTTCCAAATGCCATCCAGTGTAGACTTCTGCCTCTGTACCTATGTGACGTTTGGAGCTGGACTTGGAACAGAACCAGACCATACCTACCGCACAAAGTTTGCATTGGACAATTTGCCTGTGAATAAGCTGTTTCCCATTATTGCTTTTAGCATGCTAAAGTAATCTGGAAAATAATTATGATTAAGATAGAGATGTTTAAATTAGTGTACTAATATTAGAAGTATCACCTTAGTTATAGTTGCACTTAATCTTAAGCATAATCATTCTCCAAATTACTTTAGCATGCAAAAAGCATTTAGGGGAACTAGCTTATTTACTTAGAATTGCACATCTGCTGATGTTTAATTCCTCAGCTCGTACATTTATTTTTTCACTTCCACAATCTTATAGTTTGAACACAACTGTATTGTATTGTATTGTATATAGGTATTTTTAAAGTGCCTCTCATGGTATAGACCATTCAGAGGTGCTCAATTAATAAGCGCAAGAATGCATCATTTATGGGTTGCTAAGAAATTTGCTGTAAGAGTGTTAAAATTTATTTCACATTTGTTTCTTTGATTAATTTTAAAGCACTCGGCAAGGATCATTCGATCATCTGTGTTTGGAATAGACGACAACAAGAAGGTGAGGGATAAGTTTGTCTTCCCTCAGAACAACCTCGTCATCACGAGCATCGATGTCCAGTCCGTGGAACCGGTTGACCAGAGAACTCGTGATTCGCTTCAGAAGTCCGTCCAGCTGGCCATTGAAATCACAACCAATTCACAGGAAGCTACAGCCAGGTGACGAAGCTTGAGTTCATGCTCTTTTTGTATTGGCCTAGATGTGAACGTTGAAGGGTTGCAGAGACGGTTCTTTTATTGTATTGAAGCTGTGTGGCAGACAGTTGTGTGGTTTTGAGCATCGGAGGAGATGGATTGTGATAAATCCAATGTTGTGTGGTTTGTTTTCACAGTGGGGCAGATGCTTTATTGTGTGAAGAACAAACGTAGTTTTAGAGGCACGGTTTTCAGGTTTGGATCAGAGGCTGTAGTGGCGAAATTTCACATGACACTTATTCAAACAAAATAGTAGAAACTTCATAACTGCGAATACTATGAGGATGCATGAAAGTCATGAATTTACTTCATTCGTCTGTATGGCAGACCTGGTTGATGTAATAAGACTTCTAAACTGATTGCATTAATTTACCTGTATGTATTACGTTTCTTGTAGACACGAGGCTGAACGTTTGGAACAGGAGGCAAAGGGAAGACTGGATCGACAGAAGATCAGTGATGAGGCTGAAGCAGAGCGTTCTCGTAAAGAGCTGCTTGAGCTCCAGGCCAACAGTGCGGCAGTGGAAAGCACGGGACAGGCAAAGGCTGAGGCTCAGTCTCGTGCTGAGTCGTCACGAATTGAAGGGGAGGCGGCCGTTGAACAGGCGAGATTGAAGTCCCAGGCTATGAAGATCGAAGCAGTAAGTACCAGTTTGACGGCTTGTACTTAGTTATTTCTTTGTTTACTTTGAAACTTAACCCTTTAACAACGAGAGGGATTAGTTTTCGATACGTTTAGTACGCACTCATCATTAACTCTTTGGAGGCTGTTGTCGACGAAAGTCGACACTAGGGGCTTAGGGCGGCTGTCGACAAAAGTCGACATCTAGGTGTAGGGTTACCAAAGTCTAATTATAGATATGTATATATATGCATATGTTTATTTAAGCATATATATGTATATATATTTATATATGTATATGTATATATGTATATTATACATATATAAACATGCATATATATATATGTATATACAATGTTTTACATATAAACATGCATGTACATATCTGCATGTATTATGCATAATACATAATTATGTATGTAATGTACATATATTATATATCTATATATATCTATATATACATAATTATATAAACATAAACATATATATATTTGAATATATAAACATACATATATATATATATATATATATATATGAATAACATTATATATGTCGATATATACATATATATACATATATATATATAAATTTACATATATAGAAATACATATACATATGCGATTAAACATATATAAATATATATATATATATGAATATTCATTATATATATGTATATATATGCTTATCATATATAAATAGACATACTTAAATACACATATACAAATATGCAGATGTATGTATACACATACAAATGTTACATATACATATACATTACATACATGTATGTATGTACATATACATATATAAATTTACATATATTTATATATTATGTATTGTTATACATATATTTATGTATAACTATATAGACATACTTAAATACACATATACAAATATGCAGATGTATGTATACACATACAAATGTTACATATACATATACATTACATACATGTATGTATGTACATATACATATATAAATTTACATATATTTATATATTATGTATTGTTATACATATATTTATGTATAACTATATATATATATATAAATATAGAGATATAAATGATACATAAATATATGCAGGCATGTATTTATATACATATGTATATCAATATATGTATATATATGTATATATATTATGTAAACATTGGTAAATATATGTATATATGTGTATACATATATAAACTTTTATATATATATACATGTATGAAGATATACATATAAAAATATATTGTTATATTGTTATATAAATATATGGGAAATAAAGGACTTATTAAAAAAATATTCAGCCCTCAGCACAGACATATAAAAATTTATTCAGCCTCCAAAGAGTTAAAGTGTTAAAATCTCTCAAAGTTTAGTAATCATTTCTTGTACTTGTTACATAGCTTCTGCTGCATACTGGCAATTCCTCATCTGGGTGTTGCTTTTATTATCTAAAATGTGGCCACCTTTTAGGTGACTTGCAGGGGTCTATAAGAGCATGCATACATCATTATTTTCGTTGTCCAGTTTCTTTTGCTAGAACATGAAAAAGTTAGGCATGGTTTGCAGGTCTCTTACATTGAGATTTATTATTTCTAAACTATCTTACATTGAGATTTATTATTTCTAAACTAAGTCAATGTTATTTCTGTTTTATCAAGTGGCATTATCAATGACAAAGTATCAGTTGTGATGCTGAGCAAGTGTTTGTGAATTACTTGCCCTCGGTCCTTAAACGGTAAACATCCTGGAGGAGGTTTTAACCCATAAATTCCAAAGGGGTATATGAATGGTAACACTCTTGAACATAAGATCTTGAAAGATGCGGTTCGATACCCAAGCTCCTATACATCGACTTATCTTGGAGGAGGTTTTAACCTTAAATTCTAAAGGGGTATATGAATGGTAACACTCTTGAACATAAGATCTTGAAAGATGCGGTTCGATACCCAAGCTCCTATACATTGACTTAGCCTTCCACTCCCTAGGGGCAGCTGTAAAATAATTGGCGCCTAACAAGCTGCCACGACGTGTTCTATAAGATCTTGATAATTGTACTGTCATATGTTTCAATGTTCTTACTGCGGTTTGTCAGTGAGCTTGTCAATAAACACAAATATATTATACTATAAAAAATGCTCAAACCAATCGGCTATTGTGTTGCTCAGCAATTCATTAAATAAACTGAGTAACCGAGTCAACGTTGAGAATCTGGCCAGTATGAAAAAGCTTTCGTCTTGATTACTGAAACCTTGTTGCTGTTTTAGGAAGCGGAATTAGAGCGTCTGACTCATGCACGTGAGGCTGAAGTGAAGTATTCCCGAGACCAGAATGAAATGGAAATTTCAAAAACTAGAGAGCTCGCTGAAATTGAGACGGAGAAATTCAAGAACATGGTGGATGCTATTGGAACTTCGACACTGCAGGCCATGGCAACAGCAGGACCAGATCTACAGGTGAGCAGTTCAAATAGTTGCTGCCTTGGACAAGCTGCATTATATTTCAGAGTTAATTTGCTTGTGTATTAAAACCTAAAATCACGATTTTCAGGAATTGGATTCTAAATGGTGATCTCTGTAACGGCAGAAAATTCTTGAACATTTAGTAAAATAATTGTGGATATTGCATAACTGGTGGTCATAATGTAGTGTTTGTTTGCTTGCACAAAACGCAAAGTTTGAGGAAGTCATGCCAATGACGAATTACTTCAAGTTTTAGATTTAACAAATGTTCTGTTTTTGCAGGTGAGAATGCTGCAGGCATTGGGTATGAAGTCAACACTAATAACTGATGGCAACACTCCAATTAATCTGTTTTCTACGGCCAATGGTTTGATCGGGGGCCTGCTTCCAAGCCGTCGTCGCAAGGACCAGGATGATGATGATGAGTAGATGGTGGCAATAAGAATCCGGGAGACATGGGGTTTATGTCCAGTTGGAGTCCACTTGACTCATTTTGCAAGCTTGCTTCTTTTTTATCTCATGAACTAACTGATTTGCAAATGTGTAAACGAGCTCTGGCAGAGGATATTCATAATAAGACACTAGATAGCACTTTTTCATAATTTGCTTCTAACAGCTTCCTTTAAATGGACTAAATTACTTGGAGGCAATGCACTTGTTAGCTGTCATAGCATGCACCAGATATGTTTTATGCCAATGTGATAGACTGATTCACATTACATTACATTCATGGAAATATTGCTTTGAGCTATCTCAATCTGCTGGGGTGGTTGCTATTATCTTGCTTTGTGATCCAATGGTTTCACAGTGAATGTTTAGTTTACTGTCGTTCTTAGATAGATCGTATGCAGTCTGGAATTTTTAGATGCATTCCCGATATATTTGTTGTTTTTGTTAAGTCGTTGGTTTAGTTCGTGTTGCTTGTTTATACGTAAGCTTTATATTTACTCTTGGTGAAGTAATTGTGTTTTTCAGTGAAAGAAGTGGAGGACTGAGAATGTTATTTTTAGTTGCTTGTTTAATATCTGCCCGCTGAAGAGTTAGAATTGTAAAGAATGAATTGTATATAAACAATGAGAATAGAAATGTTAGAAATGAGTGTTTACCAGGTTTGTAATGTGAGAATTAAATTGTTAGAGGTTTGTTTTTACATGAAAGAATCCTTCTGAAGCATATGACTACAGTTTGTGTCCAATTAAAGTTTTAAAGTGCTGCTGACATTTTCACTTCAAGATCATTTCCCATTGTACAGAGTTACAATGGGTGCAACTTAGCATCTTTTTTCTAACATCTATGGAAAGTATTGGCTTAAGCGTTATGTATCTTATGTCTTTCGCACACGAATGAGTATGCGTGCATGCAAAGTGGAACTGTTTGACTTTTAAGTATTGTCGATTTCACTACCGCACTGCAAGCTTGTAATCCTTGAAAGCAAAAGTTTTACAGTTCTCTCTTGTATGACACTTGAAAGCAGAAATTTTACAGTTCTTGTAGGTTGTCATACACTATGTTGTTAACGGAATTGTATTCCGCCAGATCTGAAGCTCAGAAATTAGTTGTCTTCAAAATTCTGTATACAAGAAAAATACGTTTTGTCAATGCAGTTAGTCAAAAGATCTCATTTCAGAAAAATCAAATTGGTTGTTTAGTGTGTGATAATACAGTTTTTGGTCATTAAAATGTGAAATTTGTTATGTATAGTTTTGTGTTCAAGTTTGTCATTCTTCTTTCCAAGTTTTGTTTTGCTTTGGCATTATGAATCGACAAAGTTCTGCAAGGTAGAATGAATTCTATGAAACTTGCTTTTTGTCATGCAGTATGGCATCTGAACTCTCAGACAAACTGATTATATAGCTACTGGTGACCTTTTGAAGGGATGGAGTTGCTAAGGCCAAAAGTCTCCTTGGCACTCCGTAATGGCCAAAAGTCTCCTTGGCACTCCGTAATGGCCAAAAGTCTCCTTGGCACTCCGTAATGGCCAAAAGTCTCCTTGGCACTCCGTAATGGCCAAAAGTCTCCTTGGCACTGCATAATTCTAATCTAATTTAAGAACTGCTATAGTGCCACTGTGATGATGCTCAGGGCAGCAGTCGATGATAGCCACTAAGCAAAATCATTTTCCAATCCCCAAATTCCAGGGTGAATCAAGTTGAAAACCAACAAGGACATTCGAGAAGACACAGAAATGGCCTATGGAGAAATTGAGTCCAGGAGAGATGAGTTTTTAGTCGAGGTATAAAAGTCAAAACAGGCTGAAAGCTAAAACAGACTCTGAAAGCCAAAACTGACTCTGATAACCAAAACAGACTCTGAAAGCCAAAACAGACTCTGACAGCCAAAGCATACTCTGAAAGCCAAAACAGACTCTGAAAGCTAAAACAGACTGAAAGCCAAAACAGACTCTGACAGCCAAAGCATACTCTGAAAGCCAAAACAGACTCTGAAAGCTAAAACAGACTGAAAGCCAAAACAGACTCTGAAAGCTAAAACAGACTCTGAAAGCCAAAACAGACTCTGAAAGCCAAAACAGACTCTGAAAGCCAAAACAGACTCTGAAAGCCAGAACAGATTGCACTGTAGCAAACATGTAGGAAGAGAACCAGTCTTAAGGCCAGCAATTGAAAAGGCATGCCTGCCGAACGAGTAAGTCAAGTGGAGAGAAGTATTTGGGAGTCTGCAGCAACATGGTACGGTTGACTGGCGTAGTCTTGTATACAACTAACCAAATAAGTCCTTCAATTTTCTCTATGGGCATTGGGCAGCCAATGCAGTGATTTTAAGATCGGTGATATGTTCACATTTTGTGGAGTTTTAGTGATCTAGTTCTGGCCAGGCCGGTATTTTGGACTCTGAAGCTTCATTCTGGGTTTTAAAATGGCAGTAAGAAGCAAGCAGTAGTCGAAACGAAACTATTTGAGACAATGATCAACTAAATCGAGCAGAAAAGGCAATTCTCGTTTAATGCTACGGATGCGGTACGTATAGTCAGTATGAGAATTGTAGAAAAAAGACTGGGGGGGGGTTAGACTTTGATTTCATGTGGAGTTGGGGTTGCAATGAAGACTACTATGGAGTCCTAAGAAAGACTAGGGGGGGTTGAACCCCCCAACCCCCGACAATTCTCACCCTGCGTATAGTAGGCAGATAACTTCTTATCGAGTTAATATAGAGTTAATGTGTTTGCTGCAGGTCCAATTTGTCAAAAAATAAGCAGGGGGTTGGAAATCTATATAAATAATAAAAATTTACTAAGCTGCAATCAATTTTTTATTCATTATGATGCAAACATGACCGTAAAAAATTTAAAGGATTTTTCAGTTGCCGTTTTAGCTGAAGAAGGGCCTACTAATCGGAAAAACTTGTACACATTTAAGCGTCGGACGTGACTAAATTGTACTGAAAGATGATATACAATATATAATTTCATTTATTGTGAATCAAAAGTTGACAAACCGCAACTTCTTTACAGAAAGAGTATGCTACAAAAAACATTAGTGTATATGAAATTATAAACAAGAGGTAGAGAATTATTAAGATCCTGGAGCATGTCGGAACAAGACTATAGGTGTAAAGTTGTGATTGTCCTTGTATGGAAGTAGTAGTACTACTCGTTTATTATTACAAATTTATTTTGACACACCGCAAACCATTACAGTAAAAACATAAGCATATTAATACAGGGATACAACAATATAAAGCTATTGACATATCGATCAATAGAAATCAATAATTATTATATTTTAAACAAGACCTTGAAAATAGAAAGAATGGCATGTATAAAAACAGTAATATGATTAAGTTGTTTTGTCTCAAAGGATATCACAATGCCAACCTACATTAGGGTACCGACTGGATTATAAATAATTACCCAAAGGTGACAAGGCAGTATTACTTGTGATTGGTCATAATGGAGTCGTTTGGTGTAGGAGTGTGCATGGGTAAAGAATTTGAGGGAGTCAAGGTGGTCGGCCAAAGGCTAGAAGCAGAGGGGTTAAAAAGAAGCTGACATAACGTGAGCGCTATATTATTATATATGTTAGAACACTTCACACGTTGTGAGCAGTGGCGGCGATCTTGAAAGGTGAGGGGGACATTTTTGAACTGATCTGGTCAAAACAAGAGTTTTGAACTGATCTGGTCAAAAGAGGTCAAAACATTTATCGCCTTGAACTGATCTGGTCAAAAAAGGTAAATTTAAAAAAAATTTGTTGACTTTTTTACGCTTCTTCAAAATGTGGGGGCCGATGCATGGAGTGTCCCACCCCCCCACTGTTAAAGGTGGGCTTGTCTCCCTCGACCCCCATGATCGCCGCCCATGGTTGTGAGCACAGCGTAGTGTTGCACTACGCTGTGGATTCTTAGAAGTACGACCTCTGAAAATTTCGAGACACTGGTATTTGCAATGTTCTTCCTGTTCCACCCATTTAATCGATGTCTAAAATAATTATAATTTTATATACCGGCCCCTAGGTAGCAGACATTGACTGATGGCCGTGCAAACCAATTTGTAGGAAGTGACGACATTTACATGCCGTTCTAAACGATTTCCGTTGATCGGTAGTTAAATAGCTGTGCATTGTAAATAAACAGATTGTTGTTTTGTTTTGTAAATTAATATATTCTTGCTTATCACCCGGTATATTCATACGACACAGGTAAACTGCCCGTAGATTCTATTTCCAGTTAAGATTAGAGAATTTTTTTACAGCGGGCCATAGTTTTGGCTGGTTTACATCGTGCATGCCATTGCAATCGTAATCTCGAGATTTCTACAGCGCCCAAAAAGGCAGGTCGCGGGAACCAGCTAATTCACAAGCGCTTATTTCCAGACATAATCGATAGGTGTGGGGTGAAATTGGTTACAGTTCAAGATCCAAAAAGATCCTGACCCGACAGGCAGATTATCGTTATCCTACATGTCTATAGCGCACTTCGGAGGCGCTATAGACCTTACAACGCAAAAATGTTAGGAATCCATGCATTCTTTTTTACATGGATTGTATTGGACCACTTGCCTTCCACACAAATTGAGTTAGGCAATTTGTAGTTTTTTGCATAAATGATTGCCATCTGCTCCATTTCTCACCTTTACATTTGTCATTTTCTGATTAGACTATAGCCATGATTGAGCACAACTTTAAAGAAAGCACCTTCTTGAGCAGGCATGTTGATGTAGCTGTAAAGTTCTTTAAGAAGTCCAGCAACCACTTTAAGTATTCTGGAGCAAGCCGGATCATTGGTCACTATGCTGTTTAATCTGTAGGACCACAAAACGTGGGGACATGAACACATGCTTTCTCGTATATATTGAAACAATCATCCGCTGAAAATTTTAAACTTTTACCAGTAGAGACTGCACAAGAATTTTCTTCAGTATAATGTAAGTTTCACTAACATAATATAAGTGAAAATTTGTAAAGTGCAACTTCAAGAAAAGAGTCGTCAGCAGCATTCCAAGCAAGCAGGATGGTCCACGATCAAACAATACAGACTTCAAGCACTTGCAGAGCAAGGAAGGCGACAGACTAATTAGCTCACGTCTGATTTAAATGGAAGACTATTCCAGGACACAGGGCCAACAATGGCAAAACTTCTGTGCTGGGTGGTGGACGACCTAGCCGAGGGACGACAAGGATACCATGTGCAGCTGATCTGAGGGGCCTGTTACCAGGAATAGATAATACAGAGATATACAAGGATCTGAGATAGGATGGGGCAGTTCCCACTAGGCAATTTCGCCTGAAAGGTAGAATCTTATACTCATTGGATTGAGGTACAGGTAACCAGCGCAGAGGCAGCTTGTGTGGTAAGCGATCATTGCACAGTGACGAAGATGATAATAGCAAGATGACAGACATTGTTTACATGATTGCAAAGCATTTACTCTTCAATAAGGATAATTTACGCTCAAATCTAGTACAGAGGTAACGAATATGACAACTGGAAAAGAGCGGTGAAGGGCAAGAAAATCAATTTTGGAGATTTGGATACGACTACCAAGCCAGATAAATTGAGTCTTGTCAGTATTCAACCGAAGACGGTTTGAAGACATCCAAGCAGCTAAAGTCTTTGACACTTGCACAACGCGATGAACCAGGGCAGCAGATTCTGTTAGAAGCCATGTCTTGGCACCTTTTACAGGATTCTTAACTTAAGATGCGCTAAATAGAGTTATAGACATATCGATATATACTGTAACATTAATCCATGCAAACACAAGCATTTCGTAAAGAAATCAGTCTGAACTTTTTTTGTAACTTTGTATAATAGTGCTTACTTGTGTTTGTAGTGATCTAGAATGGATCTTCTCAAACAATTCTTGAATGAAGAAGGTGATCAGCAGTACAAGGCTGCACTGAAATTGAATGATGAGACATCAAAATCAGACCCTGATAATGACCCATTTCAGTCAATGTATAAAGCGAGAGAGGTCTGGCTCAGTCTGAAGGAAAAGGTTGAAAAAAATCGGAACAATGCTGTGGAAATTTCTGATTGGATATTTTTGGAAGCAGCCCTCCTCCTCAAGCTTGGAGTGAATTACATGGAAACAGAAGAAAAATCGTCAGGGGAGGAACATCTCAAACAGTGTATCAGCCTTTTGGAAAGCGAGAAGACCAGCCTCAAGGGATGCAACATTGTTCAGAATGCATTGAACCAGCTTGGCATACTTTTCACCGAGAGAAGAGACCCAGAGAAAGGACTGGAATACCTTCTTGAGGCCGAGTCCTTGTATAAGAAGTTTCGAGAGAACGTTGGCGGTGCACCATGGTCCGTTGACGATCTGTTTGCATTACAGTCATATTCAGACTCGGAGCAGCAGAAGGAAGCATTTGTGCAGAAATGCACAGATTGCTTTGAGAGTGCTTATACGCACACACTGTATTATTTGGCTCAGGTTTATGGCAAGATGGACAACAGTGAACTGTCAGCCACTTACTGCCAGGAGACCTTACATCGTCAGTTGGACATGAACAAATATCAGCCAGTTGACTGGTCCATGAACGCAGCAACGTTGTCTCAGTACTACTTCTCCTGCAGTAACTTTGTGATGGCTCGACATTGCATGGCCAGTGCCGAGTTTATTCTTAGAGAGACTGGAGATCAGGGTTCTAGCTTACGCGTTGAACCATTGTCTGGGGAAGGTCAAGTGGCTCTGCACGACAGAGAACGGATTCCAAAGGCATGGGCTGATCTTTATCGCTGTTGGGTCAAGTATGGTCTGGCCCTTCTTGAACATTCTATGGATCGTCTGTTCAAGAAACTAGACCTAGACGACATGTCCAATCACAACCAGAATGAAGGCTCGTCCAGCGACCCGGAGAGGGACTCGAAAGAGAAAGACAAAGAAAACAGTAGAATGTTCTTCAATTTGGAGCTGACGTCAATTGAAAATCAGATTACAGACGCACATGTCTGTACATTTGATGAGGCTCGCTTAGTTTTCCTGAAGACTCAGGCGTGGCTTAACTCTGCGAAGCAGTTCTATCTCCTTGATGGCCATTGCTCTGACCATGTTGACATTGTCAGAGACCACAGTCAGCTGTTCAAGCTGCTGGCTTTCTTTGAACCAGACTTGGAGCGCCAGTGCAAGATGCACAAACGTCGTGCTGACATGTTGGAGGTCATCTTGAAAGAACTCAACCGCCAGTATTACCTGCTGGTCTGTCGACAGCTAATGTTCGAGCTTGGCGAGATCTACAGCGCGATGTTGGACAACAAGCTAGCGGCGATCGAGAGTTCTGCTGATCCTCCTTCCGTTCATGCCTGTAAGAAGATCAATCAGCTTTCTCAGCAAAGTATCAACCATTTCCAGGCATTCGTTGAGTCATACAGGGGCACAGATGGCAAGATGCCAGAGCAGTTCCAAGACACGGATGAACGCCCTGTACTAATTGCTCACTTCTACACAGGACGACTGTTTTCAAAGTTTATTGAATCGGATATCGTTAAACATTTAAAGAACATCAAACACTCTTTAGATAACTACAACTTTCTCGTTACATACTGTCAGACGAATCAAAATGCAAGAGAAAAAGTGAAAAGCGAAATTAGCATCTGTGAGGAAATGGTAATGCTTTTGCCGGCCAAGATGGACAAAATTCGGGCACAGGCAGGGTAACTGGCAAAAGTTCAACAAGCGAGTCTGTAAATATGGCTACTGTTGATACATGTATGTTGTGATTTTATGTGCTAAAGTTTTATCACTTGTTTTCAGAATTCTAGTTTTCTTGGAGACTGTTGTGACACTAAATTTTAAGTGAGAATACAAGTTCTTTATTGCTTGTATTTTGCATTGATCTGGTTGGTGTCTTGTTTTACAACCATTTTTTGACAAGAAATTTAAAATTTGGTATTGCCCATCTGAAAACTGAAATTTTAAACACAGTACTGATTACTGAAATTAAACCCCTTAGTGGGTTATGCTTTGCTGTGCACATACAAATTACTACATGTACATGCAGAACTGGATTTGTGAAATTTTTGCAAGGCAGGTCAAGGTTTAGTATTTGAACAGTTTTAGAGGTTCTATTTAAAAAATTTCAATTTATATATTTACTGGTGTTCTCTGAACTGAACTTTTCAAGGAAATACAGTTAATTTACTGTTACATGCCAGTATTTGTGAGTTTTGTAACAGGGTCCAACATATGGCAACATTCGTGGCATATTGTATAAATATTTACTGAAATTTGTTATTTTATGGGGCATTTATGCACGTACACTATTTTTATTTTATTTATTTATTTAGGATATTTCTATAGCGCCTCCTCAAGTCTACTACTACTCAGAGGCGCTCCCGACTACAGCATTTGATACTGTGTCGGAGTTTTCATGCCGAAGCGCTATTGGGGGTTGTAAGGGAGTTAGAACCGATGATACTGGGTTTTAACTTTCTGATTAAAACTGGGGTGGTGGACTCTTGATCTAACCATTAGGCCATGTGGTATGATATTGAGTTGAGCCGTGACCACTAATTGTTTTGAGTATATCATTTAAAAATTTCTATGAAGATTTGACTTTTAGAGTGTCAGTTTTGGTTAAATGGGGTTTCTGGTGGTCAAACTGACTCCCAGTGCTCATGAACTTTTGAGTCCGATTTTTATTGACTGTCAGTACGATACCCAGTGGAATACGGGGCAAAGCAATCTTGAAAGTCTAACTGAAAATAAATGTAGTTACTTTAAATGGAAAATTTATAGTTAGTGGCTGTTGTACATAGGCAGTGCAATGGAGAGTTTGTCGATCTGCAGAACTACATTGCTTCCAGCAAGGTTGTGCTGAGATCAACCAAGAAACTGGAAAATGTCTATTGCATTGTCTCATTAGTTGCTGCCATGGCAAGTTGGCATTGTAGTTTCGAAATAAACGCCCTAGAATATGGACACCAAAATAATGGGACTGAAGCTTACCAGGTGGGTCTGGTTGTGGTTAAAACTGATACCCTGGAACGATTTTATCGCTGTCGGACAGATGACGGCACATAGGTACCCCACCCCCTCCCCAACTACCTAGGCGAATCCAACAGTGTACAAGTATCATTCACCAAATGAAACATGGTAGCAAAAAAGAAAAATTACATGGATCATGTAATATAAAAATGCAATGTGAATGGTGAACCGATTAGACAGAAAGACAGGTACTAGTGAAAAAGCATGACTAATGCTTGAAGTTATAGCCGTCTCTTGCTTACATTTGGCGACTGCAACTATTTTTAGGATGTCGGCGGTTACCATTGTAGCGGTAGCCGGGCCTTCAATATAAGTTCTTTGCCCTTGGCAGGCAAAGCCACGCTAAAGTTGTTTAATTAATTGCAGATGTAAAACTTTTAAAACTGACTCGAGAAAATGCGGAAATTCTTTGTGAAAAAAAGACTTCCTATGCATCAAGTTTTACTTGCCACGGTAATCGGCGTATTATCTGGTATTTACGTTTGGAAACCTGTTTTCAAACCCGTGGATCCGCAACCTTCTCCAAAAGAGACTGATGCAACTGGGCCGTAGTCGCATCATTCACTGCAATATTCAGTTACATTACTGTCTTCTAGATTCGGAATTTGATGTCGGATTATAACGTGCTGTGTTTATCTTTCTGCAAACTCTGCGGAAACCAGTACTTGAACGCGTGATCGAGGACATCTGGACGAACTCGTCTATTATCGCTCAAACCATTTGTGACAGCAGCGTTGCCGTTCCCGTTGTACACTGTTAACAACTTGTAGCAGGACAGCTTGTAAATCGACAACAGACGAATAATTCGTCAATCAAGCTGTACTTGCTGTCGCATAATCACGTCAAATCTGTACGATGGTTCAAGGAAATTCGTATAAACGAGTGATAGCCATTGTTTTAGCAACTAGTGCTATCGGCTTATATATGCTTGGTGGTAGGAATTATTTGGCAACTAAGCGAAGGCGTAGTATGGAGGAGGAAGTTAATACCCTTCTAAAAAAGAGAGATAATGAAGCCGCTGGCAGAGAAAGCAAAAACTGAACGATTACGTAGTTTTCAGTAATTTTTATAAATGGGATAGACCATGATATCTCTTCATTTATGTATTGCTTGTAAGAATTATTCTGATGCACTTGTATAGATTTTATGCAAGATGTTGACTTATAATAGAGGCCATCATGCTTGTCAGCCATTTATTGATGAAATAAGGAACAGTGTCGTCTCTAATACTGAGGTATAGATGGACAATCCAATGCTTGTCACACGAGTCCTTCGTTTTTTGTCATCTGGCAACTTTTACTTTTCTTATTGAAACAGTGACGAACTAATTGGGTAAAGGAGGGATATCAGGCAACATTAATGCTTTCAACAATGTTGGGAATGTTGAGTGAATGAAACTAAATTTATAAGGGAGTCTATATATCTGATATTTTTTGCATTCTCCATACAAGGTATATCAACTTCGTGTTTTTTTTATTTTCAGTTTTCATAATACTGACTTTGGAGTCAGTGTAGGTGTTTCTTATGGTGATAAAAGTTCATATAAGTTAAACCAACCAGCACATTCTCACTGTGAGATTCACAAGTTGTTGCAGCTATACAACTTCAGCAGGTCACCTCAGGGTCATGGGAGTTATTCAGCAGGTTGAAGAAATCAATGTTTGAGTTTGATGCGTATATTTATTTCCACAAATTTCTGATGCAACGGTGGCAAAGAATACTTTAGCATTTCAATTTTAGAGATTACAACATAGACTTCTATTGACATACTAGATCAAATGTAAAAAGTTGCTTAGATCTAATGATTATTATGCACTAGTGATGTTATGGGGCAGATGCTGATGTTTTAAATGTAAAAAGGATATTAAAAATTCCAAAGAAACTTTTACACAACAGTAGGTAGTAGGCAGGTCAAGAGTAAAATTAGCAGGTCAAATGACCTACTGCGAGTCTGCGACCCATGGTATTGCTGCCACTGAATTGTGAATCTCTGAAGGTATTTTAGGCATTAACCTTATTTTAGTAATTTTCACTAGATTTCTAATGGTTCCATTTGTTTGCCCTTTTTAGTGTGTTCTTGATTCCTCAGCTTTTCCTTTCCACATACTGTAGTTTATACAGGTTCCTCATTTAACACCTTTCATCTTTTCATCCTTTATTTTCTTAACAATGTTATCATAGCCATTTTTACGTGACAATTTCTGTGGATGATGTCTGCAACAATGAGCTTTACCAGTAATGATGTAGACCATTTTACGACCGTTATGTACCCATAGTAACAATAAAAATACAGATAGTAACAATAAGATACAGTCGGAATATGACTGTCCTTTAAAATTAGTGCTACCTATACTAATTCAGTTTGCCTGTAGTGGGTGGGTGTTAGGGTGTAGTTGATTAGTTGCTGTTTGACGATTCTGTGTCATAACAAAGATGATTAGCATCCGCCCTCCTGCTTTATCCAGGCTTGGGAGTGGCTCAACCTGAATACAAGCAGTGGCGGAGTTGGTAGGTGTAGTGATGTTGCTAAGCAGTAAATAGGAGTATAACAGCATCTGCAAATAGAGATGGGTCACCCATGGATATATACGGACAAGGGGGAGTGGTGGGGTTAGGCCCAGTGTGGACGTCCAGGTCCGTAGCCAGTATGACTGTATGAGCTACGAGGCGACTGCCTCGTCATAATTGTTAAGACGAGGCATGCCTCGTACGTCTTACTTCAACATCATCACAATATCTTAATTCTAATGTCGTCGACGTGAGAATTAAGATATCGTGTAAAGAATAATAGAGTATTTCAATCTCTTCTAGACACATACTTCCACCTGCCTCTTAGTCATCGCTTCCAATTCTCTCTCCCGCCTCCGAAGCAGAAGTGTCACTGTCACTCCTAAACTCTTCCCAACAAGCAATGCGAACTTGAACCTATCCAAACCTGTCTTCTAAAAGACCGTGTCGCTTAACAATTGTTCCTTTAATGACCAAAGTTATCAATCTCTCACTCTCCGAGTGCCCTTTAAGCTCTCTCTATAGTCACTCCCCTTCTAAAAAAACAAATCTTGACAAGGAAAACCAAGTCTTGTCCTCGAGACCAAGGTCTTGGTCTCGAGTGCACTCGAGTTCGTTTTTAAAAGTCTTGGTCTTCAGACTAAAAGTCTTGGTCCAGTGCCGGCCTTAGGCTATTTCGGGCCCCGCGCAGATTATACTGTACGGGCCCCCATATGACACAAGCAGGGCTGTAGTCGAGCGTAGACCTATACGCGGGTATACAGCGTATACTTACCTCTAGCGAAATTTGAGAGCGTATACTCAGCGCTGTAGAGGAGGGTATACGCGGGTATACAGCGTATACTTACCTCTGGGAACGAAAATTTTTCAAAAAAGAGAGGTTTTTAAAGGTTTCTAGGGCGAATGACTAAAAAAAAAAAAAAAAAAAAGTCATCAACTTTTTCAGAGACGAAATCGTAAAAAGTCAGAAAATTTGAAGGGAATTTGTGAAATTCAGAAATTTTTCTTAGACGAATTCCTAAAAACAGGTTTTCAAATTTTTTTTACGCCGCTGGTCACCGGTAGCGTATACTCAGGGCTGTAGTCGAGCGTATACGCGGGTATACAGCGTATACTTACCTCTGGAGAAATTTGAGAGCGTATACTCACGGCTGTAGACGAGGGTATACGCGGGTATACAGCGTATACTTACCTCTGGGAACGAAAATTTTTCAAAAAAGAGAGGTTTTTAAGGGTTTTTAGGGCGAATGACTAAAAAAAAAAAAAAAGTCATCAACTTTTTCAGAGACAAAATCGTAAAAAGTCTGAAAATTTTCTGAGAATTGGTGAAAAGTCTGAAATTTTTCATAAAAAAGGTCTTCAAATTTTTTTGTACGCCGCTGGTCACCGGTAGCGTATACTCACCTCAAATTTTACCACTACAGCCCTGCGTATACTCACCTCAAATTTTACCACTACAGCCCTGGACACAAGTCAAATTGTTTTGTCATTGATAATCATTTTATTTTAGTAGATTTTTAACAAGTACAAGTCAAATTTAACTATGTATACACGATATTTCTGGGATATAGAGGAAGTTGACTTATTTTATTGACAAAAGAGAAGATTTAATCGAACCATAATATTATTATTATGGTTAAGCCACTTTCCAGCAATTGAATCATAGAAAGGGAGGAAGCTATAGCGTGTTGTTCATTTATGTTTAGAAAAACTATAGAAGTGAACAGTGTTTACACCTTGACAAAATTGAGTGCTTGTAACTCCTCTCAATCAGGGCTGTAGTCGAGGGTATACGCGGGTATACAGCGTATACTCGCCTCTAGAGACCGTATACTCACCTCACAGAAATTTATATTTATTTGTATTAAAATACTGTAGCGTATACTCCCTAAAATACTGTAGCGTATACTCACCTCTAATTTGTTTCGGAAAACTAGCCGGTAGCGTATACTCACCTCAAATTTTACCACTACAGCCCTGCTCTCAATCTCCACCCAATCAGTTGCCTACCCGGCGCCCGGTTCAGTCTTGTGATCTCATCAAGCCCCTCTAGAACTTGTGCTCTTAAAAACTACGTCCCAGAATCATATCCTTCGAATTCACAACTTTCATTTGAATATTTACACCACCAATGTGCTGTGCAGTTGCTGCGTCAACTCTTCTGGCAACTGAATCTCTGACCTTTATTATGACTTCATAATAGATCTGTACAAGTTCTAACCAACTGCTTCTTACAGTTGTTGCTTCAGCGTTACCACATGGTGTTGCATAATAATATAATTTCTTGGTCATATCTTCAGCAGTTTAAATCTCGTAGATCTTACAAGTTGATTCTTGTAGCTCAACAATTTTTTGGGACTTGGCTACCTGATCGAGCGTATCTCGTAAATATCATCAGTGTACGTCAGAGGTTTACAAACTTTTTGGACCAGGGCCCCATATTTTTCCTAGGCATAGCTCGCGGACCAAAGCATTGTATGTCTTCTTCTTTGGTTCTCTGCCCTTAGGCAGGTTCGTATGTCCAACGGCGCCATTCCTCTCGATGTTGAGCTTCCGCTTTCATCTGTCTGTAGCCGTCCCTCTTTATTGCCCAGTCTAGGAACATTTTTCTTGGTCTTCCTCTTGTCTTTTTCCCTTCCATTCTACCCTCGATGATATCTCGTAGCAGGGAATTTCCTCTCATTATATGGCCAATCCATCTTCTTTGACGCTCTCTGATTGTCCTCATCATGGATCTCTCCTCTCCCACCATTTGCAGTACTTCGTCATTTGTCTTGTGCTCTGTCCAGCTGATTCTCTCCATTCTACGCCATATCCACATTTCGAAGGCTTCTATCCTTTTGATGTCCTCCCCTCTTATAGTCCACGTTTCAGATCCGTATAGAACCACACTCCATACCAGCGTCTTAACCATTCGCTTCTTCAGATTCCTATTTAATTTTCCTCTCAAGAGCTCCTTTCTTTTATAGAATGCATCTTTTCCCATGGCTATTCTTCTTTTTATCTCCGCATGGCACTTCACATCCCTCGTGACCATACTTCCTAATCTTGTATGTAATGTGATGTAAATATCAGAAATTTCTTAGTATAGATTCATATTTATCCTTTGAACACAATATGGACGTAGCGATACCTGGGATTAAGATTCACCTTGTCACCTTGTGCTGTCAGCTCGTGGAGCTCTAGCGATCGTCCTGGTGAACACACTCCATTGTTTCCTATTCGATGACAAGTCCCTTAATTCCGCCAAATTCATGCCAGTTACATCTTGTATCTCATCCATCCATCTCCTCCTTGGGCGACCCTGTCTTCTCCTCCCCTCACCGCACGCCAGCATCATTTCCTTCTCCAGACCATCAGATCGCATAGCATGTCCAAAGAACCTTAGCTTCATTCTTGTCGCAGTTTGTTTTAACGACTCTTCATTCTCAACTCCAATCTCCTCTCGTATTGATTCGTAATCTTAATCCCAGGCGATACATACAAGATGACGCAACAGATTTGTGTAACCTCTAGCAGTGATGGAAAATGTGGTCCGTTGTTAAATCCTTACCCACTGTTTGTCGCGGGGTTTTGTGTAGGTTTCCTCGGGTAGTTAGATGGTGCAAGTAGGCGGGGATTTTGCAGTTTAGAAAATGAGCGATTCAAGTGAACAAGATGAAGTTGACGATCCCAATTTGCCGTCTGCAGCTGAGTGTGACAGACGCTGTAAAGAGTTTGCTAGCATTACCTGCACTGACACAGCGCTGGCCATGTTTTTGCTGCAAGACAGAGAGTGGAATCTCGAGGTACTTCATATAATGTCAATGTGCTTGTGGATAGCGTAGCCGTTTACAGGAATTGTAATTAATTATTTCAAACCTCATGGGACCGTGGTAATATTGTGTGGTTTCCTGTTATGTGCGTTTCTGGGGTTGGGTAGGTACATTATAGCTTGAATGGGATGTAAAATGTTGTTTATAAATGTGTAACGGAAGCAACGCAGGGGGCAGTGTGAGAATTGTAGAAAAAAGACAGGCGATCATGTACAAAAGGGGTGTCTAACCCTAGCCCTGAATTAGAGAGTGACATGGGGCAAAATTTGACTCCATCCCCACCCAATTCCCGTGGGTCTATTCCGACCCCATCCCCATGAGGTCTGTCCCCATACCCACCCAATCCCCATCAAGTCTGTTCCCGTCCCCACTCCATCCCCATTAGGTCTGTCCCCGTCCCCGCTCAGTCCCCATTAGGTGTGCTCCCGTTCCAATTCACATTAAACAGTTAAGTTAAAATCTTAGGCTTTTAAATACGGAATACTCAACTGAAGTTGAAAAGATATAGAATATTCAAGGATTTCAATTACATAGTACAATAAATTAACATTGAATGCAGACCCGGTTATCTGTACTTGTTAATTACTACCGTGGAAAAGTTACAACCGTTACCGTGGTAAATACAGCGCTTGTATTTCCATCCCCACGGTAATACCTCGGGCTTTGCTACCATCCCCATGGTATTACCGCCGCTTCTGACTCCATTACCGCAGATTTTACCGCGGTTACCATGGTATTACCGCTTTTCCCATTACCGTGTCACTCTCTACCCTGAATTTTAAAATCCAGCTTCCACTCGCAGGTATAGCTTTTTAGTCATATAAATACATAGGCTAAACCCTAAACCCTAACTGACCCTCACGACGCTTACTCTGACCCTAACCAACCCTCACGATGCAAAGACACCCACCCAGATAGTACCCTGATTGTGCATGTTCGCCAAAAGGTGGGGGGGTTAGACTTTGATGGGTTTGAATTATGTGGAGTTGAATATTTTATCCGTATTTTGCAAACTGAGAAAAAAAAATGCAGTAGAAAGCTTAAACTCCTTGGAGTGATGACATCACCAAATTTATTAGTATACAATTCACTTGGTCACAATCTCACAATAAAACAGACCGTTACTTTATTAGTCACCCACAAAGTGAATTGTGAAAGAAAATGCTAAAAAATATGCACAATATAAACAGTTGATATGAAAACCAGAAATACTAGTTAATGCTTACATTTATGACCAACTGAGGGGGCTGGAAACGGCCCTCTGGGGTGTGCAATGAAAACCTAACTGCGGGGGTCCTAAGAAAGACTAGGGGTTGACCGTTGAGCCCTCCAAACCCCTCTGACAATTCTCACCCTGGCAAGGGGTCTCTGGGTGTCCCTCAAATCCATTGATCATTCTAATTCCAAGCCAAAGATATATAATTGGTAATGGTAATAATGGTAATGGTGGTCCGCAAAGGTTCACCAGTCACTCTGTTGCAGAGTAAAGCAGGGAGGCGACCTGACCGACGTCTCTCGTGAGCGTAGACTCGGATCCGACCTGGGCTGGTGAACCAAAGTCCTCCGTGCCACCTTCACGTGGTGCGGACTGTTGGTACCCTTCCAAAGGAAGGGGAACTGTTGGTACCCTTCCAAAGGAAGGGGAACGAACGGGCACGGCAGGCAAAACCAGGGGAAGGCAATGGCAAACCATCCCTGTTAACATGCCAAGAAAATCGTCATGACACACACCAAACCACGCCGATGGTCGCTGATGGTGGGACTCCCAGGCCGGAGCGCTGATGGTGGGACTCCCAGGCCAGAGCGCGACTCAAGGGCTACTGGGGTAGTAGCAAGACGGCAAAGGAGACTGTGTGTCATGACGATCGCTAGGGCTCCTAGAGCCGACAGCACAAGACAAGACAAAAATGGTAACTTACAACTTTACCACCAGAAATATCATCAGAAAATTTTCTAGCTGAACAGAGATCTGTGAGATAGCAAGGTGTCAGCGTATTTGTGACGTTTGTTAAAGATGCTATATGAATGTTTAGATGCATGCATAGTCTCATTAACACCAAAACCACGTGTAAAGATTGAAAGCCTAGTCAGAGAACACACTTAACGGTATCATGTGATAACTGATCACCATGCGATAATTATTATGAACATTATAATACAGTGATCAGGAAGAGGATGATGTATCAGAAGATTGTTGGAATATGATATAATACTAAAGAAAATACATTTGATATGAGTAACAAAAAATCTGAACAACTGTATTTAATTAGATATGATCTATAATTACAAGAGCTGATATTCAACAATTATGTTGTGACCTTATGATCAATTACCATTTTAATGGGCCACTTCATATGCAGGGAACGAGACAAAAATGTTCCACACAGCCATTAGCAAAACAATTTAGCACCTTAGGACCTTTTTCAGATTCTGTGATTGTAGTTTCAGGTGCTTTGCTGTTTGATTTGGTTGTAGCGTGCCCTGGCTGCCTATTTCAATGATTCGGACAGCATGAGCTCGGGCCTTGTCCCAGCCTCCGTACCTGCCTTGCCCAGTAGCAGTACCAGCAGCAGCATTTCTGAACCGACTGTAGATGTTTCCGCTACATTTGTTGACAAAGAACCACATCGTATTCGAATATTATCCTGGAACATTGATGGTCTAGATCAGAACAATGTTATCACTCGAACTAAAGGAGTCTGCAAGACTATCCTGACGTAAGCATGTAACATCATAGTTGAGTGTTTATTGTATAACATTGGGATTTTGTAAAGTAGTGTAATTATTTAGCAAAAATCCTCAGTATAAACCTTTCTTAAATCATTTAAAGCCAGAATTTATGTAGCACTCTTATTTAAAGCCAGAATTTATGTAGCACTCTTATTTATTCATACCAAAACAACTGCAGATGACAATTTACACTTACTTTCACCTTTTTTGTAAATAATATTGATCTGATTTATCTTTGAAGAAATGTTGATGATATCTTAGCACTCGCTTGCAAAAGAATGATAGAATTGTTGTATTGTCAATTATAGAGAGAATCCGGATGTTGTATTCCTGCAAGAAGTCATAAGCAAATCTCTTGATGTCTTGAGTCACAAATGTGATCGTTACGAGATCATTGTAGGCAACAGAAGAGGCCAGGCACGTGACGTTGGCGACTATTTCACTGCTATGATGCTCCGTAAGGACACGACATCAGTCGAGAGCAGTGATGTTGAGCCATTCACGTCGAGTGTCATGATGCGAACATTGCTTACAGTTGAAGTAAGTGAAGTTGAACTTGATGCATATGCTTCTTTGTTTAGCCTTTGGTAAGAGGACTTTATGACTTCTTTGCTGATATTTGCTAACTTATACAGATGATGTAATTCACTGATTAATTATCGCAATTAGAGTGCAAGACTTTCAGAAGGATGGACAAATGCAATGAAAAAACCACAAATTTGTCTAAATAGCCATGCCAGAATATGGAACCAACTGGTCACAAAGTGCTGTATAGCAGTGTTTGTTGACCCAGATGGCTTGAGAAGGGACTGTGGAACAAACAAGTTCTTTCTGTGACGGAACAGACTATCACTGCTCGCATGAAGAGGAATATCTTGAATGTAATTCTTACCTTCACCAGGAGCAAGTACAGTGTCTCTCAAATACAGTAGAATATTCTTTGTTGATCCAACTGCGAACCGTAGTTTGGTGTACATAAACACATTCTGACTGCGACCATTAGCCGACCAAGCATATATAACTATATGCCAAGTTATAAATACAGCATCCTAGTTATGAAAGATACATGCAGAAATTTGGCTGGTTGGCCATGACCCGGGCAGCACAGTTGAGGACTTCAAAACTTCAGCTGACCTAATGAATATTTGCAAGTAAGTTTTGTTTTGCTGGGTGTAAATATTGTTTGTTAGAATTTTTTAATTGATTTTTTAAAATGTATTTCTAATGTTAGGCCAAAGTAAAGGGAGTTGATTGTCATCTTATGACTTCACATCTTGAGAGCACTGCCAGCCATGCTGAAGAACGTGTAAAGCAGTTGAAGATAGCGCTCAAACAGCTAAAAGCAGTTCCCAAAGATAAAACGGCAGTTTTCGGTGGAGATCTCAACATGAGAGACAAAGAGGTAGCTGTTGTTAACATGCTTATCCACTTTAACAACTTTCTGGCTTCCTTAACCTCTTTCGATTTTCATTAGCTTTAATGATTTTTGCTACGGTTTTACTTTTTACCGGTGATTAAATAATTGTCTACTATGATGTAAAAAGTGATTAGAGTAGAATGTTTTAACTTGAGGCTGTCGTATATTAAACTGGCTGTAGTTAGAAATGTGGTATAGAAGCCCTATATTTAGAGCAAAACTTTGTTATATCAAAGTTCAAGAGACCATCGTTAACATATTATATCCAAGGTGATTCACATCAAGCTATATGCGACTCTACACAAATGGAAATGTACGCACTTTCCTATAATGACTTTATGGCCTCCACGACCCTGCTCATATTTCATTGAATTGATTGGGCAAGATCCTCCACCGATGCCCATTTGAACGGGTGCCACGTCTTTCTTTTAATGTCCCTGTGTACGGACCGTGCTAACATGATATTCACCTCTCTTAAATAAGCCACTATCGGTATGTTAACTGGTACCCTGACACACAGAGGAAAGTGGATGTATGTTTTGAGACAGTCTGGTAACTATTAGCGCTTTCAAGCTTCTGACAGTTGGTGCCGTTGTGACTGGTATACATTTTCACCAAAACCCCTTGTCTTCATCACCCACCTTTCTGAAGGTCTAGGATTTGGGTCAACAAAATTAGGCTAAGTTATGACAGTGAAATTAGAGAACACTTAGTCTCAATTGACTGACCCCTCCCAGTGACCAGACATACACATGCATGTCTTTGTCCCTTACCTGGAGCCTGTCAGCAAAAAACATATGTTAATTTTTCATCGGTCAGCTATAACTAGGCCAATAGTATCAAGTTGCAGAGTGGCCCTGTAATTTCGATATATCTGCCAGCAAGCAGTGTGATAAGGACTGAACTGTATCTTAGCAATAAGCGAGATTTCGATACAAGCAGGTTCAACAAAACCGAGATCTATTTGTGTTTGTATTGGTTGTGGCCGGGCCTTTTACTGTTAACCGATATAAGTTTAAAATACTCAAGTTTTACTGTCCCTATGTATTGTGGAGTCCATGTGCCTATTTCATTCAGGATGGGTTTTAAGGGTGATGCATTTGTGTGATTCTGATTCAGTTTTTTATCTTTGATTCTTTTATCTTCTATCTTTTTTTTATTCTTTTTCAGTGTGGTCTTTAAATCTGGGCATATGTTCTAATCTCAGAGATATCTCTGGTATTGGTTTTATTACTACACAATCTGTAGGGGTGATAAATACATGCCTGATTTCTCAGTCAAGGTTCTAATGTTCTAAGTTTCAGAGCTCGGCATCACAGGGTTACACAGATGGCATTGCTGACGTTTGGGAAGACACTGGCTGCCGACCGGAAGCCAAATTCACATGGGATACTCATCGGAACGACAACTTGGAGTGGTCCAAGAAATTTCGTCCTAAATGTCGCTTCGACAGATTGTACTACAGACCAAATGATAGCTTGAAAGCGGTCTACTTTGAGTTGGTTGGACTTGAACGGTTGCAAAACTGTCGCAGATTTCCAAGTGATCACTGGGGAATTCTTGCACATTTCGATAAAAAGAAGTGACCAATCATAGTGATGGGAATTTGGTGCTTACACTTTTTCACAGCCAAGACCTGAAGCTCCAAACAGTAACTTTGATGTGCTCTGTACCAAGTGACTTTGTAATGGTAACTGCCTAATGCATACCAGTAGCTTGTCATTTTCATTGGTTGATCATTCCTAGGTTTACATTTGTTGCTTGTAATTAGCCAATACAGGTACTCTAGTTCAGTTTTCATGGTTTGCCAATTGCGTGCATTGTGATTTTCTGGGAGACTGATGGGAGTGGAGTGTTTTGCAATTTGGATAATAGCACTAGCTCCAGTTGCACTGTAATTTGCATTTTTCTGTTGCATTTGGATTAACACTGTAACTGCATTTTTGACTATTTCTTGAACACATGCCATATTATTGTCCAATTGAATTATTAATTTCAGTAACCAGCTGAAGAAAGCTGTCCTTGGCTACCTGCCAATCCTGCCTCCCTCCAAAGAATAGTATAGAGCAGCAACAGCAGATGCATCAAATCCCAAATTATATAATTATAATCTTTGTAGATCTGTGCAAAGAATCCGGCAGAAAGCGCTCCCATTTCTGCACTGATTAGAATTGAAGGCCTTTGTTTTTGACTGCTGAACGTTATCAGATGATGCAAGTCGTCCACCATCCCAACAAATAAGTTTTCTCAAAAACCTTCACAGCAATCGTATGACTGACAGATAGACCTTTATTTTTTCAGGTGGACCTTTAGTTTAATTCAGATGGACCTTTATTGTGTAATTGAGGTCATGTGATTAAAATTCAGTTACGTTGACTGTCCGTTCTTTGGCCTAATGGCACGTATCTGATACCTGTAACTCGAACCTGAACATTGCCAATTGTTCTGAAAATGGGTCTTGCAGTGCAAAATACTTAAATTACTATGCACGGAATGAGTTAACAAAAGTGGCAGATGTTAAGTCAAGACGATTGTGGTTGTCTGGCTCTCCATTGGTGTACAAGATGTCTGATGGGTTCAGCAATGGCCTCTGGTCGACGATAAAGCATTTTGTGATCAGCATCATTCACCACGATGTGTTTACTGCTTGGGTGGAGTTTCGACACCAGGTTCTGTTGGCCCTTTGCCCAAGCCTACAGTATCAATAGAAAACATACGGTCATTAATTAAACAGGGTGTATGCCAGGAACAGCAATGGAATAGGACTTGTCAAGTGACAATTTAAATACCACTGAACATTCTTAAAGTGATGCACAAGATGAAACAAGACTTATGAAACAATTTGAGAATTTAAACCAATTTTCTTAGGTGTGCAGACCCAATTGATCTTATAGAAAATTATTCTTATGAGGAATGGTAGTTACAAGCAGGACCGTGTTATATTCTTACCTGATTAAGAGTGCTTGGCAGGAGATCATCGTAGTCATTTCCATTTATAACTGTTGTGCTCACATTCTTTGGAAAAGCCTTCATCCGGAATACCGTTCTATAGTAACATTACAACACTGCTTTTATTTAAGATGACAGAAGTCATACATTCTCTAAGTTTGTGCTGCAGATAAGCATGTGTACATGAAAGAAAATATGTAATTAACCTTAAGGAATTAAGACTACAAAATTAAACATTGTATTTTAATTTACACAGTTTAAACATTGCTATGCAAGCATCAAGTCCACTGCTTGAAATATGGATTCCTTTCTGAATGCATGATCTGTGACATAATCTTAAATGCATCACAGCAAATAACATGTAAGCAATGCTATTTTGATTTTTGTGAATATTTAAAGAAATTGTTTACTACAAAAAAAGTGCTTTGTGTACGAGTTATGCGTGCTTGCAGTGAGAAAAAATGTCCTGGATATGTGAACAAAAAACATTCCAACGCTTACTGCATTTGTGAAAAGGTTTCATTGATGAAGAAATGTTCATCCACAACGGAGCTCAGATGACGAGGATTGCACAGAAGATGTTTCTAAACAGAAAAATCAATTCGCTTTTACTCGCAAACTTGGTACATACTTTCATTGTCTTGATTGTAGTCACCAGTGACCATGCCACTCAACAATATGCAATAAACATTGGTACAATCGGACAGTAACTCATGACAAAAGACTATGGCTGATGTGAAAATGTGATCATTTTAATTCCTGTAACACCGTGCTGTCCAATCCGCGGGCCGCATGTGGCCCGCGGGCTGATTTTAAATGGCCCGCCCGAGCTGAATACCAATCGCAAATAAAAAATTACAAGTGCAATTCAAACCCAAATATCTCGCTAAAAACGTGCTTGAACGTTTATTGATATACTTTTTGGCACTGAACTATTATAAGTCATGCCATACATACAAGCTATTATTCACTGAATATTGCATAGTATTGAAATAATAAATTTTGACACAGTTAATAATTTTTAATAAATTTTAGTCATTGCTTTCGAGTTCACTGGTGCGGCCCTCGGCTTCAAGAATAATTGTTTCGGTGGCCAGCGGGGTCAAAAAGATTGGACAGCACTGCTGTAACACTACACTTAAAAACTCACTTCATGGATATACGGTACCTGTTTTCAATAAAAAAAATCAAATGCATGGCAAAGCCTCTCTACAGTGGTTACTGTGTAGATGCTATGAGCAAGTTCTTAACACAAAATTGGAGCTAACGAACGCATGGGTGTCCCCAGGAATTTGTCTAGGGGGCAAAAAATTTCGGGGAGGGGGATGACGGTTTGGCATAGAATAGCTTTTCATGAACACAGAAAACAAGACAATTTTCAAAATCCAGGGGTGGCAAATGCCCCCATCTGGACGCCCATGAACGAATGCGTTATTAAACATGCCTACATTAATATGAACAAATTAGAAAATGTACTATTGAGTGGGCAATCTACCTAGAGGAGCCTCCCTCTGGATTTGCACATTGTAATTAGTAACCTTCTACTAGCCATGCACATAACAAGCAGCTCTAACCAACACCAGAAACCTGTTCTATTTCATGGAGCTTGAGTCAACAGTGCCATCTTGCAGGGGTGCTATATAAATGCCATGAATGAATAAAAGAGAGACAAACCTGTCTATTGATGACCTCTGGAGGCAACTTGTCTGCGACGTCACTCATCGGAAAGTCAGTGGCGCCAACCATTAGTGCCAGTCGCGTCAGACCAACCGCAGCGGACAACTGCATCGCCTGGTAACCTGGCACTAGATGCATTGACCTAACAATGCAGAACAACATCATCCATGACATGGTAACAGCCCAGCAACAGTAAACCCTTTCAAAAAATGGTGGGGCAGAAAACTGTTACACGGTCAGTCACTTGGTAGCCTGGAATGATTGGTTGGTGAGCATTCATTTGGCTTGATTTCATTCTAAGTGCATTGTGCAACTGACATCAGAGACGCTGAATTTAAAAAATACAACCATCAACTGTTTATGTGAAATGCCGGTTAAGACCTTCTCCAGCTGCATATGCATCAGACAGAAAAACTTGTAATTCTGTTAGAACTTTTATATCAGTTAGGCTAGTTAGAAGCACCTTTTCCGGTTTTTATATTATACTCAGATACACAAGCACAAGAACACAGGGCAGCCCCTTAAGCTATTCAAGATTCAGCCATGGGTATAATCTGTTTAGCAAATGTCAATTTTCTTAGTCATGGTACATGAGAGTGGATAGTCGGCCCTCTACAACACTGCCCATACCGTTATAGCAAAGATGGGTCACCAGGTGTTTCATAGCAGTGTTTGTTGACCCGGGTACATAAATAACTGAAAGTTTAAATATAAAATAACTTGCCATAACACAACCACGTGTTAATCTACTCTGCAAACTAAGATGGCCAAGATTGATGGCATGGCAAAACGCATACCAGTAGTGCTTCCACACTTCGGAATCATACGAAAACAAGTCCTCCAACAGCGGTTCAATGAGAACAACATCCGTTACTTCGCTAAAACAGGAATTCTGCTCCGGTTAGAATAGATTATGCAGCCTATTTTAATTTTAACACCCACATGCAAGGAGTTACTGAAATCTTTCATTGTCCAAGGTCATTGCAAGATTTCTCTCAGAGCCTTCGCACTGGGAGCGCTGCTGAGTGACGTCAACTGTGAGCAGCGCTATACAAATCTCCAAATACGATACGATATACGTCAAGCCTGCTTTTTTCTAAGAACTTGGTGTGTGGCCGAATATGTCACCTTCGTTGGTTTGTGTAAATGTTAGTTTCATTAAAAAAATAGTGTATCAGAATCCAACATTAATTTGCTGGTACAGATACTTCAAACTGTTCACTAAATCAGTGTAAAGCAGATACAATAGGTTTACATTCGCAGAGATATAACGAATCATGTAAAGTCTTCTAAATGCTTCATAGTCAGTAATCCTTTTCAGTCATTCAAAAAGAAATTATCCATAAAATGTTAACCTGAACTTACTTTAGAATTTGGTCCCTTTTAAGGATTTCTATTATCAAGCAAGATTTTTATGCAAAAATTTGCACCTTAACAAAACTCCTTAGCTACCTGAATAGTATAATGTAGAGCAGCAACAGCAGATGAGCTAAATCCTAAATTAAATTTACTTTTCGTAGATCTGTGCAAAGAATCGGGCAACAAGCGCTCCCATTTCTGCACCGACTAGAATCAAAGGTCTTTCTTGCTGACTGCTGAACGTTATCAGCCGATGCAAGTCATCCACCATCCTATAAAATATCAAACATTTATTTCCAATGGCTCAGTACCATCTCTTCAGCCATGCTGCATGCATCCAACCTGCATGAGACCATAGACAAGACCCATGGGATGTAACAAGTAAAACCTCCAAGAACTGGAAAAGGTCAGTTGTTCAGATCTAGAGCCATGTTGACCTTGTTCAGATCTAAAGCCATGTTGACCTTGTTCAGATTCAGAGCCATGTTGACCTTGTTCAGATCTACAGCCAAGCTGACCAGAAAAGTAGTAAAGATCTTGAATGACAGGGTTTTGGGCTGAGCACTGTACAAAGGAAAGCTCAGGACAGGAAGGCTGGTGCCACATCATCAAGGTCATGGTTACGATCCTGTGCACATGTCCTAAAGAAACTCACAAGCAGAAATATTTGGCTGAATTTTGACAGTGTACCCCCAAACTAAATTTCAGCTACAGACTTGCAGCAACAACAGAAACAAAATTAAAGTTTCCTTATTAATTAGACTTAAAAATCCAATAAGAAACTAGAACTTAATACTTAAACTATATAAGCATGCTGTAACATCTATGCTGTAGAATAATTTCTTGGATATACAATTAAACTGTTCTGTATGTTACACAATAACAGCGAACCTATATTAAACAATAAGGCTTTGCACCTTCTAAAATAAGATGTAAGCAGTATTGTAGCTCACTAATACGAGACAGTTCTCGGTAACAACTGCCAAACTCTCCACCTGGAGCTCTTTGCTTAACTATCTCCAATTTACCCTGTCAAAACAAATAGAAAATAAAACAAGATCTTGATGATCAAAATAGATGATCTTGTTTGCACCATTTATTTAAGAACCAGCACATGTAGTTGTGACTTTTACATGTAAAACAAATTACCATCCTTTAATTTGCTAATTGGAATTGGATTCATAAGAGCATGGTAGCTGGTTCCCCTTGGATTCACTCTCTAATACCAGAGCACTGGTCTGATAATCAGTGTAATGTAATGTCACTTGGTGCTAAAAAATCATACCACATTGATAGTAGCACATTAGACCATTTTACATCATATCTGTATGGCTGTTGCTTACCTCTCAACTGTATATGGCTGCCAACGATTTCTCTTCTTCTGGTCATCTTGAGTCTCATTCTGAAGAACCTGTACAAAGAATTTAAAATTTCTTGCTTTATTTCCAACTGGTTCAACGTTTGAAGTACCTTTCAAATCCAATGCATTTCTTAATCACAGCAGACAATAAAACTGCATAATTTGTAAGTCTGTTTCATCCAGCATGCAGCTTCGCCCTTTGATACGTGGATTCATGTGCGGAGTGCCCATTTCCTACTAACAGTAGTTCACGAAAATCTTGCTTCCATCTTTTCATTGTGGGTCGGTTTAAATGATTTACAAAAGCCTTTCACACCACTACTGCCATCACATTCATTATGCTAAAGTACAATAATAACAAACTGGGCAATTCCATGTCCTGCAACTATTTAACTTCCTCCTAACTTATTTAGCCAGCATAAAAAGATCACCTGAAACTATTTTACAGTGCATCTAGAATAAAACCTGGAACAGTAGAAGCAACTGAAGCATAATAACTGGATACAATTTAAACCTGGTATGGCCTTTCACTGAATCCAAGCCCAGCTCTGTCATACATGCATACCTAAAACAGACAAAAGTAATAATAATAATAAAAACTCTAACAATAAAATCACTACTGATAGCCTGTTCACCACAACTTCACACAGATCTTCTAGTTGCAGGTCTTGTTTCTACCATATCAGGGCATTTTGTCACATCAGCCATTCTCTGTTAGATGCCATGGCTAAAACAGTTGCTAGTGCACTGCACTTGTTGGTGCTCAATGTACAAGGACTCCTTTGTATAAGTCACCAAGCAAGCACACGAAATGTGAGAACAACCTTTCTTAATTAATAGTATTCTTAATTTTACATATTTTGATTCAAAATCCAGGAGGTAAGTGACCCTTAACCCCAGCGTGCGGCCTTTACATGACTCCAGTTTGGCCTCTACAGATTATAAATCTGCACCTCAGATTCAGGATTACTGAACTTGTGCTTTTATAAAATAAATTTAAATTAAATACATAAAAATAATAGCCCAAGGACTTCTAAAGCATCACTATAATAATGCTCACAGCATCAGATGACGGATGATGCTGTTAAGCAAAATCGGTGTGCAAAACAAATGCTGGGCGAGTTCCGTTGAAAGCTAAGAGTGAAATTCAAGCACATGGAAACAGTCTATCGAGGGAAATAACTCCACACAAAACAGCAACAAGCAATAGCACCAGTGCTTTTTTTCTGGAAAAAAAGGTTCCGGAACGGAACAATAGGTTCCGGGAATAATTATGAGCGGGCTAAAATCTCGAGAAAAACGGGATTGGGGTAGGGAGGGGTTTCAATAAACACTGAAAACAGTTCAAAACACTGAAATTGAATTAAAATAACTAAATTATTGTTTTTATTATTAAAATAAATAAATAATTTGTTAGTACCTGAAAAAAGGTGCCGGAACGCCGTTCCGGCTGAAAAAAAGCACTGAATAGCACAACAATTCTCCCAAGATAATCATTCTAGATTATCGAATGACTTTCAAAGGATAAAGCAGTATTATTTCCTCAGATTTCAGATCAGTTTCTTTATGGCTTCCACTTAGCATGAAATACCTTTGAAAGCAATTCACGTCTCAATGATAAGTAGTGTACTTAAACATAAACACTTAAATAACTGTTTTTATACCTTGGTTGTCTTTGAAATGTCATTAAAAATCAGTGTCCAGGCATCGGACGACATGCCCGTTGGGGCATCAAGAATCACTTGAAAAACAAAAGCATGAGAAAATAATCAAAAAGTTTTTATTAAGCAAAATGCTACCAGATTAGTAACGTATAGCTTTCACAGATACTTTGTTGTTGAATCTCAAATCTTTATCATCTTCTTCTGTGGATATTGTTCCTACTCTTGGCCTAAGACATCAAGTAAAATTATGAGTATTTTTTAAATTTCATGATCTGTACTGTCTACGGACAGCTTTTAATCAAGATTGTTTAATCTGTTGCAACTATCTTAAATTCAAAACATCCAGTGCAAAGTTAAACCAATCATAAAATATTACATATCTGAAATATGATTTTTTTAAATACAGCTGAATATGATTCACAAACCAGTCGGCAAGCCAGTTCCATTGCATGTCATGAATATTTTCTGCCCGAAGCCAACGTCATAAAGTGCACCTATAAGAAATGTAAAATAAATTTAAATTAAATACATAAAAATGTAAACAAAAATTACTTCATATGATTCAGTTTCCTTCCAAATTGTTTTTGCTATGACTTCAGGAAATGCCCTATTCACACAGATTAATCAAGACTTATTGAAAGAACATCGCTGACACAGAATTTCAGTAACAGCAGTCTTACAGGGCAACACTTACTTTAAACACTTACTTTAGGCCAACTCAAGAGGCAACTTAATTTTCTTCACCTCAGCAGTTGATAGCAGGTGACCAGCCCTTCCCTGGCTATTTGGTCGGCCCACCAACAGTTGATGTACCCAGTTTATGGTTTAGTTTGTTTGAAACAGAAACCTCAAACATGGTTATCTTTACGTTCCGGAGATTTTACCTCTACGTTGACAGCTCAGCACACTAACCAATCCCTTATAGTGACCAACAATGTAATTGTAATCGAGCATTAGTAAAAGCGCCACTCAACAATTCAGAGGCGCTCCTGACCCAAGTCAGTGCTATCTGTGCCCACATGCCTGGAACAGTCTTCCAGAGCCTATTCAGGAAGCTAAAAGCATTTATGTTTTTAAAAAACAGTTAAAACTGTACTTGCTATGTAATTCATAGCATTTGAGCCGAAAGTCGAAGGTGTAAAGCATCCTAGAAGTAGCTTGCTACTGACGATGCAACAGAAACTGTCATAATTACAATTACTATCGCTAACAAATAAAATGGACTTCAGGCATTTTAGAAACAGGAAGAGAAAAACTGAGGAGGTGACCAGCCCTTTCCCTACACTACAATGTCAATCAGGAAAGACAACTCAAACACGCATGTCTTCACCTAACGAGTAACATCTAAAACGTTTTTGGTGTCACTGTCTTTGTAAGAATTGTAGGCAGACAGACACACAAAAGCAGCTGTAAGACGGAAATTCTTGTACCAAAAATGCAACTTGAGATACTAAGTCATAACTGTTGGCCTGAAACATGCTACCATAAATATCATTTTTACATTACATGCAGTACAGAACTTCAAAACAAATTAAGTACAAACAATACTTCAAAAGTAGACATTTTAACAATGTGCATAGAAACTGGAAATCTTAAGGATACCTTGTGGCATAAGAACACTGTATTCTCGTAGTAGAGCTGCATAGTTGAGCAGAGGTGGAACTAGTGCAATGATGACAATGTACTTCAAAAGGCTTAAGCACTTTTTGACCAGCTCCACTATCCAAGACCTTGTAAGCTACACACAGCAAATTATATGCATTTATGTAAATTTGTATATGCAATTACAATGTTTATCAACAAAGACATCAACAAAGTTTGAAAACTATACAACTGCCTAAGCCAAGAATACATTGCATTAAACATATCTATGATCCACTGACCATGCCAGTCATAACTTCCTTTAACTTTAGAAAGTGTGTGCAGGCGTGCAAGAGTGGATCCTGGGGGCCATTCCAGCCATGCCCCACCCACCTAAACTCAGCTGGGAGAGCCAATTAGCAAGAATCCTCTCTTGATTTGGCTCCCATGGTAACCGGACTTGGACTTCCTTTGTACTCTTTGGAAAACCCTCTGACTTGACGCAGCGCTCCTGAATAGGCTGGTACCTGCGCTTGGCCTTCGAGTGGAGCTTTAGAAGTTTGGAGATTACGATTACGAAGTATGACTGTAAACGTTTGAATTGCGATAATTCCAAAGAGTAGCACTTGTGAACACTGTCAGTATGCACAGACTTTCGAGTTCCAGATTTCATTATGGTCATTACCCTAATAACCACATTCAGAACCACGAGTGGGGAACTCGACAACAAAAGCTTGAAGCTTGTTTTGGAAAGCGACCGATTGGCCTAAAGCTCAGTCGTTTACTGCTCGCGCTTTAAAACAATCAGCTGCTTGCTTGATTACAGGATTAATAATGTCAAGTTTTAACCATACAGGAGCGTCGTTTTGTGGCGGAACAATTTCAGCGACCCCCTCTGATGCCTCTTTAGCATCTTTACCGGAATCGGCTTTTTTACTTCTTTGCCGCATGTTTTTCGATAGCCACGCACGAATTTATGTATACTTCCGGCGAGCGGAATTCATTCGCGGAATACATATTTATGAGTATACAGATTTTAATCCTCGCTAAAATCCCAATATTTCATCTACCATAATTTCTGCATTGAGCCAAACGTTGAGAAAATACTAGCTTGCTGTACAGTAGGCCTACTGACTAAGTGATTTACGGTTCTGTAGTTTGATTAAACAGTATTACACAGTACATCACTTTGGTAATCATTACTGTGTATGTATATTGAAATATAGTATGGTCCATGGTAGTTCATTGTGCAAAGTGATTTCTTGTGTAAACTTTTGCCAGAGCAACATAGTTAAAACTGTGGATTCATTTCTTGTTTTCGACGAATATCAATTTGAGTATAATTTGTTATCATGCAGTTACTTTTGTCGTTCCAATACATAAGCACGATCGACCATTGATTGGTGTCTGACCTGACCCTTAGACCCTCATCTGGAACCAAATATGACCTTTCCTGCCTATCAATTTTGTTTTGACTGATCGCCTGTAAATAAGCTGATTCCCACAACTTTAGCCACTGCTTGGGCGTGTAGAAATCTTGATATTACGATTACGACTACTACGTACGGGTCTTCGATCGTCACCGCTTCCACGATCTGGTTTAAGTAATTCCTCGAAGGCCCTAACAGTAAATAGAATCTATATGACAGCTGCTGTGCAAAGTCTCACAGATCTTCGAATCGCTATTGGTGCTTGACAGTGAAATGTGCGCAGCACAGCTATCGCAGCGTTGCATATCGGTTATGGAGGTTACTTCTCAGAATACGGACATAAATTGTGAGTGGGCGCTCTACTGTGTGCTGGTCTGTGGCTGCGGCCCAATCAACCATCTTAGGTCCAATTTTTGAGACGGCGACCATTTTGTATTCATTTGGCTTATAAAAGAAAGAGGTCATTTCAAAAAGGAGAACTCGTCTCGTATTTGGTAAACAAAGAGACAGTCGTCGAAAGGCGAAACAGCGACAGACGCTGTGATGTTTCGACCGATCGGCGCTCCCGGTGAGTCTTGAATCTTGGTAGACCTATCAGACGAATAAGTAATCCGGTAACTTCTTTAGCGCCCGCATATAATACACCAGTTGCTGATCAGTGGCGATTCGGATCATATTCCTAAAAGGCCAATGGATTATCAGAAATTAAGGTCTTTAAACAGTTCTAGGAGAAATTCAGGGTAAAGTTTTATTAGCGCCATAAAGGAAACTCCTTAGTTGTTCAAAATCAGCATATTCGTGCCACAAAGCCTGTTTAGATATCTAAGCAAAGCAGACTAGAGATAATTAATCTATGGTCGCATAAAAGCGAATCTGAAGTATCCAGTTGTGATCGATCTGAGATGTCACATCGAGATCCGAGGGTTCAGAGAGACCAGAAGGCAGATGCTGGTTGGTAATGGTTCTGAGAAAAATAAATCTCTAAAATTTGGTAAACAGTGAGAGAGCAGGCAGAAATTGCAGCTTAGTTCTAATGCCTTAACTGATACATGATTTGTGAGGCAGGACAATTGGTGTCTTGCATGATATGCATGATAGAGTGAAGAAATGTGCAGCTAGGAATGTGAATGAGTCCGAGACGCATAGCTTTTTGAAATAAGATGGAGCACATTATGCTGACAATTACACATTACCATTTAGTTCTTTGACGTGTGTGTTTTGCATAAGAAATCGGTGCAGTTCCTCTCACTTGAAACTGTTTCTAAGGCCAAACCTGGACATATTGCCAAACAGCTACCCCCAGTATACATATTAAACTGATTGTAACTGACAGTGCAGACATTGAGGCAAAATGTGATACATTTTTCAATTGGTGAAATCATTTTGGTTACCAATAGAGGTTCCAAACTATTGTGCATCATGCACTTGCCTCTTCTTCTGTGTTCACTGCCGTTGTCCAAGCCTTTGTCTACTGCCGCATTGACTACTGTAGTTCGTTACTCGCCAGTCTTTCCATCTTCGCTTCAATCGGTCCTGAATTCTGATGCCAGCAGGCCCTTAGCCAGCCGCCCGTCCACCCGTCCTTTGGACGGGTGAAAATTAGTTTGGACGAGCATAAATTATGTATGATTCTCCTCCAGCATCCAGTTTCTTCTCTAGAGCTGCTGCCAGCATTCATATGACAGTTCTGTAAGGAACATGGGTTGATATTAGGCTCTGTAAACAGCATAGGGGCACTTCAGTTGGACTTGTACACCGGCGGGACTTCAGGCAGTCGCGAATTCGTATGCTCATGGCGCTAGGCGGTCACGACTTCGAATGCTTTTGTATGGGCTACTCTGTACTTGTCTGCCAGGCTTTTTGCCCACCGTCCCAACTTTTCTTACATTTCAGCCTATATGTCTGATCTAATCCACTGGCTTCCTGTTGCTTCTCAAATCCAGTAAAAGATTTTACTCTTATTTTCCACCGATCAGGGACCAGCTCCCAAGTATTTCTGTGATCTAATGCACAAACCCACCTCCGTAGCCTCCCTCCGTCCCTTTCACTCTGCTGATCGACTTGATCTCTTTGTCCCTTGGGCAAGTACTGCTATGGCCCAACATCGCGCATTCGCTGTGGTGGGGCCCTCCTCATGGAACAACCTCCCACCCTCAGTTCGATCTAAGATTTTGTCTTGGGTCTCCTACCTACCCGTCCACTCCTTTTAAGTATTTCTCCCCCCCCCCCCCCGGCTCCCACGCTGAGAGCTGCTCTGAGTAGTTTCTACTGTCAAGATCGCTTTACAAATTCCCAAATACAATACAGTGTAACGTAGATGCATTTACGTACAGCCACGTAAAGGAAACAGCACTCCTACTCCTAGAATTCCAGTCTATCGTCGAACAAAGATAGGTCTCAGCCTTTAATGGAATGAAGGACAGGGGTAGATTCTAGGGTTCTTTAAGCTACTTGTAATTATAATGACCCTTGGTCCGGCGGTGCTTTAAAGGCTTGGCCCCTCCATACCTGCGGGAGCTGTCCCACCTCATGCTCACAGCACAGTTGCTGTCTCCGCTCAGCTGCGCAAACTGAACTTCTTGTCCCCTTCGCGTGGACAGCCATACGGCAGCGCAATGCCTTCTCTGTGGCTGCCCCCTTGACCTGGAATGGGCTCCCTACCAAGCTCCACCAAACACCGACTGGTCATTTCACCCTGTTTCTTACTGTTCTCAAAACTGCGTTGTTCGACCGTGGTTGGGCTGGGAGTGCTCCTGAGTAGGCAATCTTGAAGGGGTACTATATAAAAGTTTAAAACTGCTTTAATAATAATAATAATAATAATAATTAATAACTTCTATCGCACCATTTCTAATGCACAAGGCATCAACCAGTGGAACACCAGAAGATCAGTCTGCTAAGACAGAGAGTGACAAATCATTCCTTAGTCACTCTTCAACCACAGCAATCTCCTATACAGGCCCTTAGCCAGAAATAAAGAGTAGGGCGTCCAAAAGCATTCAAAGTCGTGACCGCCCGATGCCGTGAGCGTATGAAGTCGCGACCGCCCGATGCCACGACCGTACAAGTCCAACTTCAAAAGTCTGCAATGCCCCTACACTGAATGACTTTTGGGATTTGATCACAATTGTAACAGTTTTGTTTTATATACAATGATACAAACAACAATCTGTTGACGTCAGATTGTAATTTTTAATTCCCCTATTTGATTATTATAGCCTAGGGAACAGATGTTACTTGTTATCAATCCAAACCCCTATTATTATTCATAAGGTCAAGGTATTTATATAGTCAAATCAGTTACCAATTACCATGAAACAACCTCATCTAATTGTCACTTAATTACACATATCATAGATCATAAATAGCTGCTTGAGAAGTGTATCTTGTGTGGGAAAAGGAACATCGTTACACAGATGAAGGGGAATGGATTATACATTATATCACATTTAGGACGTCACGTCCATGCACAATTTATGCCCGTCCAAAATGATTTTCTGCAGTCCTTTGGCTGGCTAAGGGCCTGCTCCTTTACTGCCTAGTGAATTTCAAATTTGAGGAAGAAGGAAATGATCCTGCATGGCAGGCTGATCTGCAACTAGGAAGTGGGGAAACAGTTGCAAAAGTACACTGGGCATTTGCACAAGCACACTCTCAAATGCACTAATGGTTTGCATATCCATATCTGTACCAGCTTATGTATAGACACATCTCTATGCTACACAACCGTGCTTCAGCACCTTAGATAAGGTGCTACATACATATGTATGCATGCATGCATACATGCATGTATACATATAACCATGTTTTAGTTTCTTATACCTATAGTCAACTATATATATCAATCATGTTAAAGCAATAAATCAATCATTCAATCATCTCTGTTCTGGCTTTTATTGATTTATACATGGTGCATTCAGCTTTTAAGCATTGTCTAATGGTTTGCACGTGTCCTTTCAATACGAAACTGAAAATGTGGTCACAAGGTTGACAGTTTCAACTGTCCTAAGGTAGACAGTGGGAACCATCTTCCTTAAGACTGTTTCCTTTTCTGATTACCAGAAAAATCATCAAAACTGATTCATTTTTTAAATTCACATTTGCTTCTTACGTTGTTTTCTGAAATATCGGGTAATGTATGGAAGCAGATATGAGGTAATTGTCTAGTACAGTTACTCGATCCAATAAGAAGACAGCAAATAATATGTTTTTTTTAGTTATTGGATAGACTTTGTTATTGAATGTACTTTCAAACCAGACCGTTAACTTCTGCAAGCTTTCTAGCCACTGTTGTGTCTGCTGGAAACAGACATTGATTTTAGGAGTGCATTTCTTTATGCTGACACATAATATAGCATGTCAAGGTTTTCCTGCTCCACTGGAACCACCTTCCTTTCTGCTGGAACGGAAAGCTGAGTTTCGCTCCATATGATCCTTTAATTGTTTCTGCTTGACATGTGCAACTAGGATGATGTATGTGCAAAGTCTTATATTAAACATTACCAGCTAACAGACATACATTTATAAGTGTCTGATTATAAAGCACAGTTACTGTGTCCTATGCAAATGCATAGATCTACAGTGTATGCATACATACTGTGTCTGGTAGCGTTGTGACTGAAAAGTGCTTGTGCTAGAAACAGTAACTACACATATATATCACATGATCCATTTCATCTTAGTGTACACTTAAACTATATTTTATTTCATAGAGAATATGTGCCAAATGGTGCTTGTGCAGTAAACACTGCTTTTAATATTTTAAGATGCTACATTGGTTTCCCAGTGCTTTTAGTACACTCTCGTCGTTAAATTGTTAAACATGTCGATTGTGTGTTAAAATTCTGAATTTAAATTTTCTGCATTTTTTGGGGTTTCTTAGTTAAAGTACACATGTCTGGTTTCTTGTTACATGGCATAGATTAATTTTGAATTCATGAGCTGCTGCTTGAAACAAAACGCTTGCTTCCTGTTCCTCTTCATTTGATCAGAGGACACATGCTGATGTCAGATTTATTATTTCCTCTGTCAGGAAGGAACAGATTTTATAAATTGGACAGCTGCCGGAAATTTCCAATTTGAGATTGGGTTCTTCTTTGTGTTCTAATTGCCTGGTGAAGTGGATCGTGTGATATACATGTAGTAATTGTTTCTTGTCCAGGTTCCTTGTTCTCGCAAGAAATGTACTTAAACACTGCGTGTTTTGATGAGAATAAAATTGTTTAAATAAGCCAATATGTATTGCTTAAATTGTTATTAGAGTGCCATAGCACAGTGTTAACATGAATCTGAATTGTGAGTTGAAATGTTTAACAGCTCAATGTTTTTGGACTTTAATGCCTCTCTTGTTTACTCCTTTCAAAGGGGTTACTTGTGCAGCTGTCGATTTTTTGCGGTTCAGTAGGACCGTCAGAAACATGTAAACTTCTTGTCATATGTTTCTTTGATCACTGTACTGCCTTGCTATCACTGTGTTTTTAAACTTCTTCTGTTTTGGTCTGTTTGTGTGGCTTTGTACTCTCTCATGTTTCTGTCCATCATTTTCCATCTTGCTTTTCACACAAGCAGAACAGGAAGGACCTTATATTATGGATGTTGTCTTGCGGCTGTATTCAAAACTATGAAAAAGGCATTATGAGCTATTATATTTCGGGTGTCAATCCTATAGGTCCGGAGACTCGGTAGTTAACTGGTCGATTTGTAAGCCTAAAACGAGGGGTGTAGGTTTAGCCTCCTTTGTGCATGGGTCTCCAGAAAGTTCTGATGTTCATTTGCTTAGTGCAATCAGTTGGTTTCTTGGTTTATCACATAGGGTGCTAAAACAAAGTGAGGAAGTAATAAATTGAATGAGCTATAGTTCCACTTAATGCCTGTCTAAGTTGGGTCTTTATCAATTTAGGGTCAGAGGTTTTTGAATTTGTTGGATGTTGTTGAAACTGAGTTTTTCTTTTGTTGCTTGTTAAGGTCAGACTGCTCAGCGTCCTCCACCTGGTGCTACTTCTGGAACTATTGTTCCAGGAACTATCAGTTCAGCTGCAATTCCTGGTCCAGTTGCCCCACCAACAGGTGTGTATCTAGACCTCTGCTTCCTGGAGGCGGTAATATCTATATTTGTACAGACAAGAGTTTGGATATCTCCAGCTAAATTTTACTAATTGGGCTAAATATTATGTTTAAGAATTTAGTGCGCTTGTGAGCCATAAACAGAATGCTGCAGGTTCATTGCATCTGACATTTCGGTTTACTCAGTCATAGTTTCCCATGTAGTGATGTAGCTTTTCCGGAAAAATATTTTGCGGGAAATTTTCCGGAAATTTTCCAGAAATTTTCTGGAAATTTTCCGTAGATCCGGAAAAATACATTTAACTCATAATGTCCAATTTTCTGCATCAGAAATTTCCGCATTATTATTATTTCCGCATGTTTATTATAAGACAACACTATAAAATTTCTGTTTTTTTAAGTTATTTTATTTACAGTATTTCTGTCAATGCAGGCAACATTCACCTTGAAAGAATCAAAATAAACATTAAACCCTACATTAGCGTTTCAGACTAGAGTAGCCTAGTTCAAACTAGTTGTAGCCTGTATGTCTGCAGTCTGCTCTGTTGCAGGAAATGTTAAAAGAATTAAAATTAAACCTGAAACAATCTACCAAAATTGCTGTTTTTTCTCATATTTTCATAACTAAAAAGTATTAAGGAGACTAAATCATAAAAAATAATTTTCTCTAAATTAACAGTCAAGTTTAATTGCAATTAATTCTTAAATGTATTGTCGTTGTTGAGTGTTGAGCTTGTAAACACTGAATAGTAAGCACCAACAATGCTATCTATTGAATAAACATACAAGTTATATCTACATAAGATAGCTTAGAGTGAGTGATGTTAAAACATTATGATGTATTTAAATTCTTATTTAGTGATATTTTACTGATGGAAAAAAACGGAAAATTTTCCGGAAAAATACACCGGAAATTTTCCGAAATTTTCCGGAAAACTATGAAATTTTCCGGACAATTTTTCCGCCTCACAACACTATTCCCATGTGAAATATTTCACAGAAATGATGTATGATAGTGCAATTGATAGTTTTATTATAAATTACTGATATTTATAACTTTCAGGATGTGTTTCAATGTATGGTGCAATGATTGACATGCACTTTCCATTTTGCCTTAGATATTCAGTATTTGAAAGCCTTCAACAATAACAATGGGACAGTTTTGCTGGCATTGTCTTTGAACTATTTCTGGAGTGACACCTAACCCTTTGTATGCCAGATATATGTTTAGCCCCTTGTCCAGGCCCTGGCCAGATTTCTGGGGGCTGTTGGTCCATTTAGCTCCTTTATGGTAAAAATATTTGATCTCATTAACCACTGAAGAAGTGAAGATGGAGTTTATATGAAACTTGTTTAGAAATTAATGTGAAATGTGATGTGAAATAGCTATCTCATTGATCACATTGTCTTTGTACAATACAATATGTTGATGTTTTAAATAAATATATGTTACTAATAAATTATAATATAAATAAATTTGTGTTACTAAATGTAAGTCATCGTTATTTCTGTGAAGCTTGCTGATACACGAGTTCATCCTTTGTACGACACAGTGATCTATCAGTAATCAATAATTATGCGGTTATGGTTCGACTTCGCGTAACGATGCTGGGAAAGTTGTTTGTGCACACATGTCTCTTGTTACCAAGCAGTATAATTTATACCAGCATAAACTGGGAAGTAAATTGCAAGTCCTGCGATGCTTTGGCCCAATGTCTAGGACATTGGGGGTGCTTGATAGTGTAGTGGTTAGCATGCTGGACTGTCAATCGAGAGGTTGGGGTTAAAATCCCTGCCAGGGCAGAAATTTGGTTTGAGATTTCTGCTCCATCTGCATCCCCTAGCCCAGCGTTTCCCAAACTGTGGGTCGCGACCCAAAAGTGGGTCGCGAAGCTCTGGCAAGTGGGTCGCCAAATTTTTTGAGAAACATATTTATTCGGAGCAACAGCATTTGGCTATGATTGGGCTATAACTAGCTGGATTGCAATAAATTGTGAACTATTTTTTTTACCTAAGTTTCCTTTTAATGCTTTAAATTTCTAAGCGCCGTATGTAAATTCGCATATTTCGATGCCAATTTACGATGCAAATTTTAGTACACAATGCTTAATTTTACACAGTGGGTACCGAGATTGCCAAGATATTCACAAGTGGGTCGCGACCCAGCGAAGTTTGGGAACCACTGCCCTAGCCAACTCAGCTATATAATGAATACACTGACCATACACTGTTGGTGAAAGATGAGACGGCAAGGGAGAGGACTGGCCACCCATCCTCATATGCCAAGGCTGAGAAAATGAAGTCGCTAACATTTCATACCCATGGCTGCCTCATGACTTGTTTAAGGGACGGCTCTTCTTCTAGGACATTGGGATTCATCTATTGCCGGCTGAAGGGCCTGTGAAAAGAAAGCGTGCCTCCCTTAAGTCCAGACATGAGACCTTTACATACCTCAAGATGTGTTTAGTGTTTTGCAGAGAGGAATATCTTTAAATATCTGTAGATTGCTCCGTATTCATTGCTTTGTTCTTGTTTTGCCATGCAAAGGCAACTGAGAATTTAAATGCAGTGTAACACACACACACAGAGAAGCAGGGGAAATGTATATGAAGTACCCTCTTGACATCTGCGTAGGCCAAGAGCATTACTGTTGTTACTGACGACTGCTTGCAAGTTGCTGTAGTGAAAGAATATGCTACGATTTTGCAGACAGCCTCTTTTATTTGTTTTAGGGGCCCTTGCATTACCCACCGCTCTTGGCCTTCCTCCAGTTACGGCTCTTCAAGAGTTTCGAAGTCCATCTCGACCCAATCATGGAATGGAAGGTCAGCCAATCCATCTCAGGGCCAACCACTTTCAAGTGACAATTCCTCGTGGCTTTGTGCATCACTACGAAGTCAACATATCACCCGACAAGTGTCCGCGGCGTGTCAACAGGTAGCACTTCTGTTTATCTCCTTTGCAAGTGGAATGCATCATGAAGTATTGTGTTTTATTGTTGTTGTTGTTGTTGTTGTTGTTGTTGTTGTTGTTGTTGTTGTTGGTGTGGTTCTTGTTGTCGTTGTTCTTCACTGTGTGTATGTTACCTTTGTTTGAGGAAGCAAGGGCATAATACAATACATTTCAGATAAGATATCGTTTGACATCTTGTGACAGACTACAAGGCAATATTACACAGTCAGTCAGTGCATTCATCATTCATTCATTTCCTGTATCCATTATGTAGTGCTTCATCAAGATATCTACTTAGAGGTACTTCAGCCCAACCCCAGCAAAAGACAGTTTATTTTTGCTGGTGTTAATAAAGTTACATGTAGTGTTCCCAGCAAGAAGTACATGCGAATCCCAAGGGAAGCCATTTCAGACAGATTGCCCAACTTTTGAAACAGCTCGATGTTTTATTGTTGAACTGCATAAACAGGGAACAATTTCACCTACAGTGGTTTTTCAGTGAAGAAACCTGTGAAGAAATCAGCCAAACCTGAAAGCAGGGCAAGAGAGCTCTTAGAAGTAGACAGGCACTCCCCAGTTTGCATTCCCAGACCCAAATCTAAGTAGAATGTCGTTTTCTTTTGTAAGTAAGTAAGTAAGTATATCCTTTATTGAACCAACTGCTAACCGTACTTTGGTGTACATGAAAGTACATGTACTTATGGCTGAAACATTTCTTGGTGTGTTTTGCAGAGAAATTGTGGAAACAATGGTCCAGTCATATTCACAGAAGGTATTCAATGGACAGAAACCTGTCTTCGATGGCAGGAAGAACCTGTACAGCCGTGACCCGCTTCCAATCGGACGTGAAAAGGTTACATCTGACTTGAATGGTTACATCTGACTGTTGATTATTGACCTAACTCTGTGGCATGGATATCTATAACCAGCTGTATTAACCTCTGCAGCATTTTTCGCTTTGTTTCAGCTTGTCATCATACCTTGTGATTGTAATTTATTCATACATTTATACCCTGCCGTTTCAGTAGAAGCTGCTCACGTTTAACGATGTGACCAGTGATGTGATGATGTGATTGTTAATATGAGTTTAATTAGCATTTGTATTTATAGGTTGAGCTTGAAGTGACCTTGCCTGGTGAAGGTCGTGATAGGGTTTTCCATGTGGCCATCAAATATGTCGCCCAAGTGAGCCTCTATGCCCTGGATGAGGCGCTCGAGGGGAGAAATCAACAGATACCCTTGGATGCCATTCAAGCCATAGATGTCGTCATGCGCCATTTGTCCAGTATGACGTAAGTTAAACACTTTACGTCTGCTGCAGGTGTACATTTTGTACAACAAGCAATTTGTAATTAAATCATTGAAGTAAATCATTTTCTGTGGTTTGTGGAGATCCGTTGTTATTGTACTAAGGTTTTCCTAATTACATACCGGGGTAGATACAATTCTAGGTTTTCTGGATTTTCTCTGGATATCAGATGTTTTAGGTGATAGCATCGGAACAGTTTCCATGTTCTCAGCCCTTTTCTATTAGGAATTTAAAATTGAGAAGGAGGTAAGGACAGAGAAACAAGAAATATCTGACAGGTGTATTATGTTTATAAATGTCTATGGTGTGCGTGTCTTGTTTTCAGATACACTGCTGTGGGTCGCTCTTTTTTCACTCCTCCTATGCCACTTGAAAGTGGCGGTGATGGCCAAGGAGGTTCACAACGGTACGTTGTCACAATTTATGTTTTAATTACTGGACATATTCTGAATAATCGTGGTTGAGTAAAATGAGTTATTCAAATGCTGTATAGTGTAAATGTTGTCTCTGTTAGAACCTAATGGTATGTTATACGTTGTTTCTTAATATAAGAAGAAGAAGCTAGGTGGTCTTTAAGGTGGTCTTAGAGACTGTATGCAGTTTTAATGACTATATCCTCTTAGCCTCTGCATAATGGCGAATGACCAGTCCTCTCCTTTGCTGTCTGATCATCCTGTTGATAGGGCACAGTCAGTGTACTCATTATAGCTGAGTTGGCCAGGGGTTCAAGTGGAGTCAAAATCTCAGAACAATTTAAGCCCTGGTGAGGATTTGAACTCCTGACCTCTGGGTTGATAGTCCAGTGCACTAATTACTGCAACACCCAACACAAAACAGAATTACTTGTACACCTCTTATACACTCAGTGACCAGAAGCACATTTCGTCATGCGCCATTTAATGCTTCTAGTCAAGAAAAGCCAAACAGGCTTGTCTAACTGATATTTTGAGTACTGCTAATGAATGCTCACTATAATGCCAGAATGACAGTTTATTTTGAAAATCAATTTGCTCTCTTTTTATCTTTAACAGTAGTTTGCTTAATGGCTATCTTTCTGGCAGCCAATGTTGACAGGTGAACTGGAATTATTATTGAGTGTTTTGGGCTTTCTTTAGACTAGCTGCTGGCAGATCATTTTTTGCACCACCCGAAGGTATTGACCATCCCCTTGGAGGAGGACGAGAGGTGTGGTTTGGTTTTCACCAGAGTGTTCAACCGTCTCACTGGAAGATGATGCTAAATATAGATGGTATGGTCTTCTCTTATAATAGCTGTTGACATTGCGTAGAAATAGACTGTGGTCTGTCGTGTTTTGTGTGATGTAAATTTAGCCTTAAGTGTGCTAGTACATATAATTAGTAATTCAACCTCAGCAGCCTATTTTGTTCTTTCATTCTGCGTTTCATTCTCCATCTAACTGGACTAATGGCCACGGATCTGTTGATCAACAGACTGTCCAGTGTAACTGTACTAATGGACCATATACTATGGTGTTTATATAGAGTTATACATATAGAGTGCTAAATTTAGATGGTAGTCTTTAATAAAGAATGTTACTATTATCATATCTCAATTTATCTTACCTTAAATAACCTTACCTTCCTTATCTTACCGTTTGTGCTGTTTTATTGTTCACCTCTGAAGGCTGCTAGTGGTTTTGTGATTTGAATTGAAAGCATTAATTTGTTTATAAATCGACCTTTACTGTTCAGCACATTTATATAAGCTGCTACCCATGACTGTCGTGCAAAAAATCGCGACTTATAGTACGGAAAATACAGTACTTGTTTTCTGTTACCAGTATCTGCAACCGCTTTCTACAAAGCTCAGTCTGTAATTCAGTTCATGGTAGAAACGCTAGACATTCACGACATTCAGGAACAGAGGCGCCCTCTTACCGATTCCCAAAGAGTCAAATTTACCAAAGAGATCAAGGGTTAGCACTTTCTACTGTTTTCACTTAGGTAACTTTTGTTGGCAGATATATGAAACTATTACATCTGAATCGGTATTTTTAGGTCTACATCTAACATTAGATGTGTTTATTTATATGTATTGAAGCGTAAATAATTATATTAGGAGTCACATAAACAAGAATAAAAATAGCTGCAGGATTGAATGCTTCATCATGCTATGGATATGGCCTTGGTTGCTACTTGACCTGCCCTGATAGAGAGGGACAGGGACACAGACTAACAGACAGAAAGATATTTATGTAGCAGTGTGAAGAACCTTTCTGAAGAGCTGCTTACTGTGTATGCACTAGGATTTGTTTGATCATGCAGAATCAATATATCCTTGTTGAACCATGCAATCTGTAACAATATGTTATCCAGGTGTTAGCCTTCTGTTTTATTTGTTCTTCGGTCAGAGGTAATTCAACCCATGGAACTTGCTGCTGATGAGTTATGCGGATGTGTCAAATTAGCAATTTGTTTAACGATTTTACACTGAGAGAATTAAGGTAAAGAGCAACATTATCCAGTTACAGTAATTAGCAATGTATTTATTAATTAACAGAAATGTTTAACAGATGACCAGGTTGTTGTTTACATGATTACAGTTTTGCTTATGTGTTATTGAATATTCAGGTCTAAAAGTTGAGATTACACACTGTGGCCCTATGAAAAGAAAGTACAGAGTCTGCAATGTCACACGACGTCCTGCACAGACACAGTCGTAAGAACATTTTTTTAAATGTATGCAGAATCTTAAGCCTAAACAATTGTCTAGTGAGCACCTGAAGTGATGTGATCATTTCTTGACTGGATTTTCCTTTAGAGACAGTTGTGAGATCATTTGTTTAGACTTTAGAGTAACTTAAGCTTAAGTAGGCCTTGTTTTGTGAGCATCTCAAGCAGAGGCGTAACCAGGAAACAATTTCGGAGGGGTTTTCCAATTTCGGGGTGGGGGTTTCCATTGGACGTGGTCGCAGAGTACGGGGGGTGTCAGTTTTGAAAAGTTAAAATGTTTTTGTATTTTGCAATTATGTGGGGGGGGGGGGGGTTGAAAACGCCCCTTAAATACGCACATGATCTCAAGTCATGTATTTCTTTCTTGATAAGTTTTCTTTCAAGGAATGCCTGTCATCTGTGAAGGGTTTTAAAGAGTTTTACTGTTTTGCCATGTGCAGTTGTGTATAATGGCATGAAAAACGTTAGACTTGGGGAAAAACGATGTTGCTTACCTTGACACATGGTTTCTAAATGTGTCAGTGTTTTATGTTATTTTTTTGCAGATTTCCGTTACAGCTTGAAACTGGTCAGACTGTTGAGTGTACAGTTGCCAAGTATTTTTTGGAGCGGTACAAAAAGAGATTACAGTTAGTATTTTAATACTTATGAGGACAGCTTTATAAAAAAGGATTCTTGCTAAACAAATCATATTTGCATATGGTTTTTTTACAAATAACAATTTTTTACAAACAAGGCTTCTGTGGGCAGAGAATTTCTTTGACTGAATAGATAAAATGTAATCTCTGGGAAGAGGTTGACAATAGCTCGTTCATTATGTTATGTAACCTTGGAAAAGTTTGCAAAACATGAAATGTATGATATTCTTTTTGTCACTGAACCATGGAGCTTAAACGCTTCTTGTAACGACCATGTACACATAAACTTTAATATGAAATCATAACATCAGACAATTTATGTCATAACATTCAAGTATTCCCATGATACATAGATTGAAACCTGCAGCTGCAAGTTATTTACTTTTGAACTTTCATTAACAATGATTTTCGTGACTTTTAGGTATCCGCATTTGCCTTGTCTTCAAGTTGGGCAAGAACAGAAGCACACATATTTGCCACTTGAGGTTTGTGTTTTTTTGGGTCTTTCTAATTGTTGAATGCCATGCACTAAAACATAAGTAAATAGAAGTCAGTGTAATTTGGAAATAAAAGTTTCTTTATGGTTGAATTATTACTTGATTTTGAGACTATTAGGGTTCTTACTTCATGGTCTGAAATGACTATCTGTGACATAGGTAACATATTGTGTAATTTCTTGCTGAACTTTAGCTGACACAATAAAAAAATCCAGTGTTTGTGCTGTTATATTGGAGAACCAAAGTATGTGCTTTGAAGTGATGTCGCTAAGTATTTGAACGTTCGTTTATAGTTTGGTAGTGGTGCTAATGGTTGTATTCAGGCGAGATTTGCATTGTAATTTTATGTTGTATTTGGCTAATTGTTTAGGTTTGTAATGTCGTGCATGGGCAGAGGTGCATCAAGAAGCTGACTGATCTACAAACGTCCACTATGATTAAGGTACGCTGATGTAGGTTCAGTTTTATCTATATAGTTTATAGGGAAAGAGGTAGATAGATGATTGGGATATATTTATTCATTGCTAATATTGTTCTTTTCCTTTTTTCTTATGTGCAAAACTTGGCCGTACACAGACCTGGCTTGTGATGTTTAACTGCCTTGCATGTGCCAGTATTATAAACATTTTGTGGGAGGCTCTTATGTGATGCAACCCAGTCTTGAGATGGTGTCAAATTCATTTTAAACCATGTGATTGCATTTGACAATTTGAATTGTTAGAATACTCTGGTTATTTTAGCAGTACGGAGGTTAACCAGAATGAGAGTGAAGTATAAAATCTGAATTGAGTACAAGTTTTTTAAATTCTTTGTCTGTATTCTTCTGCTTTCCACAGGCTACTGCTCGATCTGCTCCTGACAGAGAAAGAGAAATCAATAACTTAGTGAGTTTACTTTTACATCTTTAACTTTAATCCGTTAACGACGAGAGGGATTAGTTTTCCATGCATTTTAGTACACGCTCGTCGTTAAAGGGTTAAAACGGTATGCGTTGAGCAATAGAGTGGAAGTTGTATGAATGTACTGGAAATGCTTCTACTTTAGAAACAAGGACTGGGCTGGAAAAAGCAAATGTGGTACGATTATGATTATGCTGCAGTATGAATAGTCCTGGAACTGTCTCCCACTGCATTTATGTTGGTTGCAAAATTGTGTGCCGCATAAATTTTCAAACTGTTTGAAAGCACACTTTCAAGTCATGTGAAGTACTGAAAAGTTGTTATATCAAGTGACTTGACACATACGTATATTATTTACATTTATGTTATATTAAATTCATTACTTTTGTTCTGTCTGTTACTTCTGACTTGGCACTCGGCATCTTTCTAGTAGCTCTGTAAGTTCAATCTAAATGGCATTATAAATGTTTATAGCTGATCTTATTTGAGTAATCTTTCAAATTCCTGTACATTGACGGTTGTTGAGTTATTTTTTAAAGTTACAATCATATTTAAGTTTTTTCATGTTAATTTGTTTTTATATCTTAGTCAAGGTTGAGTACTGGGTGTGACTGCTTAATTAGCAACTTCATTGCTTCATATTTTAAATGTAATTTTTTGCATAAAATTATTTCTTGTATTTTGTCAAAATGTTAGATTTCTGCATTCTGGTATGTTTTAATTTTCAGGTCGTGAAAGCCAATTTTAATTCAGATCCCTACCTTCAAGCCTTCGGTATAACCGTCTCTAGTAAAATGGTTGACGTACAGGGACGCATTTTGCCAGTTCCTAAATTGCAATATGGTGGACGCGTAAGTTTACAGGTGGCATTTTATCCAACAGAACTGTTATGTGGGGTAAAAGGTATTTTAGGTCTGTTACATCAGCGGTTCTCAACCTTTTGAGACTCAAGGACCACTTATAAATTTTATGTCTTGGTCGCGGACCATCACTAAAAATCGTCCCAAAAACAAATAAATACAAAAGAATTTTTTGCCATAATTCCGCCTATTATTAGTTTCATGCTGCCATCTTGCTAATTCTAGCGACAGAATAAAAAATTTTTTTAAAATTGACAAAAGTTGTCTGTTTGCAGGTTTTTAATTGTAAACCTTGCTCGCGGCCCACCAGGCAGATGGCCACGGACCACCAGTGGTCCGTGGACCACAGGTTGAGAACCGCTGTGTTACATTACATGGGAACTTTACAGGTTGCAGATCATAGTTAGAGACTTTTAAAGTCACTGAGTATTATTCATCTAAAGATGAACTTACCATTCTTATCAAACTACAAAATCAGTTATGCTAGCAAGGCATGTCTTCTTGAGGTTCTTAGAGGTGCTATAGTATGTAATTGTCCAGATAAATACATAGTTACATGCATACTTACATACAGACATACTTACGTACATATATGCATACATACATGTCAGCCTTTGAAATTTTATACAGGCTTTCCTATTCTGCTTCTAGCAAAAGAAGGTAGCAGAGACTTTCCTTTCCTGTGTGGGTTTTTCATGCAGTTCTTTCCAGTCATATCTGGTTTCACACTCCCAGATCTAGAATTCTTGGGTTTACTTTAGTTTCTGCAGCAATCTTGATTGCATGCTTCCGTCGAAACTTATCAGAAGCTTTGTCTGAGGATTTGCAGGATCTGGTAGCTGAAGCAAAGATGTGATATTAGCCCAACAAGAGAATATCTTCTGTATGGTCATCTTGAACTTCATTAAGATAATACTGGTGTGCCAAATATTCTTGTGCCTTGCAGTGACCAAAACTTTCTCAGTATTGCAGACCAATTTTTCATTATGTTGAAGTTCAAGACGTCTTTCAGCAATTTTCTATGAAGTTTTTAGTTAGGCAATAGAACCATACCTCGAATGTTAAATGAAGTTTTTAATTATTTGTTTGCCCAGACAAAGGCACAGGTTGTGCCAAACCAAGGAGTGTGGGATATGCGAGGCAAGCAGCTGTACCAAGGTATTCAGATCCGTGTGTGGGCCATTGCTTGCTTTGCACCTCAGCGAACAGTCGGCGAGGAGGCACTTAGGTACGTTTTGTTCTACTTATGCTAGTTTGCTATCTAGTCAAATGACAATCGAGAACTTGTTTTCTTTAACACAGTGAATCTGATGGAAATTAACATATTGAGAGTTGAATGCACTTGTGGCTGTCCACAGATTATCCTATCTTGGAATTGAATTGATGACGTTCGTTTAACGATGCCGTCATGTCGAAGATGATTGGTGTATCCTATCGTAGGAGCTCATGTGCTTTATGTAATAGGCAGCTGGGTACTTTGGGTAGATGGCTAGCAAGCACAGTGAATTTAAGCAACATCAGGCCCAGTAGCCAGCAATAATTGGATGGATGACCATCTGTTGAATATATTAGGTCATCTGGGCCAGCACAATCCTCCATCTCTTCAGTGTTGATACATTAGTATCGACACAAGGTGGGTGGTTATATTATTATTATTAATTAAATTTGTAACGCGCGCATGGTCACACCGAAATGTGAATCTGAGGCGAAATATATATGCTGTGGTCCTGTTGTGATGCTGTGGTCATGTTTGCCATGGCCAAAGAACGTTTCATACTCGAGGACCTTATTCTGGGAGTGTTTGCAGGGGCATTTGCACAAGCATATTACATTGTTATTTTAATGGAAATTTATGTATTGATAGTGCTGCTTCAAGAAAATCTATTAGCAGTGTTCCAAACCCAGTAGCTGTGCCAATGAACAAGTGGTTATCAACCTTTGACTGTGTGTCACCTTTTTATACTTTATTATGGGTCCTTGTACCAGTAGGGGATGACTCCCAAATCCCTGGGCATTGCAGGGTTTACTGTTGCATCCCACCTTATGCCTGTGTAGTGTTAGATTTTTTTATATTGCTTGGCATCAGATGCAATCATATGCAGACAAGTTACTCGTGGATCATTGCATACTGTCTGCTTGGCAAGCCATTAATACAACGACTCTAGCCTTTCTTCAGCTTGATGCTTGGACTTTTAAATGATTGTGGAGAAATTGGTTTGACAAAACCATCATCATTTATTTGAAGGAACTTCACACAGCAGCTTCAGAAGATCTCAACGGATGCTGGAATGCCCATCATGGGTCAGCCGTGCTTCTGCAAATACGCTTCAGAGGCAGATCAAGTCGAGCCAATGTTCCGATACCTCAAGAACACCTATCAGGGTCTGCAGTTGATCGTGGTCGTCCTGCCTGGCAAGACGCCCGTCTATGGTCAGTTCTTCTGCTGGCTACTTTAGTTTTAAGTGTTGGTTTGCCTTAAAATTTATTTTTAAAAATTTATTTCAGATATTTCTATAGCGCCTAAGTCTACTACTACTCAGAGGCGCTCCCGACTACAGCATTGGTATACTGTGTCGGAGTTTTCACGCCGAAGCGCCATGAGCAATCGCGAGTGAAAGACTTGCCCAAGGTCCGTACACAGCGGCTAGAGTGGGATTCGAACCTGTAACCCTCAGGTCACAAGGCGCTGAACTTACCACTGAGCCACCACGCCCCACAAATAATTATCTTGTATGTATGTTTTCAGTTTACATGAAAATAAGAAAAATGTTCAGTTTGAATTAGGAATTTGTGTTTTTAGTTGTAATTTATAAAATGTGTGTATGTTTTGCTTGTAGATAGTTTGTATGCCTTGAATTATTTGTATATATATTTTACATTTGCAAGGAAAGAAGAATTGTGTTTAGTGTGAGTTGGGTATTTGAATATTTGGCTAAAATGTGTGAAGTTTTCTTGTCAGCACACCTGTTAAAACAGTTATCTGGTGTCTGTTTTCTATTCTATCTATTGTTATTGTGTTTTCTATTCTATCTATTGTTATTGTACAAATATTCTGGGATCAGATCAATTTCTGAATATCACTATCTTCACTGATGGCACAAGGAATCAGGTGTTAGATTTCGTGTGGGATTGCCTGTTCAAGGAGCATTGATTTACAATATCTGGTCATTAATGTTGGCACGTTTTCTTTCTTGATTTGCCATATAAATATTATGAATGTATTCAACTTTTGAAATCTAAATGCTAACCTGTGTTCTGTTGTGACTGATTCTCAGTTTACTGATTTATTTTAAATTTAATTTCATTACAGCTGAAGTCAAAAGGGTTGGCGACATTATGTTTGGCCTGGCAACTCAATGCGTCCAGTCAAAGAACGTTAACAAAACCTCACCACAGACCATCTCCAACCTCTGTCTCAAGATCAACGTCAAACTCGGTGGCATCAATAGCATATTATTGCCAAGTATACGGTGAGAAACGCGCAATAATTGGCTTGTTCTGCTCCAGTTTATCTGACTGAATTAGCCCGTTGCTTTTTTGCCTGTATAACCATTTTTATATCAGTCAGAAGAGAATGAATTTTTCTAAAGTAAAAATCCAAATTTGATCTCAAATTCCTTTGTTTAGACGCTTGCCAAGGCCATTATTGATGGCCAGTTGTATTTTTGATGTATGTGAATTTTATTTTCTTTGGTGTCTTTCTGTGTAGACCTCCAGTGTTCCAGGAGCCGGTAATTTTCCTTGGTGCTGATGTTACCCACCCACCTGCTGGAGATCGTTCCAAGCCATCAATTGCTGCTGTGAGGCGATTCTGAGATCTTCCTGTTAATGGGTTTTTACGAAAGGAGATGAGAAGAATATTTAGAATCCAGTGAAAATGAGCATAAGAAACTATAATTATTAACTTTAGTTTGTAAGTCAGTTTGACTGTCAGTTTGAGTAGAACATAACTTAAATTATGCTGGTTATTTTGCTCTATAAAGTTTGAGTACTGTAATAATAATAACGATAACATCGACAATTTGTAAGGCGCTGTAACGCAGCCATGCCGTTACAAAGGCGCCCTCACAACAACAACAAAAACCACTACTTGGGATAAGCCTTAGTGAAGAGAAAAGTCCTAAGTTTAATCTTGAAAGACTTGCCTTAGTCAGCAGAGCGAATCTATGGAGGAAGATTTCTAACACATGGGACCAGTGGCTGAAAAAGGATGGTCCCCAAAGCGCATTTTCGACTTATGCATGTACTGGTCATGTTGAAACTTCACTAATTCTGTTTTTCATTTTATACTTTGTCGCTTAATACCTTCTGGTAAAGGATATTTTTACCCAAAGGCATTTTGCATCCAAGTTGTATTGAAAAACCAGTCTTGAGAGAAGATAATGCATCTGGAATTGCTCATCCATAATTGTCTGTGTAGTATATTGTCATTTATACTCTGCTATGCTAAATGTAATTACAGTTTGTATAGCTACAGTTTTATTGCATTGTTGCTGTATGTTGTTAGGTTGTTGGTAGCATGGATGCTCATCCGTCTCGGTATTCTGCCACTGTTCGCATACAGCAACACAGACAGGAGGTCATTCAGGAGCTGTCCACTATGGTCAAGGAACTTCTCGTCCAGTTCTATCGATCGACTCGCTTCAAACCGACGCGCATCATCTTTTACCGTGATGGAGTCAGCGAAGGACAGTTCAACCAGGTTCTGTCTCATGAACTGCGTGCCATCAGGGAAGCTTGCATGAAGCTTGAGGTGGACTATCAGCCGGGAATTTCGTTTATTGTTGTCCAAAAGCGTCACCACACTAGGCTGTTCTGTGCTGATAGAAACGACCAGGTGGGTACAGTGTGTCTGCAATTCGGAAATTCCCAACAGTTTGGAAATTCCCGACAGTTTGGAAATTCCCAACAGTTTGGAAATTCCCAACAGTTTGGAAATTCCTAACTGTTTCTACTGATTTCACTATGCTTCAATGCTTATTTGAAGATCTTTGGGACTTTTGTTGTCATGAGGCATGTGATGTTTAATGTTGGGCATTGTAATCATATTTTTATGTTGTTTTTGTAATGTATTCGCTGCTGGCTCCCCTAGCCAACTGCTATAATGAGTACACTGATCATACACTGTTGGTGGGAAGATGAGGGGATGGCGAGGGAGAGGGCTGGCCACCCACCCTCATATGCTGAGGCAAAGAAAGTGAAGTCGCTAACACTTCATACCCATGGCTGTCCCAGGTCTGGCTTAAGTTACTGCTCTTCTTCACTGCTGGCTCATGAGCCAAAGAGCAGGAAATGAGCCTGTATGTCCTCTATGTTTCACTATGAGATATGTGATCTTATAAATGTAATTTTTTACTTGTGTTTATGATATAAGGGAATCTCATTTACTAGTTCTTTTGTAACTTTGAAGCCACTTCAAGTACCATGTTATAACAAGGTTGTATCATAACGAGGACAAGATATGAAACTGAACTAAACGTGAGGTCCGTGTATTCTGTGTTATATCAGAATTTCCTTTACGATGAAGCATCTTATATAAAGAGGTCCAGTGTAACTGCAAATATTTCTGATGTTTAAGTTTATTGTGTCGTAATATTGGAACTGCATGTCTAGCTCTGATCACTCCAGTCTTTAAAGTATGGCATCAACGTTGGTTAGTTCTTAAATCATTCCTGCGTGAGTGTGTGTGCAGTTTACCATTTTCAGAACCATCATGGAGAGGGATCTCTATCTTTTCGATTTGGAACACTGACTAATCTGATATTGTTGGGAGCTTTTGTCCGTTGGCTGGTGTCTAAAACAAGTCAGAACACCAAGGTTTTATATAATCTTATGTGCTGTACCATAACTTGGTTTGCTTCCTTGTGATTTGTAATCTGTTATCACTAATCACAGATTTATACAGCACCTCTTCAAGAGAGGCTCATTTGCTCTTGTATTGGCTATTAAGCCTTTCCTATAAGTCGGTTAATAAGCACGTGAGTCCCGATTTTGACAGACTTGGTATTTATTTGTTGTTTTGTTTTCAGATCGGCAAGAGTGGCAACATACCTGCGGGTACAACTGTCGATGTCGGGATAACTCATCCAACTGAGTTTGATTTCTATCTGTGTAGTCATGCAGGAATACAGGTGAGCAAACTGAGATGAACCTGCATGGATGACAGGTTTCATTGTTAACAACATCACAAGGAGATGTTTTCGTTTAGCCACCAACAGACGGTGTATGATTGCAGCTTGGTTTAGTGCTTACCATGTAACATGGGAGTGTTTAGACTGCCCAGTTACTGTCTAGGTATGTTTAGTCATTGCTCAGCTGAACAGCACCGTCAACTGATGCTTATCATATAAATATAATGTGCCATATGAATATAATAAACCAAAAGAAGTAGAATAGAAATGCTTCTACTGTTTGATTCAACATTCGGTGCATTATTACTGTAAAAGTGTTGTGTTCTTAAATTTGAATTAGGATTTGCAGTGATGTCGATGATCTGATATAATGACTGCTATGGTGCCAATGTTAGCATAATGCACAAGGCTTACGTTAACGGTGCTTTGAGTGAGATTGTACTCAAATTTATGATCTATGGAAGAAGCCTGGTTGAAATTGAATACTTGAGGAAACGAGAAATCTGACTACGTTGGAGAAACTACTACTTGTAGATGATGATGATGATGATGATGATGATGATGATGATGATGATGATGATGATGATGATGATGATGATGATGATGATGATGATGATGATAGTGCCTATAAGTCGTGTATTTTGAAACTCAACAGGGTACCAGTCGTCCATCGCATTATCATGTTCTGTGGGATGACAATCACTTCAATGCAGATGAGCTGCAGATGTTGACCTACCAGTTATGCCACACGTACGTGCGATGTACCAGAAGCGTTTCAATACCAGCACCCGCCTATTATGCTCACCTGGTTGCCTTCAGAGCCAGGTACCATCTTGTGGAGAAGGAACACGACAGGTATAGAAACAATGCACTTTCATTGTTGTTATTTCATTAACAATGTTCATTGAAAAATGATCTGTGTACATTGCATAAATACACTGTAAATAGTGAGCATGAGTGGTGTCTTGTGGTGACTTAAATGTTTGTAAATCTTTTGTTCAGCTTATGTAATCAATTTTTGTCCAAAGCTTGATGGTCTCATAAAAATGTAAGAGGTTATGTTTCTGTCCTCTACCTGTGAAAATTAAGTTATGCAATTCAATTAAGCCGTTTACCTGGCCTCATTTATTTTAATTTATTTGAAGCATTTGTTTTGAGTGCGATCAATAAATGGTAATATGAGGCACAGGTGAATGTTGTCTAGGGACCAGGATTGAGTCTTGTAATATTAAACCAATATTTATCTGGAATTTATGCAGTGCCTTTGCAGGACTTTCAAAGGCAACCTTAGTAGAGAACTAAACTAACTGCGTGAGCTTTGTTGCCCTGTTTCAAGTTGCTACAGCAATCTTGGGCTCATGGCCAGAGGTGAACTTGTGCCATATAAATATAATAAACCAAAAGAAGTAGAGTAGAAATGCTTCCACTGTTTGATTCAACATTCGGTGAATTATTACCCCTTTCACATGCAATATCATGCCTTTCAGTGGTTGAGCTATCTACCTGGAATAACCTTCCTTTAAATGTATCCTTCAGGTTAGGAATGCTATATGCAACTTTCAAACTGTTCTCTTGAAAACTGTTCTCTTGTCGGAGCTTGGCTGAGAGCATCTTTGGGTATATATTTTGAAGGGATCCTCTATCAGTGCTGTGAATGAATGAATGACTGTAAACAGTGCGGTTTTTAGTTTAAGTAATACAGAGTGATTTGTGTTTTGGTTTTTAGTGGAGAAGGCAGCCAGTATTCGGGTAACAGTGACGAGCGTAACTTGGCAGCGATGGCTCGAGCAATCTCTGTTCACCCTGACACCTTCCGAGTCATGTACTTCGCTTGATGACTTTTGTATGTGTCTTAGCAAAAGGATAATGTCAGCCCAGTACTGCAGCAGACCTGGCCACCTCAGTTTGGTTCTATTGCTTTAGCTTTGGGCGACGATCGTCTGGCAAGTCATACGTCGTCTCGACAGGACACCTCGAGGTCTGCCTGCGCCTTTGATATTTTCCGATTTCTGCAATCATGCACTGCGAAGTCAGTATTTGGCTGTACGTGAGCTGCCTCGGAAGGGTTTGTTTACATGCAAAAGTCCTGCGGGACTTAATTACGGCAGCCACTCTGTCCTTGCATTATTATTTCATCGGGAGTAATTGTTGTTCAGTCACTGTGCTTGTATCTCTTAGTAGTTTTATTACCGTTTGTTGCAATTACATGTTTCTCACAAGAAACGCTCACCGTGGTGCGATGCGTGGCGTCGTCGTCTGTGGGGTGTTTTTGTGGACTGCTGTCTGCAGTGATGTAACCGAACAAAGCGAAAACCTCTCTCAATCCTAGTTGCTGACGTTATGGTAGTGTTTAAGACAGCTATTTTGCTATCGTGGAGTTTGTTAGGAAGGTAGCTAGGTAATTCGTCTGCGATGTTGACTGCTTGTTTTGTAACGTTATGTTTCTGACGAGGTCGATGCCTGTCGGATTGGCTGTTCGATTTGCTGCTGTTTCCATGGATTCAGTTGACTTGCTGATTTAAAATGTGCTTTGATTGATGTCAGCATGTAAAAAGTTGTTTCATTCTGAGCCCAGGTTTGTGTTCTGCTGGGTAATTTGATTGAAAAGGGGATATGGGATCTGGTAAGCTGTTGCGTGGTCATATTGTAAATGGAATTGAGCATGTTATGCTGTAAAGTTCTTGGTAACATGCCAGTGGCTTGCTTGTGAGACGCTTTTGAATGTTGGCGTAAGTTTGCAGTTGCTGCATTAAATGAGAAAGCCATTTGCTTGCATGCTGCTACTGCCTGTAATGGACATCGACAACTTTGGCCATTGGCAATTGGAGCAGATGCCAAAGAAGCTGCCTGATGCAAACCTCTCTGCTGTCTAAAATTCCATTTTTTGAGTGCTAGTATGGTATATCATATCTTGACATTTACTGGTATAAAAGCACCTTTTATGAACCTGTCAGAGGTGCTACTAAAGGGTGCAACATAAGGCTTAAGCTGTTTCCGGGTGACCTAGAATGAAAGTGGTGGAATTGACTCCAGTTACAACAGTCATTGTCCGACTGAGCAGGAAAGAACAAAGCCATTCCAATGTCAGTTTAGTTTGAAGTGGTTGAGTTTAAGTGGCTTTAGGGAAATGTTGTGGGCATTCACTGCACTCATTAAAATAACTCATCTTTGGACCACATATATAGAGATGGGCTGTAACAGTAAGTACCCTTGGCTGTCCTGAGGCCTTTGCATGAGATTTCAAGAAGATTCCAGGTAGCATAGCTTCTGCCTAATTGCTGATGTATCATTAAATTTTATTACATAGTTAAAGCTAATGACATCTCCACATCCATACCAATCAACTTGTCAGATGGCCTTACGATGCATGCTTTAGACCTGTCGGCAAGTATTCTTCAGTCACTATTACAGTCAGTCAGTTAGAAAGGAAGCTACTCGTCAACAAGTACTTGTTGGGGGTAAAAGTAGGAACAAAACCTAGCCAAGCACAGGAGATTGAAGGTCGGAATGGGGCCAAGCAGATTTCAATGACGAGGGACAGGTGAAGAGATCTCAACTTGGCATGTTCTGTTGTGAAAATAAAGTTATCCGACTTCGTGAATGGCATTAGTAGAACTCTGAATCTTTCCAGTGTTCATCGATCAAATTGAAAAATGTTTAGTGAATTTTTTTAAATTGCTTCTTTGTTGAACATTTGATGTTTACTGTCTGTGTTTTGCGATTTCTGTTAGTGGTTTGTGGGTTATGAACAAGTTAAGTGCTGTTATCGGCAGCTATTGTGTTAGTCAGTTCTTGCCATGCTAGCACAATGGTTAAAAAGTCTAGTGATAGCACTGGACAAGACCGATGGATCAGTTATGGCTTGAACGCTGAGTTTTAATGGCCAAACCTTTTATATGTACTTAGAGGATGCTGTGAAATGTTCAGTTACATAAATGCATACATGCATATATCAATACATACTTACTTTGATACATACATACGTGTATAATTGAAAGTGAAAATTTAATGGGGTCAAATGTGACAGAGTTTGGGTTGCTGTCACATACTCCTCGGCTTGATCAAACAAAGACTGCTTTCATGCATACAAATGGAAATGGCAACAAGAAAACCTTCAACGCTTTGCAGTGCTTAATTGTATTGGGCAGCAGCTGTTTACTGCCCTGTGTGTAAGCATCTGAGTTTATGCGTGTCAGTACATCTACTAGGTTTTAAGTGTGGCTATCGGCGCTGGAGCTTTGAGGTGAAAAGGTTGTCTTTTCAGTTTGCAGCAGTTCTGCATGTGTGGCAAAGCATGGACTTGAGCCGAGAAAGCACAAACGGACCACGAAGTTGTAAACTGCTTGCATTATATGTAGAATTGCATTGTTGTTCACAACTTCTGCTGCAGGGCATTAAGTTAAAACTCGTTAACATGCATTAACAGTTTCCATCGTGTTTCATTGTTTGTCTTACGATACTGCCTCCCAACTGTCACTTTTTCACTCCGGCCATTTCAACTGTTCACTGCATTTTGTTATACCTTAGTATGTATATCCAATAATTATACCTGCGAGAGCGAGTCCCGATTATGAAAAACATGCTAATTTATGCACATGCACTGTTTTAAAATTTGAACGTGTAAAGTGTAAATTAAAAAACGTATAGCCAATTAAGGCATCGATCTGTAAAATTCTCCAATCTGTTGTTAATTTCGCACATGGGTTGCTTTCGGACCACTGATGTACAGCATATTGCTTGTATTTATTGGAACATACAATATCGACAACACTGATAGATTCCGAGATAAAGGAAGTGTGGAAAACGTAGGACATTCGTGGCCCATACTGCTCTGGACGATGCTTTGTATACATGTGTAGATTTTTCTGCTTCCCATCTGAGCTTGATATAATTTGCCAAACTAATTCCTGTTTCATTAGCCAAAGCTAGCTACTCTTTTCCGTCTGGTACTTAGATGTTTTGTTTGTATAGCTAGTTAGCTGTCAAGTCAATGTCGACTTCTGTAGACAATACCACGGCTTATACCAAATCTTGATGTTAGGTTGATTGTGTTAACCAAGAGAGAGAAAAGAGTTGCAAGGAATGAGCCATCTACATTTGTGGGTGTTGTTTGATGCTTGGTGATATCTGTGTTTGCACTGCTTGTTTGCCCTCAGCGTTTGTACGTTCTTTGGTGGCTACCACATAATGTGTGCATGAAGCTATTTGTTTTAAATCATTTTAACTTGTTCAGAAAGGTTTTTAATCATTTTAACTTGTTCAGAGAGGTATACAGTAGATTTTAAGTTGGTCTGTCTTTGTGTACTCCTTGTACACATTAAAGTGTCATTTAGGAAGTTAATTTCTAATTGCTGACGTTTCTATGCTAGGTAGAAAAGTTTTCTCTGTAAAATAATTCTGCTTGCCTCGACTTCAGCTTTAATACTTTATCTGATTTCGTCATATCCACAACTTGAGTTATCCATAATAGATCTCTGATTTTCTGCCAAGAGACAGAGGAAGATCTAACTGCCTTTTCACTGTGAAGATCTGCTTACTCATAGTTTTCCTTTTTGTTTCATCACCTATCCTCTAAAGTTGAGCTGGTGTTGACTTTACTTGAGTGACACTAAAGAAATTATTAGAGAATACAGTTTGATATCTGTTCTGCATTAGCAAGACATTTGTTCCTATAATGTGACTTTTTACAGTGCGGTGCAGAATTTTTGCTTTGGTTGTCTCTTTACCAGAGTTAGGTTGGTAACAGTCTATGGAAAAAACTAGTTTCTGACTTCTTTCTGTCAACATTTAGAAACCATTTCATTTTTGTACTTGTACCTGGTCATGTGTTGCTGTTGAGTCTAGAGGAATTATAGAAGGGTTAACGAGTTCTTTGTTTTGAAGTATGGTGCTGCTGAAGATATAGAACCATACTGAGAGTTAATGTAAACATTCAAAGTAAATGTCTCCTACGTTGATTGCTAATCATAATCTTTAAATTTTCTAGTTAAATTGAGATTGATGGAAGTTCATTGATTACAATTGGAGTATTATTATCAGGCGATAGAAATCGGTTTCAATGCATCAGGTTCTGTATAAACATTTTAAGTATTCATTCATTCATTTACAAGTCATTGAGTCTCAGGTTTTCTCTTACAGCAAATATCACACACAGCCAGAACAATGGATCTCTTAGCTACGCTGCAGGGCGGAATTTAATCTCTGTTCCGGGTGGCATTTCAACTCATCCATCAGTCACATGCCGCTTTTAAAAGAGATTTGAAGGCCTTCCTATTCAATGTCTTTTGTTTGTTTTTGTGTCAATTTATCCCTGGATTCCTGTGTGTGAAAATATTGCTTCTAAGGGAGGTGGCATTTGGGATGATAATTCTGGTTAGATCGATTTTTTTTTCAAAATGACTGTCGAAGTCTTGTTTTATTTCTTTTAGCCATCTCGTGTGAGAGGAACGAGTATCCTGTGTATTTATCTCAAACACGAATGGAAAGCGAGAGCCAAGTGTAGGACTGGATGCTTTTCTATGGTTGCGGTAATGAATGAGGCGTGTTTAGGTGAGGTCATGCACTGTGTGCATTACAAATGTGATGACTGAAATTGGCCATTGCTTGAACAAACCGGAAAGCTGCTTTGCCTTGCATGTATATTTAGTTGCTGCTTTTGTTTTGTGTTAGCTTTTTTTGTGAAGTGGGCCAAGCCGAATTATCAATCGTTTGTCTGTAGCGAGGTAAGGTCTGGGTGCACGCACTCATTGGCAGTTGTGCCACAGTAAACGTCTTGCACTAGCTGCACAGCTGATGCGAATTGTCAATGCAGGTTTTAACTAGGATTAAGCCATAACTTGCATCTTCAGAATAAATGCACGTGGCCTGGTTCCTTTTTTGTTGTTGTCTCGTTCGATTTGTTTCAACTTTGAAATAGATCGAGGGCGTGCAGAGGTAAATTTTTCACGTGAATCTTGTTAATCCGGTGTGTCAGAATGCTTGTACGGAAGTCTTCACAGATGGAAGTTGCGTAAATCGATCGGTGTTTGTTTACGGTGCAATGTTGCCTGGACTTTGCTTGTTTGTTCTCTGGGCATTTAGGGCTTGACAGTTTCTCCTGCATTTCTTTATAGGCTGTGGGCAACGTAGAAAAATCGGTGGTAAAATTCTTTGAAGCTGGTGATATGCGACCGGTTGATGTTGTTGAATTTGTGTATCTTAAGTTGTAGGAATGTTTGCTTGTGATGACCAGCGTATGCTGTCAGGCAAACAGGCTGATTGGACTCACTGACCAAGATATAAAGAAGTTGTCTGTGGATGAACCCACCTGACTGACTGACCGACCGAGTGATCAGCTGATTTACTGAGTGACCAACCGGCATACTGGCCAACCAGCTGAGTGACCAACTGGACAACCAATTGACCAAGTGACCGACTGATAACCAAATGACAATCAAAATGACTGACTGTCCTACCATCTGACTGACCGATGAACTAAATGACTGACTGACCGACCAGCCATATGACTGACCAACTGATTGTCCACCCAAGTGACGAGGTTAATGAGAGGCGAAATAATGGGTCATCTGCTACAGAGAAAGGAGGATAATGCCAGCAGACATAGTCTAACAGGAACGATTTAAAGAAAGCGCGTCTAAAGAACGTTTGTGTCTGAGTTGAGTTTTTCGTTTGGTCGTGTATGTGCGCTGTGCTGTATAGGCTTGATTATTCTATGTGCTAGTAATTCCTGCACTTTGTGAAGCTTGTTTTTTAGTAATCGTTTAGATGTGTATAGCGTAGATTTGTCACGTAGGCATGCCTTGTACTAACGGATTTGGATAAGCTGGTGGGTCTATTGGTTTGCTTTGCTTAGGCCGATTGGATTCTATAGTTAATTTGAGTATCGTCTGAGGGATGTCCTTTCCTGCTTATTCATTGAAATTCTTGTCATGTGGAGTTTCTGCAAAGTATGTTACTTTATGTGTACATTCTTTCCTGATTGATATGAATTGCCCAAGCCTCTGCTTTACCTGTAAGGTTACCTCTGACAGCTGCATTCGTTGGGTCCATCTGGGCAAATAGCTGACCAACAGTTCTCATCAGTAGGCCAGCTATGGGCCCAGGGACCATTGCAGTCTGGGATGGAAAACCTATACATGGTAAGTATATATACCTCTTGCATCTGATGCATTCCATCTCAGGTTGAGGATCATCTGAATATTGGATTGCATGGTCTCACTGCTGTCTAGCTTTTGAGGCTCGTTGCTTCGTTACGATTTACATTTAAGATTGCCTTTGTTTGTCTTGGCTTCAACAAGCATTGCATTCCTGTATCGGTGAATTGCTGCAACCAGTTTATAGTAACAAGTTAGGGTTAGCTGATGACCCATCTGTTAAGCCAACTCAACGAGACAGCTAATTAGCCACTTCAGTCTCTTAGTCTTGAAATATAAAGGCAGGTGGCTAGTACTCTCACTTGACATCTGATTCTTTCATGGAAAGTGCAATCAGTGTACCTGGTCTGTAGGCAAGTTCATTACATTACTCTAGTGCAACAGAAGTATGGAAATATTGGTCTGCACTGACTTAGTGAAAAGACTGTGGCCAAGTGCAAATGAGACTGGCTTCGGTATACAAGCAGTCAGATATGAATGGATGAGCTCTGAGATCTTCAACTACATGTATATGCATTCTTGCAACACTACAAATGCAACAACTCACACTTTAAGTGTGAGTTGTTGATATCTCCCCAAGTGTTCATATACCACCGATTCAACTAACTGCAGCATTTAAAGACAAACTGCTAGCTGATGGGAGTGTGGCCTGCACAAATAGAATTGTTTTATCAACCATAGTACAGCCAGTGGTTAAATTCAGCTGGTTCTTGCCAGATCTGAGATGCGCCACCTCGGTTTTGAGATCCACCTTCGGAACTATGAGAGATCCGCCACCGATAAGAGGACACCCGTTATCTAAATGTGTTTTTATTTATAATAATCGACCATTTGCATCTTATTTCACTCATTTTATGTCTTATCTGATTAGCAGATATGAGTATTGGTTAAAGATTTGCCAGATTGACTTAGGTTTTAGATGTGCAAAAATTTTTGAGATCCACCACCTTTGAACACGCAATTTAACTACTGCCTACACCGTATAAAATTGCGTCTGAGTCAGACATGGGTCGTGATCAAGTGTCATATTGTCCACCTCAGGTTGTACCCTAGTCTTAAAAGTTAAGGCCAAAGTGATTCAGACTTGCCTGATGTATACTGTACACGACATTCATGCATCCCATGGTGCTTCTGTTTTCATACCAGTTGTTCAGTGTTGTTTCTCTTATAACTTGTTGCTTGTATTTTTCATTCAAACGGAGAATTATTTGAAAAGGGTATTGGAAAGATTTACCTGATTTTCTCCAAATATTCAGGGAGACACTTAACATTTTGTGAATTAAGGAACAGGTGTTTAATAAGTACTGTTTTGTGCATTGTTGGTCTTTTGGAAGCAGGGTCATGCATAAGTTGATACCGGTAGGTTAAAGTGACAGTTTCCCGTCATTGGATGAGTTAGCCTCTCAGCTTTACATCAAGACGTTTCTGAGGAGCTTCTGTAGAGGTGTGCAGGCATGTTACCTTTTACCTATTTACCTGTTGTTGTATTTAAGAATGTATCGAAGAACGAACGGCTTCAGATGGTTTTTGTATTAAGAAAAGACAGCCACCATGCTGCAGTCACTGTAGAAGTCTCTCAGTGATTGTTAGCTGGAAAACTTTCTGAAGTCTTTGCTATGGTATTTACTAAACAAGCAACGTGATCATGATTAGGTTACACCACGTCACTTTTGTACTGTGCAAATTTTGCTGAAAGGACTTCAACGTAAGACTGTATGGTTAAGAGTTGTTTGAGTGATTCATTAGGTAAATCAGTACTTGCTCAGAAAAGTTCTCTTCCATCTTGTGTCAAAAATTATTTATTACTAGCCACTGAATAGATGTAATTTTTGTCAGTCGACATTTGTGCTACCAGTATTTAAGCTAGCTGATATGTGCAGATCACTGTGGCAGTTTTGGTTCAGTTTCGGTCTTATTGTCTAAGGTTTGTCTAAGTTATGGTATCCATTGCAAACTGATACTTGTGACCACTCACTATATCTGTTGATCCTCTGTGATGTTACACAGTGTCCTTTGTAACCCTGTCCAATACAGACGCCTTCTATGATCGCACTAAATGTCAGTTTGAAGTCTAAACTCATTTGTTTCTGTGAGCTAAGAGAGTGCCAGATCATTTGTCAGGGTAATAGGATAATTGACTAAAAAAAATTCAGCAGTACTGTCTTTTCCAATGAGAATCTGAATTCTGTAGGGTTTTGTATGCTGTGTGGAAGTATTAAAACCTTTGTCTTGTGATAAAAATAATAATAATAACATTGTGAACTAGTTGGTATTTCTAATAAAAGTCATTAAAAAATGCCAGTAGGCTTCTTTTCCTGACACAGTTTAGTACAACATAAGCATAAACGGATCTGTTTTTTGTGATTACCATGAAAAAAGTGTGTTAAACATTCATTTAGGAGAAAGTGTTGTAACACGTGCAAGGTTTAATCATCGCATCTGGCCATTACGTAATGGCAGCTTGATCTTGATTATAGTTTTCAGGTTGATGCTGCTTTTTCTTGATCTATCAAAAGCAATTTAAAGTATAATAAACAAGGCAATTGTTTGAAAAGACAAAGACGGGACTGGATGAGCTTCAGAATCTTGAGCCACAGCTTCTGCCAGTTTGCCAGAGAAGGCAGTGCAAGAACCAATCGGTAAACCAACGACTAAATTATTCTTGTTACTGTACATATTTTCACTCATTGAAAAGTTCAGAGGTTAATGTGGACAGTCTAGTGTTTCGTATTTGCATGTTCCTAACTGTGGAGTTTTGCTTGATAAATTGAACTGTAGCTAGTTTGGCTTAGTGTGATGTTCGTAAGAGTGGTTGGCATATATATATGAAAAGTTTCAGATACTTGACCAAGAATAATTCTGTGTATAAATTTACAGTCTACCTGAATAATGTTTTGTGTCAAGGGACTTGCCTCAGGCCTCGATGTCTTCAGTGGGATCATTAGAGTTTGGCTAGTTCGCTAAATACTCATAATCCAGTACACTTCTTTTGCCAAGTCAGAATAATGTGCTATTAATGTTGTGGTCTTTTGTTTGTTTTCTTGGTTTTTATGTACTACGTTTTAGAAGTTAACGTTTACAGGTATTCTATGGGAGGGAAGAGATTTGCTGGCAGCTGCAGTTGCTGTGAAGTGGTGTTGTTTCAGTTTCACCTCGTCTTTCTACAGCTAGTGCCACGTGAGCATTCACACACACACATATGGCTACTGTGTGAGGGTTGGGTTGAAAATCGTTGTAGTTGTACACAAACTAGACAAAGGAACGTAGTTAGTTATTCAGAGTTATCCAAGCACTTGATCGATTCTTATGAAAAAGTTATCAAAAACTTACTTTGAATAACTGAAATTTTATGTTGATGTCTTATTTGTTTGGTTCAAGTTTGTACAACTGCGTACAATTCGTAGGCGACCGTCAGGTTGCCTGTCATTCTATTTATACTAGTACTTGGAATAATTGTGATTAGCCAGAAAGAATGTCTTTATAAATAGAAACAGTTGATTGGTTGTGAAAAATCGAGTATTTAATGGGATTACGGTCTAAAAGTTGCGCGATCTCACCATGGTTTAAAATATAGAATGTTCTAGGTCATTCTGCCTCTTACCGGTTTTGGATTACTCTTTCAAACTCTACTGTAAAATTTTATTGTAGTGCATTGATTGATTGGAAATGTATTCGTACATTTATTTCGGTTGACAACTTTGCTGGTTGAATAAATGGTAATTGATGCCAAACTGATTTGTCAGAAACTGAACCGTTGTGGCAACATTGACTCTTTCCCAATGATTTCATGTGCTAGTAACGCGTGAATTAATTTTGGACTGATGAACTAGGGATGTAAAAGTTTAGTGAAAACAGTTTTGAATTTCATGAATTAGTACCTCTATGACGTGAAATGCTTTCTTCAATGTGTGAATCTATACGTAAATCTTTTTGAAATTCACTTAAGTCTCAAACTGTAAGAAGTCGAGAGCTTTTTGGAAATTTGTCGTGGTCTTTCAAATCTCTGAAGAAATTTACTGTGGCCAGCATGTTTTATAGGCATTGCTTTGGTAGGTTGCATTTTGTAGTCACAGTACCGAGTGTTGAAGCAAACTATAGCAATAGAAGAATGTGCATACTATTTTCTTGTTCAGTTGCCGAGTGTGAGTATGTTAATATGTGGACGCTGCTCATCATATAAACCCTTGTGGTTTGGAGTTATAGGGTTAACATCACTCAAAGAGGCCGGTTTTTTTCCAGATAAAGAATGCACTGCTATGCCCAGTAACTATGAAGATACTATTTTCTGAGCTGTGTATTGTCGAAATAGAGTTGTTGCCTTCAGCTGCTGCACCTCATGTATACAATTACTTCCGCAGTGCATTATGTAGGGGCTACGTGCATGTGTGTGTGTGCTTGTGTGCATTATAAACGGATTTGTGTACAAAACTTTATAGCTTGTAGGCCTAAACCTTTGATGCTAACTTTATTGGTGCAGTCGATCGAAAGGCATTCGTTTGTCTCGACGCTAGTGACTTCAGTCGTAACGAAATAGGTCCAGATGTCTTTACGTGTTATGTGACAGTCAATGCCTTACGAGACATTAAACTCGTCAACTATAATTTTCTTCTGACTCGTCTGTTGCATTGGTTTTTCATTCGTACATGTCAAAGACAGACAACAGTAGGGTGAACAGAATGCAGTGTTACAAATGTCTGTCTGTGTGTGTGTCTGTCTGTCTGTCTGTCTGTACTGGTCGTGCTGATTAAGTGACACGTTGCCTAACTGTAGTCCTATGTCCTTTTCCACCTCCATGTCCCTGTTCTGATGGCATTCAATCTGCCTCTTTCCCCATCCTCTCCCTCGCTCCATCAGTCTATTCCTCTTCAGTTTCCTAACTTAAAAATTAAGCCTACTCTATGTGTGCCTGATAAAAATCACCGGAATTCAGACTACAGAGGCACAGATGTCATCTACCAGCATCGTAATTGTAAACTCCAAATTTCTAAAGCTGAGCATATTGCTTTTTCACAAGCGCTGCGTCGTATCCAAGCGGTCCAGAGATCTATCGTTGTCCATTGGAGGTCCATATGGAGCCCATGCCTATATGGAACCCACGTGCATGGGCGGTGATCCCGGGGTTCGAGGGAAACAAGACCCCACCTTTAACAGGGGGGGTACACTAGACTGGTCCAAAAAAGTAAAATTTAGAAAATTAATTTGGGTCACATTTGTGACGCCAGGGCTCAAAACCCGTCGCTTGTCGCTTCCTAGATATTGAGCTAGAAGCCGAAATAGGCGAGAGGGGTCCAAAATATTGAACATTCTTCAAATCACCAGTTGCCTATGAATTTGCCATAATTTGCAATGTAGTAATCCGATTTTGATGCCGTTTGTTTTATTCGATACAGGATATAGCCCTTTATTGCCCAGCAAATTTGTAGAAGAATCAAGTAATGGTTGCTGAGGAATTTGATTATATGAATATTCCGAAATTTTTTATTCGAATTTCTGACTATATATTAATGAAAGAATCAAACGCGCATAACTTTAGTTAGCAAAAAGATATTTTCATTCTGTAAAAAGTATTTTGAAGCAGATTTATTGTAGAATATGACTAAATAAAAAGGTCAGAAACCGACATGTGACGGGTTTTGACCCCTGGCGTCACATTTGTTCTTGTTCTATTCAGTTTAAGGAATATTTGGACCAATTTTTGTGTCTCTAGAAGAATATTTAGGGGTGGCTCAATTTTAAATGATAAATGTTGTTACTAAGAAATTTCCTCAGATTTTGTATATTCAAATTTTGAACAAAAAACGTTTCAAAATAAAATAAAAACAAAAATAAAGTCTCTGTTTAGTGTTTACTGTTTTGTAAGTTTATAGTTAAATAGTAGTAAGTTTATAGTTAATAAGAACAACATTAAAAATAAGTCTTTTTGAGATATTCTTCAAGAGAGACTTTGATGGCTCTGGAATGGCCTTCCGATGAGCGCTGACAACTTGAAGAAAGGTATTGTTTTTTATTCTCGTCTTTTGTTATAGAAAAGTTGAACATCTAGATCAAAGAAATACCTCTCTCTGTACAGTCATTTACTGCTTTCATCTGCCTGGCTTTTCTGTCAATTGGAGATAAATTGGACCCAACTGTCAAAAGTCTGGCAGTGTCGAGAGGAAAGCCTGGGCCTTTTCTGCCCAACTGTCAATGAGTAGGTCAAAGAGCCAAGATGTTCGGCTTGTTATATAATGATTCTACTGGATTTCCCAAGTTGAATGCTTTACTGTCAATCCTCTTTGATGGTATCTGCTTTTCAGCACGTTTGAGATTCTTGACCATGGTGGCCCTTGTATTAACATTAACGCGGTGGTAAAAAAAGGCCAGGCCAATTAAATGCTTGGAAAATACCAGAGGTGTCTCCTGAAAGCTGTTATGGCTGCATTTTTCACAATATTGTTGCGGGTAAAGACGTCCAACAAGTTCAACAGGTTCAAGTAATTGTATGGAGCTATCTCTGCCAGGAAAACTGCATGCCAAAATCTTCCATAGACAAGGGAGACAAAAAAGCTGACATCTGTTAAAGCTTCTCTCCCCCTTGTGTCGAGAGTCATTTGATTCTTGAAAACAAGGATTTTGAGAGAATAGATGCCTTTGGCCATCCACCTTACATGGTGCATTGCCCCCAGGAGCTCGAAATCACACTTCTTCTCTCGAACACCCACCAAGGAAGATGATACACAATTGCAGAAGCTCGCCATAATCTTCACGTTGGTGCTGGTTTTTCACAGCAGCTTGGTACCTTGTAACCACCTCATTATGGAGACGCATCATGGACCAACTGAAGAGTGTTTCGTCAGCAGTGTAATAATTGGTTTTGTTAAACTTTGGTCATTCTTTTTTAAATCGTTTGAATAAGCCTACATCTGGTCCACTGGTAGTTCCGAAGGCTGTGGAAGCAAAAACGCTGGATAGCATAACTAATTAATATTATTAAAAATTTCAATTTATAAAATTAAATTGTAATTTTTCAAATATCAAACGCATAAAAGGAAGTGAAAACAGAACAGAAGTGAAAATAACTAAAAACCAACCTAAATGAAATGTTAAAATTTAAAAAGTAAGCAAATAATTTTTTTCGAAACTTTTGTTATTTTCATAATGTCAGTAAAAATGTTAAGTTTTGAGCCACCTCTAAATATTATTGAATCCGTTTCATTTTTGGCCTGTAAGCCCCTCTGGTATATAGAAACAAGGGCAACTATGACCCAAGTTGATATTTGAAATTTATTTTTTTTACATGGTAGGTTGGACCACCCTAGGGTACACGCTATACAGTTGTCTCCCCAAATTTTGAAGACACACCAAAAAGGTAAACCATTTTTGTTATGCCTGAAAATTTTTTCACTTCTTTTTTGACCAGATCAGTTCTAAAGTGTCCCACCCCCCCCCCCCACCTGTCAAACAAGATCGCCGCCAGTGCCCACATGGAGCCCATATAGAGCCCATAAGGGTCCAGTCTGATGTCCATGGAAGTTATGGCTGGGTAGTAATTTATTACAGGCCTGCGCGTGGGCGTGTACACAAGACATTTAGGCCGATCAACGACTGCGATAGGCCTATGTGAGTCAGAGGTCACTGACCCAGACACCCGTGGGACCTTTGAAGCAGTCCAGCAGTCTTGCTTTGTTCAGACAGATGTTCGCTTTGGAGTCCGTCAAGGTTGCAGCCGGGCAACTGTATGGCATGTCCCCCACTGTTAAAGGTGTGAGTCTTGTCCCACTCAATCCCCCCGGATCGCCGCCCAAAAAGGCATCGGTGCTACATGAATATCATGGCCGGACGACTTTCTGAAAAAATCACCCTATCTCTTGACATGGTGACCTCTGCTCATTGCACTGCAAATAGTCACCGTCTGTGTCAGAGGCGTAACTTTGTTCTAAAAAGTGGGGGGTACCAATTTCACTTTCGCTTTTCGCATGTAGACCATCTCTGGGAAGGCACAATAATAAAATATTGATTTGCATTTTTTTAAAGTGGTGGGTACGGTACCCCAGTCCAAAAAGTGGGGGTACGACCGTACGGGTACCCCTCGTACCCGCCACAAATTACGCCTATGGTCTGTCAATTTTCAATGACCGCTGCGGCGCCGCATACTTTAACATGGGTGTCTTTTTCAAATCGTCACCCTATCTCTTAACATTGGAAATTTACTGTGTCGTTCTCAACAAGTCACTGTATCTATTAGCATGGGAAAGCTTAATTATAAGTTGCCGGGTGAACATGAAAAGTCACCCTATCGTTAATAATGCACCCAATGACCTTAAGAACCTAAATTAAGTGCAAAGAGCGAAAATTTCGCCACGAGATGTATATATAATTATATAGGCACGGGAGGAGCCAATGAATGGTCTTAAGGTCCTGAGCGGGGCAAGTGCGACTTTCCGCTTATTAACCAACTTATGCCACCAGATTCAAAGACAATAATTGTGCTCGCATAACTTTGCAAAGAGTCGTGCCGCGAATTAAGCCAACAAGTCCGTTCGGCAGGCTGAAACCCTCAAGCGTTGGATTCCAGACCAAAGACGCTACCGAAGGCACCAATATAATTACAATGGCTGAAGTAAGCCTAGTGCTGTATACTTAAATAATTTTAATACATTTGAAACGTCTAAATATAAAGTAGGCACTAGAGGAAACAACAATACATATAGGCCTACGTATACATTTGCCTTCATAATTATAATTTTATTGAAGTAGGGCCTATGCATAATGTTACGTAATTATAAAGTAGGGACCGTTCATAACTAGAAATTATTAAGGGTAATTAATAAATAAACTTTAAGTACTGTTATACTTCATACATTGTTTGCTGAAATCATTCGAGTTTGTATGAAATGAATCATCCTTAGCACTGAATGTAGTGCAAATACACATGCCCGATGCTTCATTGCGCTGGGTTTCAGAGGGCGCTTTAGGTGATATGACATCATGATCGAGTTGCCACTTTAATCTGAATTAGTAATCTTTGGCGCGGTTTTCGATCATATCTGATTGAGAAATCCACGTTATTTGGCTAATAATTGAGATTACTGGCTTTGTTTTGATAGTTAATGAGTTTCCAGTGCGTGCGAAGTGACAGACCTGCTCAGAACGGTTGTGTAAGTATAATTTTGTGTTATAGTCGCACGTGTTAAGTAGGTGCACACGAAATATGTTAGTCTTAAGAGTCGAGACACTCATTTCAAGTGGTAAAATATATCGCTCTTTAAGTTTTAGTGTTCGCTTATAAAAGAACAAAGCTCAGGAGAACCTTTACCCAGTCGATTTGAGTGGTATTTGTGATGATGCTGTGGGCGCATGCGCACAGCAACTCGATAGGGCCCTTTCTGGGCCTTGCCCTTGGCGGATTTTAATATAATCTAACATAAGAACTTCTATAGCGCCAAATGTATAAGACTCGAGGCATGAGTCGATGGTCGCATCTAAGGAAAAAAATTTGCAAGCCAAATTCCATGGCGAATTGGGTAGAAAGCCAAGAAGGGAGTCTATGCAGAAACAGCATGCAGAGAAAATGAGTCCAGGAAATGAGTTTTTAGTGGAGTTTGAAAGCCAGAACAGATTTTGCAGATTAACTTTTGCAGGAAGAGAGTCCCATAAACTAGGGCCAGCAACAGAAAAGGCACGCCTGCTTTTGAACATTCGACCCTGACAACTTGTCGTGGTTTTTATATTTTGTACCTTCTGCGCAGTTTTCTGTGGATGCCATGGCTGACATATAAATATTGAGACGCATTTCTCAAACGAACCGTAAAGTTGATTTAGGTGATAATTCTGCTGGTAAAACTTTTTGTTTGGAGCATGCAGTTGTTACTATTACATGCAGGTCTGTCTCAGGCTAGCATGATCTTTGTACATGAGATCTTAAAATGGTGTAGCACCTATTCAAACAGACAGCTGTGGTGAATGATCTTGCCGGATACATTCATTGAAAAATGAACAGGGTTAAAGCCATATGATCGCTATATAGAAAACATTTAGTTTTTTTACATTTGATTACCACATTTCCACTGCCAATCAGAATCTAAACCTCCTTTCACCATCCATAACACTTTAGACACTAGGGAATGCAAACAGAAGGCTTTTTGAAATCGGGTTCATGGGTTTGGTGACCGTCAAACCCAGAAACCCGGGTTTGGAGTATAAGTATTACTGCATTTCTGACCCTCCTAGAATGGCTTGTGATTTCAGACATCATGAAGGATCTGACATTGAATCCTTGATCTTGCACTAGTTTCTGAATAGAGTTTGCGAATTTGGGATGATCGTAAAATCCACTGCCAATCAATATTCTGTGGATGTCTTTGATGTTGCAGACACTCAAAAAGACAGCCCATCACCAGGCCCGCATTAAGGGGATGCTAAGGGTGCTGCAGCACCCGGGCCCGCAGTTTTGAGGGGCCCGCTTTTTCTGAAGTACATTAAATTTTTTTTATTGTACTTGTAATTGGGCCTGGCGCTGATGACTATGTAGGTAATCACAGCACCCGGGCCCGCACTAACCTAATGCGGCCCTGCCCATCACACACAGTCATAATAACGAGGGTTGCTTCAAGCTTGTTATCATTCGGTGTCAGAAGTGATCGTTGCGCTGTGACCCACATCGGCAGAGCCAGAACCTACTGAAGTAGTTGATGCACCTGCCACAGTCTGTGCTTGTGCTAGGATCTTTGGTCTGTCAGAATGACAAGGATTATCAACGGACTCCTTGTGTTTCAGCAGATTTACCTGATGCGTGGACTGGAGATGAATATGCATACTTCATGTTGAACTGCTGGCAATTTTCAGCTGTGATTTACATAACTGGCATGAGCGGTCTGGCCTGCAGAATTGCGAATGAAGTGTTCCCACTCATCACTCTTTAAATTCACTACGTTAGACATTTTTATTGCAATCGTTAAGTTTTAGCAAAAACATCCAAAAGTGTTGTGACATCACCTAAAAAAAATGCCATGAACCGATAAATAAGCAAGTATGCAACCCAGCACAGTGCTATAATTATTGCTACTGCTATGGTGGTGTACAATGTACAATTGTACATTATACATTGTACATTGTGCAATGCATTCTGTTGAACTTGCAGTGATATGTATGACCTGAATCAGTCTGAATGGCAGTGATTTTGAAACCCGGGTTTCCAAACCTGGATTTTTGGGTTTCAGAATGGCCTGGGTATCTGTAAATCCGAGTTTGCATTCCCTAATAGACACCCCATGCCTTAGCACGTCATTAGCTCAGAAGGCTTTTCATATCTGGATTTTAACCTGGCACCGAAGCCGACCAAATGACCTGGCATTCACAGATTTTATTTGACAAAGCGTCAGTGAATAAGCTGATCTGACATAACTTTTGTGTGGCACAGAGCAGTTTAAGTCATTTACATTTGCATCTTCCTGTATTTGCTAACAATTCACTATCCAAAATAAAACAAACACAAATCCATTGACTCTTTCAGTTGCTGTGAAGGTTGATGCATTACAGATATTTATTTAAAGCACTTATCATGCCCTTTAAGTCAGTAAGTCAGGAGACTCTATATTCAATGCCGTTCTACTGTGAAATTCTTAATTAGCTGTTTCACTTTTGTTTAAGGCTTCCAAGGACCCTGCCTCAGCTGTTTAAATGCATAGGTATTCAGTAGCATAACAGCTTTTGGTCCTTCCTAAGGCTTTGTTATAAACATGTAAATTACAAAAGTCATTAATGAGGCCAGGATCATTGGGGTTCAATTTGCATCTGACTCAGGACTTTCGTGTTTCATACCCTCTGATTCCGATTTTCATTCACTCCCATCTTTCTCCCACCTCCCCTTCCCTCTCAAGAAATATTTGGAAAGTTCAAATTTGCATGTCTAGCTCCTAAACTATTGAGAAAGATAAAACCTGTTGCCTTATTGAGAGCAGTTTGCTCCAATACCAACAGGTAGGGTAAAATGTGTGACTTTTTGGCTGGGCATTGTTGAAATTTAGGATGTGAAACCATAATACGTTAAAGTTTGCAAGTAGATATCATAAAGCATAAACAAAATCGGAGGTCTAAACTCGTGAACATTTATTGTTTTCTGTGGTTTGAATGTTTTTCAAGACTGGGGATCTTGATATCACATAGATGAGTTGAAAATTTCCCAAGATGCTTGACAAGTCTTGATCTGCAGCCAAATATCGTATATAGGAAATGCATTGATGAATTTTTAGACTGACAGGGCTATATTGAATATTGAGTCTGCTGTCAGGTTATACTTGCCTCGACCAAACAAAACAAAAACTGAAACCTTGTGTAGTGTAGTCTCCCATCTGCCATGTACATTGTGGCATAGCAGTTGTGAACTGTTCACCTAAAGTGTGGACTTGAGGATGATCGATGGGACTGAACTTTGCCAAGGGTTGCTGGTTGGTTAAAGCTGACCCCAATCTACATTTTTATCATGGATAGGGATTTCACTCAAACCCCCACTGTAACTGGCAGCTTTAACCCTGTCCACAGGATAACACAAATGCAGCATTTTTTACTTTTCCAGGGTTTGAGTGGCCATCTGTTTTGCAGCTGTGGACTTAGTAATGCTGCAGTTGATGGCCCAGTAGGGCAGTAGGGAGTGCTGACCAACAGCATTTGATATGTTTTCAGTCTTGCGTAAATACTTGCAGTATTCTTCAATACAGTGATATTTCAGTTCTAAGAATAATTCCCAATTTTACTTCTAAATCAGTTCAGAAGACTCAATTTCAATTCTAATTCTATTCTCGTTCTGAAAATAATTCCTATTTCAGTTCTAATTCAAGTTCTGAAATAATTTCAGTTCTAATTTCAGTTCTGAAATAATTTCAGTTCTAATTCCAGTTCTGAAATAATTTCAGTTATAGGCCTAATTCTAGTTATAAAGTAGTAGTAGGGCCCATTATGTATAATTGAGCTCTCAAATAACAACGCAAAACCACAACTTGTGCAGTTGTTAGTCAGTTCCAACATGTTATATAGCGTGAACTTCAAATAGGTCAGTGTATGCATACAATAATATTATGAAATAGGTTAGTGTAAGCAACTCACACAGTGGGTCAGTGAAACACGGTATTTTTTAGCATCCCTTTGATGCATCGTTAATTTATTTATGCAACCTTTCACAATTTAGGTGCGTCCTTGGACACAATACCTTTATTTTTCTGCGCCAGCTTCAACATTTTGAATTCCCGGACGCACACTCTCGGAATTGCTGTTTGTGAGGCTGGTGCTGACAGATGTCTTCAAGCAATCTTGCTGTAGGATTCATGTGTGATTACAGATTATGCATCCCAAAGAAACCACAGCCGAAGATTACCGATCTTAATGGCTCACGGTCGCATGACGGATCCCACTTGTACAAAATAATCGCATAGGGCCTACCGCAAAAATTATTATGTAATAATTTCCGTTCGGAAAATAATTCCTATTTCTATTCCAATTTCCGTTCTCTGTAGCGTATTTCAGTTCTTGTTCTATTCTCGTTCTCAAAATAATTCCCAATTTTCGTTCTTATTCTCGTTAACGGAAATTGATAATTTTACTTCTAATTCCTATTTCCGTTAACGAAAATATCACTGCTTCAATACTGGATCACCTTAATTTTTCTATGTAGTATATCATTCCTACTTAGAGATGTAATGGTTGTGCAGATCTTGTGGTAATACATGATGGGATTTTGTTGTTTTTCTTTGGCAGTAGCTGTGTACGTCACTTGACTGCTCACGATCAGCGCAGAAGAAATAGTGATGGCCGGTGCCAGAGGTCGCCGAGGACGTGGAGATTTGCTTCGTACGTGTCATTGTTGTGTTTTAACTGTTGGTTGTTAAATTAATGACCATTTTGCTAAAGTGTATTTTGAAATTGACACATTTCCATTTGTGATAATTGCAATAAGGTCAACAAAACGGCAACATTAGTGCAAAAACATTTGAAAGTAGTTAACTATGAAACATTGAGCTATGTATGAAGAAATACTGTCTTGCAAGTTATATTCTGAGGACTCCAGGTAAATGTTTTTTAATACGTTGCTGCGCTGTTAAACTGTGATAGGCAGTATAACTGGACTTTCTTGGCCACCTGTACTTGTGGATGTACTAATGATATACCTGTTGCAAACAGGTACTGGTGCAAAGTAGGTAATTTCTCTGGCTACTTAAGAAAAGTGCAGTTTCATATGTTTGTTTCAGAGAAGAAGCCAGCAGCGAATTGAATTAATTCTTAGTTTGTACTTACAGGCTTGTAGTTCTAATTAACTCTTAGAACTCTACAGGCTGGAAAACTGACTTGATGACCCTTAAAGCATATATCCCCAAAAGGTCGCTATTCCGGCCTGACTGTCTGCCATCTATACCAGGGAGGGTGGGTATGGCGGCCATTGTTGCAGGGCACACCTCTGATTCTGCAAGGATCTTTGATATCATTATGGCTGACTTTCAACATAACCATATGCCAGCCGGTGAACTTTCACTTGACAAAGGCATTGTACCAACGAAAAACTCCCTCAGCATAAAGCAGTTCATTAAAGATAAACCAAATCAAATGGGGGTATAAAGACATTTCTTCTTTGTGAATGCACAAGTGGCTATATTGTAAATGCAGAGTATACACTGGAAAAGTTGAGGCAGATCATCAGCTTCCAGATGAAGTGGGAGTGACTAGGTCCTTGGTGGTTGGTTATGAGAGTGACTAGGTCCTTAGTGGCTTGGTTATGCATACCTTGTGAAGGATGAAATCTTTGCATTTTACAGATAGCTTTTACGCATCTGTATTTGTTTCTGAGTAAACAATTGTTGGATAAACAACAGATATATTGCCTGCTCAGAAAAGTACAAGCAGACAAAAAGAGTGAATTCTGACCGTAGAGACTGGAGCTGCCATAGTGAGCAAAAACTGTCTTCTGGTGTAAATCTTGCAAAGTTTTCTAGTGCATATGTTCTGGTGAAGAAAACTGTTTTGAAGCAAATCATTCTAAAGAACAATTCTGGAGATAGATCAGTGAAGTGTAAAAGATTTTTAAAAGACTGAATACTATTGGTACCAAAGTGTCTGAACCATTGAGACAATGTCAAACAAAAACTCATATGCTACACAGAATTTTTACTAAAACAAGGCTAAATGTGCAAAATCTGTTTTGTAGTAATGTAGAAAGCGAAACTGTAGCATGTTTGAGAGTTTTCATTTTATAGCAAACCATTTCAAAGTGAAACTAAGAAGTTTCCTAAATTAAAAAAATTGACAGGGAGCTCCGGGCTAACGTGTTGAATTGCTGGGAAGCTTAGGGTTCTAAGGGTCAAATCAAAGTTGCAGTACTTGCTGTTATGACCAGTTACTGGGACAGTATGTGTTGGCAATATATTTTATGTGTTTTAATACTTTTCAGTTTGTGTTTTATGTGTTTCCAGATGAAATGGGGTTTTCACTTGTTGGATGCATTAGAAATTTGACTCTAAATGTCGCGTTTGAAAGTGGAAAAAATGCCGAGACTGTTATTAGCGTACAAAGGAAGAACATAACAGAGTATGACGCTGCGGCATTTGACGATGCTGAACTGCCGGAAAGAGTGGAACCAGATGGAGAAAGATCAGACCAAACTTTCCGGGTAGTAGATGATGGAAAAGGAGAAGGCAAGAAAGGACAGGCAAACTCTGCAGTCGTCGCTGATAGGGATCCTAAAGAAGGTCACAACTTTGGAAGGAGAACAGGAGAAAGTGGAGATGGGGTGAATAACACTTGCAGCTTAAACAGAACTTACAAGCACGTGGTCACCAGGGGAAGCACTGAAAATGGTTCTGTTTATGAGATTGCGCGCGAGACTGAGAGAGCGAGCATCAACGCGAGTTGTTACGCAGCCAGTGAGCAGAACCTTAAACCTATCAGCGTGGAAAGAAGTCATTCCATTGAAGTCCAGTTTGACCACATTCCAGTGGTTAAAGAAACATACTACCCTGGTATGCAGAAACATTGCTTAAGTGAAGAGAAGTCTGAACCCATGGCTCGTGTTGTAAAAGAATATGCGCTAGGAAATCCTAGCTCTAAAGATAATCAGCATTCATGGCTGCCTGATGATGGAAATAAAGGGAAGGATTTTTTGCTAGGAAAGCCTAACAGAGAAGAGAAAGACTTTCCAAAGCTGCCCGATTATGGAATGAAAGAGCAGCACTTTAACAAGCCATATGAATTTGTCCGAGAGACTATGCGTAATAAAACTGACTTCTCTCAGAGAATCGTGAGCAGAGAAGTTGGTCCTGCAAACCAAATATCTAGTGACTTTCAGTCTAGACAACCATCACGTGGATGCTTCACCTGTGGCAAAGAGGGCCACATGGCACGAGATTGTCCCTCTAAGAAGACTGCAGAGTGTCGAATTTGCAGACAAGAGGGACATTTGTCACGGGATTGCACTGCTAAGAAGGCCCCTATGCAGTGTCACAACTGTGGCCAAGAGGGACATTTGTCACGGGATTGCACTGCTAAGAAGGCCCCCATGCAGTGTCACAACTGTGGTCAAGAGGGTCACATGTCACGGGATTGCACTGCTAAGAAGGCCCCCATGCAGTGTCGCAAGTGTGACCAAGAGGGTCACATGTCACGGGATTGCACTGCTGAGAAGGCCCCCATGCAGTGTCGCAAGTGTGGCCAAGAGGGTCACATGTCACGGGATTGCACTGCTGAGAAGGCCCCCATGCAGTGTCGCAAGTGTGGCCAAGAGGGTCACATGTCACGGGATTGCACTGCTGAGAAGGCCCCCATTCAGTGTCGCAAGTGTGGCCAAGAGGGTCACATGTCTCGGGATTGCACTGCTGAGAAGGCCCCCATGCAGTGTCACAACTGTGGCCAAGAGGGTCACATCTCACGGGATTGCACTGCTAAGAAGGCCCCGATGCAGTGTCGCAACTGTGGCCAAGAGGGTCACATGTCACGGGATTGCACTGCTGAGAGGGCCCCCATGCAGTGTCACAACTGTGGCCAAGAGGGTCACATGTCACGGGATTGCACTGCTGAGAAGACCCCCACGCTGTGTTATGGCTGTGGACAAGAGGGACACATCGCACGTGACTGTCCTAAGAAAACATCCATGGACTGTCGAAGGTGTAATCAAGTGGGACACATGGCTAGAGATTGTCCAAATTCTGAAGGTGCAAAGGATGATAAAGGTATTCTTAAAATAGTTTTGCTTGCATTCTTAAGTTTCAGTTGTGGAGGGATACTGTATTATTTGTTTAGTACTAAGGATTTTAACTAGAGATGATGCAAATGTAGACCATGTTAAGTGGGGCATCAGAACGTATCAACCTGGACTATATAAACGTTGAATTATTTTTTACAGATTGATATTCGATATCGTCATTTAACATTATATTTATGTACATGGAGTGCTTGATAGTGTAGTGGTTAGCATGCTAGGCTGTAAATCGAGAGGTTGGAGGGTAAAATTCCCACCAGGGCAGAAATTTGGTTAGAGATTTCTGCTCCACCTGCACCCCCTAACCAACTCAGCTATAATGAGTTCACTGACCGTACGCTGTTGGTGGGAAGATGAGACGGCGAGGTAGTGGACTGGCCATCCACCTCATATACCAAGGCAAAGAAAATGAAGTCGCTAACATTTCACACCCTTGGCTTCCTCAGGGCTAGCTTAAGGGACTGCTCTTCTCTTCTTTATACATGCATCATGATATCGGCTGTATTATTCACCTACATATTTGTTTATGTGTGATAAACCAAAACCAAGGCCGCTGTCTTGGACTTCGGCATTGAAGAAGATACTCTTGTTGCAACAGAATAAAAAGATACACTATTTAGTTTATTTAAGAAAGCATAGATATTCCATGTTCATGTACCCGTATGTGGCGATGAAATGGAAATTTAAAACATTTTTGCATATGAATTTTAAAAGTGTAAAACATCCAGTTCTAAATATTGGCATATTAAATTCTTCTTGCCGTGTCAGACTGTAAACTGTTAATTATCACAGCTGAAAGGCCTCCACCGTACATTCCACCACCTCCTCCAGACGATGATGAAGCTATCTTTGAAACACTACTGAAGGGAATCAACTTCAACAAGTACGACGAGATACCTGTTGAATGTACAGGTCGTAATGCACCAGCAAGTGGAATGAACAGGTGAGAAAGTCTAGATTCTGGCTTATGGTAGTTGTAAGCCCTGTATGCTGGTTGTACAAAGGAACCTTGTTATGATGTTGTCTTTGGAAGCCACATCAGGAACTGCTTTATAACGACCATGCTATATCAGAATTCATGTTATAATAATTAAAACGTGTTATTAAGAAGGCTTGGTGTATTAGCATTTATAAGCTTTACTGATGACCCGCTTTCCCGCTTTGGAATGCAGGCATTCGCTCTTAAAAGCATTGCAGTGTTCCTCATATGGACATTAGTGTCTTAGATTTTGGAGTTAGTTTCTTACAATCTCATAATGTTGGAAAAGGGAAAGGAACACTTCTGCTACATCTCACTACCTCAAAGTAATGAGGGAACTACTTTTTTAAAACACAGCTCCTGTTTAATGACTAATGACTTAATGACTTTATAACAAGTGCTGGATGTTGGGCAAACTCCTCATAATAATCAATTCCATGGCATGTTAAAGTTTTGTTGTGAGACTTATAAGTGTTGAAGAATCAAACCATTTGAGTGTCAAAGCCAATAACATTTGCTTCTTCAGCTTTTTCGATTTCGGGCTAAGCGATGTTCTTCAGAACAACATCAAGAAATCAAAGTACGATAAGCCAACACCGATTCAGAAGTGGGCGATACCAGTTATTTCGAATGGAAGGGACGTCATGGCCTGTGCTGTAACTGGATCTGGAAAAACTGTGAGTACATTGCATTTATCCTTTACTTTTAATGACCTATTTAAGTTATTTGATTTGATTTGACTATCTCTCAAACTATTGTTTCTCTGAAATTTCATAGTAATTTCCACCTACAGTAAAACTTCGGAAGTTTGAAATACCAAAGTTCGAACTTCCGGTTATATTGGATAACAATCTAATATGACTGTTTTATGAAACCTGCTTACATCGAAGCCTTGCTTATTTTGAAGGTCTTTACCAAATTGTTGACTAGTAGATGTGTTGAAGTTACAGGGCCATTCTGTGACACGATACTATTGGCTTAGTTGTAGCTTATGGGTGAATAATGTATCAGTTGCTTCATTTGCCCATGGGTGCCAGGTATGAGACAAAGACTGGTGCACATGTATGACTACTCACTGGGAAGGGGTCAGTCAATGGAGGCGAGGTTTTGTCTGATTTTTTTCATCAAAACTTAGCGTATTTACCTAAATTATAGACCTTCTGAAAGGTGGAGTGACGAAGATGAGGGGGTTTTGGCGACAATGACACCAGTGACACTGGCACCAATTGCACTAGAAGCGTTGAAAGGGCTAATAGTTATCAGACACTGTAAAGAATCCCACAAAACCGAAAATGGGCGTATGGTCCTGTTGGCTACATTGGTTAGAGCATACAGCTCTGTGCATTAGGGTGTCAGATCTGATACTGTCATACTGATAGCGGTTTCAGAGATTTGAATACCTGGCTAGCATGATCCGCACATGGAGAGTTTAAATGGCATGGCTTCCATTCAAACGGTCGGCAGTGATTAAGCATCTCACCCAATCAGTTCAATGAAAAGTGAGCTGGGTCAAGGCCGTACAGTTGCTATACAAAAACGTATGCATTTTCATTGTGTAGAGTCTGATAGAGGTTGATGTGAATATCTATCTCACTTATTTCGAACCTCAGATATATTGAACTGTTAACGATGGTCCCTTGAACTTCGATGTAATGAAGATTTGCTGTACATTAAACAGCAACAAAACCTTGTAAACTTTACTTGAATTATGGGACAGTTAAGTGGAACTAGAAACTCAACCATCTGGTTCAGTCATCCCAGAATTCTTCTTGCTCTTGAATAGGCTGCTACTGCTTCATGTTTACTAAATTTTCACACAAAGCATTGTGACACAAACACTGCGTCAATGAGACCATTTTATTTCCTTGGTCCTATATTATATCTAGTCTGCAAAGGCCACTTTGTTGGGCCAGATCAGAACATCCTTGGCCAATTGGCTGAGAACTCCTATACAATTAGAACCACAAATGCACAGGTGAAAGGCAAATGTAATGTAATGTAATGACAACGATTAGCCACAGTAGCTGTCTGCCACTGGGCCACGTGTGTGTGAAAAACTTGCTGAAGGCCTTTACACAGTGGCTGTGTAAGGATAAGATTTAACATGAGTGTTCAACCAGTTGGCGAAATCCGTTCTCGGATACTACTTGTATTTGTAGAAATTGTAGTCTTTTTCAACTCTCTTGACTATAGTTTAAGTTTTTGTAGTATGTTCTTAACACTTTGACCGCTGGCCCAATTTTTGGACAGGCGCGGCAGGAAATATTACTGGGACGCTGAACTGACTATGATCGGCCGATACCTAAGGGATGTGTATACACGTCCCTCGCGCCTGAGCGAACCAAATTTGGGACGTGTTAACACGTCCCTCGCGGTCAACATGTTAAGGGTTGAAGACTAGATGAGAACATGTGCCTTTGGGTTGGGATTTGCAGACAAGGCAGTATGTACACTTTAAATCTCTGCAGACATTTGAAGCAAACAAGTTGAAATTTTTATTTCTTTTAATTTTTAGTCTTCATTTAACTCCAGAGCATTGCGTTATCTGTATAATTTTTTATCTTCAGTATAAAATATTATATTGTGTTATGTCTTGCATCATTTAAGGCAACTCCATATTCATGTAATGTTTGTTAAGCATGTCTCAAAGTCACTTCTCTCAGCTTAAATGGTATAAGCTAATTTTTCATGTTATAGGCTGCATTCTTGTTACCCATTCTGAACAAGATAATCAGAAATGAGACAGTGGCCAGTTCTGACGGAGTCGCGTTACCGGAAGCTGTTATTTTGTCACCAACCAGAGAGCTCGCTGTTCAGATCTACCATGAGACCTGCAAGTTTGCTCACGATACCATGGTTAATTCTGCTGTAATCTACGGTGGAGTCTCTGTCATGTATCTGTTCATGCAGTTGAACAAAGGAGCTCACGTTGTGGTTGCAACGCCTGGAAGACTTCTGGATCTCATTCAGAAGGGGAAGGTGAGACATTTACCTGATTGTCTGTCTCTTACATAATTTATTCTTAGGAATATTTAGTTACAAAATGACCATGAAGATAATTTGCTTACTTTATAATAGATTTATCTTGTTTTGTATTTTGTCATCGTTAATGCGAACATAATTTTAAAAGGACAAAAGTTGAGTTGTTTTTTCTCTGAAGTAATTTAGGCATTACTTGTTTAAACAAAACTCTTATGCATTTATTTTTGTGCTTAATCTAGAGTAACATATTGTCGAAAAATAGTTTAGTGTGAGACAGAACAGCAGAAACGTTACTATTACGTCTGTACAATACAACGGAAATTTTTATAATGCCTTCCTCCTCAAAGATCAAGAATCCACTTTTGATAGATATGATGAAGAAAGTACTTCTTTTAGGGCAACATTGTGTTCTTTTGTTGTTGATAGATTTCCTTGTCCAGAGTGAAACATCTAGTTCTGGATGAGGCTGACCGCATGTTGGACTTGGGTTTTATGCCGGACATTCACAAAATCGTAGACGAACATGGAATGCCAGGCAAGACCAGCCGTCAGACGCTAATGTTTAGTGCAACGTTTCCTGACGAAATGCAGATGTTGGCATCGGAGATGCTAAATGACTACATCTTCATTACCGTTGGCTGTGTTGGAGGTGCCAGCGAAGACATTGAGCAAATTGTTCATAACGTTCCGCAGTCAGAAAAGCGTCAGAAATTGTTTGAAATCCTAAAAGCAGGTAATCAGAACTTACGAATGATAACAATTTCTTGGTAGTTGCTCGGTACTACCGTACTATAATTGCAGGAGTTGCATGATAGTCTAGGTGTTAGATTGCAGGCTGTCAGTCGAGAGGTCGGTGGTTCAAATCTCTGCCAAGGTACAATTTTTAAAACATTTCTACTCCACAAGCTCTCCCTAGCAAACTGCTATAATGAATACAGTGACCTATGCTGTTGATGGAGGATCAGGGAGCAAGGGAGAGGCCACTATATGCTGAGGCCTAGAAAGTGAAATCACTAACACTTCGTAGTTCATACCATGGCTGCATTTCAGGGCTTGCTTAGCACTTTAATGACAAGCTGCATTGGTTTCCAATTCACTTTTAGTACGCTGTCATCGTTAATGTGTTAAAGGACTATTCTTTTAATTACAAGTAGCAATTCAGTTGCTGGATTTAGCTTGCGCTAATTAATTTGGATTAGTATTTAGTGTTGTGAGTTTCACAGCATGGTTAAGAAACAATTCTTTGTTACCGGTAATTAATACCACTTTGTACATGTATGTATAATGCTGAATTATACATATATGCTTAGAGAATATATTGACTAATTGTTGTTAGGTAAGATGTGTATATGAATTCGTTTCGTTCAGTCTACCTAAACTAATTGTTGTTTTTCAGAAAACGCACGAGTTGTTGTATTTGTTGAGCTGAAGAGAAATGCTGACTTCCTGTCAAACCAGTTGACGCAATCACAGTTTCCTACTGCCAGCATTCATGGGTTTGTGATGATTTTGTTACAGTTTCTACTTCTCTAACGAGTAGCAGAATTTAGGCTGTGAAATAATTTTCTTAAATTTACTCGATGCACTTGATCTTTAAAATGTGTGAAAGTGAAGCTGATTATGTGGGTAAGATATGTAAAACAATTACAGTTTGCTCTAATTAGCTTAACCAGCACTCAGTAATCTATGGAGGTGTAGAAAATGTGCTAAATTTGCATAGTGCACTGGTGATGGAAATGCCTGAAAGCAAAGCTGAGTATTTGGGTAAGATATGTAGAGGAAGTCTTCTAGTTCACTCTATTAAACTTAACAACAAGAACTTTACATTCTGTAAGTAGGCTTGGTAACGAATGGTTCAAGTATATTCCAGAAATCTGTTACAATGCCGTATTTAGAGCCATATCTAAAGCTGCATTTTAACACGGTTATCTTATATACATTTGATTTCCATAGCTGCACTAATTTTCCAGTCCATGTTGCTGAACCTGTTAGATCAGAGTTTTATGTGTTCTAATTAAACATGTTATAATTGGTGTTTGGTGTACATTGACAATTTTTCCAAAGTCTAGAGAGTGAAGACAGCATCGTCATATCTCTGCAGATCCCGTCTCTGTTGATTTTAGTGACCTGAGCCAGAAGGATCGCGAGGCTGGACTAAGAGATTTCCGAACCGGCCGAGCGGCTGTGCTGGTGGCGACATCCGTTTGTGCACGCGGGCTTGACATTCCGGAAGTCAAGCATGTCATCAATTTCGACATGCCGTCCTCAATTGAAGAGTACGTTCATCGCATCGGAAGGACGGGACGTTGTGGCAATCTCGGGAAGGCAACATCCTTCTTCGATCCCGATAGGGATTCCTCTCTGACTCGAGCCCTCGTGAAAGTCCTTGTCGATGTGAGTGAAATGCAGATGAGTTGAACATTAAAATTAGTGGTGCTTGACTATGTAAAGAGTTCAGCGACATTGCTCATCTACAGTTTTCAGATGCAATTAGCAGGTGTTAAAATGATGGCAGATTAGCTTAGTAGGTGAGCTGGAATGTTGTAGAAATCCGTCATGAACTTCAGTTAATGGATTGTTCACTGGTTACGATTGGTTGAGTTATGGTAGTTGAAGTGGGTCCGTAGAAGTAACTTGTCCAACACAGTTCACCCTCATCTTCGGTTAGAGGTGTGATCAACATCACTGTTTGTGTACGTCCTGCAGCACTGAGTGAAGAGTTTTGCTTCTTGTTGCCATTTTACTTCATGGCAAGGCTGAATTTTCTCAGAACTTTTTGCCAGCTGTTTGTTGATCTGTTTTCAGCCCAGAGAGACTTCTGTGAGAACTTCTGTTGCGCAGTGTAGGACTTTGCATTTAGTTGGTCTTTCAATGTTTAGCCCTGTTCCATAACTATTTTATGCTTGAGGAGCAGTAGAGTGAGGCAGAAGTGTTGTTTACTGCCTTTAGACTCACCAATGGGCTTTTATGCTGGGAGCACTACAGGGCCGTTTATTGTGTGAGAGATGCTGTATTTACCAGTACAGTACAATATATGCTCAGAGTCTAAATGGAAAAGGAATGTAAAGGGATTTCATGCTGTGTTACCATAAGTCGGTCCATTGTTTTGAAGTCAGTCCATTGTTTTGATCCTTTGTGTGCATTTTCATTGTGGAAATTTTTCCCTTGGGTCCTTGTATGACTTAAATTCTGTTACATTATATTGTGTTTTCTGAAGGCTAAACAAGTGATCCCAGACTGGTTGGAAGACATAGCGGTGCATGCTGTTGGTACTGGGGGATTCACTGGACGCAGCGATGGCCGCTTTGGGGCGAGAGACAACAGAAGACAGGTTAGTTTACATTCATTCTGTATTGTGCAATCGGGTAATCTCTGACGTAGAACTTTTTTAGAATAAATCAATTGCTTGGTATTTTGTTGTCTGAGTCTTGGTAATGTTTCTGTGAGAAAGGATAATTGATGATGGATGTATTTTGAGTTTTGTCAGTTAGTAGTTGTAATTGAATCTATCTCTCGTTGATCTAGAAGAATGGAGTATTGATCAGATTGTAATATAACGTGTCTTTGCTATGTTCAAGAACTTGGTCCAGTCTGTGTGTGAATGATACCCAAGCAAATTTCTAAGAGAAATTTCTAAGAATTAATATGTCAATGTTATTTATTTAATTTTGACTTTTATAAATAATTTAAAAAAATAAACTAATGTAATTTAACTATACAATGCATGGCTTTTTTGTGCACGCCCTCCCTTATGATGCAACTCTTCAGAACTGTCCAATCATTTCATCACTTTTTACCTTTTAACAGGGAGAGTACGGGCTTAAGATTGATGAAGAAACACTAGACAGAATGTTTTTTGCTCTGTATCTCTTTTAGTTTGCAATTATCAGCCTGAGATATATTGGAGCCTTTTCTTTCTGAAATTGGGATTTCCCAACTCGAACACAGAGCAGTTCATTCATGACCTGATTGTGCAATTCAGTAGCCGATTGAGTTAGAACGCTCACCTTTTAACAGGGAGAGTACGGGTTCGAGCCTCCTCTGAGATGGTTACTGTGTAGGGACCTTGAACAAGTCTTTCACTCACAATTGCTCGGCACCATCGATTGATGTTTGGTCATTAGATAGATTCACTTAATAAATGCATAATAATAATAATAATAATTATAATAATAATAATAATAAACACAATGATTTCTTTTATATTCGTATGTTTAGTTTGGAAGAGGAAGACCAAGAATCGGTGACGGAGACTCTGCAATGTGCGAAAATGTAGTCGGCACGAAGCAGCAGCAGCAGGAACCTGGTCAACAGCTAGAAGAAACGTGGGATGACTGAACCCAGTGGTTTCAGTCTTATTTTCAAGAAGCCTTTGACAGCTGTTTGAGTTTCTAGTTACGCTTAACTGTTCCAAAATTCAAATGGAAATTTATGCGTTTCGTTGCTGTTCAATGTAGGTGGAAATTTGCTGTGATGCAAACCGTTTGTGAGTGATTCTGATTTAATATGAATTGCTGTTTATTTTGGATCTTTTGGCATCACTTGAATTTTAATTTTTTTAAAAGTTTTTTGCTCTACATCTCTTTTAGTTTGCAATTATCAGCCTGAGATATGTTGGAGTGTTTCCAGTATTTCATCCATTTGATGTTTTACTGTATGAACAGGATTATTGTGCAACAATTTTGATACGAAATAATACAGCAGAATTTGTTGGTGGCTTCTGATGGTTTTGAGGTGCCTTAAGTTTGGTTGAGGTGTCTTCTAACGTATTTATATAGCATATTAACGTATCTCAAACACGCTGTTAATTGATGTTTTTCCGATGTATGGAAACATGAGATGAAAAATCGTAAGTTGCGTGGTGCATGTCGTTGCTTGTCAAGCAGAGCATGTACAAATTCTAAGTTTTGATCAATAGATACCAAAACTATAAAACCTTAATTTAAACGTGAACACCTGGGCACTTACAGATGTAGAGATTCCAGAAATGGCAATAATGTGGATGTTGAAAGTTGCCTTGTTTAGTTTCTTGCATTGGCGATAAAATTCTTTGTGACTGTTTTTGTACTTGCGATCTGCTCATACTGAACTGAAGACATTTTGAAGTCTATGTTTCATGTAGTAAGTTTTTGATTTTTGTTCAGTTTCATGTGCTGGTGATAAAATTCGTTGTGACTGTTTTCGTAATTGTGATCTCGTACTGCACTGAAGGCAGTTCATTCATTTTGAAATCTGTTTCATGTATCAAGTTTTTTTATTTTCGTTCAGTTTAATGTGGTGGTTTTGACCTTCTTTGTACCTGTTTTGGTGAGTTACTGTGTGATCTGCTCAGGGTGCAATGAAGACTTCGTTCATTTTCAATTCTATGTTTATCCATTAAGTTTTTGATGCCAACAAGCTGAGTAAGAAGTTGTGTTTTCCTAGATGAATACGTTAGTGCAAAATGTTTTTGCCCAGTGGACTTGTGATGTTTAGTTTATGTTCGAAATACATCTAGTCTTATCACAAAAACTTTTTATTGTATTATATGAAGAAGGGGCGAAATGACCCCTTTATATACTAGAGTATGTAAAGCATGGTTCTTGGGCCTCTGCTTTACATACTGTTCATGACTGATCTGACCAGGTTCATCGGGGGTCATCCATAAAGGACGTCCGTAAAATACAGGCCCCGGTTCGTCCGTTTGGGAAACTGGGCAGCCGCCCAGGGCCGCCGATTTTTAGGGGCCGCCAATTTTCCATTTTTCAAAGAGGTGAATGACTAAAAAAAGGTCATCAACTTTTTTGTGCTTAGGGCCGCCGGTTTGCCTAGGGCCGCCAAATGTCTTGAGCCGCCTGGTAAAATATGACCTACTTTGGACCCCTTCCTCCCCCTTGTCCGCATTTGACCTTACCTTTCCTCTTTGTGGGCCAAAGACAACGAACGAAAAACCACCATTGTGACTAACATCATTAATAAGCCAGAGGCGTAACTTTGGTCTGAAAAGTGGAGGGTACCAATTTCTTACATGCTCGAAGCAAGGCTGAGACTGCGATCTCTGGGCAGGCACAATAATAAAATATTGATTGGAATTGTTCAAAAAGTGGGGGTACGGTACCCCCAGTCCAAAAAGTGGGGGGTACGGGTACCCCTCGTACCCCCCACAAATTACGCCTATGAATAAGCTACCAGTTCTATCTTAATTAAAATCACCTTAACATGTCAACCAGTACATGCTATTTAAACTGAAGCAGTGTTCTACATCAACTACTGTATTTTCAAACAACAAACACCTGTAATATAAACAGTGTAGTAAGAAATTTTTTAACTAGCTACCTGCCTTTTCAAACGGTTTTAGGCAATCGCCTCACTGAACTTTTCGTCTCTAAGGGAAGGTTGAAACAAGGAAGTATTTAAAAAACTATCAAATTTAGAAATTTAGATGCGGACGTCTGCACTGGTCATAACCCCCTCCCTCTGTCCGCATTTAAGTGACCCCCCATCACCCTCATTGCAGACGTCCTTTATGAATGACCCCTCACTGCTCTTGGCGTGCAATGTCACCAACATGCCGACAATGTGCAGCTTTATCCAACTTTCCAAACATCTGATGCACAATCCTGTGTGACGTATATATCAACCATCGTATTGGAAGTACAGGCATGGGTGTCGTTATATCAGCTTCGGCTGAACCAGACTTAAACAGAACATGGCTGGGTATACGCCACGCATGATTTCAGATCTACGGAAACACCAACACTGGGATTACCTGACAGAGGCGCATTTACAGAAAATGGGCAAACTTTTTGGGGGCCCTTCTGAACGTGTAGACTGAGTCTGAAACCCTGGTGGTGTTTAGCCAATCATGTGCAAAAACCCACGAAGTTGAACTTGAAGCCGTTTTGTGTGTTATAGACCCTGTAATTATGATTACTTATAATTATAGAAGCTACTTCAAGGAATGTGAAGTTATTTGGTCTAATGTTATATATTATAACTGAAAAAAAATATTTTCATTCTTTGGGGGGCCCTCCAAGATTTGGGGGCCCGAGGCGCGCGCCTAGTGCGCCTACGTGTAAATGTGCCTCTGCTGACAGACGCTTCATTCGTGACCTGGGTGTGCTTTATTAAAGCGGCTAATGTACCTCCGTCCTAGCAGGCTGCCAAAGTTCAGACTAGGACTAGGCTACGTCCGCTCCAGTCAGTCCTCCATTGTGCCCAACTACTCGCTTGTATCTGAATACATGTGTGTATGAGAGAAACACAGCATTGGCTTAATTGTAATAGATTGCAAACTTCTCAGCGCCACTTGAAGGGCAAGCACAGGGCACCAGCCTATTCACGAGCACTACATCAAATCAGAGGAGGGTGTTTTCAGAGAGTAATCCAAAAGAGATCAGAGTCCAGTTTCCAGAAGGCCAAATCAAATTAGAGGTGGTTCTGTTCCAGTTGTTGCAGACTTGAATTTCCAGGGGCGAACCAAGACACCTTTTGGCCACGTATCCTTTGCCATAATGCGATCAGCATACTGTCTTACGACGCAAAGCCGAAAGGCCTTCAACACACACCATTAATGCCAAATGATTTGGCAGTATCGGCAGGAATTAAGCCGATTTCACTGAGTGGCTGTAAACATTTTTAAAAGCAATAGTCTTCACTTAATTTCATGTTTTGATCATCTGTGTTTTCATCATCTGTAAGTCTTTTGAATGCGAATGCATGCGAAATATTTCCTTCATATGAATGATAGCAACAATACGTAACGTTACGATGATTATAAACGTTTGTTTTCAACTTTTTACTACAGGCAATTTATTGAATAATTCAGATCTAGTGAGTTTTCTAGCAGACTCTTGAGAAGTGGTCTTTCCGAGTCTAAATCATCTATCTTACGACTAAGAACAATTATCAAGTCAAAAGGCACACCTCAATTAGTTCAAGAAAGGTGTCTTTCTGAGACACGTTACAGTAGTCATTATAACAATGATCCATAAATGTCTTTTCAATTTCAAACACTTCATTGCAATAACCACAGCCATAAGGTCTCAAAATGAAATCATCAATATCAACATTAATTACTGAATGATTTTCAGAACATAGTTTTTCTGAAGTTGGGTTTATATGTTGATTCAAAGAAACGTCAGGTAAATTTCCTTCTGTTGACAACACTTTTCCATAAACACAGCGGCCATCTTTAGTGTATGTGCGGACTCTCTTAACTGAAGTCCTTAAATGGCAATTTTCTGTCAAGCCATCACATAGTTCACTCTTACACAGTTTTTCTCCAGTGTGGGATTTCAAGTGCATTTTCAGACTGACACCTGATGCAACTGCTTTGTTACATAATTTGCATTTGTATGGCTTTTCTCTGGTGTGGGTTGTTGTATGGTATATCAGACTGCTCTTCAGTGTAAATGCTTTGTGACATAGATTGCACTTGTATGGCTTTTCTCCTGTGTGAGTTCTTGTATGGTATTCCAGACCGCCCTTCTGTGCAAATGTTTTGTGACATAGATTGCACTTGTATGGCTTTTCTCCAGTGTGAGTTCTTGTATGGCGTTCCAGACTGCCCTTCTGTGAAAATGCCTTGTGACATAGATTGCACTTGTATGGCTTTTCTCCTGTGTGGGTTCTTGTATGGCGTTTCAGATGGCGCTTCTCTGCAAATGCTTTGTGACATAGATTGCACTTGTATGGCTTTTCTCCAGTGTGGGTTCTTGTATGGTCTTCCAGAAGGCCCTTCTGTGTAAACGCTTTGTGACATAGGTTGCACTTGTATGGCTTTTCTCCAGTGTGGGTTCTTGAATGGCGTTCCAGATCGCTCTTCTGTGCAAATGCTTTATGACATATATTGCACTTGTATGGCTTTTCTCCAGTGTGGGTTCTTGTATGGTATTCCAGACCGCCCTTCTGCGCAAATGCTTTGTGACATATATTGCACTTGTATGGCTTTTCTCCTGTGTGGGTTCCTGTATGGTGTTCCAGACCAGCCTTCATCATAAATGCTTTTTGACACAGATTACACTTGTAAAGCTTGTCTCCAGTGTGTTTGTACACTGATATTTAACCCTTTTGCTGCGAATGACGAGTATGCCTTGTCATGGAAATGCCTATGCCATATGCGATTGACAAACGAGTCTCGTCATGCAATGTGTTGAAGTAGGATTGAAGTAGGCGGCAATGCCACATGCTAGACTTAATCGTTGTCACACAGCAAAATATAGGAAATATATTTCTTCACTAGATGTCAGACCTAGATGTCAGAACAGCCAAGTTCAAGGTCAATCATGATGACATTTATTACATAGTAGATGGGATAAATTATTTGTATTTTCGTGAAGTCAGTGGTTATTGAATTTTCTGAAAAATCAGTGAACGAACATAATTATAAAGACATTTATTACAGAGAAATTTTTATACACGTATGTATGTGTGAATGTATGTATATATGTATGTATGTATCCATGCTTTGCACTGGCATTATTAAAGTTCAGGCATTGGCAGAATATGCTGATTATAGTTACCCATTTATATATGTATGTATGTATGTGTGTGTATGTATGTATGTATGTATCTATGTATGTATATGTGTATGTATGTATGCATCTATGTCACTGACATGTATACTGGTCACATACCATAAATACATGCATACATAATACATACATACATGAATACATACATACATACATGCACATACATATACATACTTGCATACGAAATGCATACATACATGCATACATACACATATACATACATACATGGCGTACATGGGACTATAAGGCCGTCGCAGTGAAAGGGTTAAGCAGGAACTCATAAATGTTTTGATATCCATTTAATTGATTATGGATTCTTGCTTGGATATTCACATCTTCAACACAGACAAAAAACTTTACTTGTACAGCGTACTTACAAAATCAATTACATTTGTACCCAAGAGCATATCCAGAGGGAGGCCAGTCCAGCCATGACCCCAAACATTTGGTTTTACGGTTGACCTCACCATCAGCTTGCCCCAAAATTACTTTACGTGATGAATGACTAAAGAAGTGGTACATAAAGAAGAAGTGCTAATGGGAAATATGTTTTACATAAAGCTTTAAAATCAGCTGCTATTGTAATTGTAACATTGGAAAATTTATATATCGCCACTTCATGACACACTCATTCATTAGAGATGCTCCTGATGCAACACAATGAAATTACAATAGAACAAAACAGTCTTCAAGGGCTTTAGGAAAAGACAGGCTGAGAAATTCATGTTGCAGTTGTTAGACAACTTCTTCCACAAGCATGGGCTGACTACAGCAAAACTTCCATGCTGGACCATGGAATTCCAGGCTTGTGGAACCATCAAGTCACCTGGTGTAGCAAAACAGAAATCTGTGACCAGGTATGGAAGAGATGAAATGCAACACTCCTAGTAGATCATTCCGATACCACGTATAGCCAATTACTGCAATAGCCGATACCGAGTATAAGGCCAATTATTTTATTATTTCTAAACTTTAGTGAAAATGTTCGGTTCCGAAACATAAACTTACTAGTACTATAACTACTACTGCAATGCAAACAAGTGCGCTTGCCCTGAAAAAAATGACCGGTGGGTTGTTGTCAAACACTACAAGCAAAACTTAGCAATTTCACATTAAACTTGGAATATGCAATACTGAATAAAATTATTAAATTATAACACATATAAATAACTGAACGCATTTGTTGTGTAAACGAGATGCAACATTTTCCTGATCTCCGATTATCGCCCCAAAACTAAGCCCACGACGTTGTATAAGGAGTTTCCAGTCCTGTGTATGGTCCTTGTTTTCTACCAAAGATGTTAGCCTAACATCTTTGGTTTCTACGGTGCCTAGTGCAATGCTAAATATTTATAATCAATAATAATAGACTATTCTTGGATAACAGTACTGTAACAGCCTAGTTTTTTATATAACATTTGACATCATCGTTTAAAAAATTGAATTCTGGCCAGCCACAATAGGCCCTACTTAAAATTACATGTAGTTCTGTCGCGCCGTCGGGTTCGTCACGTTTCGCGTCACTTCCGGTGCTAATTGTCACACGCGCAAACCCTAAAGACGACCCGGCGCATCGCTGTGGAGCCCGAAATGTAGGCCAGTCAGAACTATCCATGTCATTGGCTAGGCTGAGATCAGAGGCGTGTCTTAACTGTGTATTATCATACTTATTTACCAGGCTGATGGTCGAGTGGATAGGCGCGGCTGCCGGATGGGCAGCAGCCCCAGCATCGCTGGAACCAGGGTTCGCATATGACTCCACAGCGAATTTACTATTAGTAGACGTTGGCTCGAGGTGCTCTAAGCGTGATACCAGTAACTCTAATATAGCACTCTGTCTTTCCATTGCAACACTCTGTCTTTCTATTGCAACACTCTGTCTTTCCGAGGTTTGCTCATGGCTGACTCTTAGGCTGTCCAGAGCTTGCCCTTGCATCACACTCAAACCTTCCAAGATGGCACTCTGTCTTTCTAACACAACACTTTGTCGGTCTAAGGCCTGTTCCACTATTGAGCTAGAACCCGACTGGCGCGATACAGATCTTTCAACATCTGTAGTTTCCATATTAATCAATTTGGTACAAGTTTTATAAGTTTATTATTAATCGAAAATAATACGTACTATCGTACTGACAAACTAAAAAGGTTCAATTGTATTGTTTATAATCTTATGTCTAAGTTTAACACATTGAGCCTACTATCTTACTTATAGTCAGATTAAAGGTACAAGCTAATCTATGCAAGTTTTAATCCTTATCTTACTTACAATCTAACAATACAACAGTTTTATACAAGCTATCTTATAATCTAGCAATATAATTATTCTAGACAAGTTATAATGGTTATCTTACTTATCAGAAACAAGTTAATATTATAGCCTTCTATTGACTTGGAGTAAAATGGATTTTATCTAAGAATTTCCCCGGCTGAAATAAAGATCACCGGCCAACGAATTACAAGGCCGGAAGAACAATTCAATTTCTCGGCCTACCGTCGATCGACAAGATATTTTATACTCCAAATATTTCCAATATGTGAGAACTTATCTCCGTGAATCGATAAGATATTTATACTCCAGATATCTCCAATATGTGAGAACTTATCTCCTTTGCCAATACGTGTAAATCACGTATTTCCACAAATTGCCGAATTATCGAATTTATATTTATATCCACAGAGAAGACGAAATATATTCCAGAATTTCCGCTCAGAAATAGATTGAAAACACGATATATCCGACTCCAGAAAAAGCGCACATCAAATTCGCTCAATTTGATACATATATTCCAATGGATATTTCAAACACCAGCCGACCACATCGGCGAAAACTAGCGTGCCACACACGCTTCTTCCAGGCGTACAAAACGCCGAATATCAAGAAATTCTGTGTGCCAAACACACACGCAACCTAACGACCTTCTTCTTGGCATTCGAAATACAAGTGTTTTTGAGAAATTCAGACCGAAATCTTATATAGTAAAGCCGTTGCTAAGGGCCTCAACCCCTCCGCAATTTGGACGGATGTCACCGAGTTATTTTTAGATTCTCAAATTCGACTTGAAAGAGACCGCTCACGAAATTGCACTCACATGAACTACGCTCCCCTTTCAAGTCAAACCCCCCTCCAATTTCTGTGCGGCTGGGCTCACCCGCAAAGACGGTATAATCCTTTGATCGGCCTCGACCGTCTGCCTGACCTACGCCGTCGCGCGGTTGGCCGTGCCGATGTCCCTCTAACTATCGCTAAGGCGGCATATCGAAATTCCTTAGAACCTACATCTATGCGCGTTTTACCCGTCGACTCTGTCTCTCTGTATCGCTAGGTCTGTGCGGCGGTCTCCCTTTGAAGCTACCCTCGGCCGTCGAGTGGTTCACCCCTTAGCAACCTATTATGTAACGTAGGCAAAGCGCGCGAATAACAGACGCGAAGCTAGTTGAAACGGCAATACGGCTTAGGCGCTATATAATCAAACTGTATTATCAACGGACACAAGGCAATACAAACTGCCGCTAGATAATTCTAGTAACGAGGGTTAGACCGTCGTTACAGTTCTTACTCCCCAGATTTATCATTATTCAACTAGGTCATCTGATTATCTTTGTCTGGTCATAGGCCTACTTAAATCCAGAATAGTTCTTGGTGAACGAGCTTTATCGGTTGCTGGACCTAGTTTTTGGAATTCTCTCCCTGTGTCTGTGCGCTCTGCTCAGTCGCTTTAATTGTGTCATTTCGTTCTCAACTTAAAACTTGCCTCTTTCAAATTGCTTATCCACCAAATTGCTTATCTTACGGACTGAGCTTCTGGATATTGACCTGATTATGGCTTGATTTTGGTGTGCCATCGGTTGATGCCTTGTGCATCAGACACCGGCGCAATAGAAGTTACTAACTACAATATTAGCCTACAATTACATAAGCTAGCACAGAGAGCAACTTCGGTTAGTTTTGCTCTGTCAGCGACGCTATAGGCCTATCATGTTCAATTACAGTTTATTAGGAGGCTACAATTACAATTGGAGCTGAGACACTGGCGGCGATCTTGTTTCACAGGTGGGGGGGGGGACACTGTTGAACTGATCTGGTGAAAAGAGTGTTGAACTGATCTGCTCAAAAAAGAGGTCAAACAATTTTTTCGCGAAACATTTTTGCGAGAAAACTTGACCTTTTTTGGGGGTTTATTCAAAAAGTGGGGGGACAAATGTATGGTGTGTCCCCCACTCTTAAAGGTGGGGGACTTGTCCCCCTCGACCCCCACGATCGTCGCCCATGAGCTGAGACGTGGAATCAAATCAAATCAATCAAATCCGTTTTTATTACAACACACAAACTGCAGATTAACAGTGACAGAAAACAACAGTTATCAGTTTAGTGTTATAAAAGGATGTCCCTAAGGGACAAGTCCCGCTAAAATGGGACACCCTGAGCAGAGCCGTAGCAACAAAGAACGTGGCCCCCTCCGAACATACATGTACGTCCGGGGCCCTTTACAATGCGGAAACTGGAATGCGGAATATACAATATATAAGGTTCATATTATGTATACGTAGGCCTACGCCTACAGTGTACATGTATTCCATTTCCGTATTGAAAAATCGAAATGACCGAATGACTACTGATGACGTAGCTAGTAGCATTATGCGATGTATCAAAACAGTATCATAATAACTTCACGCCATTCACGGTTTTTTGCCACTTTTAGGGGCCCCCTTCCTTGCGGGGCCCCCTCCGGTCGGAGGGTACGGAGGGCGGTCGCTACGCCTCTGACCCCGAGAGTTCACAGGCTGAGACGGACAGTATAGATACATATCTGGGGGAAAATTTATAAATCTTAACTAATAGTGAGCGAAAATTTAAACACAAAATCATAGCCATCATAATTATTTGAGGCCTGATCGTTAAATTTGACGTTTTTCTGTGCCATGGCCGCTAAATTACTTACTCATTACTTGCTCAGTGGTAAGTTCGGCGCCTTGTGACCGGAGGGTTGCTGGTTCGAATCCCACTCTAGCCGCTGCGTACGGACCTTGGGCAAGTCCTTCACTCGCGATTGCTCGTGGCGCTTCGGCGTGAAAACTCCGACACAGTATCAAATGCTGTAGTCGGGAGCGCCTCTGAGTAGTAGTAGACTTCGAGAGGCGCTATAGAAATATCAGAAATAAAAATACACAATAATGCCGATGACGTAAATTTAATAAAAACGTCATCGCTATTTTGCTCCGGTGACGTCATTTTGACCAATTGTTTTTGTTCCTTGGAAACTATCGAGGATTCGATGTTCATTTGAAAAATCGACTGAGAAGAGGAGACATCTTAACAAGAAAATTATCGAATAGGCCTATCGTCGATGATAAGAAATTAAAATCAACACCAATCCTGGAAATAGCAGCTGTGGGACAGAAGATTTATAGCTACAATAGCAATAGTATGCGTAAGTCCAACTTTTCATCGAAATTTCTACTTCTTTAGTTACCAATTTTCAATGATTTTCCGCTAGATACAAGAGGCTTCGAGTCGATCTTTTTTTCTATTTGTCGTTTCGAACTATTTGTCGATTTGTACTAAACATGAACAATTTCTTTACGTCGAACTTTGAATTTCTTTTTCAGAAGAAACCCACTTTTCTTGTTGCTGGTCTCTCAATAAGTCGGATTCAGCAGAATTGAATATGAATGGAGACCTGGGTAAGAGAAGGAGGAGGAGAATGCGTGTATTCTGCTGTGGTGAAGTCTGGTTCAACTGCATTTTGATCTTGGTCTTCTACAAAAGGCAGGAAAACAAAGAGTAGAGCACCACCTCCACCAGGTATGTGGCTGGCTTTTTGCTGCTTATTGTTCGATGTCTTTTCCTGTGATAATTATAATCTGAGTTGATTCTTTCCTGAATATATGATATAGCTGAAGGTAGTTTTTGGCTCAGTTTGGTCAACTCTTCAAGTTAGGGATGGCACACATCCTGTACAAGAAACCTGGTGGCACAGCTAAAAAACACTGCCTTATATTATGATATTAAAACCCTGACAAAAATAGCTCCACTTGCCATATTTTCTTCATTGTGTTGGATGGCATGTGTGTGTGTGCTTTAGTGCCTTTAAAAAGCCATGGAGAAGCCTCTAGGTAGGTGACAGCAGTGGCGGCTCTAGGCTTTTCCAACAGGGGGGCCAAGGAGGGGCCGGGGATCCTGACAGGGGGGCCAGCTGCAGGGACGTCATTTCAGCTTTTTTCAGGGGGGAAAGGACGTTAAAAATAGGTTTAAAAAAATTTTCGCGCTTCGCGCGAAGAAATTTTACAGTTTTTCGTTGTTTCTTCACAATTTTCGAGGGAAAACTGCATAATGTGCCCCCCGCGCTGTCAAAGAGATGTGGTCTGGTGAAAAAACCTATGCAGACTCTAGTTTTGTTAATAGTGTGGCGGTCAAGGTCACAGTGCGTATGTGGGAGGATTTATTTTATGCGAATAGCATCGTTTTCTTTAAGTTTACATGCGAAGGGAACAGCATCGTTTCTCTTGATTTTACATGCGAAGGCCCAGTATCGATCATTTAATTTTTATTTAATTTCAATAGGCGACTGTCCAGCAACGACCGTGATAGGGAAGATCGATTATATATTTTAAGCCAAAGTATAGGTGATCCGGTTGACCATACCCTGCCTCACGGTGTGCTGCTTTATACGTGAAGAGTTGGTTCGACTCTTCATACATAGCAATACTGTTAAACAGCGTTGTTGGTTAGCGATTCAGTTACCGATTCAAATATACTGCACTCAGTGTGGTAGGCGAGTGATTTTGGTTACGACAGAGTCAGAGTTCGAGTTTCCGGTTAGTACAAATATATTTACGGACGAAAGGGGCGTCCGAATAATATAATCAGGCGATCCCGAGTACAGCTAAAGAAGTTCACTGTTGGGAGACGGGCCGACAGCGCCGATCCGGCGGGTTGGATCCCTCAGTTGATCGCGAAGCGGTCTAGATCCCGATTGTGGGAAATCTACGGCTGAGTAATACTCGGGGAAGGATACCGTTGATACACAGGAAAACCAATTCAGTGTGAGATCAAAAACCAGGGTGAATTTGGCGTCGGGCAAGGAAATCCCTCTTGGAGTTCGAAGAACTCCAAGATCCGACAGTGTTTGGTTTTATCCACTGAGAAGAGTTTTACGCGATTTCGGCGTACTCGACACAGGGGAAGTTCTACGCGCTTTCGGCGTACTCGGCCGGGAGAGTTTTACGCGACTTCGGCGTCTTCGGCTGGGAGAGTTTTACGCGACTTCGGCACTCGGTGAAGTGACCGTCGGGATACCTGAAAAAACCAATTTAGTACAAAAACGATAATAAGGGTAAATTTGGCGACAGGCAGGAAATTCCCTCTTGGGTTTTGAAGAACTCCGCGATCGGAGCTTGTCCGGTTACCTGTGGGAGTAAGTGTGACCTTCGTTAGGGAACCAAAATTCGGAAATTCTTGGGAACAAAATTCAGGACATTCTGGTAACCTTACGGGGTCAGCGTTACATTTGGATTGTGACACTTGGATGGCTGACACGCCGGTGGAGCGTTGGAGGGGCTCCATCGCCCGGTAACTAAAAATAGTTACTGGGAAAGACCACTGTTACCGAAAGACCGCAGTACGGGAAAAGACCGCCCGACAACTGATTACAGTGCGGTAAGACCAGGAAAAACGATAGAGTCAGGAAAATCTTGTATTCAAACCAATCGTTATTCAGAGCAAATAACTTGGTGATCGAAACACGTAGTTCCGAGAACTGACCGAAGGCGAAGTAGGGCCCACCTCGTGCGCCGGTCGGAACACAGTTCTGCGTGCGGTTAGGGAGGTTTTAGACCTAGAACCTGTCCTATCAGAAGGGAGTGTCGTGAGACCAGTACACCGCGTTAATATCACACGTGCATATATTATCGCAAGATGTTCGCGTGTTTGAGACGGCACGACGTGACGACTCGTCAGATGTACACCTTGTCCTCTCGGACAGGAGAACGTTCAGAGATTTCCACTATTGACGATAACTCGAGAGTCATGAGATGCAGAATGGTACGTGAGGGTTCGGTTAAGGTGGAGAAAAAGAGGAAGTCTTTGACTAAGAGATCTCACAGGAAGCTGAGGACTCCTGCCGGCAAGAGAGCGAACCCTGTTCTAAAGGACGGCCATCCTGAGGACGAGGACGTTGCCCACCCGGCGACCGCGGCAGTGGCAGAGTCCGAAAGTGAGATGGAGCTTGACAGCGACACTGTTCGCAAACAAGCGATACCCTCGGAACCTCCTCTTGGAGGAATGGGCACTGAGAGCGGAGACAGGGAACCGCTCGTCTACATCAGAAGTAGACAGGATAGTGACCCGGGTGACTCCAGAAGGTCAGTTGGCTGGAGCCGAACCCAGCCCGACGACGAAGCAGCGTCTCGGGTAAGACCGACACAAATTGGTACCATGTCTGATGAAGGGTTAGTTGATCTCGAGCGACGAACGTCACAAACTGGTACCAGAAGTGGGGTTCTAGCCTTTTCTTGTCACAGAACCAGGCAAGGTCAGGAAGATACCGAGGACGAGTCGGATGAAGTGCCCCATAGTGAGCACGGAGGCGCGCGTCCAAAGTTACGTAAACGGAAAAGCAAACGAAGGTTGCTTGATGAAACGGGTGCACCTGACGAAACCAGTGCATTTGAAACGGAAGCTGGAACCCGCAGTGGGCGTGAAAGAGGTTTCCATGAGGATAACGGATGGTTGATAACCGTTCCAAAGACTACTGAGGTAGTACGGAACGATGTGAATAACGAGGCATTCACACACTGGCGAGAGACCGTTGGTGAGAGTAGGTTTGACAGGTCCAAACCACTCGACGACAATAGAGTTCCGCGTATAATGCATGAGAGAACGTTCGACAATAGATCGGGGAACCTTGTGCAGGTTCAAGTACCTAGTATTGTACGGGGCAGGCAACCTGTACAGTTGAGACAGGCTTGTGATAGGCCAAGAGACATTGAGACAGGCCTGAAACCGCGGGGTGACGCCGTAGTGCAGAAAACGAGTGGTGACATCGTGGCGCATCAGCGAAACGAAGGTAATCGAGTACCGTTTACCAACATGGAAGAAGGTCGCCCAAGACCTGTGACCGATGAGGTAGATTGGCAAGCGGAGATGTCTTACCTGCGACAGAGTGTGGCAATGATGAGTTCGAAACTTGAAGAACTGTCTGTTCCTGCTGCTCAGCATGCGAAGTCTTACCGACGCGAGACATCGGGGAAGCCTACGGGCCCAGGTTACCAGATGGATCGCCGAGGGAAGCTGCAGATCGAAGAGCCGGCACGGAGCCGAGGTAACACAGAGACACGCGAGGAAGTTTCGCTTTCGGAAACTTCGGAAAAGTTACGTAGCCGCTATCTTCCCGAGGACAGCGGGAGAGAGTCACACGGAAAAACGGCAAGGCAATCGAGTCGACAACGTCTGTTGACAAGAGGAAGAGTTGAGGCGAAATTACGTTCGTCAGTGAGTTCTTCGGATTCAGACACCGATAGTGTTGGTCCAGAAGAGGCCATGAGAACCGGAGGCTTTGACAGGAAAAACCTCCGCCAACGAGGAAGACACGAGAGTTATGAGAAAACTGAAAGGGAGACGTATGGTAAGGAACGTCTACCAGAGTACGAGAGACGTGGTTTAAAACAGGCACTTGATAGAGAAACCGAGAGAGAATCGAACATGGGAAGAGACAGAGATCATTTGGCCTGGGATGAGACCCACGAGCGGTACTCTAAAGGGCACAAACCAGATTCGAGAAGTCGTAATTGTCTTAGGTACGACGAATCTGACAGACCGCCAGAGTCAGGAAAAAGAGATATTCGCGAAGAAGACAGAAGAGTTACGTTCGTCAACGGAAACTCTCAGAGCTCTCGCAATAAATATAAACGATCGGAGTCCAAAGACTACGCAGGTGGTGAGCCTCGTAGAAAAGGTCAGAGACCGGCTGAGTACATCTCTGATGAAGACAGTGCAACGTCAGACGACCGAGAGATGACTACGATGTATTCTAAGTGGCGTACAGGGAAGACGTTGGGTACTCTGAGGGGACAGAGTCGGCACCGGTCAGTGGTGAGGATAGACGAGGAAAACGATTCCAGGAGTAACGATGGGGACAACCGGAGAGGAAATCCCAAGAAGAGTGTCGGAAGATCACTTGTTACACGGACAAGAGGCGAAGACCGATCGGATCGCGGTATACGAATCAAGCTAGAGAAGTACGATGGCAAGTCAGCGATCGCAGCCTTTCTAGCAAAGTTCGAAGTTTGTGCACGGTGCAACCGGTGGAGTGATCAGGAAAAAGCAGACCAGTTAATGTGTGCCCTAACGGGTCCCGCTTCGCAGCTGTTGTGGGACATGGGTGCACAGAGGGACGTGTCTTGGCGAGAACTTGTTGAGCGGCTTAAGGCCCGGTACGGGTCTGATGACCAAACTAGCCTATATCGGATGAAACTTCGCACTTACCGGCAGGCTCACGGAGAAACGCTGAGTAGTGTAGTGCAGGAAGTACGAAGGCTAATGGCTTTGGCATACCCAGGACCAACAAGTGATATCGTCGAGACGGTCGCTTGTGACGCTTTCATTGATGCACTGGCAAACCAAGATTTGGGGCAGAAGGTGCGCGAGCGAGAACCAGTTAACCTCGAAGCGGCGTATAAACATGCGGTGAGGTTGGATGCCTATGGTCGATCTTCGACACAAGGTGGTGATTTAGACCGAAGACACGCGAGAGTTAAAGTTACCATGGAAGACCGAAAAGACTCGAGCACTGAGGGGCAACAGTCTCGTCGTCTAGAAGATCTCGAGCGAAAGATTAAAAATCTTTCAAGAGAACTTGATCGAGTGACAATAAATCAGAATTTGGGCATCGTTCCGAGAAAACCTCATGAAAGGGAGAACAGTTCTGATCTAGCGGTGGGAGATCAGAGGACAACCGAACCGAATGTGGGGTGGCGACGGATTTATCCGCCCACACGGTTGCGTAACCCGGATATCGAATGCTACTTGTGCAAACGAAAAGGACACATGAAGCGATATTGTCCTCAGAGAAACGCTGAGACGAATGGTGCAACCGGTACCAGTGAACCTACAAAGGCTGAACCGATACAAGAGGAAACCCAAAACCGACTGGTCAAAGGCAGTAGGGTGGCCTACGTGGTTGCGAGACTGGCAGGAAAACGTATACACTGTCTACTTGATTCTGGAAGTGAAATGTCACTTGTGCCACGACGTTTCGTGCTAGACGCTGTGCTAGTATCGTCAGAACAGCGACTCCTAGCCGCTAATGGAAGTCAGATTAAGGTGGATGGTGAAACTAACCTTAAGATTCGGATCGGAAAGCAGGTGTACCCTGTACCCTGTCTAGTTACAGACCAAGTGACAGAAGTGATCTTGGGGTTATCTTGGCTGGAAGCCAATCAGGCAAGATGGGACTTCGCAAGTCGATGCGTTTTCCTTGGGAGCGAGAAGATCCCTCTGAAAGAGGTCGTTACCGAGTCCATGTGCCGGAGGGTTATTGTGCAAGAGGACATAATAGTTCCTCCAAGGAGCGAAGTTGACGTTCCAGCTTGGGTAGTATACCCGCATTTCCAAAAAGATAACGAAGATTGGACGACCATTCCAATGGAATTATCAAAAGATTTGATAATCGGACGTACGTTGGTGACAGGAAGAGACACGGAAGTGTGGATCAGGATGTTGAATGTTGGAGACAGAGATTCGCTAGTCAAGAAACGGACTGAATGTCCGCTGGAGCGAGTGAACGTAGTCGATGTGACAGTTAATCGAGCCAGAACGGAATCGTATGATGAGCCTTACCGAAGCGAAAATCCGGAGAAGCCTATGGGCCCAGGTTATCCGGAGGAACGCCGAGGAAAGCAGCAAAGTACGATTGACCGGTTTGGATCGAAGATTAGTACAACGGCCAGTGTGGCGGAGCAGACGCTCAACCCACTTGCCGAACAGACCCTAAAACGACTATGGGAAGAAGTGCCAGCAGACATTTCGGAAGAAGAGCGAATCAGGTTACGAAAACTTGTGCTAACGTACAGCGCAACGTTTTCCCTTAACGAAAGTGATAACGGATTCACTTCGGTGATCCAACACGAGATCGATACGGGACAGGAGAAACCAGTTCGGCAACCTTTGAGACGTCAACCGCTTTCCATGTTACCGGAAGTTGATCGTCAGGTAGAAGACATGTTGAGACAAGGAATCATTGAACCTTCGATATCGGAATGGGCATCCAATGTCGTAATGGTTAAGAAAAAGGATGGCAGTATGCGTTTCTGTATCGATTACAGGCAACTGAACCTGAAGACACGGAAAGATGCTCATCCGTTACCCCTTATCCGCGAGAGTTTAGATACCCTGGGTGGCGCCAGATGGTACAGTACGTTCGATTTGAGAGCAGGTTATCACCAGATGGCCTTGCACCCAAGAGACAAACACAAGACCGGGTTCGTTACGAGAAGGGGCAGCTTCCAATTCAAAGTGTTACCTTTCGGATTGTGCAATAGTCCGGCCTCGTTTTGTCGACTAATGAACTTAGTCTTGACAGGGCTAAACTATGACATCTGTCTGGTTTACTTGGATGACATAATTGTGTTCTCAAGGGACGTAGAGACGCACATGCAACGTCTAGAGATGATTTTCAGGAGATTACAAGAGTATAATCTCAAGCTGAAACCATCCAAATGTTACCTGTTACAACAGAGAGTATTGTTTCTTGGTCACGTTTTGAGTGAAGAAGGGGTCGCGACGGATCCGAGCAAGATCAAGGCCGTAGAAGAATGGTCTGCTCCTCGGAACTTGAGGCAAGTCAGATCCTTCGTTGGTCTTTGCTCCTATTACCGACGTTTCATACATGATTTCGCGGTGGTAGCTCAACCACTTCATTTCCTGACCAGGAAAAATGTACCGTTCCATTGGACTGACGAATGTCAGGGAGCTTTCGAAGAACTTAAACGAAAGTTGGTTTCCGCACCTATACTTGGGTTACCGAACGACGAGGGCCAGTACATCCTAGATACGGATGCCTCGGCATACGCCATTGGAGCGGTGTTATCGCAAGTACAAGAAGGAGAAGAGACAGTGATTTGTTACGCGAGTCGGCTCTTGTCGACGGCGGAACGGAACTATAACGTTACCAGGCGAGAGTTGTTAGCTGTGGTGTATTTCTTGAAAGAGTTTCGTCAGTACTTACTGGGTAGTAAATTCCTACTCAGAACAGACCACTCCGCACTTCAGTGGTTACGCAGAACACCGGAACCGATTGGCCAACAGGCTCGTTGGTTAGAGATGATAGAGGAGTTTGACATGGAGATATGTCACAGACCGGGAGCAAAACACGGTAACGCAGACGCGATGTCTAGAGGTCCGGGTGAGGAACAACCTAAAGTGGTTACCATGAGAGTTACGAATGAAGACGTGATGTGGGCACGTCCGATCGGAGAAGTAACGCGCTCCGAGGTTACCAGTGAAGATACAGGCCAGGAAATCCGTTGGACAAAGGAGTTTCTTCGAAGAGAACAGCAGAGCGATTGCAATATTGGTACGGTCCTTGGTTGGAAGGAGTCGAAGCATCATCCAACACAGGCAGAACTATCACCTGCTAGCGGAGAAGTGAAAGTGTTGGTGAGCAACTGGAATCAGCTGGAAGTCCTGCAAGGAGTGTTACACAGAGGCTGGATTCAGGGTAACACAGGAAAAGCTGAGCGATCTCAGTTAGTTGTGCCCTTATCTCTACGGCAAGAGATGCTTCAGTTAACACACGCAAGCTTTGCCGGAGGACATTTCGGGATTCGGAAGAGTTTAACTCAGTTGCAACGTCGGGCGTATTGGCCGAGTTGGAAGGACGATGTTAGACGGTTCTGCCAAAGGTGCGATCGCTGTGCTCGTTATCGAAGGGAGAAACCTCCAAGACAGGGTTACATGCAGACTCCTGTGGTCGGTGAACCAATGGAGAGATTCGGAATTGATATAACTGGTCCGCATCCTGTATCAAGTAAAGGCAACAAATACATACTGACAGCGATAGATTACTTCTCGAGATGGGCTGAAGCTCTGCCTATCAGAAACCAAGAGGCCGTTACTGTGGCAGAATCGCTTATGGTACACGTGTTCTCGAGGTTTGGTATGCCACGCCAGATCCTGACGGATCAGGGACCGTGTTTTGAGTCGAAGTTATTCAAAGAGCTGTGTAAACGCATGGAGATTGACAAAGTACGTACAACTCCATATCGACCCTCTGGTAACGGAATGATCGAAAGGTTCCACAGAACACTGAACATGTTGATCGGAAAGGTAGTGTCGGAACGACAAAAGGATTGGGATGTTCATGTACCATATGTAATGGCGGCATATCGAGGTACTGAACATGAAGCGACCCAACGGACACCTAATTTCCTGTTCCTGGGAAGAGAGAACCATACGCCATTAGACTTGATTCTAGCCCAAGTTACAGAGTTCGAGAGACCGTCTTACAGTGACATGGAAGAGTACGTGGAGAAACAGAAAGAGAAAATGGAACGATCGTATCGGCTTGTACGAGAACAGTTAAAGAGAGTAGCAGAAAGAAGGAAAAACAACCTACGATTTGAGAGTGAGACCTAGCAAGTTCGCTCAAGGAGATTGGGTTTACTATTACTACCCTCGGCTAAGAAGTGGAAGGAAGACAAAATGGGCTCGCTATTACACCGGCCCATTCTTGGTTATTCAAGTGCTCAGTCCGTGTCTGTACCGGATTCAGAAGAGTCCGAAATCCACGCTAATGGTTGTGCACGTGGATAAATTGAAGCCGTTTTACGGTAAACCTCCGAGTACCTGGTTACCGGAGAGGGACAGAAATCTTGAGTTACCTACAGTAGACTGGCCAGTCCTGGCTCAAGATCCTAATGCAGAACATGAACCAGAGGAACCTTCAGAGAATCCAGAAGAGACCGCTGATCCAGAATTGCCACCTGTACGACGGACGAGACGAAGACCTCGCTTGGATGGATGACTACGACTGTAGAAGTCCTTGTTAGTGACCTTCTGAAGCAGACGTGTATCTAGGACCAACTAGATGAACGCTTAATTGCGTTGGTTTCATTGACTATTCGAGACCCATGTTTCAGTTGCCCTTTTGATGAGAGTATTTCTTTTGAGCGGTATCTGGGAGCATACAGTACCTGTGCTACCAGCAACGCTTAATTGCGTTGGTTTTACAGATTGTCAGTGAATGACTGTTTAAGTTTCCTTTTGATGATATGTTTTCGGTTAAACATTGGATTAGTGGTTAGAACTGAAACGAGTAAAGATTCCAGTACTAGAACGCTTCATTGCGTTGGTTCTACAAGCGAACTATTGGAGAACCATGTTTCCGTTTCCTTGTGATGACAGAGTTTCTTTTCGACAGTATAATGCTCGTAACAACGAGTGTTAAGGAAATTCGGGGCAATGCGATTTCCTTGGTTACCGTTTCATGATACTTTAGTGCGCTACCTTAGTGCGCCACTTAGGATAGATCATCATGCGATAGAAGCATATGTTAGGACTTAGATCATGTGCGTAAATATGATAACTTGTACTAGTTAAGATATGTAAAAAAAAAAAAAAAAAAAAAAAAAAAAAAAAATATATATATATTTTAGCAAAATAAAAAGGTTATCGGATCGAGGCGGGGCAGTACAAACTGTTGTCCGCTTTTATTTTGCTTTCACGATTTTGAAGTGGTACCGGGTGTGATCGACGATGGTTACCAGATCGGGAGACAGTGGGCGACTTTTCTCTCCTTTAGTTCTCCTGGCCCTTGGGGTCCGGTAGAGCCCAGGTTCACGATAGAGGGCCTGTTAAGGTTGGCGATTTGTCAGGTACGACAGGTTGCCAGTAGGGTGGTGGTTCGGATCGAAAGCATCATTAAATAGGCTGTCGCTATCACGGTTCTCATCGTTGTTTGGCGTACGTGCAGGGTGCCGAGATTGTTGATATACCGCCCTATAACCAAAGGTGCATTTGGTTCCTTGCTCTCTAAGGGGATCTGGGTTGGGGATGTTCCTGTCACGTTTGATTAAGGTCCCCGATTTTGGCAGAGATGCTCCGCATCTAAGTAAGGTGGGGAGAGTGTGGCGGTCAAGGTCACAGTGCGTATGTGGGAGGATTTATTTTATGCGAATAGCATCGTTTTCTTTAAGTTTACATGCGAAGGGAACAGCATCGTTTCTCTTGATTTTACATGCGAAGGCCCAGTATCGATCATTTAATTTTTATTTAATTTCAATAGGCGACTGTCCAGCAACGACCGTGATAGGGAAGATCGATTATATATTTTAAGCCAAAGTATAGGTGATCCGGTTGACCATACCCTGCCTCACGGTGTGCTGCTTTATACGTGAAGAGTTGGTTCGACTCTTCATACATAGCAATACTGTTAAACAGCGTTGTTGGTTAGCGATTCAGTTACCGATTCAAATATACTGCACTCAGTGTGGTAGGCGAGTGATTTTGGTTACGACAGAGTCAGAGTTCGAGTTTCCGGTTAGTACAAATATATTTACGGACGAAAGGGGCGTCCGAATAATATAATCAGGCGATCCCGAGTACAGCTAAAGAAGTTCACTGTTGGGAGACGGGCCGACAGCGCCGATCCGGCGGGTTGGATCCCTCAGTTGATCGCGAAGCGGTCTAGATCCCGATTGTGGGAAATCTACGGCTGAGTAATACTCGGGGAAGGATACCGTTGATACACAGGAAAACCAATTCAGTGTGAGATCAAAAACCAGGGTGAATTTGGCGTCGGGCAAGGAAATCCCTCTTGGAGTTCGAAGAACTCCAAGATCCGACAGTGTTTGGTTTTATCCACTGAGAAGAGTTTTACGCGATTTCGGCGTACTCGACACAGGGGAAGTTCTACGCGCTTTCGGCGTACTCGGCCGGGAGAGTTTTACGCGACTTCGGCGTCTTCGGCTGGGAGAGTTTTACGCGACTTCGGCACTCGGTGAAGTGACCGTCGGGATACCTGAAAAAACCAATTTAGTACAAAAACGATAATAAGGGTAAATTTGGCGACAGGCAGGAAATTCCCTCTTGGGTTTTGAAGAACTCCGCGATCGGAGCTTGTCCGGTTACCTGTGGGAGTAAGTGTGACCTTCGTTAGGGAACCAAAATTCGGAAATTCTTGGGAACAAAATTCAGGACATTCTGGTAACCTTACGGGGTCAGCGTTACATTTGGATTGTGACACTTGGATGGCTGACACGCCGGTGGAGCGTTGGAGGGGCTCCATCGCCCGGTAACTAAAAATAGTTACTGGGAAAGACCACTGTTACCGAAAGACCGCAGTACGGGAAAAGACCGCCCGACAACTGATTACAGTGCGGTAAGACCAGGAAAAACGATAGAGTCAGGAAAATCTTGTATTCAAACCAATCGTTATTCAGAGCAAATAACTTGGTGATCGAAACACGTAGTTCCGAGAACTGACCGAAGGCGAAGTAGGGCCCACCTCGTGCGCCGGTCGGAACACAGTTCTGCGTGCGGTTAGGGAGGTTTTAGACCTAGAACCTGTCCTATCAGAAGGGAGTGTCGTGAGACCAGTACACCGCGTTAATATCACACGTGCATATATTATCGCAAGATGTTCGCGTGTTTGAGACGGCACGACGTGACGACTCGTCAGATGTACACCTTGTCCTCTCGGACAGGAGAACGTTCAGAGATTTCCACTATTGACGATAACTCGAGAGTCATGAGATGCAGAATGGTACGTGAGGGTTCGGTTAAGGTGGAGAAAAAGAGGAAGTCTTTGACTAAGAGATCTCACAGGAAGCTGAGGACTCCTGCCGGCAAGAGAGCGAACCCTGTTCTAAAGGACGGCCATCCTGAGGACGAGGACGTTGCCCACCCGGCGACCGCGGCAGTGGCAGAGTCCGAAAGTGAGATGGAGCTTGACAGCGACACTGTTCGCAAACAAGCGATACCCTCGGAACCTCCTCTTGGAGGAATGGGCACTGAGAGCGGAGACAGGGAACCGCTCGTCTACATCAGAAGTAGACAGGATAGTGACCCGGGTGACTCCAGAAGGTCAGTTGGCTGGAGCCGAACCCAGCCCGACGACGAAGCAGCGTCTCGGGTAAGACCGACACAAATTGGTACCATGTCTGATGAAGGGTTAGTTGATCTCGAGCGACGAACGTCACAATAGTATATAATAATTCCATGAATTTGAGTATCATTTTTTTCTTGTTTACCCCTTTCTTCTTCCTCCTTTTCTTGTTCCAGCTTTTTCATTTTTTTTTCAAAAATCAGGGGGAGGGCAAATGCCCCCTTGCCCCCCCCAAATGACGTCCCTGGCCAGCTGACGTCACACTGGACCCTATATTCACATACCTATCTAGTGTTGGTGACTTGGGTGTCACCCTTGATAGTACCAGTGATGGGCACTAAACTCTTTTTTTAGTTAAACTAAAACTATTTTCCAACTAAAAAAATAGTTTAACTAAAGTTGGCAACTGATTTTGGAAATTAGTTAACTAAACTAAAAAAAGGAGTTAAACTTTTGTCCAACTTTTGAGATAGGCCTAAACATTTTCACAATAACAGAGGTTAAGTGAACTATAATAATGCAGAGCGTCAATGACAATTTTACCTTCAAACTATGCAATGTATACTGTTCTGGCATACAGTTACAGGCATACTGTGTAGTGTATGAATTTGAAAACACAGGTTGTTGATGCTAAAACCATGCAGGGTTAAAATGTTTGTTGTTGTTGAGTGTTCAATGTTCATTGTGGAAAAATAGTTGCATATTGCTGATTTTTTAAGTTAAACTTTTTAGTTAGCAACTAAAATTTTTTAGTTAAACTATGGTTTTAACTAAACTATTTTTTTAGTTAAACTTCATCCTCAACTAATTTTTTTTAGTTAAACTACAAGTTAGCAACTTGTTAGTTAACTATTGCCCATCACTGGATAGCACCCTCTCATTCGTTTTAGGGACACACTGTTTGGGTAGTACAAAGCGCCTATGACTAATATAGGACACACCTATCTAGTGTCACTGAACAGTTTCAGTTGCCTCACTGGTTACCCTGGATATAATACACCCTGTGCTTCACCCATTTCTTATATGTAATAGAACTTGAAGTAAAACCATATAACCTTTGAAGTAATTTTAAAAAATCCCTAGCTTCTGAAATAGATGCATCAATTAAACTTAGATTCAATTTATTTGCATAACAATGGAACTAAATGGCCCATGAAGTCGACTGCCTTACCAACTAATGTACATCCTTATTTACACCACTCATTAGATGTGTTCATTACACTTGCACCATCATAACCTTGACCCACTAAATATGAGCCAATGTCGAACCCCTATGACTGTAAGGTGTCTAAAATAATACCTAACAATGACTAGGCAATTCGTTTGCAGGTTTAAAATCTAGAAAGCATTCGTTAACTTCTTGTTGGGAAAAATCATATAGAGGTCTAACAAAAGATAGCTGTTCGTGTAATATCTTTTGTTTCATCGAAAAATAAATAGAACCCCTAACCTCTTCTATTATCTGATCCCTAACTTATGACAGATTTGATAATAGATCAGACTCTGATTTGGGGGGGCCACTGGGGGGGCCACAAACTCATTTGGGGGGGCACTGGCCCCCCTGGCCCCCCTGTGGAGCCGCCACTGGGTGACAGTTAGGAACTTAGGATTAGGTTTGCCCTTTATGCTATATTTATCTTTGCAGTCATAGTTTGATATCCAGATTCAGGTGGAGGAAAGCATCTTTGATTGAGGTGGATTTTTAATATGTTATGTCTGTTTGTAGACCAGTCTTCACAGTTCAGTACTAGACTAGCATGGCTCTTAATTGAACTGCTCTTGTTCACATTACATTTCTGTAACTAGTTTTCTGTTGTGAATCTTGAACTGCATGTACTGTTAGGCTTTTAATGGTGTAGCTGTTATGGTCATTTGAAGCACAGTTTTTCCACTACAGTCCTTTTCCTTTTTGGTCATTATCATCTCTGTCTTGTCTTTTGTCATCCTGTATTCTTAGTCTTTTTTGTGTTTCTCTATCCTGTGCAGAGAAAGTGATTTTGCTTATTCAAGGTTTAGAGAATAAATGAAAATAATGTTTGCAGTAAAATTTTAACTGGTTACTGGTGCTAGACGTTTTTTTAAAATTTAAATGTCAATTTGGTGTATTTTGATTTCAGCAGTGGCTGCAGTGTGGAGCCCCAAAGAATGCCAGTCTATTCTGAGGCAGCTTCCTCTATGAAACTAACTCTGCCTTCATCTTTAAGTTCAGATAACTGTCTCGTCAAGTTTTCTGAATGATGCTGCAACTGGTTTTTTGTATCTGTATTTAGCTTTTTGTATTTGTGTTTTTTGCATTTGTATTATATTTAGTTTTTTTATTTGTATTTAGTTTTCTTTGTATTTAGTTTTTTGTATTTGTGTTTAGTTTTTTGTATTTGTATTTAGTTTTTTTATTTGTATTTAGTTTTTTGTATTTGTGTTTAATTTTTTTATTTGTATTTGGTTTTTTATTTGTATCTAGTCGTTTATATTTGTATTTAGCTTTTTGTATTTGTATTAAGTTTTTTGTGTTTTTTGTTGTTGTAATAGTCCTGCTAAGCCTCTGGCATGGCTTAAAATCCTGTAAGCTCATTAAGGCAGGGGGTGGCTTGAAATCCCGTAAGCCCGATTTTTTTTGTTTATTTTGTATTGTTTCTTCTGTTGTTTATTTTGTCATTTGTTGTTTCTTCTGTTATGTACTTTGTTGTTTATTTTGTCGTGTGTTGTTTGTAATGTTCTTTATTATGTCGTTTGTTGTTTGTATTGTTATTTATTTTGTTGCCCTGGAATGAGACGACGGATAAGGAGGATGATAGAAGACTAGACACGAAGGAAGAAGAGACAGATGTGGAATCAAATCACAAGTCATCAATGAAAAGACAGCCTCAAAAGCAGAACCACAACTCAGAAACTAAACGATACGCAGACGCTGACACAACAGTTCTTCTTTATATGCCTGTGAAGTAAAGTTCTTATACTTAGAAGTAATCATTTAACAGTATATGAAGGCAGACTGAATTCTACTTCTCTGTCGAGACGCTGATGGAGGCTTTTAGTGCTGAAGAAAACTGAATGACTGGTATTCTTCTGACAAAGATTCTGGATGACATTTAGCAAATGTTTTCAATCATTGGTGTACAACAAACGGAAACGAAAAGCAGTTATTCATTTATTTGTCCACTTATTCCTCTATCCATCCAGTCATTAATCCATCTATCTATTCATCCCTTCACTACATTCGTTCAACCATTCGTTCATTCTTTTAACTGTTGATTCGTCTTTCCTTTCTTCCGTCCATCCGTCCAGAGGCGTCTACTCCATAGAAACTTTGGAGCAAATGCTCCATCCAAAAATAGGGGCAAAGATCTGTCAGTGTATGTGCCATCATTATTGGGAGGGGAAGGAAGGGGAAGGGGGAAGAGGAGGGATGAGAGGGGAAGTTGCTCCAATGGCTTGGGGGGATAGACGCCCCTTCATCCGTCCGTTCGTTAACTCATTCATTCATGCAGTCGATCAATTCAGTCATTCAGGTACTTGGTCGTTTATTCATTAATTCATCTATCCATCCACCCATTCCGTTACTAATTCATGCTATATATTATCTTCCGATTTGGACGGTCTGCGATGGCTGGCACTGCGCGAGCGTTCGGCTTGAAACGCGGAGAGTACGGGTTCGATCTTCCACAATGCGGTCACTGTGTAAGGTCCTTGAAGAAGACACTTCACTTTGTTGCTTGGCGCCGTCAATGTCCTGTCGTATGGTCGTGTGGGGACCTGAGAACTTCGAAAGTAGGGCACCCTCTGTGACAGCTCCTCCATCTGGTCGTCCTACTTTGTTCTTCACTAGGTATACCCGACCATTGGCGTCCGGGGGGGGGAAGGGGAGGCATTTCCCCCTGGATTTTGAAAATATTAAAAAATAATATCTTTTGATTTTTATGATTATTTCAACAGTCCCAACACGATTTTCAATGCTAAAACACTTAATTATTGAGGTAAGTTAGTTATTCTATGCAAAAAACGTCATTTTGCTCGCTCCTACGAAAATTTTGCCCCCTGTAGAAAATTTTGCCCCCTCCCCTAGAAAAATTCCTGCGGGCGCCTATGCCCCGGACAACCCATCTGGCTTGACGCAGCGATAGCGAATGAGCTAGTGCCTTGCGCTGAGCGTTTGCGTAGCGCTTTAGAAATTCTGAGGTGACGGTAACTCGTGAAGTTATGGCTGTTTGCTTCAGATGGCAGGCATTGATTTGGCGTAGTCATTCCAGTGGCGACAATCTTAGTAACGAACGCCTCTGGTTAGTTGTTTTTAAACAATGGCGCTATATAAATTTCTAGTTAGAATTTACAATAGCCCTGTGATACGATCGTTTCAAAATTCAAACCGTCACTTTATTATAATTAGTCAACATCCAAACTTAAGGCTTTTATGTTTAATTGCACGTACAATTCTCAAAACAAGACTAGCTACGTCCTCCGTATACTGTAAGCACTCACATGATAACCATTTCTAATACACGGTGGCTTAATTATTAGGCCTAATATCAGAGACTACAACATTTGACTCTTCCCGCTTTTTCAATCACTCTATGCTTGTGTTTGCAATGCAGTTCCTTGTAAAACTCAGTGCTTTTTTTTTAGAAAGAAAGGCTCTAGAACTGAACAATTATGGGAGGAACAAATCGAGTTGAAGCCAGAGAAAAAACGGGGCAGGATTTGAGGATGGGTCTCCAGAAGAAATTTTTGACATCACATTAAATTGAAAACTAAATAACTAAACTATTTTTTAATAGCTGAAAAAGGTGAGGCAACGCCGTTCCGGAGCGTTCCGGCTGAAAAAAGCACTGGTAAACCTACTTAATCGTTCGAGTTAAGACAAGATTTGCCCATGGACTTGAATTGGAATCACCGATATAGGCCCTACTCCTTGTCGCAAAATCCTCAGTGGTCCGTGAATTTATAAATCCGCCGTTGATAACACACCATAGATTACGGATAACAAGTGTTGTAACTGAAGCTCCTGTAGAGAATGGTCAGTGCACTGATGACAATCATTGCACCGAGTTGATCGTGCTGACCGCTGGACGACACTCGTCCACCTCTGTCCTCCATCTTTTCCTGTAGAAGGACGTGGAATGTTCTTTCGCCCATTCGATCTCTGTAGCTGAACGGAGTTACGACAATGACGCCATTGTTCTCGCGTCTCGTATCTGCCGGGAAAAGTATACCAAGACCACAGAGTTTGCATCATAGACTAGTATGCATCTTACCTGGAAGTTGATTTAGCGCCTGTTTAAGCATCTGAAAAGGCGCCGCAGAAGAGATAAAGAGCTGGGTCTCTAATGAAGAAGCGAAACGATGAAGAAAATAGACCTCACGAGAATACGAAGATATTGAAATGTCAGCCAAGTTTCTATAAGTCAAGAAAGGAAAGGTAAATTGGTGAACTACTGCATTAGTTATCTTTAAAATCTAGCATGTTAGCTAGGCTACTCTGCTATTCTAATTCGTTGATTCTGTAGCGCCGTTTCAGAGTAAACGCATTGGCTGACCGTTGAAAGTCGCTTCTAAGGAAATCCGCATTCCTTTAGACAGAACTTCTAATTGCCCCTTTTGTAGGCTATTAAGGAATTTTGATGCACCACCTAGGCCTACCTAATAATGGGCTGTTATTAATTGGCTTACATCGTAGTGGAATAAAGATGACCGGATGGCTTGGCGGTAGAGTTGAACTTGTGCCATGTGGCTTCGTTGGTAATGATGATGATAGCGTTCGTTTGTCTGCCTTGAGACTTGTCGCCGAAACTGGGTGAACGCCTGAAACATGAATTAATCGTGCACATATAATTATATTGTGCTATAGCAGGCCTACATGCAGACCTAGGCTAATCATGCTATACTAGTTACTAGTTACCATTCGATACAACTGTGGCAACACAAGGCCTGCATATGGCCACTACACCGTTAGGTGGGCCATGGTTTAACTGTTCATTCCACGAACCAGCCAGCCGTCTCAATTCTGGGCTCTTCTTCAGACTGTTTGCAACCCAAGTTCAGTGGCTTCAGGACAGCTTCCACTGTTCTTGTCCATGTGTGGCGAGGGCGCCAGGCAGGTCTTTTCCGTACCTCTCCGAGGGCAGGAAATCATTGCTCGCAAGTGGAGGAGAAGGTGGAGAAAATGAAGGAGGTGGTGGAGGATGAGGAGCAGGAGATGGAGGAAGAGGAGAAGGTGGTGGAGGAGGCGGTGGAGGAGGAGGAGGTGCAGATAGGCATACATACATACATAGCCTACCTGTAAACGTTAAGATGCTACTGGTACTGCAGCTGACGTGGATCGTTAGCTTCATGTTAAGATAGAGACAAGCACCGTGATAAGGATTCATCAGACCATCAGGCCTCCCAATAGACGTCGCTGGAAAACAAAAGAGAAACACAATAACAGCAAAAAAGCAAGGGCATAATGTACAATCTATAACAATGAGAGACTACATTTATTGCTATCAATTGAAATTTGTATACCGCCCCTTCAACATCCCTATGCTCAGAGGCTCTCATTTACTACTATAGACCTAACAGTAGCAATGCAAGAACAAAATGTAGGCCTACAATGCGATAAGCAGAATTACCAGATATACGAATTATCGAATGATGTATACGCTTACAGCATAGAGTGCAGAGAAACCTGAAACTGGAACACTTTCCCAGACGGCTACCTGTTCACTGGCAGCAACGTAACTAGGATTTTTCGTTGGGGGGGGGCGGCTTAAGCCTTGAAGATGGCAACATTTATACAGTATTCATACGAATTTTAGCTGTAAGCATACAACGGCTTGACTTGTTTGGGGGGGGGGCTTCAACTTAAGCCCCCCCAAGCCCAACGCTAGATACGTCCCTGTTCACTGGGTCCATAACTGACCTGCATTGTGCCACTGGTGGAACTGTTGGACACAGTATAGCCAACAGGAAAGTGTATACAGGCCAAAGTGTGGGGAAAATGTAATAATAATAATCTTTTCTTTATTAATTCAAACCGACAAACGCAGTAAGATTACATTGAGACATGACAGTACAATTATCAATATCTTAACTAAACAATCGTTATGGCAGCCATGCAAGGCGCCCGCCCAACGGGGGTTGCGGGAATCGAACCGCGTACCGCGGCGATCCTGCTGCTCTCCTGGCCGTGAGTGTTACCACTACTCTATCCCCCCTCCCCTTATATATACATGTATACGTAAGTTTCAAGACATCACAAAGGGGGAATGCGATAGCCTAAAGTATTGTTAGTTATTAAGAACTCAGAGTTAATCAGTACAGGAGTAACCAATGGCAACACTTCTAGTTATATGTTTCTTCAACGGGGATGATCGGAACCAATATTGGTATCCCTTTTCCCATGCAAGTAACACCCTACTATGTGGGCTCTTTCTACGGCTGCTACACGTGTGTGAACGCGAGGCAAGATCCTTACTGATGTAGTAATACGTATTGCCTGCTCGGTACTCGGGTACGTTTGGAATGGACTGGAATGGATCGAAGAGGAGTGTGAACCGCTTCCGGCGAAGTGGACTGGTGCAGCTGAGGATCATGACGGGTGAGCTTTCGGAGTAGAGGATACAATCGTCATACTCCGTCTTCGTCACCTGACACACAACGACACACACATACATACATAGGCTACATATATGGGCCTCAGCATAGGCGTAACTTTGAGGGGTGCGAGGGTACCCGTACCCCCACTTTTTGGACTAGGGGTTCCGTACCCCCACTTTTTGAACAATGCCAATCAATATTTTATTATCGTGCCTTCCCAGACATCGCAATCTCGCCTTGCTTCGAGTGTGTAAGAAATTGGTACACCCACTTTTTAGACCAAAGTTACGCCCCTGGACCTCAGTGCCGGATTTAGACTTGGTGAGACCGTTAGCTATATAAAGCATGGAGGCCCGCTGTTAAAAAATTACACCAGAAGGTCTCACAAAACTTTAAAACATATATATATATATATATATATATATATATATATATATATATATATGCCTTTTAATTATTTAATAGCAAGGCATTTAAAGTTAAAATTTAAAATTATTTTCTATTGAATGCATTTACTCAAACGAGATGGAATTTGCTACACAAGCCGTTTAAAAAGTTATACATACTATATATAAAATCATATATATATAATATATGTATATATAAATTATATATGTATAAATACAGCACACAAAATTTAGAAAGCCCCAAATTCTAATTTTTAAGGCCTCTGCGGATTATGAGGCCTTAAGCTTTTTCTAGCTTATAGCTAAATCCGGCAAAACCTAGGCCAACGCAAGTTCACGAAATTTGACACCAGTCCTCATTGTCCAGATTATCTATATCTAGCCATGCCTATCACTAGAACTACGTAGCTGCACCTCAATTCTGGAACTTCCTCCCTGTATCTGCTCGTTATGCTAAGTCACTTAATATGTCATTTCATTATCAGCTTAAGCTTCACCTTCTTGAAATTACTTATCCATCACAGGCTGTCCTTCTGTCTAAGCGAAATGATCTTCTGGAGATTATTATTATTATTATTATTATTATTATTGATTACAGGTGCTATTATTATTGTGGGGCGTGGTGGCTCAGTGGTAAGTTCGGCGCCTTGTGACCGGAGGGTTGCAGGTTCGAATCCCGCTCTAGCCGCTGCGTACGGACCTTGGGCAAGTCCTTCACTCGCAGTTGCTCGTGGCGCTTCGGCGTGAAAATTCCGGCACAGTATCAAATGCTGTAGTCGGGAGCGCCTCTGAGTAGTAGTTGACTTCGAGAGGCGCTATAGAAATATCCGGAATAATAGAATAATAATAATAGATTGCCCGGTGGGGCTATGCCATCAGTAGGAGATTGAAAGACGTGAAAGTCCAGTGGTGAAAGCCCTGGACTGAAGGACCACCTTGGGCGACTCGCGAGGTGGACAGGCCCACCGGGAACCCCGAAAATAGCTGGCCAACGCAGGAGGCAGGTGTTGGAAGGACACCTGAGTGCGCATGAGGCCATAAATAAAACTGGCCCACCGGCTTCCTTACCCTGCCAGAAGAGGATTGGTCACCACCTGGGAAAAAGACCACGAAACCTTAACATGACTATGTAGACGTCAAGTTGAGGACTCATCGTCGGCCCCGGCCTGACGGAAGAGAAACAAAGAAGAAAGAAGATTGTATGTATGTATGTATGTATGTTTACATGTATTGTATTGTATGTATGTACTATGTATGTATGACATTGTATGTATAAAGGCACTAAATATAGCATCAGCTAAGTATCTAACGAAAGCTTTGCCAATTACTTGCGGATTGCAATAACGCATCTGAAGGCAAATTGGTCGCTGCTCGCTTTGTTGCTGCGGTTACAGGATTATCTATTGCAAGTCGACGAAGCTTTACAGATTTTCCTCCCTATCACAGGGCATCAACCAATAATCCCTAGACATATGCTTACTAATAGAATGGTCAAAGTTAAAATCCTGTTTCAAGCCTCTGTCAGAGCTCCGTTTATAGAATTATAGATTATCTTGAAGTATGTCGATTCTTTCGACTGGAGTTCTGAGACTCTTAAGGGACGATATTAATTACCAAACAGCTCCTTTTAAGCTGCCCTACTTGCGCAGGAACTCCACCACCCTTTGAGCCCATGAATTTAGGGCTGAATTAGCACCAGCAATCGTGGTGCTTCATATTTGGGCTGCCTAGTCAGTGGTCACTATACTCCGTGATCGATCGAGTCAGTCGATCAAGTTGGTCGAAATTCGGCCAATTCGAGTTGGTCGAAAAACCTTCGACTTGATCGAATTGCAAGTCGAGTCGATCAAATATACTTGAAAAGTCGAGTTGTTTCCTCGACTTGACTCGAAAATGAAATATTTTACTCATTATTTTTACGGCTACGTCACACAATGACTCACATGATGCAATGACGTAATTCTGAAATATTTTACTGATTATTTTTGCGGCTACGTCACACGATGACCCACATGATGCAATGACGTAATTCTGAAATATTTACTGATCATCTTTGCGGCTACGTCACACAATAACCCACATGATGCAATGACGTAATTCTCAAATATTTTACTCATTATTTTTGCGGCTACGTCACACAATGACCCACATGATGCAATGACGTAATTCTGAAACATTTTACTCATTATTTTTGCGGCTACGTCACAGAATGACCCACATGATGCAATGACATAATTCTATATAAACACACAACTTCCGAATTAAGTTATTAACCTAATTTGAAGTTCAGTGCAAATTATTATCCTCTTTGTGCTTTCGTATAGATACTTTTTCAGTTTTGCGGTGAAAATGACGCGAGAGATTAAGATGCGTTAAACTCGGTGAAAATGACGCGAGAGATTAAGATGCGTTAAACTCAGGGTCCGATTTGCCGGGGGGGTCAGGGGGGTTGGACCCCCTGCTTCTTTTTTTGACCCCCCTGCTTCAAGCCTTTGGCCGACCCCCGGGGGGGTCGGCTTGACCCCCTCAAATTCATTACCCTGAGTCCTACACCAAACGACTCCATTATGACCAATCGCAAGCAGTACTGCCTTGGTACCTTTGGGTAATTATTTATTATCCAATCGGTACCCAAGTTTGAAATACCGCGCTAATATTGTTCACGAGTAGCGCTTTAAGCTTGGCATCTTCAGCTGTTGACGGATTAAGTTACTTTTAACTCAAGTTGAGGTCGTCTACTGTGTAGGCAGAGGCAGTGTTAGACATATTTCGCAGGGCATGACTAAACATACAGCAGACAACAAACGGACCGCAGTCCCTGCACAAGCCAGCCCCTCGGGCGCTCATGCCCGGGGTCTTCGCCTTGGGCACATCGGCTCCAACGCCACGAGCATCCAGTTGCGGGGTATACAGGTCAAGCAGAGAGTGGCATTCTGTCCAGCGTTGGCTGGCGCTTTTGACCTCGATTGACCTAGACTAGAGTGCACATCTATACCAGAGCACAGCTATATGCTGTCATTTTTGTGACATGAACCGAATTGGAAATCGGCATAAGAGCCACTAATCGGCCTAGTGGCTCTCAAAAACGCGTTAAGTAAAGAAAAAACATCTCAAAATCAGAAAGTACTTGCAAAGTAGTTTTCCTGTTTTCCTTCAAGCAAAAGCTATTAGTACATCTGCAGTCACCGTGATTGTCAAAATGCAGGCTCATCTGTGCCTATATAAAGTCACTGGTGATGCTGCAGTTGATGTCGACAACCGCCAGTTTAACAACTTTCCCGCTCTGCCGAGTCTGACTCTGTTGTGGAACGGCAGAATATGTTCAAACAAGAACACGTCATCAAAACGTACGTCTCCTACCACTGGATTATGGTGGAACCCCAGAAGCTGTGCACTCTGCTTCAGAGAAGTTTCGGATTGACAATTTTCTGCCCATCGTTGATCAATTCACAACCGAGTTGACAAGAAGGCTTGCATCATACGAACTACTCTGCTCAAGGTTTGGTTTTCTATCTAGGCTTGATCTTGTAGTGATGAAGAAATACACAATTCAGAGAAAAACCTTGTAGCAATATACGGCGATGACCTCGATGAAAGCCTTGGCAATGAGCTCATAATATGCAGTGTTCTTATTTTGTCAAAATGTTTAAACACGAGACAGGTAGGGCAGGCCTCAACATAAGTCAGGAGCAGTTCATGTACCAATACATGGCAAAGGTGTTGAAAGTTCATTTCCAAATGTGGAAAGTTTCAAAGTATGTTAAGAATGTACTTGGTTCTCGTGGTAACAAACTGCAGTGCTGAATGGTCATTTTCTAAGATGAAGACAATTTAAGGTCCTCATCCTTGTCTCTAAGGCTCAGCTTGGTTTCGCTCCAAAATATTTATGTGACTTATTTCATCGCCCTCACTCTGCGGCTTCTCTTCGTCCTCTTCGTTCATCTGACCGTTTGGACCTCCTCGTTCCCCGTGTCAGGACTTCACTGGCTCAATCTAGGTCGTTTGCTTCTATTGGCCCTGCTCTTTGGAATGGGCTTCCTCCGTTTGTTCGTTCTTCTATTCTCTCAGGTAGCGTCTCTTCCTCTTTTACCTTTCTTAAAACTTGCTTTTTCTCTCGGGGTCTATCGCACTGGGAGCGCTTCTGAATGGCCCTCCCGCTAGAAGCGCTTTATAAATATCCGAATACAATACAATACAATTAAGAACACGCTTCACGCATATATGACACATGAGAGACCTAGCATAGAGAGTGATATTCTACGTCAACTGAATTTTAATCAGTTTATTGATGACTGCCAATGGAAAAGTGCGCAAAGTCCTATTGGGCCTATTCAAATATAGACCCAACTGTAGGCTTAACTGAGCTAAGTAACTGACTCAATGTAGTTTTTAGTTTAGAGGTCCCGCCTATAACTATTTTTAATTTCTTTCTATGTCTGTATCAACAATTTCTATTAAAAAATGGATAAGAATCTTAAAGCTTATCCTTTTGTTTTGTACTTGAACCTCTTAATATACTAGAAGACACTTTATTTATAAGTAAAATGATCTTCCCAATATATTTTCATATTTAAAAAAATTAATTAACAATAAGTCACAATTCCCAGATTGTGATCGAGTAGGCCTACTCTATTCATACAAACAAGGCCAGCATTATGGGGTCTCATCTCGCAACACTTGAGCAGGCTTTGAAGATTCTGCTCATTTCGTCTGCAGCTTGTGAGCGTGGCTTTAGCCAGATGAACTTGCAACATAGGCCTACAGTACGCAACCTGCTGGCTGTTGGCCCCATCAGCTACCTGCTGATGATCAGCATTAAAGGGCCATCTCTAACATCTTGGAATGCCAGGATATACGTTATTTCCTGGCTGAAATCTGGGCGCCATGATGCCTTAGATAAGCCAATTGGCAAGGCGACTATTGTGCACAAACAAAAGAAATATGCACAGCTTTTTTTATAGTGGCTGTACTAGTGTACTTGGTGCACTGGTTCATTTGGGTTTGCTAGTATTTCCAATGACAGTACTTGGTGCATTAGTTTGATAGCTTTGGTTGTGTACTTGTATTATTTTCATCTTTCAGTGCAATTTAGTCACGTCTAACGCTTCTGTGTAGGCCTACAATTTGTTGTTCCTATAAGTATATTTCAGCTAAAACTGCGACTGAAAACTCCTTTAATTTTGAATATAAAATTCTTTCGATGTCATGTTTGCATCGTAGTTGACTGTTGGTCATTGCAGAATCTTGACATATTATGGAAGTTCATTGACCTCATTTACAAAATAACGAGTAAAAAAATTAATTATGGCTTAATAAATTTTTATTATTTGTATGGATTTCCGACCCCCCTGCTTCTTTTTTGACAAATCGGACCCTGGTTAAACTACAGACTACTTATTAACTAAATTCAGAATCTTGAGAAGTTTCTTGAACTAACTATCTATACGTGCAATTTAAATCCGTGAGTGATTTTATTTACTGGAATATATGAATGCTGCAGAATGCAGCAGTCGTCAGTAATTTTGACCAAGAGACTAGGCCTACAGTCCAAGTCGACAAATTTCGACCAAGTCGATCGTTTATTTGCCAAAGTCGATCGAGTCGACGAGAGGTCGACTAATCGGCAAAGTTGATCGAGTCGATCGTTGGCCGACCCAAGTCGATTGTAGCACTCGACTCGATCGACCACAGGGTATACTGGTAAACTAATCAAATACGCAGCAGGATTCTTTAATTCACGATTTTGTTAACGGGATGCATTGACAGATATAAAGCGAATGTTGAGCCGATGCACTTATTAAGAGGAGGTGCAGTAAATCTAGTTTACAGGAGCTGTCTTTCGAGAGCAAAGGAAATAGATGCTCGCAACTCATGGAGCCACATAAATTATAGAGCATAAGTCAAAAAGATTAGATGCTTGGACCTAAGAGGCCTTTGATCACTGTAATCTAATCTAATCTTCTGATTTCTATAGCGCCATTATTATCAGAAGAAGAAGAAAAAGAAGAAGAAGAAGAAGAAGAAGAAGAAGAGGAAGAGGAGGAAGAGGAAGAAGAAAAAGAGGAAGAAGAGGAAGAAGAAGAAGAAGAGGAGGAAGAAGACGTCGAGGAGGAGGAAGAGGATGAAGAGGAGAAAGAGAGGGAGGAGGAAGAGGAAGAGGAAGAGGAAGAGAGGAGCAACCCCTTAAGCTAGCCTGAGAGGCACGCAGGTATATGAAGCATTAGCTATTTTATTTTCTTAGCCTCGGCATATGAGGGCGGGCGATCGAGTCCTCTCCCCACCGTCTGATCTTCCACCGACAGTGTACGGTCAGTGTACTTGTTATAGCTGAGTTGGCTAGGGTGCACAGCATAGTTCGAGAATTCGTGACTTTCGGTTTTAAAATTCGTAAAAATTCGCGAATTTTTGGTCTAGTTTAAAATTCGTAAAAATTCGTAAAAATTCGTTGGGCCATTGTGGGCCTTTTTTTACATTGACAGTGGATTTTGCAAAAACAGCGTAAGCAACAACAACAAATGTGATGACGTCATGATTTGTTGTGTTAAGCTTCTGCTTAGAATTTAATGTAAAATTCAATATTAAAGTTTATTAGGCCTACGTAACGAGTTAATTTTGTTAAAATCTAATTTTTTAACGATGAAAGAACATGGACCGTAGTGGAAGTATGTAGTCACTTAAGGAAAGGGTAAGCCAAAAATGCAGTCTTGTTTTTGTGACAAGGAATTTGTTGGTTGTTCTGCCCGAATTCTGGAGCATTTGCATGGCGAAAAAAGAGTCGAGTGGGAGCACTGGGCTGTTCCTGACTCAGAATCAGAGGACAATGAAGTAGAAGACACAGCTCGGTGAACGTTAATTGCCAACCCTTTTTAACCATGTTTGGTTGCAAGCTGTGTTAGAGGCTGACTGGTGACACTGGAGCTGCATGGGGCACTGGTGGTGTTTCGTTCTGCTGACTGACACTCACAGTCACAACTCCAACTATGATAGAAATCGAAGTTCAAGACTCCAAGTAGAACAGTAACTGAATATCAGTACTATTGTGTTGCTAGTCAGCTATCTTTTACGGCTGATTGATTGCCTATGACATTGACATTTACTTGCTTAAAAAGTTCAAAGGTAAACAAATAATAAAATTCGTTGCCATGGCAAAGAATTCTATTATTTTATTATTTTACGAATTTTTACGAATTTTAAAACAGCAGTTTTAAAATTCGTTAAAATTCGTGAATTTAAAAAATTCTTAAAATTCGTAAAATGCGAATTCTCGAACTATGGTGCACAGGTGGAGCAGAAATCCTTAAACATATTTTTCCTCGAGGGGGGATTTGAACCCGACCTCTCGTTTGACAGTCCAACACACAAATCACTAAGTAAGTAAGTAAGTATACTATCGAGCAACCCAATGAAGCCTTAGTGACGGCGTAGTCAAATTCACACTCAAATGATCCGATAGGTCAACAAAACCAGAAAAGAAGCTACACTGTGTAGCTTGTTGTATGCTATAGCAAGATGTAGGGATTGTAGGCCCATTTTTAGTACAGCGACTGTGTTTACAGAGTGAAAAAACTGACCTGTCAGATCCAGCATTTTGACTATATATACTTGCATGTATGTGTATAGTCTATGTATACAGACTCATATAGAACGTACAGCCGCCTCGACATCAATTCCTTGATAGAGGAAGACTATCTTTAATCTCTTAATCGCAATCCGTAATCCACCAGCTCCCAATTCATTCTTAATCCATTAATTGTGACGCCCCTGCCCACCCACCCCCCCCTCTGTGGCACCGGCTTATTAGATTTCTTTAATAAAACCCTTGATCTGCGTCATTGCCATAAATCTTGCTGTTTCATGTCTACGTGACCCCGACGGATGATCAGAAGGAGAGAGATACAGAGATACAGAGAGAGATAGAGACAGAGCGACAGAGACGGAAGAGAGGGCAGCTGGGGTCGGCGGATGAAGTTGCCTTCCTTCTGCATCAGAGGTTAATTGAAAGTCCCTCGTTTTGATCGTTGGATATGGGATTTTTGCGGTGTCAGGTCCGCGCCGATGTCTTCCTGGACCCAGATATTATATACTCCATTGCTCTTGTGTATGAAGGCCTTAGGAGGTTACAAAAAGACGCTACATAAACAGAAATATATACACATGCACATTAACATGTAGACATATACACACACATGCATACATATATGTACATACATATACATGTAAATACTCTTTTTCCACCTCCATCACACAATAAACATACTTGGGTGCCAATGAAAATAGTGACACATTTTTTCACTGACTCTAATTTCTCAACCCCTCAAAATGTTCCTTTAGGTATGTAGATTATTGCTAAAACTTTTATTCAGACAGACACATATTTACAGGTAGCTCAATGCATTAGTAATTCATAGCAGCTTATTACATTATTTCTTGCTGCGAAATCGCATCGACGGCATCGCAAAAAATTGATTATGGGCTAACTGAAAGAATAGTCCTTGACTCCTTGCTCCGCTAACCCACTACCTCTCTTCGAATTCACTTCTTAACCCCACCAATCTGGATTCACTAAACACCACTACACAGAAACTTTACTTGCATCTCTCTACAATGCACTGATCTCTGCCGTCAACCATCAGCAAGTCTCCTGCAGTCCTGCCTCTGCCTCCTTGACATCTCCGCCGCATTCGACACCATAGATCACAGCCTCCTTCTTCAACGACTATCTTCTTGATTTAGCGTCTCTGGCACTGCTCTACTCTGGTTGCAGTCCTTCTTGTATTCCCGATCCTTCTCTGTTGAAGCCTTCAGCCACTGCTCGCAACCCCTCCCTCTCTCCTGTGGTGTCACTCAAGGCTCCGTCCTGGGTCCACTCCTCCTCATCTTGCATATCGCACCTTTAAGCCATCTCATAAAATCCTCCTCTGTTGACCACCAGCTTTACGCAGATGATACCCAACTCTACATATCCTTTTCCTCAAGCTCTTTTTCCACCTCAATCACACAATTACTCAGCGTGTTTAACCTTATCTCACAGTGGATGTCATCCAATCTTCTGTGCCTTAACCTTTCCAATACTGAATTAATCATCATAGGCCTTCCTGACCAAATCAAGAAAATCCCTGACCCCTCCATAGTATCCATACACCTGTCTACCGACTCGTCTGCTCTTACCTTCACATCTGACTCCCCCGTCCGCAATCTTGGTATTACTTTTGATCCACACCCCTCCTTCTCTTTTTTTTTTTTTTTTTTTATTCCGGATATTTCTATAGCGCCTCTCGAAGTCTACTACTACTCAGAGGCGCTCCCGACTACAGCATTTGATACTGTGCCGGAATTTTCTCGCGCTCCTTCTTCATGAACATTCGGCCCATGCTCAACCTTAAAACTGCCTCCACCATTGCAACCTCCATTGTTCATTCAAAGCTTGATCATTGCATTTCCCTCTTCCTCAACCTCAAATCCACCCAAATCAAGCGTCTCCAACTTATTAAAAACTCACTAGCCAGAGCTGTTACTAGAACGCCCAAACATCGCCATATCACTCCCATCCTCAAATCACTCCATTGGCTAAAAATCCCAGAGCGAATTCACTAACCTACCCTATCACTAACCTACAACTCCCTAGAATATTACAATCCCGAGTGTCTCCGTGATTTCTCCAACATCCACGAAACTCGCTCCACCCGATTATCTCCTATATCAGTCTTTCTCGACCGCCAGTCACTACTCATCTCAAGTTTTCCAACCGAGCCATATCTAACACAGCACCACGCCTCTGGAATGACCTCCCCTCTGAATTCTGCAAATTCTCTGTTCTGCCATCATCATTGCAACCCGTCCTCAATCCTTTTTCTCATGTTCCTCTGTCTATCACCCCCGGGCTCTCCACTCAAAATTTAAGTCTCACCTTTCAAGTATTCGTAGACTCTAACTCATCTGATCCTCCGTCTTCCAATTATTCTCGCTCAAAACGACACCCGCCTTAACAGCTGCTCTGCCTCCTCTCTTGATCTGACCTCTGCAAACCGGACAAGGACCTCTTCTGGACTACTCTTTGGAAAACCCTCTGTGATTTGAATTGGCCTTCTGGAAACCGGACCGGGACCTCTTTTGGACTACTCTGTGGAGAACCCCCTGTGATTTGATTTGGCCTTCTGGAAACTGGACTCGGACATCTTTGGATTACTCTCTGGAAGCACCCTCTGATTTGTCGTAGCGCTTGTGACTAGGCTGGTTCCCTGCGCTTGCCATTTGAGTGGCGTTTTAGAAGTTCTTACGATTACGATTACTGACTACAGAGTACACAGACTGTGCTATGACTCAACATTCATGTAATATATTGACTAAGAATTAGTCGTTGCCAAAGTGTTCGACACACCGATGGGACCACCAAGTGGACCTAACACCAAGCTATTTAATAGATTCAGAGACACATGGAGCGCAATTGAAGTAGGCCGTTATGAGAATGGTATAAAGGTGACAGCAACTGCACTGGTTTTGATCCGGTGAAAAATAAGCTTATCGAGTTCATCCGGCACCAGCTCAAGGATTTTCATCCAAGAGACGACTACCGGGAGCTCCTTCACTTGGCACTGATATTCCTAATTAATTATATCTGGGAATTTACAGAGAATCTTTCAAAGATGCTGAAACAAGACTACTAAACTGGTCTAAAGGGATGCGACTTAAGATCAGCTGAATACATTTATTAAGATGTATCGATTAATAAAGCTCGCTTTTCAGCGGATATGTTGCAAACACACACACACACACACACACACACACACACACACACACACACACACACACACACACACACACACACACACACACACACACACACACACACACACACACACACACACACACACACACACACACACACACACACACACACACACACACACACACACAAACACACACACACACACACAAACACATACGCACACACAGACACACACACATATACACATTTGTATGACTGTGTGTGTGTGTGTTTGTGTGCGTGCCTGTTGTGGAGTCATACTGGCTTCTAAGTTTACACCGTGTGCAAGACTGAAATTGTAATTAGTAATTTCTATTACGGCGGTGTCTAATGCACAATACGTCAACCGATGGCACACCAAAACCAAGCCGTAATCAGTTCAATATCCAGAAGATCAGTCCGTCAGGCAGAGAGATATGACTGATACATCAATCAAACTACTCTGCTTTGAAATGATCATGCTAAATCCCGTGCATAGGCAAATCTAGTATCAGCTCACAGATAGGCCTATAGCGATAGCACACACGGCAGTCAGTGTCGGATTTAGACCTTTCGAGGCCTTAATCCATTAACGTTTGAGAGACCCTCGCCTCACTATTTAAAAATTATAGTGGGCACAAAACGGGCCGCATTGAACTTTTTTGGCCAAAATTTCGAGATAGGTTACATAATTAATATTGTTTGGCTAGCAGTAGAGAAAATAAATGGTAATGTGCATGTAGGTAACACGTAAAATAACCTTAAAAACGATTAATTAATATTAACCGATCAATAATTGGAAGGAAAGATTTGTTAGAAACTTGGTATCAGTAAGTTAAGAATATCACGTATACTGTTCAGTGGCGGCGATCTTGTTTGACATGTGGGGGGACACTTTTGAAATGATCTCGTCAAAAAAGAGTTTTGAACTGATCTGGTCAAAAAGAGGTAAAAAATTTTTGGCGCTTACGCGCGATAAAATCTGTTGACCTTCTTTTGGTGTTTCTTCAAAATTTGGGGGGCAACTGTATGGTGTGTCCCCCCACTCTCAAAGGTGGGGTCTTGTCCCCCTCGACCCCCCGGGATCGCCGCCCATGATACTGTTATCATCGACTTGTCTCCGCCTCCTTTTGTCTTCTAGTCTCGCCTCTGTAATCCACATTCGGTAGTTTTACTTTGGCTCTTCTATTTCATCAAACTTGTCACGGGTTTCAGTGATTAATTGGGCTAGTGACGCATAAGTAGGAATAGTAGAAATTCACGGCAAAACAGTTCAAAAGCACGGTAGGAGTTTTAAAAATGGGCGAAAATCATGGCAAATTCACGGTATGAAATCACGCTTTTATTTACCACGATCCGACCAACCAATAACCCAAATAACAAAGAAACGATGCTGTCGCTAAGTATAATGGATTAATACCACTAAAATTAATGTCAGTGTAAGCGTCCAAAATTAAGGACAATGAGGGACAATATCAATGACGTCAACGTCGTTCTGTGGCTGTATTATTAATTTACTGGAGTATTTGCCCGTCATATTATGACGTCATATTATGACGGCAGTTTATATAGGCCTATATGTATCATTGGTTAAAATGCTCTGATCGCCGTCGTCAAGACCGCAGTACTGACGTCACAAACGGTTTCTGTTTCACAATAGAACATAAGCCGTTTGTGACGTAGCGTTTATCGACAGACACACGCTCTATGGATATTATATGTATAGATTATTAATTACTTTATTTAATTTATTGTAATTTGTTACGCTGCGAAGCATATCAGTTCGGAATATAGTGTTGCATTAATTTCACACAAAAATTTCAAAAATCACGGCAATTCACGGCATTTGGGAAAATTCACGACATTCACGGCAAATGCCGAAAATCACGGAACTCGAGGCTTTCGTGATTTCGTGTATTTATACTAATCCCTACGCATATGGCTTTGAGCACGTCCCCAAAAACTGGCATGATGGCAGCGTCAAACTGAACTGCCACTTATTACGTCACTGCATGCTTGTATTCGCGCCTATACAGTATATATACGCGGGTCGTCTGCTAGACTATTACGTAAATAAGTTAGTAAAGATTGCGTTACCGGTGACAATTTGTGCTTAGTGCAATTTGTGAGGCATTGAATGGATAAATAGTTGCAGACTTTATTCGGTTTATCATTGGAAGTCTTTGGACTTGGAAGTTTTTTGGACTTGTTAAAAATATTGCCTTGTAAAATACGTACTCATGGTGATTGTAGTCTTACACGCAACATTCCGCTGTCCGCATAGTTATTATTTATCTTTTAAAAATGTGGCCCCTGGCAACGCGTGGCTCTAAACCATGGCTTAGGTGGCTCATGCGCTAATCCGACGCTGTCAGCAGTTCAGGTGAATTATCTGCAGGATGGATGATTACCTGGTAGATGACGTAATGTTCGTGGTAGACGACGTCATAATCGGAAGTCGTCATTTCGTAATAGGGACAAATGAAGTCCATTTCGTCATAGAGGCTCACTTGGATCACGTGGTCGTTCTTGCTCGCTTTGAATCTGCAATCAAATAAAGGCTATACATATTAGATATTATATACTATATCAATACATACTGTACTACAAAGATATACATTATACATAGGGCCTATATAATTGTATAATTTGGCGCAACAGACATCTTCAGACTTCTTAAGTCGCAAACGTTACACAAATAATTATTAGTAAAAAAGCTGAAAACCTCTCGTTAAACTAGGCCTATATCTCTCCATTATCTAAAACAAACCTTATTTTGAAATACTTTCGTTCGTAATTTAACCCCAGTTAAATAGTTACTTCCTCTCTTATTGTTTCTATGTAACAAATTTCGTTCATCGACGGATCCAGTAGGTTTGTGAGGGGAAGAATAATTTTTTCGCGTTTAGCAAGAGAGTCATGTGCTAATTAAATGTGTGCAATTTAATATTAGGTGTATATCCTTAAAATGATTTTGGTTAATTCGTTAATCTCGTCGCTCCACTCACAGTACGGATCCTGCCTTGTTGGTGCCAGTCTACTGTAAGATGAAGCCAATATATAGGCCCCTAGTAATGTCTACTTCGTGATGGGGGAGGGGCACATCTTGTGTAAATATCAAATGGGGTTATGCCGGGTTGGCCCCCCTTTGGATCCGCCCCTGATTTCGTTAATGTCGGCTTGAGTCTTTGATTAAACGAAAATTGATTGATTGATTGAACGTCAACTATCAGTGAGATAGCCATCATGTGTGGCGTTGAGAAGGTTCTTAAGATGACATAATAATTCCCAGCAATAAACACTGTACTCTGTATGCTTGCAATTATAGTTAGGCTATATCACTACTAGAGTATTTGCCCGTCATATTATGATTTATGACGGCAGTGTAGGCCGGCCTATATGTATCGTTGGTTAAAATGCTCTGATCGCCGTCGTCAAGATTGCAGTACTGACGTCATAAACGGTTTCTGTTTCACAATAGAACAGAAACCGTTTTTGACGTAGCGTCCTCCGACAGACACACGCTATATGGATATTATATGTATGATAATAAGTCAAACCAACAGAAGACCCCAAGTCCCGGATGTAAGGATGTATAATCGAGGGGACTGGATCAAAGAAACCTGGGAAATTTATCCACCAGCTGCAAAATAATCTAAAGGGCGACCATTCGACCAGTCAGTAATACTTCTGTTTTGCCAAAGGATAAAAGTCCATTCCTTAATTAGTGACATTTAACATCGTATACGGACGAGCACAGAGAACGACTCTGATTGGTGTGTTCTTGAAGAGGCTCTATATAAATTGTCTCATTGGTCACCTTCTTAAACGTGCCTCTGTCTCAGCCTATATGCGTGACACACTACACTGGCTTCCCATCTCGCAACGCATCAACTATAGAATAGCTGCATTGATCTGGCGACGCCTTCTTGGCTGTGCCCCAGTTTACTTACGTGAGCTTTGTTGTCCTGTCTCTCATGTGACTGGCCGCCGAGCCATTCGCTCTTCTTCTTCGAGTGAGCTCTTGGTTCCTCGTTCTACCCCCGCAACTATAGGCAGCGTCGTGCTTTCTCTGTGGTCGGCCCCTCCATCTGGGATCAACTCCCATTGCAGATACGCCTGTTGCCTTTCTGAGTAGGTAACTTGAGGGGGCGCTATATTAATTTTTTTAAATGAATGAATGAATGAATAAATGTTCGATTACAGTTAGTTGACGTAATCAGAGGAAAATTCGTAAAATCGACGTCACTCGGAACAAGGAATATGTAATCGTAGAGCAGAGTTCAGGGAATGATCTACACCTGCTTCCCTGGATTTCTATGCGCTGTGACCGAACATCATCATTACAGAGCTCTCAAGTGACTCTCGACGGCGCTAGTGTTGCACTGTTACTTGGCAATAGGACAATATGCACGCATAAGCCAATAAAGACAACCTTAGAAGCCTTTCCTATTGTAAGTGGTCCTCGCCACGGCTTAATGAGTCATCCTTTGTGTGTGCGTGTGTGTCTCTGTGTGTGTCACAGTGTGTGTGTCACAGTGTGTTTGTGCGTTTGTGTGTGTTTGTGTGTTTGTGTGTCACAGCGTGTGTGTTTGTTTGTGTGTTTGTGTATGCCTGTATGTTTAGGAAGCAGTTTCGTGTTTGAATTTTCACTGACATTAATTTATGACTAATTTACTGCCCCATGAAACTGCGCGATCGATTCGACTTTGGTGTAGTGCGGGTATACAAACCATGTATCACCCACGTCACCCCCCCCCCACAAACACACGTATCGATAGTCTAAGCAGGTAGATAATTAATCGCGAGAAACCTATTTCAGCTAATTGCTTTCACGTGTTATTGCGCCGATGTCGGTTCAATGATGTATCATAGCAACTCTAAATATATACTAAATATATGTGTGTATATGTATGTATATATATATAATATATATTATAATATAATATATATTATAGGCCTATATATAATATATATATATGTACATATATACATATATGTATATATTATATATATATATATTATATTTATATAATATATACTTATATATATATATATATCTTTTTACCACCTACCAGTTATATGATAAAAGATTGGCGTTAATACGTTTTGTTATTCTACCCAGGTGACACTGTTTTAGCGGGGTCCACGGCCCTTTCTGTGTCACCTGTGTACCCAAACTACAGAAATTGATTTGCCTGTTTTTTTGTTTGATTTGTTTACGTGTTCAGTTTGGATAACAAATAAAAGATTGATTGATTGATAATCGAAGAATTGTTTAGTTTCACCTGTATACCTATTTATATGCAACATGACTTTGTACAATCATGTTATCATAGTGTCCTACTGTTCACGTAATGGAGGGCACAACAGTGCAACTAAGATCAACTTAACCAATAACAACCACATTTGTGATCTCGAGTATAATATTTTCTAGAAATATGTTCGAACGACATTTTTAAATGATCCTGCACTGTCAGGTATCTACCAATTAATAACATATATAGGCACTGGCGTAAACTTGTCCAAAATATTGGGGGGGGGCATTTGGTTATTTTTCTACACTTGTTGCATTGGATGTACAGTAAAATCTCAATTATTGGGGGGGGGGGGGCACGTGCCACGGCTGCCCCCCAGAGTCTACGCCTATGTATATAGGCCTATATAAATTATACACTTTTATTTGCTGTTACTTAATTTATTACATTTATTTCATTTAAATGGATATCATATATCATATCAAGATAAAGTAGTTAGTTAAATAATTAAATCATTCCGTCTCAAAACTAACTTGAGTTGCGCCCTGTTCCATGGCATCGCTGGAACACCCCTCGCTACGGCACTGAACATGTATAATATACATACAGGATATGCGTGTGTAATTGTGTATTCTGGACGCGTTGCTTATAGGACCTTCATGGAACCTGTATATTGTGTACAAAAGTATGGCGAGAGTTGTTTACGTGGAATGTTAAGTGTGGTCGATGTTACAGACATCGCTGCCAGAGTTTCGTACATTCTGCGTCAGTATAAAGCTGCGTGCCAAACCCTCTTCACTGCAACTGATTAAATTCATCCTCTTACCTCGGTTCTTGTTCATCATCAACGCGACGAGTGAGCAAGTGAGTGAGTGAATGAAAGAACGGATGAGTGCATGGACGAACGAGTAAACGAGTGAGTTAATTAGTCATTGGGCGAACAATCGAACGAGTCAGCTAATGAGGAAATTAGTTAATGAACGAAGAATGGAAAGAGGTAAGGAAGGTCAGAAGGAAGAAAATAAGGAAAAACTGAAAGTGGAAGAGAGCGAAATGGGTGGAACCGTCAATCGATTGAGAGTAATTTTGTTGTCGGTCTGTGGCCTCCACAGTATCAGCTTATATATTTCTCTTATTGATCCATAAATCTACAAAGATTAAGGCCTAAAATAAACTGCACGTTAATTATACTTCCAGCTTTTAATTCGGCTTTGTGAGATGCCTTATAATTTTCTAAAGCCTTTTGTCCGCTCTTTGGGAAGGGACTTTCATCCATGTTCCATGCGTTGTTTACATGGCTTGTGCTCCTTTTTCTATCGTCCTCCTGCTGTTCATACATCTTCCTCGGATTTATTCGTCTTCCTATTTCTTGTGGAACACGGTATATAATGATGATGATGATGATAATAATAATAATAATAATAATAACAAAATACTGATAAAACCATCTGTGAAGACTAGCCATTCCAGAATAACCTCCCCCCCATTTTTAAACTCCCGAAGGTTCATATGTACCTCGGGAGAAAAATAGTAATAGTGATAATTGGAACAACAATAACAACAACAAATAATAATCTTCATACTCTTCCTGCTGCTCTTGTTCGTATTTCACCTCTTATAGCTTTTCATCCTCTTCTGATTCCTTCCTAGTGACCCTCTTCCTCTCTTCCTCTTCAGCTGCTGTTCCTCTTCTTCCTCCAATTCTTACTTAACAATTTCATCCTACTCCTCTTCTTGTTTCATCTTCTTTTCCTTCTTAGTCTTCCTCCTCCTTCTCCTCCTCCTCATCAGTTGCTGTTCATCTTCTTCCTTCAATTCTTACTTAACAATTTCATCATCCTCTTCCTCTTCTTCTTTTTTCCTTCTCTTATTCCTTCATCTCCTCGCCCCTACCTTTCATCTTCTTTTCCTTCTCAGTCTTCTTCTTCTTCTTCTTCTTCTTCTTCTTCTTCTTCTTCTTCTTCTTCTTCTTCTTCTTCCTCCTCCTCCTCCTCCACCTCCTCCTCCTCTTCCTCATCATCATCATAATCAGTTCCTGTTCCTCTTCTTTCTTCAATTCTTACTTAACAATTTCATCCTCCTCGTCTTCATTCTTCGCCTTTTCTTATTCCTTCATCTTCTCGCCCATACTTTTCATCTTGTTTTCTTTCTTAGTCTTCTTCCCCGCCTCCTCTCCTCCTCCTCCTCCTCAGCAATTTCTTCATACTCTACTTCTCTTTCCTTCTCCTCTTTGTCCGATTCCTCTTCCCCCTTACCTTTCACCATCCTCTTCCTCCTCCTCCTTCCCCATTCCGCTTCCTGCACTTCATCCTCCAATTACTGCGTCTGCTAAGAAAACGACTTGACAATCAGACCTCGGTCGTTGGCTCCTAAGAATTCTCCTCAGCAGCTGCCCTATCATCATCGCCATCATCATCAGCAGCAGCATCATTATCAGCACAATCACCGCGGCCATCATCACCTTCATCATCAACCTCGGCACGGGCGGTATCTGCCATACCAATTTTACTTCCGTTTCTTCCTGTCTACCTCAGCAGCTACCTCCAATCCTCATCTTCATGCTCTCCGCTCGCTAGAAACTCTGTCCATATATATATATATATATATATATATATATATATATATATATATATATATATATATATATATATATATATATATATATATATATATATATATATATATATATATATATATATATATATATATATATATATATATAGACACACAATGGACATATGAAATTCATACACGTGTATATACATAGACATATATGTGCATATACCTGCTCATTTATATATACACATATTTATATATATGTATATCTACGCATGGATATATATATATGTATGCATGTGCATGGGTATATATATATAGGCATGGGTATATATATGCATGGCAGCAGATACATATATGTAATTTGGCATTGGCGATGATTTTCTCTTGCGACAGAGAGGTTGCCATGGCGACCGGGTGGCTCATGAGGTAGGCTACAACGGTGCAGAGGATGCTGACGAAAAGCTGCGGCGATTACCTGTGACGGTCGAAGGAGATGATTAGCGAATGAAAATCCTGGCCAGATGAAGAGGAGATGACGGAGAGTGGACGGGAGGAAGAAGTGGAGCACGAAGGAAGATGGAAGAGGAGAGAAAATGGGATTGTGCATCGTCATCTCAGGAGAAAGGTCTACGTCATGGGAATAGAACAACTGAACAAGGCCGGGAAGACAATGAGGGAAAGACTGGGAACAGTAGAAGATAAGGAATAAAGGATTAGACGGCGAGAAGAACTAGGAGTAAGAAAACTAGAAACGGAAAGACACGACGAATAGAGGAGGAATAAGGAAGGAGAGAAAATGGACAGGAGAAGGCTTTACATCAAGGAAAGAGAACAAGGAGGGGAAGACAATGAGGGAAAGACTGGGATTAGTATAGAAGGTAAGGAAGAACGGCGAGTAAAGGATTAGACGGCGAGAAGAACAAAGAGTAAGAAAAATATAAAAGGAAAGAGACGACGAATAGAGAAAAGAAGAGGAGAAAAGAGGTTCAAAAGAGGAAGAAACACGATTGAGGAGGATAAGGAGGAGGTCGAAGAAGGGGAGAGGCAGAAGAAGGCTGAGGAGATCGAGTAGATGGAGGAAAGGAAGAAGGAGAGGAAGAAGATAGGATAGAAAAGGAGAGGCAGAAGGAGAGGAAAGAGGAAGAAGGGGAGGAGGCAGAGAGCAGGAGACAACAAAGAGAAGCGAGGTAAGGTGATGCTGTTGTGACGCCAAAGACAGTTAACTTCATTTACTATTCTTTGATATTGTTTTTACTTGACTTTTGTATGTACCCTAATGCGGTCTGTCATTTGGTTTTGAATAAACGAATATATATATATATATATATATATATATATATATATATATAGTTTAGTCTTTGCATTTGTTCACGCTTTGCACTTAACCATTTATCACACGACAATTGCAATGGAGTCTCATCCCCATGCATGGGCTTAAATAGAGCCCCATCAGGTGTAGTTATATATATATATATATATATATATATATATATATATATATATATATATATATATATATATATATATATATATATATATATATGGGCGTAGGATATGGGCTTACGATATGGGCTTAAGATATGCTTTAAAGATACTCAATCTCTTAAATGACGGCCTTGTGGAGTGTGATCTTACCGTTTGCAATTGCACAATAACCTCGCATCGCTTTCCTCTTCCTCCTTGTCCTCAGACGACAACAATTACCAAAGTGAAACCTATGTGATAATTAAACGTCAGATCATCCTACGTATAGCCTATGCGGCCTATACAATAATAGGCCTACTTTGACAGGTACTCATAATGAATATATATTTTTAATATTTTTTATGAATACATTTACGTGATTGGGATTCATAAGACGCGTTGCTTGGATTGTTTCCAGGCTTAAGCACTCGGCAATGTTCCATGCAGAGTTTTTCAGCGGACGACTGCATTATCCCGCCGTAGGTCTAAGATTTCATGTGCACATGCGTGCAAAACAAATTTACTCAGGAGTTCGTTCTATCACGGCATATATAGGTCTTTATATGGGCAACATAAATATAGAAAAGTAAGCATTTTGCCACAACGATGTTACTTTACTACAAATAGTTATCGTAATCTCCAAATTTATAAAGCTCTACTCCGAATCTAAGTGCAAAGAATCAGCTTATTCACGAGCGCTGCATCGTATCATAGATCGATGTCCATTGGATGTCCGAGTCATGGTTGCCTACTACTACTACCACTACTACAACTCCTACAACGACATCTACTACTACCAATGCAACTTCTACTGATAAAACTAGACTTTCAGTTTAACTACTACTACAACGTATAATAAAATATAAATAATGATAATAATTAATAATAATAAATAACATGGACAATGACATTCCAGAAAACTGTCGTCTCTAGTGATTTTGCTTTTATAATCGCAAGGGATCATATGCATCTTGGGAAAAATAACAATAATATTACTATTGGGCCTACTTTTAGTAGTAGTAATAGTAGTAAAAACAATAGTAATACTATTGGGCCTACTATTAGTAGTAGTAATATTAGTAATATTTGTAGTTTGAATAGTAGTTATTGTGGTAGTAGAAACAATAGTAGGGCCTAGCTGCAGCAACATACTTTACTGGAAGCATAGATGATCCTTCACGAAACTAGGAACCCGGATTAAATTTCTCTAAAAAAATACTCACATGGGATTAGAAGAATTCCAATGGACGGGGGACAGTATGACGCCACTGCATACGGATGACGTCACCAGAAGGATCCAGACATAGAAGACTCCAGTCACAAGACTATAGACAACGCGAGCATCAGATGTCATCAACTGACGATCCTCCATCACAACTGACTCATCGGTCGCAGTACATGAAGTTGCAACAGTTGCACCGGTTGCCCTGTTGCCTGATACTACGCTGCCTAGATATAAGACCTTGTTTCTAGGACTAATACCTATTTCCCCAATTGTCTCAATAATTTCTCCGTGGTTTTGTCGTATACGTTCATTGGTCGAGCGTCAGTAACATATCGTGGCAACCAGCGACGCACCGTCGTAAAAACAACTGTCGACGTTCAGAATTTCATTCATTTCACGACCAGGTCGGCGGCGAAAGTCGATCAGCTCAGCAGTAACATTCATCAACGAGGCATAAATACAAAGGTTTGACCACCTCCTTAAACCGCAGAGCGAGCGATCGGCAGCATTGACTTGAAAGCCGGCGACTCGGCGTATAGGCAAGGTCAGTCGCAGCGGGAAAAGGAAGGAAGAGGTGGAAGAGGAGGATATTGAAGAATAGGAAGAAGGGGAAGATGCTGTAAAGTTATTATTGTGTCTAAGGTGTTAATGGGCAAAGGGTTCGAGGGTAATGGGCAGAGTGGGAAGGGTGCCGTGAGAGGAGTGTCATTGAAGGGGTGGGAAAGAAACATTGATGGCTGAGTGGGTGGTCCATATTATTAGAAGGTGACGAAGCCTGTCATAAAGCAAGATGAATTTAGACGATGCTAAAAGATGAAAGACGTGTGTATCGATATATAGATATGCAAATTTTCAGCATTATTGCACGGTTTTGAGTTAAAAGGAGGCATATATAATTTATATATATATATATACACAGAGAGAGACAGAGAGAGACAGAGAGAGAGAGAGACAGACAGACAGACAGACAGACGGAAACAGAGACAGAGACAGAAAGCGAGAGAGAAAGAGAGAGAGATGAGAGAGAGAAAGTGAGAGACAGACAGACAGACAGACACACAGACACACAGACACACAGTACTCCTACTGCCTCAATGCACACAGTCACATAGACGCATCTGTCTGCATGGATAAACTGATAGGTCCATATATCCACAGATTGTCGAGTATTAAGGGTGCAGTTTATAACTCTGTTCGCGGAATTTATGAGGGGTCTTTACAGACGAGTTCATTTGGAGAAGAAAGAGTGATGGCAGAAATAACTGGAAGAAGGAGGGAGCAGGAAGAAGTGAGAACGAGGAAGAAGACAAGAGTAACAGCTGGAGCGCGTGATGTGAGGCGTGAAATGCAAGCAGTGTATCGGAGCAATGAGTTGACTCAGAGAAGAGTTTAACGAAGAGAAGAAATGTCCGATAACTAGGGAGAGGAATCCAATATAGAACTGCAGAGAAATTAGCTTTGTTCTCAAGAGGAGCAGCGGACCGTGCGATTAACACGCGCTGGGGAATGATTGAGCTCCACTGCACCTAGATCGTTCAGTGCTGCACATACGAGCAAATATATAAGGAACTGCTCTGTTTCAAAAATAATGAGACTCCCCATCGTCTGTACTCTGATAGTGCCAGTCCTAAGTATGGGTAGAGAGGAGGGCGACGCTAATCATCTTCGTTATGACAAAGTCTCGTTAGACGGCAGTTAACCATTTCAGAAAAAGGAAACCTGCAGAGATTTAAAGCTAACACGTTAACGACAAGAGTGTACTAAAAGCGACTGGGAACCAAACACAGCATGTCGTTAAAGTCTTAAAGTGCTTCTTAGAGCGGTTTATCTTTTTGGGAGTTTATTATACAATGTCGCAATGGCCTGCTCGTCACTAAGGTGTGAATGACCGTTTTGCAAATTAGGTATTTCGTATCAGTAACTTTTTACCGTTTCTTTTAGATTTTGTTGCATCCGCAATCGTTGTCATCATCGTCATCATAATCAACAATATTACCACGAACCTTATCATCATCAATTTTTGTCGTCATGATCACTGCGATCGTCAACATTGCAACAAAACTGTCATCAACATACTACTTATGATCATCATAATCGTGATCGTCGTCGTCATCGTCATCATCATAATCATCATCATAATCATCATCATTATCATCACCACCACCACCACCATCACCACCGCCACCACCACTACCACCACCATCATCATCATCATCATCATCATCATCATCATCATCATCATCATCATCATCATCATCATCACATTAGTCATCACCATCGTCATCACGACGAAAATGACCACCGTCGTTGTCGCCATCATCATCGTTGTCGTATTATGATGTATGCGTCTGGTTACTTATAAATCAATCGCCTTGAAGAATCTCACGTGTCCACCGCCGTCCACGTGTGCACAAACTCCTACCTGCACGAATACTATATTTAATAGATAAGTATGCAGAAATCAGGAATGCATGAATGGGCAATCGATATTTCGCAGGTGAAGAGGTAAGAGAAGGAGACGAGGTAGACTCCATCCTCGTTTAATCGGGCCATCGATATGGTTGATATCACACCGATTATCACACGTATCATCTCTGACTATCACGCGTATGTTTTAATTGCTGCCTAGAGCCTCTGTAAATTCCGTGCCATGCTCAACTTCACGCCTGGCTGAATTATTGACCTACACGTGCGTGTAAGTTGAGCTCTTCTGATCAGCGCCGTGTAAACTAACGATCTAACGATTCGATTCGTTTGAAAAAGATTATACATTATATGCGTTTGAAAGAGTCCAAGAGGGGGTCTGACGGTCAAAACATTTCCCTTCCCTACTATTTAAGTCCACATCGACCATACAGGCCTATCTATATCAAGAACTTAATTAGATCTTCTTGCCTGGATCCATATAAAACCATTATGAAGACGATTCTTTTATTACAGGAATTTTTAACGAGCACAGCATTCAGCCATTATCCTGTTGTCTGCCCTCTGGCATACAGTATACTTCCATTCAGAAAGGATCCATTAATTGGAACAGGATCCTCGTTACAGCCGTCATGATTTATAACCCTATACAAATGAAGCGTCAGAACTGCGAAGACGGGAGTCATGTTGTTTTCTTATGAAAGGCACCCCCACCCCTTCGGTTTTCGGAATCTCTTGAACGAACAAGACATGGACGCAATTCCCTCTCCTTCTTTCTATATGTATATCGCCGCCGGATATATCCTCTTCTGGTCGTCGTACTCTCATGATAGTCTCATCTTTGTGTCCCTCAAGGTTCTGTTTCTGGAGTCTTCTGCCCATTTAAATATCCTCACTGTTTCTCTGACGCACTGAATAATCTGTGTAGCACCAACAACAACATATAATATACATAAGCCTGGATTGCTGTCATCCGTCAATACAATTCACAGCCACTTTATAGGTATATATTTTTATATATGGGTGTATATATAGGTATGTATTTAATATACATTATGTCAGGTTGTATGCGCCACAACATGTACGCTGGTCTGTGCTCTCGGTGTCTACACTTTGGATGTTTGAATAAGGACTATAATCTATATACTCTAATGAAGACAAATCTAATCTGAGTAGATAGCCTTGAAGAGGCGCTATATAAATTCTCCATATGAATAATCTGTGTTCTTGTAGACTATACTCTTGTACTGATCACACTCCCTATTATCGTTGTCTCCAATCCCTTAAGAAAATTGTAGCCAGATTTAGAGCCCTGCGCCGGCGCCGCCGCCGCCGACATTTCGTGGGCGCCGCCGCCGCCGATTTTTGTTTGTCGGCGCGCCGCCGATGCCAGTTTGATATGCCTAATTGTTTTATATGCTTTATTGTTGCATTTTTCATGTTTTGCATGATATTGCAAAGATAAGCAAACTTTTCTCAGAAATGGCACTTTGATTGGTAGGAACTGTTGTGTTAATGGAGACGGTAAAGAGTGAACATAGCTGATTATAGTGTTTGTGGTCTTTATCTTGATACCAAGAATGCATTGTCTTCCTGACTAAATTCGTTTTCCTTATAACTTTGATGATCTTGTCTTAGTGCCATGATACACACATTCAATGAAAGCGATATCTTGTTACAAGTAACCATTGTTTTGATACACCTGTTCCTGTTGCCATTTCCTTAATACCTTGACAACAAAAGCAATATGCAATGCATGTCTTTGTATGTGTACTACAGTACTACAGTATTCTCTCATTCGTTACCTTCATGCTGAATAGCTTCTATAACTTATTGATTGTTGTCTTTGATGTATGCGGTCTTATTACAATGGTGTAAATTTTTGGCTTAATGTTGTAAGATTAGAGGAGTTTATGAGTGCTATTAATATCAAGATATGCCATTTAAGTAATAATCCTGCAGAAGGGAAGGTATAATTGATTAATACTTTTGGCTGGAATCTATACAGGTAAACAGTATCAGTTGACACAGGTTTTGACTTAGTACGTATAGTATCAACAATGGTCTTTTTCAGTTTTGTCTGATACAAACAATGGTCTGTAAAATTATGTGGAAACTTTAAATGGTGTGGGACCAATTCAAACGGGCAGCAGACCACCTGGTAAATCCATTGAAAAATTAACAGGAGTGAGGCCACTCGGCCAGTGTATTACCATAGGAAAACGTATATATTTACATTTCACTTCATGGCTTCAGCAGCCTCTCTTACTGGGAGGATGCTGTTATCCGGCATCTGCCATGTGACTTGGTGTGTAGGCCTACACTGTATCAGTGCATATGCAAGTGTATTCATGCAATATGCAAATACATATTGCTTCATCTGATTATAATTTGATGTGCAGTGTAATTAAGGATGTTCATATTTGTAAGGCAAATGTCTGAAGGTGCCTTCTCTTTCAGTCCCCTTATATGCAGTTGAGCTTCAGAGAACTTGGCCCTTTGACTGGTCACAGTACCAACGGCTGTTCAACTCTCATAGTGACTCACATGGGCGTCCGGAGGAGGAGAAGGTGGATTTGCCTCCTGGATTTGTGAATAGATTTTCCATGCAAAAACGTCATTTTGCCCCCTGGAAAAATTTTGCCCCTTAGAAAAATTTTGCCCCCCTCCGGAAAAATTCCTGCGGATACCCATGGTGACTCATGTTTCTGACTAGGGCACGCCGCGCCGCGCCGCACCGCGCCGACGCCGACATTTTGTGGGCACCGCCGCCGCCGATTTTTGTTCGTCGGCGCGCCGCCGCCGCCGACCAAAAATGACCGGCGCGCCGCCGCCGACACTATGACGTCGGCGCAGGGCTCTAGCCAGATTACGACCCAATATTCAACAGTTTATAAGCTACGATTGCACACGTGCTCCTGCGGTTGTCAATATGAAATTAAAGCCAGTTCTGTGCGAAGTGTTAAGCCAGAAAATCTTCTTAAACTCTTCTTCTTGCGCAGTATACCCGAGAACACTGCAACTGACTGCGAGCGGAAGAATCGACCAAAGATTCGACCCAAATCGCCCAAAATCTGCCCAAAGAATCGACCAAAATCGACCAAAGAATCGGCCGACCAAAGAATCGGCCAGAAAATCGACCAAAATCCGCCAAAGAATCGACCAAACATTCGACCCAAATCGCCCAATATCCGCCAAAGACTCGACCAAAATCGACTGAAGAATCTGCCAAAAAACTGACCAAAATCGACCAAAGAATTGGCCCAAAAATCGACCAAAATCCACCAAATAATCGACCAAAGATTCGACCAAAATCGCCCAAAATCCGCCAAGAAATCGACCAAAATCGACCAAAGAATCGGCCAAAAAATCGACCAAAATACACCAAAGAATCGACCAAAATCGACCAAAGATTCGACCCAAATCGCCCAAAATCCGCCCAAAAAACCGACCAAAATCCACCAAAGAATCGACCAAAATCCACCAAAGATTCGATCCAAATCGCCCAAAATTCGCCCAAAGAATCGACCAAAATCGACCAAAGAATCGGTCCAAAAATCGACCAAACTCCGCCAAAGAAGCGACCAAAATCCACCAAAGATTCGACCCAAATCGCCCAAAATCCACCCAAAAAATCGACCAAAATCCACCAAAGAATCGACCAAAATCCACCAAAGATTCAACCCAAATCGCCCAAAATCCGCCCAAAGAATCGACCAAAATCCACCAAAGAATCGGTCCAAAAATCCACCAAAATCCACCAAAGAATCGACCAAAATCCACCAAAGATTCGACCCAAATCGCCAAAAATCCGCCCAAAGAATCGACCAAAATCCACCAAAGAATCGGGACAAAAATCGACCAAAATCCACCAAAGAATCGACCAAAATCCACCAAAGATTCGACCAAAATCGCCCAAAATCCGCCAAGAAATCGACCAAAATCGACCAAAGAATCGGCCAAAAATCGACCAAAATACACCAAAGAATCGACCAAAATCGACCAAAGATTCGACATAAATCGCCCTAGATCCGCCCAAAAAATCGACCAAAATCCACCAAAGATCGACCAAAATCGACCAAAGATTCGACCAAAATCGCCCAAAATCCGCCCAAAGAATCGACCAAAATCCACCAAAGAATCGGTCCAAACTTCGACCAAAATCCGCCAAAGAATCGACCAAAATCCACCAAAGATTCGACCCAAATCGCCCAAAATCCGCCCAAAGAATCGACCAAAATCCACCAAAGAATCGACCAAAATCCACCAAAGATTCGACCCAAATCGCCCAAAATCCGCCCAAAGAATCGACCAAAATCCACCAAAGAATCGGTCCAAAAATCGACCAAAATCCACCAAAGAATCGACCAAAATCCACCAAAGATTCTACCCAAATCGACCAAAATCCGCCAAAGAATCGACCAAAATCGACCAAAGAATCGGCCCAAAAATCCACCAAAATGCCAATCATTCGACACCACAGCCATAAAATGTCGTTTTGTGATTAACGTTAACTCAGCCATCGAAATTGAAGAAACTATATCAAGTGGTGGGCACTAAACTATTTTTTTAGTTAAACTAAAACTATTTTCTAACTAAAAAAATAGTTTAACTAAAGTTGGCAACTGATTTTGGAAATTAGTTAACTAAACTAAAAAAAGGAGTCAAACTTTTTCCAACTTTTACGACAAAGATTGTCACAATAACAGAGGTTAAGTGAACTGTAATAATGTCAGTGACAATTTCACCTTCAAACTATGCAATGTGTACTGTTCTAGCATACAGTTACAGGCGTAACTGTATGCTAGAACGCTGTAAGCAGTGTATGAATTTGAAAACACAGCTGTTAATACTAAAACCATGTAGTGTTAATCAATAAGTTTCGCGTTGAGTTGTTGACAGTGTTCAATGTTCATTGCGGAAAATAGTTGCAAATTGCTGATTTTTTTAGTTAAACTTTTTAGTTAGCAAATAAAATGTTTTAGTTAAACAGTAAACTATGGTTTTAATTAAACTATTTTTGTTAGTTAAACTTCATCCTTAACTAAAAAATTTAGTAAAACTAAAAGTTAGCAACTTTTTAGTTATCTATTGCCCATCACTGACTACATCGCGATGTAATTTAAGTGGATGGACTTATATAATCGATGAATCGACAGGAGTTGATGTATTTTGCGTAGAAAGCGTTCGATTGATAGAGTGATCGATCTCGTGAAGTCTCCATCTCGAAGCTGCGTGTGCCTCGGTGTATGGACATCCTAGATGAATCCTTATGATGGTCTTCGCTTATTTTTCTATATCTACGGATTGGATATTACCATGCTGTAGAGTTCACACCTCAACAAAGTTTAAAGGCTTCCTTTTGGACTCTTTCCATCCCGTGTGGAAACCTTCTTACTTCAGAACATTTTAGTTGGGCAAATGTAAACGTATAAAGCCATCGTACGGCTTCGGCCCAATTCATTTTTCAATGAATTGGTCAGGTAAGATCCTTCACCGCCGCTGCCCGTTTGAATGGATGCCACGCCATTCAATGTCCCAATGCACGGACTGTGCTAGCCAGATATTCATGTGTACAGCCTATGTCTTAAGACAGACATCGATTATCTAATAGTGATAAGGCACAATTATTACACTAAACTTAGTTAATTGATACCGTATAGTACAAGATCTTTATGTTGTAGGAATTTATTGGCTCAGTGATAAATAAATTTCGTCAATTTCATCAGAAGACTGAGGTCTTACTTATTTAGCATTACTCCTCTTGATGTAATTTATATTGCAATCCCTCGCTGACAAATTATAAGCATAGGTCTAACAATTTTTATATTATCTATAATACGGCTAATCTTTGTTACTTTTAGGTTCTTTATTCAGTACTTCGCGGTTCCTGACTGAATGTTGCACAGGTGTGGCGTGATTTAATTCGACAACGATCGTGTTTGGATAAGGTAAGTATTTAAATAACTCTAAATAGTGGCGTAGGTATAGACGAAACTCAAGTAACAGTTTATGTTGTTTGACCGAAAACTTAGTTTAGACGGTACCGTATAGATTAGCCTACATGTCCTGTATCTCTGGCCAAGTTTCAAGCATAGTCCTATGCATACACTTTTGAAATGTGCATTCTGAATAAGCATTAGCCACATTGAATACTTTTACCTCTTTTGTAAAGATAGTGGCGCCACATAAATCGCTAAATTTAAGTAAGTAAGTAAGTATATTCTTTATACACCAGCTGCCAAACAGCACTCTGGTGAACAACGTCTGTTCTTAAAACTGGTATGATAAGAAAAACGAAACAAACTCGTGCTGGCAGCCATACGACGCCCATCTAATTTAATTTGGATTCCTCGTGTTACTTCGAGTGTATCAGCCAAATGTTGTTGTCCTATGATGACTGTTATTCAGGCCTATAAGGCACATTTCTTTTTAATTTTCAGTTGTGTACTTTGACCTTTATAAAGGGATGGGCAACATAATTCGCTCCATCCCTTTTGTATTGTATGTAGAGTGTTGTTTCGAGTATGTGTGCGAAGTTTCATGATTTTGTTCTGTGGCTGAAATGTTGTCCACCTCGCTATACATACTGTGGTATAGAACTGCACAGACGATCGTGATGTAGATAGGCTTGACTAGCTTACTCACATCTCACAACTTCTATTGCGCCTGCTGAGCAGATTCTATGTGATAATGCTGACATGTACCTATGTAACCAAGCGGTATAATTTTAGTACGCTGGCGCAAGCTGGGCAGTAAATGGCATGTCTTGTAATGTACTGGCCAGCACTTTGCATGGCTGGCTCAGAGTTAGAAGAGCAGGAATGACTGCTTCCTCGACATTCCATCAGCGACGTGGGAGCTGATATTGCGGCATCTCTGCATTTCATGACCAACATGAATGTAGCATTATTCCGCCACCCATCCAGCTCACATGTTGGGACGTTGTTGGACATTTAATTTAATTTAATTTAATTTTTCATTGTTGGTCCGACATTGTCCTATTGTGTGTGCATTTGATAGGTTGTTATCGTCAGTCGTAATACAACTTGTATTGTATTGTATTTAGTTTCAAATACAATGATGAATTAAGAAATTTTAAAACCGATTTATGTCAATAAATGTTACAGGTGATCGATCTGTTCGATCTGAAGATTTCAGAGTACGACGCAACGCCATGGAGTCTGATCTGAATGACATTAAGAAGCAATTAGAAAGAGTCGAAGTACTCAACGAATCGGTGAGATGAACTTCAAAATTCCTACTCTTGCATTAGAAATACGTAAAGCAAAGGCATAACTATGTTCTAAAAGTGGTGGTACCAATTTCTTCCCAGTATCACATAACAAAGTAAGTAATGGTGTGAAAATTCAATAAAAATTGGCAAGCTCTCACTAAACGTAATGGAAATTTCTATCCACAGTTTGAAAAAAGCGAGGACAAGGTACCTAAGTCAAAACAATTGATTGCATCGTACCCCAAATATTATGCCTCTAAGTTGGACGTATAGTCAAGCTCGTATAGTCTGAAAGACAGCGTTTTATTCTTGATGAAAAGCTGAACATACATCTGTTGGCTGTTTCAGTCGTTCGAAACTGATGAAATGAATTAACCCATGCAATAGATTAATAAATATGCAAATAAAACACTTTCGAAGTAAATGATTTCTCCCCTTTGTTCTTCCTTTTTAAATGGTTCAACCCTTTCTTTCCTTTTCTGCTTGCTTCTAGCATAGTTTTAGAAACTTCTGCTCTTCTTCTGTATATATTCCTTGAATACTCATGCTGAAATATTTTCAACCCTTGCTGAGCATTAACATCACAACCACTTGGCCGAAATTATTTTAGCTTGAAATTGACTGGTATGGTGGTACAACTCTGACATGCTGTCTGACAGCACACTGCAGAGAGTGCCTATTAAACCCCATACCAATAAATGGAGGTGAACGCCCACGGAACAACTAAGTTATAAATCACACGAAACGGGCTGTATAATTATTGTTCACTTACGCCTAATTACTAGGTTGGTCAATTGAAATCGGTGCTGTTAACTATAATGGCAGGAAAGAGAGGAGAATGAAGGAAGAAATGGGACCACCAGATTAGGAAGAAACCGTAAAGGGGAGGCAATGGGCGACCCACCCTGTCTCCGAGTTACACCCACAGAACACTGTGATCTTAATGCTGCATGTGAAAAGTTTGACTTTCCCTTGCGCTTGACGAAATTGAAGAAATGTTCTGTTTCAGATCCGTTGGGAGAGTTCTATGATTTCAGGAAATGCATATATCGCCACGAAATTCATGGAGAGATATGTCAACGGTAAACCGTTAACATCAGTTCACAAGTATCGCGTGAACCGTCTAACCACTTCTCTGCGATCGGACCTGCAGGTGCGCTACTCCTCGAACAGCGCGAAAATGGCGTTTGCGGGCCTGATGTTGAAGAGAGACGTGACAGCTCATCCGGTCTTTGACGCTATGCATCTGTCAAAGTTGGAATTGTTAATGAAAACCGATTGTATGAAGAAGCTTACAGCTAAACTTAAAGTTCCTGATGCTGTTGTGACGGTTCCAAGGGACCTGAGAGTAATGTTGGAAAACGCTCGGCAAAAAAAGAGAGTTGACAGAGAGAAAATGATGGCTTTAGGGAGAAGAAAGATGTGGGGGACAAGCAGCACAATGCCGAAGAAAAGAAAGAACGGAAACGACCTCGAGAGCAAGGGACAAAAGAGATCGCATTTTGAGCAGAACGAGGAAGAGATTTAAGATAAGGAAGATCATGAATGGAAAGTTACTATGGGGAGATTATACGAAGAACTGGAGTTTTGGCAGTAAGCACCTATATAACACATATTAGCAACCATTCTGCATGCACAAAGAACATTACTGAAAAATTAATCAGAAATTGAGGAAAAGTTGAAGAGAAAATAATATTAAAAATTAAGAATTTGAATTGAAATTTGTGTATTTGTGTTAGAATTTCTTCACTTAAGCTGTTAATTTTGAAATGTTGTTTAATTCCTAATGTAAGCCAAACTTTATTAAATGCAACACGCAAGACTTCGTTTAGGGCAGATATTTTTGTGTTTACGTTTTACTTTTTTACAGTAATTTACGGTTATTTTCGCGCTTAGATCCATTGACTTAGTTACTAACGTGGTTGATGGTTTTATGTATAATATACTAAGCCATAGCGACCTATAACTGACTTTGTATCGGACTTGTCAAGTTATCGTTGTTCGGGTTTACTATTTTATGAATTTGTGTGATTTATTATAAGCACTCTTCTGATTGACGAGTTTATGTAGTAAACTGATTATCGTGTTGTTTATGAGTTCCGTGATATATGCTACGAGCCAGTAGGACTACAGTGCAATGTATTAGCGTCTTGAGGTTCAGTGGCTGTATTATACGCGTTTTAAAATACGTCTCGTATGACCGCTACTACATAGTAATTAATTGAATAAAATATAATGCCCGTTATAATTATGGGCCTTGTCTGATACCACCAGGTGTTGAGCGATGCACGAAGGACATTGTTCCGCCAAACGGATCCATGTAAGTAAGAGAGTCTGCGATACAAGAGCCATGATATTAACGCCTGTAAATGCCTATGCTATATATAGGCCTACGTGTATGTGGACGTCTGTAGAGCGACTAGAGCCTCTTTAAGAACTCTTCAAGAGCGCCATTAAAATGGCGTCTAAGGGATCTAAACAGGTGTGTCTTAACCAGAGCCGGTGTCACGAAATAGAGTATACCCCCCATACATGCGTATCCCCCTTAGCGAAATGGAGTATTCGGTTTAGTTTGCATTTTTGGCGGTTTCTAAGTGTATTCAGTCGTACTGTTTGGATTTATTGCACACATAAAATTTTTGAATTGCGTATCTTTAGTTTGTACGTCGACGTGAAATCAATTTACTTTGTTTTTGGTGATTTTGACTGGAATTTCGTCGAGGCTATCGTGATGCGTATGACGAGGGGGATAGAATGGTTCATCCCACCGGATACTCTAAACCGGTTTATTCCATCCGGGGGGATACGCTTTATGGGGGACAGGGACGCACACCGCTCCCGTCTCCTCCCATCCATATCCTTCCCCTGTCTGCCACTCGTAGTCATGCACTGAAAATGACTCAGAGTGACTTAAAAAAAGTATAGTATAACACATAACAAAGGAAATGCATATGATATAATATGATATTATTTATACATACTGTATGGTAAACTACAATTACACAGTGAAATTGTCATCAATATCGATGCGATGCCTAATTCTTGTGTGGATTTGATTTGGTGAGTGGACGCACGTGCGTCCAGTGCGTCACGCTGCCGGCGCCCCTGATGGGGGATAGAATATCTCGGGACGCCGGCCTTAGGATATTTCGGGCCCCGTGCAGAGGATAGCCTATTGTACGGGCCCCCATGACAAAAGTCATATTGTATTTCATTGCTAATCACTTTATTTTTAGTAGATTATTAACAAGTACAAACAAGTCGAATTTAACTATACACGATAATTCTGAGATATAGAGGAAGTTGGCTTTTATTTCATTAACAAAAGAGAAGATTTCATCGAAGGCATAACATTATTAGCCTATCATGTTAATTTTCTGTGACATTTTCGGGGCCCCCTAAGTTGCGGGCCCCGTGCGACTGCACGGTTCGCACGCCCGTAAGGCCGGTGTCACGAAATAGAGTATCCCCCATACAAGTATATCCCCTTAGCAGAATAGAGTATCCGGCCGGATGAATGTGAACGGGAGGGACTATCCCCCCTCGTGCAAAAGTATCCCCATGAGTCGTACGAAATTATCCCCCCGTCATAAAGTATCCCCCTGCAACATAATTACAAATTGTGCGATTTAAGTCAGTTTAGAACTACATCAGTCGTGGTCATAGGCAAAGCCAGGCCTGTAGCCGAGAGTATACGCTGGTATACAGCGTGTACTCACTTCTAGAGACCGTACACTCACCTCACAAAAATATTTGTACTCACCTCTAATTTGTTTCGGAAAACTAACCGGTAGCGTGTAGGCCTACTTGCCTCTAATTTTACAACTAGGGCCTACAGCCCTGGGCAAAGGCATATATGCTACTTCTTGGTGGTATGCGTGGGCAAAGAATCCAGTGAAGTCAATGATCCCCTCATTACTCTCTTTCTCTACTCTATACTCTATTACTCTTAGGCAAGTTGTGACATTGCTATCGGTCGATTCGTATCAATCGGTAGGCTACACCAGCAAAACGAGGAAGACAAAATATCAGCTGTCACAAACGACAGTGTCATGAAAAGGGACTAAGGCGCTAATTAGGTGAATTGGTACCTCGCGCTTGATATCGGTCGATTCGTATCAATAGGTACACCATCAACGCCAGTGAAGCCATTTGAGGCAATGAACCAACTTTATTGACTCTCGTGTTCTTTGTGGTGTTGTAATCTCACGCAAATTAAACAATGTCTATTCGCATTATTAGTTGCGTGAAGGGTTTGTTGCGATGGATGTGTCTAAAACAAGGATGACAAATATATCAGCAATCACCAACGACAGCGTAATTAAAAGCACAGAATAGATAAAGCGCAGCTTTATCTATTCTGTGTTAAAAGGGACTAAGGTGCTAATTGGGTGAATTGGTAGCTCGTGCTTGATATCGGTTTGATTCGTATCTCGGCAAACCATGGCCGACAATTGCGTCAGCTCTACACAAGGCACCTAACCACATCGGGGAACCTACATGTTAAAGTCCTCCTCTGCCAGGAGCAAATGGACTTCTCTTCGTGTGGGCTGTACGCAGCTGCCTATCCCTTTGAGATTGCTTCCAGTTCTGCCACGCTGGATGTTGACTTCGGTGAGCCTTCAGAAATGCGAAAATATCTTGAGAAATGTTTCAACAACAAGGTAATGCTGTCTTTCCCCAAAATTTCTCTTAAGAGAAGGGGAAGAAAGCCACTTCCGCGTGTGGTTATCCTTCCTACTTGTAGCCTAACTTCGGTTTGATTTGATTTGAAACAATGCTTAGAACACTTAGAGTCACTTGCCTTTGGATTTTGATTAAGCCCTACAGCATAGATTTATCAATTATATGCATTTTTCAATAATTCCTCATACTTGTTAATTTTTATCCCCCGGGGGATGATTTTACACGATGGGGGATAGAAATGGTTTATCCCCCTGATACTCTATACCGGTAGATTCCATCCGGGGGATAAATTTATTCATCCCCCCGGATAGTTTTAGGACGGATAGTCTGTCACGCGACACCGGCACTGGTCTTAACATAACTAGAAGGGGGTTACTTGAGCAGAGTTTAAAGAGAATTCTCGCGGGAAGATTGTTCTAAAGGGATGGATCAACGCACTAGAATAGGCCTATTCTTTGTTCTCGTATTTACGTACGGCAGTCACGCAGTGAGGTACCAGAATATATTATGACGAATTCCATCCAAATAGTGCACCAAATATATTTCACCAGTAATGCATTGTACAGAGTTAATGAGGTTCTACCTGCCAAGAAGGGCTTACAATTCTAGTGTAGTATAACGTCTTGCCCTATAGTATACAGATCGTAAGAAGGTCGCTCGAGCTATTTAATTTCTAGTACGACCCACATGCTTGAATGTGAACCACGGTTTATATAGAAGATTTTTTGTTGGAGTGCCAATTACGAGTATGCGGGAAACGTATAGTAGGGTATCGCTAGTTGTGTCCTAGGCGTCGTTCCACCTTTAGCCGCAGGCAAACCGTTCGGCCATGAAGCCAACCCCTTCGTAGGTGGCATGAAGTTGTCCAAGTTCGACCGTTAGACGGTAAACTGTGTCGTCAATCTTCAACCTGTCGACTCCACGAACAGCTATTTCGATAATTCGTTTCACTGCGGAGCCACTGGTTGTTCTCTTCCTCACCGCTAGAGTGGTGCTGATATCAACAGAAGCAATGATCAGCTCTGCCCAGTCGAAACGCTTCGTTACCAGGTTCTGTATCCGACAGGAAAATCGTTCGAACAGGTCAAGCGGACAAAACGGAGTGTATTCGACGATGAGACGAACTTCAACACAGTTGTCTGGTAGCAGCGCAGGCCAGTAGGTCGTTTCTACTTCCGGTTCTGCTGTTTCCGTGTTGTAAGAGGGTAGAACTAGACAAGGGTGCTGATCGCTACTGCGGAAATCCCTGGGGTAAACCGGCGCGTAACCCAGGTCTAATTTTTGAAGAACGTCCACGATGTGATCCAGACTGTTCTTCGCTTTCAGGTCGAAGCAGAGTGCGCGTAGGAGTGGCCTTGAGACGAGTCCATTCGTGAACATCAGACGCTTTGCTTCTACGAAGACTTCATCGTCCAGGCCACCAACGACATGGAAGACACCGTGCGGCTTAAAATCCCAGACGGAGCTAACAGGTGGTCGAAACACCTGACACAGTGCGCGGAGAAACAGATTACACCTGGCGAATACAAGGTCGGCCGCCTGGCGAATCCTTGGAAACCAGAAGATCATTCCGATATCCGACAGAAATTGAAGACACGCTTCGACATCGTTCGTGTTCACGGCGCTTGTCTTTACTGCAAGTTTCTGTATGTCATGCATTTCCATGCAGATGCCTTTCTGGTGGCGTTTGATTGACATACCGAATTCCACCCAACGGTCCAGTACAGGTGGTCGTAATGTCAATGACGAGCACTTGTTTCTGTTAATTGCAATCGATTCCATTTCGGCAATTAAATCTTGTATGCCGTTCAGACTCTTTGAACTCACCATCGAGACATCGGACAGTTTTATCTCGTAGTTCCGGGTACTTTTCAAGGTCGGCAGCAGGTGTTGGAGTTCTTCAGGGACCTGAAAATCCCCACTCTTGATGTCCTCCCGAAACTTGTTCAGCTGCATCGATCGCTGCTTTAGATGCGACTTGGAAAGTTTAAGAACAGTCTGTATGTCAGCGTCAGCGTGCTCACGTGACACTAAGTCGCATCTTGTTCCGACGAGTTTGACAACGGCCTCGGGAGCGTGTGCGAGAACTAGGTCAAGAAACGTTCCGACCGAATGATGAAATCCGTCAACCGTGAAGCTGCTTTCGTCAAAGACAATGAGGTAAGTGGCGCTCCCGTCAAGAAGCAGAGATCGAATTGTGCGGTAGATGTCGACTCCACTGATGTCGTAGATAACAAAGGGAACATTGTTCTTTGTTCTCCATGAGATCACTTCCGCTTGTGCGGTTGAATCGGATGTCGATGCGTCTCTCGTCAAGGACGGTCTGAAACAGGTCAGACATCGAACCAAGCGAACCATGCTGGTCTTGCCGCATCCTTCACTGCCTAGGATGATCAGTTTCGTGCTGGTAAGGTTTCTGACGCTTTTTATTTCCAGCTGCTTGAGATAGTTGTTCATAATCGTCATATCGCAGCTACGCCAAACGTTCTCCGGTGGAATCTTAAGAGGACTGTGGATCAGCCAAAGACCAAGTCTTTCCAAGTCCTTGTGGGTGTGTGCGACCTTCAACGAGGTCATGTTACACATAGATGTCGGAAGGCTATGTAAGGAATTGTCGCTTAAGTCTAGAGTAACCAACTTGGTTAAGTTTCCGATTGACTGTGGAAGCCATTCGATGCGATTGTTGTTGAGGATCAGTTTCTCAAGGGCCGTGAGACATCCGAGGCAGCTGGGGAGAGATCGGATGTGATTCCATCCAAGATCAAGTTCCTGCAAGCGTTCCAGTCCAAAGAGCTCCGCTGGAACGGCTTTAAGCTCGTTTTGACTCAGCAAGAGAATGTTCAGGTTTCTCAGTTGTCCGATTTCTGGAGGTAGAGTTGAAATGTAATTGCTCGATATGTCGAGCACTGTTAGCTTATCCATACCAAGTACGATATTTGGCACACTTCTAAGACAGTTCCTGGAAATATTGAAATCTTTAAAGTTGGCTCGGCCTTGCTCCGGAAGGCAGTTTATCCACGTTTCCTCCAAGTTTAGACTTTCCAAAGAAGGCAGCAGGAAAATTACCTTTGGTAGGTGTTCGGATTCGAGCTTACCGGTTCGGATGAGCCCAACCATATGAGTTTCCACAGCTGAACCAAAGTTGTGAAAGTTTATGGCGAGGTGGCGCAGGCTCTCCAAATGCCTGAGGCTTCTGGGAAGCGTTTCTATGGGATTCCCCCACAAGACGATCTCTCTCATCTTCTGGCATAGGGCAATCTCCGATGGCAGCGTCCGCACCCCCGTGTACTGAGCGTTCAGGTAGCGCAGCTCGGAAAGACCGCCGATCTCAGCGGAGATGGATCTGATCTTGTTCCGCCCGATGTCTAACACCTGGAGACCTCGGCACTTCCAGATGACACCCGGAACTGACGTCAGGTTGCATTCGGAAAGAAAGAGAATCCGGAGATGTGGCAGTCGAGAAAGTTCCGTCGGCAGTCCAGAGAACTCCGTCTGGTTGAGGGTGTTACGACTAACGTCCAACAAAACCAGGCGATCGAACTTTCGAATGTCCGTGGGAATCGACTGCAACGTATTCGTCGACGCGTCCAGCTGTGTCACGTTTGGCGCTACGGAATATATAGAACAATGTTTAGGCCTACTTTATAGGAAACCAGTCGTAATCGTAAACTCGTAACAAAGATGATTAGCGTCGCCCTCAGGACCGGATTAACCAGTATGCTCAATATACTTTAGCAGGGGGCCCCGCTTACAGGGGGCCCCCCGACTAGAGTCGGAATCCTGCAGGACAAACACAGAATTTATAACACCAAATAATTATTTGTTCACAAGAAAAAGCTTAGTTTTACTAGCTTCAGTTAAGCAAGAATTTGCCGTTCAACCACCTGCTGTGTACAACTGTACATACGTTTCTTTTGACTCGACTTCTTTCAATCAATATAATAATCTATGCTGAAGTGACTTTTGTCTCTATTCCGACGTGATTTGTTTCCTGGCACACACGTAGCAGCGAGCTCATCTTGCAAGGTAGAGACAAGTTTCGTGCTGATTTGGTTATTGTAGACGTTGTTGACGCCCCTGAGGCAGAGAATTCACGTTTACAGTGAAGTTGAGTGGTTATGTATTCCAAGTTGTAACAACTTTTGATAGATTAGGGCCTGACAAGATTTGAGAATTTGCCAGCAGGCTGGCCACGACATACACAAGAGATTTGTAGTCCAGTATGAGAATTGTAGGAAAAAGACTGGGGGGGGGGGAGACTTTGATTTACATGGAGTTGGTGTGTGCAATGAAGACTTTACTGTGGGGTCCAAAGAAAAACTGGGGGTTAAACCCCCCCAACCCTCCGACAATTCTCATCCTGAGTCTGACACATTTCCTGATTTTGAAAAATTGAGAGATTGTGCCACACCTGCTGCTTTAGCTATGCTACTGTACACCAAGAACCTTCTGGAGACAAGCTCTGTTTCCATGGGCGTCCTCCCTGGATTTTGAAAGTTGTCACGTTTTCTGTGTTCGTGAGTAGCTATGCAAAAACGTCATTTCGCCCCCTAAAAATGTTTTCCCCCACAGAAAAATTTAGCTCCCCGGAAAAATTCCTGTGGACGCCCATATCTGTTTCTATCACTCTGCGTGTGTTCATGTCATTGATGAACTCCAACTGTTCAGGTGAACGCTGTTTAAGTAAGATTGGACTTATTAAAAACAAACTGCAAACTTCTGTGATTCGCAAACGTCTAACTACATTGGAACTTCTTTGTGTTGAAACTGATGTGCTTAACTTGATTTCAGTTGATGATAATTTATTATTACACAGTTTGCTGCTGCTAAAAGTCGCAAATGCTTCTGAGCTGTTAAAAATGATTATAGGATAAGATTTGAACTTTGATTCTAATTTTAAGCTTATTACACGTTGTGATATAGGCCAACTGTAACAAACATTTGAAACGACCTTAGATAGTCCCAAATTATGCAAAACGTTAAAGTTGCGTTATGTGCATTGACTACTAACTTGAGCAACATGGCATTATTGGCATACAGCATTGACCCTGTCTTTGCGGCATCCCCATCATTCCATGCTCAATACGACAAGGGGCCCCCCGTGTGTAATTAGCATGGGGCCCCCTGAGTGGTTAATCCGGCCCTGGTCGCCCTCCTCCTTTATCAAGGCTTGGGATTGGCACTGCCAGAGTACGAGCAGTGGCGGAGTTCCGAGAACGCTGGTGCTACCTTACCTTGCGAACAAGACGACAAAATACTGTTGAGATAAGGTGATTTGATATCCTAAAAACGGGGCAGTTTGGGGCATTTGCTTTCATGACGGTTAAAAAGGAAGTAAAATGAGATTTCCTTCACAGGAATTTTAGTCAAATTAGAATGCGTGTTCTGCGCGGGGAGGCTGGCTATTCCTATTATTGCGTAACTTAAAATGCGCCACCTGTTAGCCAAAACCACAACTTACCTTTGAACAACGACTTTTGTAAGACAGTCAGACTCTTTCCCGACACGTCTATGACGCCTGCATCTGTTAAAGCGAAGAGTGGATCCTCGGCGTCCAAGACATTGATGAGGAATCTTCTGTTCGTTATTGGCTTTTCCAGGTGGCAGGAGAGGGATGGGTTGTTGCTGGAAGAGTTGTCACGTGGGTTCGACAGACCCCTGGACGTGGTCAAACGTAACTTTGCCGCACAGGATTTCGCCGATGCCGATTTGAGAGCCCTTCTATTGGGTGAGGGAGTCGATGTCTTTCCTCTACGAGTCTTTGACGTGGATCCATCTGCTGTCAGTGGTTGTACTCTGTGAACTTTCTTGACGCCAGACTTCTCCTTTTGTCTGGATCTAATAGAAAACTTTACCTTACTGCCTGCGGACGATTGCGCCATCTTGATTTGCAATGGGCTACTGATTTGGTGTGTGTACACCTCGTACTACTATTTGTAATTGCAATCTGAGATTATTTAAACTCCACTTCAAGAATAAACTTTTCACCGGCGCTCCATACCAGAATCAGCTAAGTCACTGTCAAGTAAATACAGACTTCAGACGCTTGCGAAACGTATCGAGCACAAACACTAGATAAAGGTCGATTTAGTGATGCCGCTGCTCAATCGATATGTCATGTGTAAGATGCGCATGTAAGTACATTTACAAAATACAACGCGTTTGTGCTGTAGATTCGGTCAAGATAGCTACTTCGGTAGTGAGTCTTGTCCCGAGGATCGAATCCGTATCGTAACTGAAAATAGTATATTCAAAATACAGCCTCTTTTCAGTGAATTCTCTCACGGTCTTGATTCGACGATCAACCAAAATGGCGTGGGTGTAATTAAGAGTCGGTTTCAGGCATCTCAGCTAATGAACTTATCGGAGTGGGGGCTTCGTTAGAGAAATGCACAGATTCATGCATTCATTCATTCATAGGCGTGTATGCAGCCAACTATGCCTTGCATAATTACATGGGCATATGCAGGCCTTTGCATTATTACATGGGCACAAACAGGGCCTTGCTTAATTACGTGGGCATATATATATACGCATCGTCTACCGTGTCGTTCAATTACAATTATGTAGACCGTAGAGATAAGAATCGCTCACGGACGTATTTGATCAGTTCATACGTTGGTGATACGTCTCGATATATATAAACATATATATATATATATATATATGTATGTATATATATGTATGTATATATATGTATATATATGTACGTATATATATGTATATTTATATGTATATATATGTATATATATGTATATATATACATAATATATGGAGGGCGCCTTATGTATATATGCATGTATATATATATATATATATATATATATATATATATATATATATATATATATATATATATGCCGGTATATGGCCAATGCAATTTTGTTAATTATTGTTTGACACGACGCAGAACTCGCGTTCAGTTTCTAAGTAGCGCTGCAGCAATTTCGAGATCCCAACTAAAATTCTTTTGTAAAGACTAACCGTTAAACTACTTTATAAATGGTTAGAAAGTAGTTGAAACTGGTTTTTAAATTGCAGAGGATCTATTCTAGTTAACTGCCTTTTTAGCCACCGCTTAGGCAGAGTTGCATACACCAAACTCCGTCAAATACCGATTGGTCATTTCACCCTGTTTCTTACTGTCCTCAAAACTGCATTATTTGACCGTGGTTGGGCTGGAAGTGCTCCTGAGTAGGCAATCTTGAAGGGGCGCTATATAAAACTACTTTAATAATACTTACCAACTTGTCCCCAGTGTCTCCTAATTGTTTTGATGTCACAGTTTTTAAGTTGATAATAACCTGTGGTATATGACAGGTATATACCGTATATTAACGGGTATTAACCTGTGGTATATGAATCGTTTAGTAGTTCATCATCAACCCAGTTAAAAAGTGTAAATACAGACGCAACAAATTATCCACATATCCAGCGACTCAGTTACCATTTTACTGCATGGGCAAAAAGTAGTTTAAATAGCTAGTTACTTTTATAGAACTAGTTACTAAGAGCTAGTTACTACAAAAGTAGTTCAACTTCCTTAAAGTAGTTATCACTGCAGTCACTGCAAAATAAATTATAGGTTGAAGCCAAAAATAATTGCCAAACATTCACACTTCCTGCTGCTGCCTGTATACTTTTCTGTGCTCGGCGATGACAGCTCCTGATTAATATTAACTAATTAATTGGCGGTTATCTTACAAGAGCAGGTTCGGCTGTTTGTGAGCCAATGCAAGAATACAACCGATAATAATAACCTCATCAAAGTCGTGTTCTCTGCATACGTGACCTTAATCGCGTCGTGCGGACTGACACTCGACAGATAAGAAATCGTTGTGTCTTTCTAAGAAGTCATTCTGGGGTCATTTTGGGGCGAAATACGTCCAGCAGAGCGAGGGCTTGACTCCGCCACGCGCCTGTACATTGCTGCAGATGTCAGATGTTCAACTAAGAGCACGGCTACTGATGAGGTGAGATGCTAAGGTAGGTACCGTGGACTGATGAATGTTGATGAAATCTTGAATAAGTAATAGCGTAATGATTACGAAATCTCTACTGAACATGTTACAAGTCTAGGTATTGTGTGATCAACTCAACAGACACAAAAGATCAGATTGCGTAGGTCACAAGTCTACCGATTGTTCTGTCTAAACAGAGCGGGAAGATTTCTAAGTCAGGGCCGGCGCGGGCACTTTTCTCTCACTTATAGTTCACAAATATAAGTTGAAAACTGTTCACTAATGCTCTCTCATAAAGCGACTCATATCTTGGAACTTTTCCTCGTGTAACGTAGCCTGAGTTTCAACAAAGTTTCGGTTTATAAGCGTCAACGTATAGTAAGTGTTCGATTGGTAAAGGTGTCAGCAACACCAGACAGTGAACTGCCATCAGCGAACAGACTTTCAAGTGAAGATTGATCTCTTTTGCAGAAGATGCACGGAATTCTGCTTCTCTCTTCTCCAAAGTCGGCTCTCGGGACCGCCATTGCGTCCTTGGCAACCAACGGATTCCGACACGGCGTTCGTAACCATGGTTACAGCCTCAACGATTATGTGCTTCTGTTGGGTCACAATCGTGGTTCAGTTGAGATCGGAATGAGACACCTGCCTAAAGGTAGGTTCATTATACGACTGGCCAGTTCTTTCATCGCTATAGGCCTAATCTAGTCTCTCCATTCCTGGATGTCCTCAAATCGTCTCTCTCTTATTGCCTCCAAAACCCAGTTCATTTGATTTGGCTCCCTCAACAGTACTCTTGCTGAAGATTGATTTTGCTCTCCTCTTGGAAACCTTACCACACTACTCCTTTTCATCAAGTGTACGTGACCTGGGTGTTACGCTTGATGGCTCTCTCTCCTTCAAAGATTACATCTCTAACCTCACAGGTGTTTCCTACTTCGACTTAAGGCATCTCAGGGCTGTTCGACGATCTGTCTCATCCTCTGTTTTCACAACGCTAGTCCATGCTTTCATTTGCTCCCGAATCGACTACTGCAATTCGCTTCTAATCGGTTTTCCTAAGGTCCGTCTCATGCCTCTGCAGTCAGTACTAAGTGCAGCTGCCAGATTAATAGCACGTCTGCCACGCTACTCATGCATTTCACCCTTCATGTTTGAGCAACTGCACTGGCTTCCTCTCTCTCTGCACGTATTAAGCTCAAAGTCCTCATTCTGGTATCCAAGACACAGCGGGGTCTCGCCCCCAAATATTTAATCGATGTAATTCGCCGGCCTCTTTCTGTCTCCTCGCATCGTCCACTTCGCTCCTCGAACAGATTTGATCTTTCAGTTCCTCATACTAGAACAGCTATGGCGCAGTCCCGATCTTTTGCCTCAATTGGTCCCTCTCTCTCTGAAATACACTGTCTCCTTCTACTCGCTCTCAATTTTTTTATTAAGTAATCCCTCGTCTTCTTTTGGCTTTCCTCAAGACTTATTCCTTTTCTCTTGGCCTTGCGCACTGGGAGCGCCTCTGAACGGTTCACCCTATATACTAGAGGCGCTTTATAAATGTTTAAATACAATACAATAATCATTGTCATCAACACCATTATCTTCCTCCACCGCATCTTACTATTAATTCTCTTCATACGACCCCTTTTCTTCTTGTCTGATCTTCCTCTTCCTCCTTCTACTCCTCGTTGTCATCATCGTAGTATCTCTACCATTAGTTCTTCCTCATTTTCTGTATGCTTATCTTCCTCCTCCTCTTCTTCCTTCTGCTCTGCCATCTCCACTTCCTCTTTCGTGTGAAATGAAATTAAAATAAAGTAAAATAAAAGTGAACAACTTAAAGGCCCGTCAGTCGCTTATGATCATGATTCATTTCTATAAAAGAAATCTCTTAAATATATTGAACAAGATAAGTAGAACTGTTTGGATCATGCTTGGAAAATCGTCAGGTACTATGCTTGCATACTTGCATTGTGAGTACTTGAAATAGTAATAAGAGTAAATTAATAACTTCTACTGCGCCGGCATCTGTTGCACTAGGCATCACAACCAAGCCTTAATCAGCATAATCAGTAGAGTCTGCTGATTGCGGATATCAGCGTGACGATGACCTTGCTAGACAGAAGGTCCGATGATAACAGTGAGAGTGAAAATATACTTAGGCCTATATCCACAGTTAGGCACATTCGCCTGATACCTTTTACGCTGCAGATAATTGAATCGTAACTGTAGTCATAAATTTGTATAGCGCCTACGCAGGTAAGCTATCGAGGAGTGCTCTGAGCACTGGCGTAAACTTGTCAAAAATATTGGTGGGGCAAAATATTGGTGGGGCAAAATATTGGTAGGGCATGGGGTCTGGACCAGAGGTGCAAAAAAGTTTTTTCAAGATGAAACGTTGTTTGTTGTTGTTTTTTCGGGTTTTTTGGTTTTTATTGTTTTTGTTGTTTTCGTTGTTTTTAAGTTTTTCTGATTTCGGATCATAAAAATCATGAAAAATGGCATGAACAAGAGCTCCAACTCAGTAAATTCAGTTGCGATTTCCGAAAATTTAAAATCATTTAATCAATGCTATTAAAATAACTTGTACAAAATAAGAAATTTATTTTTTTAAACAAAAACAAATTTTATGGTTTTCTTTTTGTTGTTGTTTAAAGTAAAATCCGAAAAAGGGTTTTTCACGTCTGAACAGTCAGCAAAGGCTTCCGGTGTTACGTTAATGCGTATGAAATGGGTGTTTTGTTTACATGTAAATTTGTTTCACATTGAAGATATTGAAGATAAAAATAAATCTTTGTTTCCATTATGGATTTCTGATAGTATTTCAGTTCTGTGTCTCTGTTTTTCTGTTTCTGAAGAAATTTGTCTGTATTGAAACATAATAATTTAATATTTGAAGAAATTCTCCTCTCGATTTTTGGGGGGGCATTGCCCCGGCTCCTCAATTATTGGGGGCACGTGCCCCGGCTGACCCCCCAGAGTCTACGCCTATGGCTCTGAGAATTTAACGTTTGATAAGCGTGGTTATCTCCACATGTAGTCAGATAAGTGGATTGATTCAAACCGGACCAAACGGTGTCTGCCATTAGGAGGCATGACTTTTAGAAGTGTGCGATTTACAAACACACGCGAAAACGCGCTCATTATTTTGCAATTATCGTTCATTATTAAGCGCCACCATTTAATAACTAAACATCGATGACGCTAAGCAGCTTTGAGTGAAGGACTTGCTTAAGGTCACCAGAATGTACCCTCTCAGGGAAGGAGGCTCGAACCCGTTCTCTCGACGCTCAAATCAATCGTCTACTGCATAGGCGCCGACTTCTTGGGAGCCTTGGGTGCCAATGCACCCAGAGAGAAAGTTCAGTGGGTGCCTGGCACCCAGAAGAATTCGGACCTTAAATTCAAATTTTTTTACAACTAAGTAATCTGACAACTTGAGAAGTAGGCTACAACTGCAACACAAATACCCAACATTGCATAGTCTTACAGTCACAGCTCGTACATAAATAAATTATTTATTTATTTATATATTTTTAAAAATAAATAATAACACTGGAACGTCGTCACCGATTTCCAATACTTTTTCTAACCTGATAACCTTTGACAAAAACACAATTTTCTTTCTCCTAAAATCCGCAAAAACTCCCCTACCTAAGGAGAGTGGGAAGGGGAAGGGAGAGGTAGGACTCAGGTACCCAGAGAAAAAAAAGCAAAAGTCGGCGCCTATGGTCTACTGAGTTCCACAAATGCACATGCACGAACGCGCATGCACGCACACACACACACGCACACCTTCATGAGTACTTGGCGCAGGATCATTTCCTTCCCAGTAGAGACTATCATGCGTCTGAAGGACTGAACTCAACGCTGGCAGGACGTTGTGATATAGCCGCACATGCGTTAGAAGTTTATTAAAGCACTGTATAAATAGATGAATGCATTCACTGTGGATGGTTCAGTGACCGCAGATGAACAAGGAAGTAGACTCTTACTAATAACGAGCATTCTTCGTAATCTGTAGAACTGGAGGAGACGTGTGACGACGACCCTAGATCAAACGATGCCTCCGTGCCTGTCTGCCCGATTGTCTCTGTCTGTCTATACCTCTATGAGAATGTGTGTTGAACATCTGTTTGATCCGTTCAATTCACTCTGCTCAAGTTTGTTGTTTAGTCTCTGAGTTAAGTAAGTAAGTATATTCTTGATAAAACAAGCTGCCAAACAGCACTCTGGTGAACAACACCCGGTAAATAAATATTCTAAAGTAAATAAACCCGGGTTTCCATCTGTATATATGGTACAGGCAATTCGTAAAACCAGGGATTTTGTAAAATGCCTGAAATTTTTAGGCAATTTGTAAAATCCCTGATTCACTCAAGCACTTTACAAAATCCCTGAAAAAACCAGGGATTTTGTAAAATCCCTGAAATCAGACGATGAAAATTTGACAGATTGCCTGAAATGAAAATGACGAACATAATCGAAGTTTATCATGCAAACAAACCTTATTTTCAAAGGATTAACATTAATTTTATTTTGTACATGGTATGACCATATATTTCAAGTTCAGTTCTCGAAAGTTATAGCAGTTTTTCTATTTTCACACGACATACTAGAATTACATCGACTGTTACACTTGACATTAATTATTAATTGACAGATTAATTTTTTCAAAGGGAAAGTGAAGTTTTCGAGCCGGATTAACAAAACCGCTCGACGACTTCACGAGTACCCAATGCTATAAATTAAAACCCAGCAAGCACTATTTCATTTCTGGTTTTCCTTTGGTTATGTCAGTTCTAAACTTAATCTGTCAATTAATAATTAATAAGTCAAGTGCAACATTCGATGTCATTCGAGTATGTCGTGTGAAAACAGAAAAACTGTTGTAGCTTTCGAGAACTGAACTTAAAATAAAATACCATCTAAAAATGTTAATCCTTTGAAAATGGGGCTTGTTTGCGTAATAAACTTTCTGGCATTTTACAAAATCACTGGTTTTACAACTTGAGAACTGAACTTTTAATAAAATACTATCTAAAAACGATAAACCTTTGAAAATAGGGCTTGTTTGCATGATAAACTTCGATTATGTTCGTCATTTTTATTTCAGGCAATCTGTCAAAAATTTTCATCGTCTGATTTCAGGGATTTTACAAAATCCCTGGTTTTTTCAGGGATTTTGTGAAGTGCCTGAGTGAATCAGGGATTTTACAAATTGCCAACAAATTTCAGGCATTTTACAAAATCCCTGGTTTTTACGAATTGCCTGTAACATATATAGACCTATACATATATATTTATTACTATATAGCATATGTATATATAGCATTACCATATACATTACATATATAGCATACTGCGTTATGTCACAAACGGACTACTCGCATCTTCCATTACCTGCCTGATTGTTGTCAGCGTTCAAAAACGCTTTGTCCTGAGAACCGGCTAATTACAATGAAAATCGATGCAATAGTCAGGACTGACACCATCAGAGTTCGCATTTTAAATTCATTGATCAGACACGAGTTGATGTCTAATATGGATGGTTGATGCTTGAAGTGTCAGCTACAGGGAAGATTAACAGAACAGAAAGAGTCACGGAGTGTTGTCTTAGAAGTGCTGTTGTAATGACAATTAATTGACTAATAATTAAAATGATGATTATGTGATGCTATTGATGATGATATGCTGCTGCTGATTATTATTATTATAACTGCGGAAAACTTAAGCTTGCTAAGAATTTCTGGACGAAGGGCGAGGATTGGCAAACTAGAATGAGAAATAGCTGGCATTCTGGGTATTTAGATAATTAGTCTCTCTGTTGTCTCCTGATATTTGGGCAAGGCGGTAGCCGAGGAGGTTGATCAATGCAAAGTCATCTTGGTTTACTGGATCCAGAGTTTCAAAGGCCAAGGGCACAAGGTAATACGATGACAAAATGGCAATATTTTTAATGTTTTTCTATCTTCTGCTATCTCGGCAGCAGCACCCGCGACCTCAGCTGATCTAATGCGAGATGATTCTGCCAGGGTGTCAATAACAGTGGCGTCACAGGCACGGCATTTGCCACCCTCCCATGGGATGAGAGTCACACCATCAGGACTTCTCGCATCATATTAACTGGTGGCCCAAGTGCGTCGTTCCGCTGTCTTAAAACCACTTTCTATTCACTGATTAGAAAATACTGTGAGAGGCGCTTTATAAATGTTCAGATACATTACAATACAATCAGACCTGGCGAGTCCAGTAAGCTCCTTTGTTGCCGGAAAGTCAGGCTTTGGTGAGGCCACGCCAAATGATGTCATTTAGTAAGGCGTGTCTGGCAGTACGACCTGGCCCAAGACTGTATGGCATGCCATGTGAGCCGTCCTAGCTTTTACATTTTTTAATTTATCCAGCAATTACTTCAGCTGAATTTCTGATTATTTTCACCAGAAGAACGTTTTCTTCAGAAGTATTGCTTGTCCACCGGTTCACCTCTTAAGCTATAGATGCAAAAGACCTTGACCTTGTTAATGAGAGAAAAGTACTATCTACACAGCCATCAAAAATCTTTGTGCTAGTAAGTACATGTACATATGTAAAAGATGTACGTATGTAAGGATGTACATGATGAGCCTACATGTGCGATTAGAGTTTTTCCATTTGTCACCGACAGGTCTCAGCCCATAAACATCTGTGTTGTGTGAAAGGCATAAACAGAGGAAGCCTAGGCGTTCATCTAGACAGAGAGCCAGCGTACACCATCCACTCTTCGATAACCATCTGCTCTTTAAACTATCGTATGCACAATGTTGAAGTTAAGTGGTTAGAATCAACCGTCGCTCATGTGCATGTACTGTCTAGAGTTACTCCGAAAAGTTTGTGGCTCTTTGTCAGACAATTTTGTTTATTTTGCTCAAAATATTTTATACAGAGAAACGTAATTGTACTCAAGTTTGAACATGTGACAGTCTGTATATATATATATATATATATATACATATATATATATATATACATGTATGCATGCATGTATGTATGCATGCATATACGTAAGTATGGAAGTATGTACGCATGCATACACGTTGTATGCGTACATACATGTATGTATGTGGTAGGTATTCATGTATTCATATATGTATGTATGTAATGTATGTATGTATGTATGTATGTTTGATTGATTGATTGATTGATTGATGTATGTATGTATGCATGCATGTATGTATGTATGTATGTATGTATGTATGTTGTATGTATGTATGTGTGTGTGCATGTATTGTTTCTTTAGCTGTTTGTGGAGAAACAGCATATTTTCTGTGAATATTCGAACGACAATAGTATCTGTTTTCACCAGACATGGTTCGTCTGACTATATAGCTCAGTCTACAACAACCCTATGACATCGTCGCTCTACTTGTTGATCCTCTTAACGATCGACAGATAAGAGAGTGTTTCGTAACTTTGACGCCTTGAGATGCAGAGTGCGTCCTCTGGCGACCGAGTTGTAGTCGACGGAGTTAAGCGTCATTTAACCATACACTGAACCGGTTCAGTTTCAGGCTCGTCATAGGGCTTAAACTGACAACCGAAGATTAGATATCGCGATCTATAATTATATGGACGAATCTATATACAGGCGACGGATAGGCCTTTCTGTATCCTTCAGTTCTAAGCCAGGCCTAGGAGACGAGTATGTTATTCTCACATGACAATGATCACGTAATCCTCGTTAACAATCGCCGAGGTCTACGCAGGACCTCCATGCATTGACCCACACAGTTCCATATACGACGATTTTGTTTCGGTTGTGGTCTACGTGCCCAGCGGTGTACAGGCGGTGTCTACGCGATCATTTGCGGGAGTCACGGTGAACGGTGAACGGTCAGGTTTTGGTCAGTTATTGCAAGTGCATGGTCAGCGGATTGTGGACATGTTCGATCTAATTGAGAGGCTAAGCAACGACAGAAATGAAGTCTGCGTTCCGTAGACGAAAGAGATCGATGATGGGAGTCGTTCTGGAGTACCTCAGCTTAATCGATATACAACTATGTGGTAACTAAAGAAACATTAGTATACGATTTCGTTATTACCTAGGCTATGCCACTAATTCACGACTGTTGTTACTGTTGCTACTAATAGCCAACCATTAGTCAGTGTTGGATAGTTACTTTTCAAAGTAACTACTTGCAGTAACTAGTTACTGGAAAGGAAAAGTGACTAGTTACCTACAAATAGTTACTTTAGAAAAAAATAACTAATAACTGATTACAGTATGCGGGAATGCTAACTTGAATTTTCAGCTCCCTACATGATGAAATTAACCTTTGAAATTGACGAATAAAATGAAAGAGTTCAGAGACATGAAGACAAACGAAATTGTCAGGGTCACTTTAGTGTATGTGAACCAAAGAATTTGTTGGTTGATGATAAACCACTTTAAGTAGGCCTATTTATTGCCCCATAATTGAATTAGACGAATAGAATATAGGTTGATTTAAAAGTAACGCAAGGTAACTATTTTTTGCATTGCCGTTACTTCATAAAAGTAATTACCACTGTGCTTTACTTTTGGTAAAAAGTGACTAGTTACCCCAAAAGTTACCGAAAAATTGTAATTAGTTACAGTAAACCGTTACAAGTAACGCAGATATGACTCCACAGATATTGTCAGTCCTCTCACCCTGTTGCCTATAGCACATTAATGTCAAGTAGAGGAAGTATTACTCAGCGCATACTGATGTATTAGTCAGCGCATACTTAATTATTAATCAGCGCATACTTGTGCCAGTTTTCGTTTTAGTGTTTCGTTTTGGTTGCGTGTTTTCGACATCGAGTTTTAGTATTAGATCTGGTTATATTTTTAACGCTCGAGTTTGGTTTTGATTCGTCTGTCGTTTTTAATTGACATTTTTGCAGTGCTCGAAATGGACCGGAACGCACCGGAACGCCGTTCCGGTTCGTCAGCGTTCCGTTCCGGTTCGTTAAATGAATTATTGTGGAAAATACTATGAAATTAACGTGAATGCTCCCATATCTTTGACTGGCGTTCCGTTTCGTAAAATTTTCCATTTCGAGCACTGCATTTTTGTAGCCAGAGTTATAGAAAACGAACCTTTAGTTTTCGTTAACTATGACTCATCAACAAAATCGATAAGTTTCCAGATGGAATAGGTGCATTAAGGACAAACTCCATTTCACACAAGTCATTTGTATTATTGGTGTGACCTACATGCCTGGCCAGTCTATCCATCGTATAGAGTTATGAGTCATAATTATGATCGAACAAAGTGCAGGCTGAATATGACTGAGAACAACGTATAGCAGTTGCTGAGTAACGTTAACCATCCCAGCAAAAATAATGTGCAATTCAAATTATAGCAAATCGAGTGATGAACGATTACACGTTTGTGAAATGTTTACGTATGTAGGACTACATCTACAGTGTTAGTTCTGTGTGCAGAATTCATTCTGCAGAGCCAGATTCTGAGTCTATATTATATAGGACATATGAAATGGTTAACAGTCTTTGACCATATCCCAGTCAAATCCACTGGCAGATTTAAATATAACGTGGCGTCCATTTAAACGGTGGTAGCGGAGTGTGAAAGATCTCACCCGATCAATTCACTAAAAAAATGACCAAGGTCGAGGTCACACGGTCGTTATATAAAACGTGTACATTTGTATTTGCATTGGCAAATGTCTTACAACTTGTTAGACAATACTTGTTTTAATAGGCGTGGATCCAAAACAGGGACTGCAGGTTGAAGTCCGACAGATGTTGTTAAAGGTCTTTAGATTCAAGATCACAACCACACAGCTAAGGAAGCCACAGGCAGATGCCGCGCCTCTGGCATATAGGCTGTGAAGGCATAGGCTATGGTATAAATATAGCAGAAACGTCGCATACATAGTGTAGACCATGCATATATGCTGTATATAATCATGCAGACTTGTATTCTCAATATAACCATTCTGGTAACACGTTGCTCGTTTTCAAACCTCACGCAACGTCACACAGACAGCAAAAAGTAAACGAGAAGAAACAAATCCATTGGGCGTTGACTTCTGTTATTTATCACTGTCCGAAGTATTGCTACTCGTTCAGAAGTATTCGACTAAATTTACTTTTGAAGGCAAAGTCCTTTTGAAGAATAACCTAACCAGTTGTGCCACTAAAAAACTCAACAAAACACATTTTAGACTTGCAGGATAAGGATCATAAGGGCAAACTACAAGTCATTGGTATTATTGGTGTGACCTACATTGGATTGAGAGACACGGTGTGGGGCGTAAATCTTGCTGATCACTTACCTTCAGAACTTGTTCATTTATGTGTAAAGTAATAGAATGTAATTAACTGATTTGCTCTTACCTAATCAGATCTAAGTTTTCAGGTCATTTGATGCGAGGCTTGATTGATCATTTTGCGATGGATTTGAGGTCAACATAGCCTACGACAGTTTAATCATGTTGCACTTGGATTTGAATTCAACAACATACGATAGTTTGATCATGTTGCATTTGAAATGAGCTAAGCAACATACTTCAGATTGGCCATGTTGCACTTTGATTTGAGTTCAACAACATACGAGAGTTTGATCGTGTTGCACTTGATTTGAGATTTTGATCATGTTGCATTTGCAGGCAACACGTCCAGTCTGCTGTGTCTGTGTGGAATCAGCGTCAGTCTTGCCTTCTGCGTTCTCTATCTGAAGTTCTACCCTCGCTTCTACCATTCCGTCTTCCTGAAGCGAGTCATCAAACGACTGCTCCAGAGGCAGGCCAACAGCGTCAGTAACCGAAAGAAGCGCCTTCTACAACACACGACATCCTCCGTCAGCAATGACACCTGTGACAACAACAATGTCAAGTCTTCAGACGCGGTATGTACAATTAAGAAAACTTCGATTAATAAACTAACAGTCTGTTGAAGTTCATTCACTTGTTTCCATTACAGAAGAATAATAACGACAGATTTGCGTAGTTTTGTATTTCCACATTATATATCGTATTTTAGTAACTAAACAAAGGTGTGCACCAGTGATAAAATTTCGTAGTATGATGAAACGGTGCTATAGCTCCTCCTAGGATCCTTTGAAAACGCCAAAGAGTTTTTGACTCTTCGGAATCTTATTCTATTTCTACGTATTGCTATTTCTAGGGGCGAGGAGATGGTTGAATGGTAACACGCTGGAACGAAGATCAGAAGTTCGATTCCCGCTAGCCCCATAAGGTTGGCTCAGCCTTGCATTCGCTAGAGGGCGACTGTAAAAATTGAGCGGTAGGACAGATGGGCGCCGTTCATGGCTGCCGTATATGGGGGGCCTACAGTTAAATTCGACTCCTGTAAAACTGTACCTGTTACTACTATATCATGTAAGGCGCTGCTGAGCTCCGGTTGAGTGGCGCCATAGCAAGTACGGTGCGATAATAATAATAATAAGAAAAAATAATAATGACGCGAAGTTGGATTATTAATAGCTAGGCTACTATCGGATGGCAAGTTATGCATTAAGAACTTCGGCTCAGTCTCAACTCAGTGACAGTCAGCTATGTTATCTGGGATTGCATCGTCGGATGTTTAGCGACGTCTTATGGCTGCCAGTGTCGTTGACGTCGACCTTACCTCACCTCATAATTTTTCCTGCAAATTCAAGAATAACTCTACAATTACACGCAAATTATGAATAGCCTATACAGCATCGGTGGAAACCGTTTTGAATGTGTCTAAGTGTCTTAATGTATCAGCTGATATTTTGTTATTATATCAAGTGTTTAGCGACATCTATTTACCTGTGCGATTATATTGGACCTTTACAGAGGGTCCACAGAGTAGTGGTAACATCACTGGCGTGAAGTGCAGTAGGTAGCGGGATCGCCTCCCGTAACCCTCCCAAGGTCCACTCAGCCTGTCAATTCGCGAGATGGCGCGTTTGTGAAAATGAGATGTAGGACGTGATGGGCGCCTTGTATGGCTGCCGTATGCAGTTAAAATTCGCTCCTGTAATAACTTGTGATCATCCGTTCATACTGATTTGTAATCATACTGCGTAATTGTCAGTTTGAAAATATTAAACGAAGATTATTATTATTATTATTATTATTATTATTATTATTATTATTATTATTATTATTATTATTATTATTATTATTATTATTATTATTATTATTATCAATATGAAATGGAAATGGTTTGGTTATCGTTTCTATATAGGATATTGGCGTCTGTAGCGTCGTATCGGTTGATTCGTCCAAACAAGACGACATCATCTTCGGTGAATTTCATCAGCTGCCCTCGGTTGCCGCCGCTGCCTCAGCAGCAGCTGAGATGAGGATGCGCAATCGCATCACGAGGCGTCGACGAACTGTATCCGACTCGCCAGATGTCATCGCTCGACTGGACGACTTCATCTGTCTCATTCCGGACATCGGAGATCGACCTCAACACATTCAGCGCACGAGGAACGTTCTCGACTGGTTGGCACAGATCGACTTCGACGCAGAAACTAGCATCTCGCTGTTCGACGAAGACCCGCTGGACGACGCGGAAGCACCGGGTAGAAGGGCACAGAACTACTCTCTGGAATCCATTGTGTCGGGGAGTGGCAGTAGCTTCGGATGTGTCCATCATTCGCGCGACAACTGGTGCCATGAATGTTTGAGCAGTGTTACCGCTGATGGTGTAGCAGGTGGTCGGCGAAGTGGTCGAAGGTCGGACTACATAGAAATGGAGGTTCAAGAGGAAGACCTGAATCAGGGTGTGTCTGCGTTACATCCGGACGGTGTAGAGGCTGAGCTTCAGCAGAGGACGAGCGCGGATTCCGGAATATCCGGTGCTGTCTCTCGACAGGGTAAACATAACTGGGGTTCAGAGGTTCAGGTTCCAATGTCGGATGGAACTGAAGAATTTGGCTCTGAAGTTGCGAAGGTCAAAATATCAGATGAGGGACTTGAAACATCGAAGAAGCCGGTCTTCTACTTTGAAGAAGATGACTTCGACGATGCATCTGAGAAGGGTGTTGCTTTGGAGCCGGTACATTTCGAAGCATCATCGGGGCAAAAGCATCCTCCAGACACCATACTCAAGCAGGGACATCACTTGGGTTCGATCGAGTCCTCCTCGATTGATGGACCGCAACGAGGAGGTGGCTACGACTGGCTACGAATGAGGATTCTGGGAGCTGACCGGAAGCGGCGCATCTCAACCGGAAGTGGACTGTCGGCCAAGTTCCTGGCGTCACGTGGTCTTCTGCGCAACCATCATAGCTTCACGTCGGCGATCAGCGGTGCTTCCTCTGAGTACACGTACCGTGAGTCTCTGGTCAGCAAGGGCTTCAGCATCGATTGTGGCGAGGACCTTAACGACTTCGTCTTTCACGGCGAGGACCTTCTGGAAGCGGCTGAGTTCAGTCGATACACGCTGACGAACATCGACCAGTTACACCAGGAACTGGAGGTCATTCAGCGGAACATCACGTACATCAACGACAAGGTGGAATTTCTTCAGTCACGCGATGATCTTCCGAGTTTTTCCGCTCGCTACGGATACGGCCTCGAGGAGAGCATCGGGAACGACCCAATCTTCATGGAAGCTGCAGCTTTTGAGTCTGGAATGCGGCGGCAGCGAAGTAGGAGTCTGTCACTGACGCCTGGAGATGCCCCCGACGTACAGATCACCACCTGCAGAGAAATCGAAGAAGTTCATCCAGCCATGGGAGATGGATTCGTCTGGGACTACGGGTCTGATCTGGCTCTCAATCCCGTCTACAGCCACCACAGGTCCCTCAACGGTCTGGTAGGAGATGGAGAAGAGAATGTATCCAACCAGCTGAGGACTAGACGCTCAAGAAGCGACGAGATGGAATTCACCTTTCGAAGGGATCTCTCTTCAGACGATCTGTCTCTTATGAAATCCGCTGATGTCGTCGAAGACGATCCGGAAATGACGTATTTCGCTCAACTTCCGGTTAGGCAGCACAATGAAAGCATCTGCGACGAATATTTCGACGATGATTACGACATGCTTACTCACCTGCACAGGTGATGATTGCTGATGGGCATTTTCATCTAGAACTGTTCCTTGTTCCAGTTGGATGGACTTTATCTAACTCCGATTAGCTCCAGATGAGATCATATACATTTATACTGCAGTGTTCTATATTTATGCCGTTTTTTTCAGAAGTATTATTTTTCATAGTTTATCTTAATATGCCTTAAATATGCTCAGGGCTCATGCGCTATGCAGAATTGTTCCTAATTGTACAGTATATGCATGTGTGCAATGAGACGTTTTGTGCAATGAAATTTCAGCCGCAGCAAGGTTGCTGTGCCTACAACAAGGCCTTAACCTCGTCGCGTTGACTCTGAAGCTAGCTGTCGCTTTGTGACGATTAATCTACTTGAAGATTTCAAGTAGCCCTACACATAACCCGAAATTCTGATGAACTCGATGTGTAACCATAGCAACTGCAGCCTGTGTAATAATAATAATCTTCGTTTAATATCTTCAAACTGACAATAACGCAGTATGATTACAAATCAGTACGAACGGATGATCACAAGTTATTACAGGAGTCGAATTTAACTGTACACGGCAGCCATGCAAGGCGCCCATCACGTCCTACATCTCATTTTAACAACGCGCCATCTCGCGAATGAAAGGTTGAGTGGACTTAAATTTGGTCTTAAACTTGCTCTTCACGCCAGTGATGTTACCACTACTCTATGGACCCCCCCCCCCCCCGTAGTATAGTGAAGTATAGTGTAGTTTAGTGAACAGTTGTTGATGTTGAAGCACTTTTATTATCTTGAAATCTCGAAGTTAGGCTATATACTTAAGCGGATTGTGTTTGGCCAAAACGAGCCGCAGATATCATAGGCACAGAAAGAAGATTTTAAACTGGATCCGTCAATATGTATACTATTATACAGGAAACTACCTGCATTTTCTGTCATCATTCCAAATTTAGGAACGAATAAGACATAGTTTTTCTTCGAAAACAATTCTTTTCGCCGTAGAAGAAAAGACAATCTGAAAAGTGTCACATAGCCCTAGGTCATATTATGTTGATAAAGATTCTGATGTTATTTATTTAAAGGACGTTGTGTTCAAAGTTGTGGCTGTCGTCGTTTGAAAGAAAGATTTGAACAGTGAAAGAACTCTATTCGTTGCGAGTCCTACTCATAATCTGACTTTTAGTCATAATCTGACTTTTAGTATATAATCTTCGTTTAATATCTTCAAACTGACAACAACGCAGTATGATTACAAATCAGTACATGTTATGCGATAAATCTTAACTACTAACAGAACAGACAGCCTGCAATACACGGCGCAAATTGCAGCCTACAAAGCATGTCCGATCTCTGTACCTCTCGCACTCTACGCCAGATGTTATCCAATGCGCTACCGGGCTCCCCAAAGTAGTCGCGATTCAAGTGACATTTGCTTACACGAACATGGTTGTACAAGATTTTCTTCTCGATAAATATACATACGTTTTCAGGGTCTTATCTGAGTCAATATAGTAGATGCGTCTGTATACATGTATGCATGTAATCAATGCAATAACCCCACTGAGTACATAATCGCACTGAGTACATAATCGTACAAAACTACGCATACATGTATGTATGTGCATGTATGGGTTTGTATGTGTGTAGGTATGTATGTAGGCCTATGCATATATTAATGTATTTGTGTATGTATACGTATATATGTATGTATGTATGAGTGTATGTATGTATGTGTGTACATACTACACGTCACAGAGCCTTAGTCAAGCGTGTGTATGAACGTATAATGAATGTATGCACGTATGTACGAATGCATGTATGTATGTAAGTAAGTGCACTCGTGTAGTTATGCATGTATGTATGCGTACATGACTACAGCAGCAATTCATTTTAATTGACTTTCAAGTATATAAAATTACAAAGACTTCTTTAATTACAAGAGAAATTCAGAAGATTGTAATTATATTACTATATATTTATGCAATATTAATTCGTTACAATTATTGCTCAGAGTAGCTGTTCTAGTCCGAACTACGCACAAAATTGTTAAGCCACATAAGAGAAGAAGAAGAACAATCACCTAAGCTATCCTAAGGCAGCCATGTTTTTGAAGCGTTAGCGACTTCATTTTCTTAGCCTCGGCGTATGATGGCGGGTGGCCAGTCCTCTCCCTCGCCGTCTCATCTTCCCACCGTCAGTGTACGGTCAGTCTACTCATCATAGCTGAATTAGGGGTGCAGATGGAGCAGAAATCTTGAACCAAATATCTGCCCTGGCGGGGATTTGAACCCCGAACTCTCGATTGACAGTCCAGTACTCTAGCCACTACACCATCGAGCGCCCCGGTTTTATTATGTGCTTGACATTTTCTTTTACGTTTAGATTTCGTGCGGTGTGGCGAAATGACATTGCCCTCCTTCCAAAGTTCAGAAGTGCACACGATCACACGACAGAACATCGATGGCGCTGGGTCGCTATACGCAGTGAGACTTGAGGTTGATTCGAACCTGCGACTTTCCGGTTACACGGTACATAACATACCGCTACACCACCGCGTCCCCTGCGTCAAAAGGTCTTGTTAATCGATTGAAGCGTGCTTGTTACTGCATCTGCATTATGATTTTATAACAGGCGCTATATTATTAGACAAATGAATACATTCTTTAGGTCGACGCAACCATTCTTCTCCGTCAATTAAATCTCACAAACTGTTTAACAGTTTCAACGTCCTATTTTGTCGGGGACTGTGGTATTATTTCAAATCCAGGAACTATGCGTTGCAGCTCATTATTATTCATTTTCATTCAGGTATTTATGTAAAGACCCTCCAGAATACCTACTCAGAGGCTCTTCCAGCTCCAGCTTCGGCGATGCTATGTCCATTATTCTTCATTGAAGTCGTCAACTCGAATTCGTTTTGTTCGACTTTTAAGTTGCACCTAAAATAATTAGAGACAATATTAAACTCTGAATTAATGTTTGCTTTATGCGTTCCTCTCAACCGGACTCTGATCCCTCTATCAGGGTGAGAATTGTGGGGGGTTGGAGGTTCAACCCATAGTCTTCCTTAGGACTCCCAGTTGTCTTCATTGCACACCCTCAGGGGTCGTTTCCAACCCCCTCAGTACTGTTGTGCTCGTGTGATTATATTTTTGTTATATTTTTAGCATTTTAGTTCACAATTCACTTTGTGGGTTGCTAATAAAGTAATGCTCCGGTTTACTGTGAGATTTGTGCTCATGTGAATTGTACACTGATAAATCTGGCGATGTCATCAATTTAAGGAGTTTAAGCTTTCTATTGCATTTTGAATTTTCTCAGTTTGCAAAATACGGATAAAATATTCAACTCCACATGGATCAAACTCGTCAAAGTCTAACCCCCGGTCTTGTTTCTACAATTCTCGCACTGCCCTCTACAACCCCTCTAATGTGACGCAGCACTCGTGGATTAGATGGTGCCCTACGCTTACCGTTAGGCACTGAGTGACCCTTTAGAAATTTAGAGTCATTAGAACCAAAATATTTGCATTAAAGAGATCACTTAAAGAGTAACCCTGAAAGGATTGTACTTCGTCGATGCCATTAACCAGCGCTGTAGATTCCTATTCACGGTGACACTCGTTTAGCTGCAGGCGACTGACAGGAAGTCCAAACTATAGACACGAGTGCAGGGCAAAAGCAGACACTATGGGACATGTGTAGAATGTGGACGATAACTGATATAATCAAGAGGCCGAGGCAACCTTGTCTATTATGAAATGCTTTTACATGATCTCTGAAAAACGCCATTACGAACTAAATGAAGGTACATTTTCTGCTCTTCGCCAGATTATAATTGCACAATTTTGGAGCTACTGTGTACTGTACGCTTTACGGAAACATCGATTTAACGAGTCAAACGTTGTAGTCAAAGCAACGAGACATCAGTATCCAGATCAGTTCTTGCAGATGAGTCGAATAGAAGTTACAAGGTTTAGCTGTTTAGTTGCTACATCTTGAAGAGATTCAGCTATCTGAGCTGACGTATATACTGCTTATGCAACTGTGAATTTCTTACACATCAAGTCTTAAAAGGCACATAGCATCGTTCGTCGAAAAGCCAATAAAACAGGTAGGCTAACTACAGGTAATTACAGATAAATAATTGACTCTTGCAGCGTGGAACAGTGGTCATGGGCATCGATGCTACTGCTGTTGTGGATGATGGTGATGATGATGATGATGATGATGATGATGATGATGATGATGATGATGATGATGATGATGATGATAATGATGATGATGATGATGATGATGATGATGATGATGATGATGATGATGATGATGATGATGATGATGATAAGCGTAGGGAATCATACACCTTGTTATTCGATGTTGATTATTTCTTGAAGTGACCAAGAATACATTAGGCCTACAATAATCAGATGGGATCATGGCCTATTTACATTGTCTTGATAAAAGTCCCTCGTTACCAGAAGCACTTTGATGTCATCTTCTACCAGAAATTAAGTTTCAAACAAAAACATACCATAAGATACAGGCATACCATATGACATAAGCAATTAAGCATACCATAAGATATAGACATACGATGAAGTATTGTATTGTATTTAAACATTTATAAAGCGCCTCTAGTAGGGTGAACCGTTCAGAGACGCTCCCAGTGCGCAAGGCCACAAGAAAAGAAATAGGTTTCGAGAAAAGCAAAAGAAGACGAGGGGTTACTTATTAAAATTTGCGAGCGAGTAGAAGGAGACAGTGTATTCCAGAGAGAGGGACCAAATGAGGCAAAAGATCGGGACTGCGCCATGGCTGGTCTAGTATGAGGAACTAAAAGATCCAGTCTGATCGAGGAGCGAAGTGGACGATGCGAGGAGACAGAAAGAGGCCGGTGAATTACATCAGTTAAATATTTAGGGGCAAGACCCCGCTGTGTCTTGAACACCAGAATGAGGATTTTGAACGTAATACGTGCAGAAAGAGGAAGCCAGTGCAGTCGCTCAAGCATGTAGGACGAAATGCGTGAGTATATAGCGTGGCAGACGTGCTATTAATCCAAAGTTTAAAGTAGGTCTATAGGCATACCATAAAGATTCAGACATGCCATAAAATATAGTCGTTGGCCTACCATAAGATATAGACATACGATAAAATATAGGTATACTTTAGATGCGCAGTTGTTGTGCCAAGTTTATATCGGGAATGCCGAGGCTAAGAAACTGAAGTCGCTAACATTTCACACCCATGGCTGCCTCAGGGCTATAGCCTAAGGGACTGCTCTTCTTCTTCTTCTTCTTCTTCTTCTTCTTCTTCTTCTTCTTCTTCTTCTTCTTCTTCTTCTTCTTCTTCTTCTTCTTCTTCTTCTTCTTCTTCTTCTTCTTCTTCTTAGATCTGGAATGGATATCTTCAAAGCGACAGGCATACTGGTCATCATGGTAACTCTTGCTCTGAGACGCTCTCACAGTTACAGAGAATACCATGCTGTGTTCGACACCACCGGAAGACGCCTATGCGCAGTTGGCAACGCTGACCGGGTGTATTCACGGGACAATATTCAGATCGCCGACTGCGCAGGATTCTGTGAAGAACACCGGGGCTGCGTTCTCTTCAATATAATCGCCAGAACCACCTGTGAACTATTCGCCTGTCCGTCAAACCACACCAGCTATTATCATATTAACAGTTCTTGCAGTGCCTTCAAGGTATGTTCCGGAAACTGCCAACTAATCAAGATGCAGGCCTGTAGTATGGTTCTTAGTAGACGCAGGGATGATGAAGAATATTGTGTATTGTGATGATAATGATGATTGCGGTGATAATGATGATGATGATGATGATGACAATGATGATGACTGACGATGATGTTGTTGTTGATGATGATGATGTTGATAATGATGATGATGATGATGATGATGATGATGACGATGATGACGATGATGACGATGACAACAACTTCTGTGCTGAACAAAGTAGAGGCTCAGTTCCCTTTACGATCATCGTTTTGGTTGCACTTCTATCGTGAACATGAACCATATTGAACAATACAAATTACCTAATTTATAAGATATTTGTAAGTGAACTGTATCTGTTTTTTCCCTTAGGATTCTAGTTACACCTTGGGCCAGTATAGCTCAGAAGACGGTGAGTGTTTCTATAATTACCAGCTAACAGCAATTAATTATAAATTTGATACGTACAACGTCGTACATACTTTCCAAAATTTATCTGTGTCTTGAAAGTGCCGTAATATTGAAGCAGCAGACAACGCGGGAAATGGCAAAGAAAATGCAGAGTAAAATTTCGGAAAGGTGTTTAGAAAATATAAAATGCGGCAGGGCTTAAAATGTATTCTGGTGAAATGTGAATCACACAACACAGCCTGAGTGATTTGAAAATGCGAAATGATAATGGCAATTTGAAAATTCCTCCTTAGACATTATACGAAAGCATTGACCTGCCAGCTTGCCCACAACCCCACATATAGCTTACATGGGACCCATATTCTCCTATAGAACCCATATTGGTTCATTGTCATGCCTATGGAAATTCTGACAGGTTGAGTGTCAGGTCATATTGTACTCTAAGACCCTGCCCCTGCCATGAATGTTACCCGACATTGAAAATTCAGATAAACGTTAACGATGAAGTTCATTTTAATCCTGACGTCAAATTGCTGTTTTACTTTGACGTAGAATTGGGCTACGTTCTCTACCAACGTCGGGTCGACCTCAGTTTCGTGTTCAACCAGACATGGGCGTCGTACAAAAACGGTTTCGGGAATATTTGCGGCAACTTCTGGCTCGGAAATGAACCTGCCCACCAGATGACATCGAAAAACGGACCGTGTTCGCTGAGATTAGAAATAAAACCGGTCGATTTCTCGACCACATACATAGTACACTATTTGTTCTTCTATATAAAACCAGAGGCAAACAAATACGCCTTGAACGTTACAGGATTTCAAAGTGACCTACTAGACGCAGACAAGGACGCATTGACGCCACTCAACGCCATGCCGTTCTCGACTGTTGACTCTTGGCAGAGCAGCTGTGGTATTAACTGCCCTAGTCAGTTGGGAGAAGGATGGTGGTTTAAATGTTGCTATTTAGTGAACTCCGTTCCCTCTCCCACGTGGCATGACTTGATTGCAGGTGAGCTCAAGTTCTGTAGTGTGTGGGTTAAGTGCCCGCGATAAATTCACCAACACTGATCAGCAGTGATGGGCAGTAGTTAACTACCGTAGTTGACAGCTGATAGTTAAACTACATTTAAAAAGTGATGGGCAATAGTTAACTAAAAAGTTGCTAACTTATAGTTTAACCAAAATTTTTTAGTTAAGGATGAAGTTTAACTATAAAATTTAGTTTAGTTAAAACCATAGTTTAACTAAAAAAATTTAGTTGCTAACTAAAAAGTTTAACTAAAAAATCAGCAATACGCAACCATTTTCCGCAATGAACATTGAACACTGTCAACAACTCAACGTGAAACTTATTGATTAACACTGCATAGTTTTAGCATTAACAGCCTGTGTTTTCAAATTCATACACTACTTACAGTACGCCTGTAATTGTATGCTAGAACAGTACACATTGCATAGTTTGAAGGTGAAACTGTCATTGATGCTCTGCATTATTACAGTTCAATTAACCTCTGTTATTGTGAAAATGTTTGTCGTAAAAAGTTGGAAAAAAGTTGGAAAAAGTTTAACTACATTTTTAGTTTAGTTAACAAATTTCGAAAATTAGTTGCCAACTTTAGTTAAACTATATTTTTTAGTTGGAAAATAGTTTTAGATTAACTATTAAAAAATAGTTTAGTGCCCATCACTGCATTTAAATAGTTAACATTAACTAACTTCTTTTCATCAAGAAGTAGTTTTAGTTGGACCATAAGTCTATGACATCTCATTTTGTAGTAAACCACTTTTTCCAACTATTCTCTTTCAGCAAGGGAGTTTTTCAACTGCTTAGGCCTACTTTCGAAGTAGTGGCCAGTGTCTCCAAATTATTTTCTTGTCGCAGTTTGCGTCATTGCTCGCTACGTTGTTTCTCTGGTTATAGAAAGTTGACATTACATTACCGAATTGCGCATGCTACTGTATTAATATTTATCAATTACACCTAATATCCAGTAACTCAGTTTCAATCTTAGGACACGAAGAAATTTAGTCACATAAATAGTTAATTACTTTCTGAAAACTAGTTGAAAAGTACTAGTTAAACTACTTGAAAAGTAAGGTATTTTTAAAGCAACTATTGTCCATCATTGCTGTCGCGCACTCCTAACGAAGTGCACTGGATGGTTTGACAAACGGACACTCATATAGTGCCACGGACGGACAGATGGACGGAAGAGTGGAAAGACAAACGAACAGCCAGACAGACAGACAGACAGACAGACAGACAGACAGACAGACAGACAGACAGACAGACAGACAGACAGACAGACACACAGACAGACAGACAGACAGACAGACAGACAGACAGACAGACAGACAGACAGATAGGCAATCGGACGAACGGACGAACAGACTATGACTGTGCATTTAGTAGGTCTATCAGTAGAGTTGTTTCATATAGTCGGCATTTTCTATAGCTGTAATTGAACATTTTAGACGTTAAAGTTTTTGTATAGGCTACCTTTCTTTATCGTTGTACTAATGTTGAGTGTGACTATATGACCGACATCCTAGTTACCTATAATGACAGACGGACGGATGGACGGACGGAAGATGATTGTCCATTTAGCCTCAGTAGAATTGTTTCACATAGTTTCAGCGTTTTCTGTAATTGTAGTTTGAACATTTGAGACAGAACAGTTGTATATTTCCTTTTAACAACAAGAATGTATTTATTTATAACGGAGGTCTTAAATCATCATCTTCTCAAATTGACCACCACCCAGCAGGCTTCGATCAGATACATCAGAAATATTCAATTGAATTGCATTAATTTGTATTTAGTCTCATTGTTGCAACAACAGTTACACAGTGTTCGGTTTAGTCATATAAATTACAATTACATTTGTCTCAATTATAATTATTTTGCAGTGACGTCATAAGCTTACGAGTTAAGTGTTGTATCTATATATTAATATATAAATATTGCTTTACTTTCCGCCAACAGTTGTGTGTCAGTGTCTTGAGAAAAATAGATAAGCAGCCAGTTTGCCTATTATACAGATTGGACTCTCAAATCTAGGTGTATTCTTCTTCTTCTTCTTCTTCTTCTTCTTCTTCTTCTTCTTCTTCTTCTTCTTCTTCTTCTTCTTCTTCTTCTTCTTCTTCTTCTTCTTCTTCTTCTTCTTCTTCTTCTTCTTCTTCTTCTTCTTCTTCTTCTTCTTCTTCTTCTTCTTCTTCTTCTTCTTCTTCTTCTTCTTCTTCTTCTTCTTCTTCTTCTTCTTCTTCTTCTTCTTCTTCTTCTTCTTCTTCTTCTTCTTCTTCTTCTTCTTCTTCTTCTTCTTCTTCTTCTTCTTCTTCTTCTTCTTCTTCTTCTTCTTCTTCTTCTTCTTCTTCTTCTTCTTCTTCTTCTTCTTCTTCTTCTTCTTCTTCCACCTCCTACTCCTCTCCTCTTTCTCCTCTTTTTTCCACCTAGTTCTCTGCGGCTGAAACCTTTGCCTGCTGTGCGGAAACGTCTCTCAATCAGACCGGAAGATGCCGAAGAGAAATTGATATTCTGGCTACTCTGGTTTCATATGGGAAATCATTTACGTGAGACTTCACTAAAGCTAAACACGGGTCACTCTTCTTGTCTTCTAGTCTAGTGGCCTTAATTATGCTTATTTAATCAGCTCTCCTTTCCCAGCCAGTGACAAATCGTCTTGCTCAAGCCGTACAACACCAACTGAGTTACCCACGCAACTGAAAACTTCACCTTTCTTTTGGTAAATTTGAATACGAAGATATTGTGATTGAAGGACGTGCTTAAGGTTCCTACATGCATGTATGCGTGTATGCATAAGCCTACATACATAAATATCAACATATACATATTTATACATACATGCATGCATGTACAATGTACATACATACATACATACATGCATACACGCAGGGGTTAAAATAATGTATTTTCTGACACAAGGCGTGCAGTTGACAGCATCGAGTATGCAATTGACTTGTATGGAGTGAGCAGTGTGTAGTATGAATTTTGAGAGATTAGCTAAGTCATATACGTAGACAATGCTGGACATACATGTATACACACGCACACACATACAGACTTCAGTAGACATAGAAGCATACAACCATTTACAGATGTTGCTCTTGGTTTAGTCACGCTGTAGGACCCTATTTGATAGCTATTATATTATGGAGGGTCCTTGAGTCGACCCGACATCATTCAGATTAGCCATTCATCGACCCTTTTGGCTAATTTGACAAAAACGGTATGCTGAGTTCAATAAGGTTAACGTTAAACCTCTCAGAAGTTAACCCTCGTTCATCCACGATATGACTGGTCTGTCTGCTATGCGTTCCTACCTCTGTCAATTCTCATCAGATCCTGGCGGTGATGTAGTGGCTGCTGCAGCTGTCAGACTGCCATCCGCCTCATCACTTCTCCCGTCATCTTCCGCAGTCATGACTTAGACCTGCTTCCTGAATGCCCTTCATCATTCCATCATTAGCTTCCGACGCTCTTGAGGACTAATAATTGAGGACTAATGAGGACTCTTGAACACTAATTCACCGGCTCCGCCCATTCTTTCCTCTTGGGATCGTGTTTCTGCCCCGCTGTAATAATAATAATAATAACCTGGCATTTATAACGCGCCTAAACAAAATGACATTTTGCACGAAAGCGCGTATCATCATTCATCCCCGCTTCATTCTTCTCTCCCTATAGTTTCCTGTGCCTCATTTCGTATGAGGTTCCACCATTTTGTCTCACCTACGCATTAACTCATCCAACTCCATTTTGATACCTCCTTGATCACTTAGTCATAATGGTTGGTTATTTTTAGTATTTAGTTATGAAGAGTTCGATGGTGCAGTAGTTAGCATGCTGGACTGTCAATCGAGAGGTCGCGGGCTCAAACCCCCTCCAGGCCACACATTTGGTTCGAGATTTCTGCTCCACCTGCGCCCCCTAGCCAACTCACCTATGCTGTGTAGTGTATACGCTGACCGTACACTGTCGGTGGGAAGATGAGACGGCGAGGGAGAGGACTGGCCACCCGCCCTCATGTGCCGAGGTTAAGAAAATGAAGTCGCTAACACTTTATGCTCATGGCTGCCTACGGACTAGCTTAAGGAACTGCGCTTCTTCTTCTATAAAGAACACAAGTACAATTGTTTCTGTTTAGTGATTTATTTATGCGTGCCCCCGATTGGTTAGTCCTTGAAGTGGCGTTATATAAATTTTCAATTACAGTTATTTACTTACTCATTCACTCACTCACTTACTTACTCGCCTATCTAGAAACCGACTTACTCACTTTGCTGCTGCAGTTGTTTCACCTTACCGACCTTGTGTTCTTTTCGTCAAATTTGTTTCTCCAATAATTTATTCCGAATCGCAAAGAAGGTTCTTCGTCTAACACTCTAACTGTTCTTTCTGCGGGACTCGATTTAGATTCATCGCTTTCATCCCTCGTGGAAACTGATTCGATTGTTTAACACTCAAATCGTCCAACTTGCTCCAAAAGTTCATTGGAGTCAGATAAATTATATCTTCCCCAGTTGACGCCCACCATGAAAGCAGATTTATGCGTAGACTCGAATCGTCCATTTCCTCACGATCGCTCAGTCGCTCTTACAATCTACGATCGAGTGAAATACACGAGAACAAAGGCTTTTGTTTACCTGAGTCTCCCTTTGAACGTGCGAAAGAACATTCGCCGGGTTTCAGTAGCCAGTTAACACTTGCTGCGTCTAATACGTTTCCTCTCGCGCCACGGACACATTCCTAGTGAAAACATATTGTAGCACGTGTTGTATACAGATGGAAAGACAGACCAGAAGACAGGCAGACAGACAGACAGAAGACAGGCAGGCAGACAGACAGACAGACAGACAGACAGACAGACAGACAGACAGACAGGCAGACAGACAGACAGACAGACATGCAGACAGACAGACAGACAGACAGACAGGCAGACAGACAGACAGACAGACAGGCAGACAGACAGACAGGCAGACAGACACACAGACAGAAACAAGCACACAGATCACGCACACAGGCACATCGAGAGATCAAGGTAACTATGAACGGACTGACTGACTGACTGGCTGGCTGGCTGATTGGATGGTTGGCTGGCTGACTCATTGACTGGCTTATTGGCTGACTGACTGGCTGGTTGGTTGGCTGACTGACTGGCTGACTGACTGGCTAACTGACTGGCTGGCTGACTGACTGGCTGATTGGATGGTTGGCTGGCTGACTCATTGACTTGCTGGTTGGTTGGTTCGCTGCTTGGTTGGCTAACTGATTGGCTGGCTGGTTGGCTGATTGACTGACTTATTGAATGACTGACTGATTGGCTGACTGACTGACTGATTGGCTGGTTGGTTGTGTGAGTGACTGATTCGGTGGCTGACTGATTGGCTGGTTGGTTGGCTGATAGAGAAGGGGAATGTGGCTGATTGGCTGGCTGGTTGGCTATAGTCGGCTGCAGACTGACTGACTGGCTTGTTGGTTGGCTCTGGTAGGCTGTAGGCTGATTGACTGGCCAACCAACGAGTCCTGACTGATAGAGCCATGTTGAGAAAGTGCATCGTCTGCTCTCTGTGCAAGATTATCTGATATCTATAAACAGTTGAGAGTAATATTTTCCAGACAGGGTTTCGGTGACACTCGACGGAACCATATGATAAGAGTTTAGACACTAGCCATGAGCCACATTCGCTTTCTCTACCTGCCTCTGTATCCCTCTAAATCTCACATTCTGCAGCCATACATGTCTCATTGTATGTATCCTTCCCTCACACTGCCTGTCTGCCTAAAGTCTCAGTCTTTCTCAGAGAATTAGAATATATAGACAGCGAGGGCGTTAATTGTTGACCTCGACCCGTTGCCAAGTCTAGACGTATGCACATTGTACACAAGTGTACAAATATACTACAGATGTATTGCAGCCTGCCTACACAAAAGTAACAATTGCTACTACATTTCGCGTACATCTGTACCTCGTTCCTAATTTATATAATACACGTAAATCGTATGAGTTGGGATGTGAATCAGTTGTCATGTATTATTGCAGACTTTTCGGAAGTTCTGAGCTTGTCGGGCTATTAAGTTCATTAAACGCAGGTCGGATTTGAACGTAAGAGGAGAGCTATAGGAAGCTGAAACGAATTAACTGTAGACTTACGTGTAATAGGGTTATAGCTGATGTCGCTAGAGGACCATATGTAGAGGTCTATTGACCTCGATCACACTCTGCAGGCCTCGCATTTAAATACGAGATCAGTTTGCAAAACAACATCAGGATTTAATTGAAACTTTATGAAATGACAGAAGTGATATTAACGATTCACTGTGATACGTGAAGGCCAGATGCCAGTTTCGTTATGACAGACGATAAAGCGTAGGCTGGTGAATGTCTGCTTTCTAAGTTTGTCTCTCACGAAGTTTCAATGACATGCTGCGATGCATTTTCCTTAAACAACTCTTCCTTCTCACCAGTTAGGAACGATGAAGATAGGGAGAGGAGTAATCCGTTGAGCTAATACCATGAGACAGCCACGGATGTGCAGTAATAACGACTCCGTTTAATTATCCTCGGGGTATGACTGATCAGAGGGCGGGTAGGCTCTCCCACACCCTCACTGCCTGCTATTCCTACCCACAGCGGAGACAAGATGCATTCACTTTAGCCGTGTTCGATAGAGTGCGCTGATGGAACAGAAACTTTAGAACATCATACTGTCCTGACGTGGATTTGAACCCCAGCATCTGTGTTGACGGTCCAGAACACTAACGATTAAACCAGTGCACACCCGTTTAAGGGACAACATCTTGAAGCAGCGCCCAAAGCCATGCTTTCGCTCGAAAACTTGTGGTAGAGATAGGCCTACCTTAGGCTTAAATTAAGTTTAAAACCAGTTGCTGTAAGCAGTGTGAGAATTGTAGAAAAAAGACTGGAGGGGTCCAGACTTTGATGAGTTCAGACTTTGATGAGTTTGGTCAATGTGGAGTCGAATATTTTATCCGTGTTTTGCAAACTAAAAAATTCAAAAACGCAGTAGAAAGCCTAAGCTCCTTAAAGTGATGACGTCACCAAATATATTACTATTAGTATACAATTCTTGGTCACAAATCTCACAATAAACCAGAGTATTACTGCAATAGTAACATACAAAGTGAATTGTGAAAGAAATGCTTCAATATGTGCACAATATCATCGCACGAGCACAACTGGGGGTTGGGGACGTTGGAAACGACCCCTTGGATGTGCAATGAAGTCTTAACTATAGGGGGTCCTAAGAAAGATTAGGGGGTTGAACCTCCAACCCCACACAATTCTCACCCTGGCTGTAAGCTTAAATAGATGAAGATAGAGAAATATTTCCACACAAAATAAGTGAAGGTCGCTGATGGCCGGGGCTCGACATCTTTCCCTGCGGAGGACATGAATATGTAACAAAGAAATTTCTTAATTTTTCTTGAGTTCATACAAATTAAGTTCTTTGGTGCTAACAAGACGTCAAAGCTGCTTCCAACAACCTGGAACTGTCGGGCTTTTGATGTAATATCGGGCCGGGGCTTAAGCTGGCCTTTCTGATACGGTTTATGCGTGACGCTGAGACATTTTACCTCCACTAAACTCCTTCTTGACCTCCACCTGAATATCTTGCAGACGCCCTTGTCTGATATAGAATATATGTGGGCCTTTATCATGTGAAATAATACGCACAGATACGGACTTCTATAGACTCTGGGGTTGAGAGTGGAGGAGATCTAACAGAGAGTGACCATGCTGTGTTCTAGATGTCATCAGTTCTAATGCCGTGAACAGCATGTTTCGATTAGACAGAGGTTCAGACTGCAGTAGCATTCATATCGTGTAAGGAAGGACTCGGGCTGTTCCAGCGACCCTGCTGCTGACAGGGACCCTGTATAATAATGGACCTGTATAGACGCAAATGCAGAGGTCGCTCCGGTTATCATTGGACCTGGGCAACAGCAGATAAGAGATAAATTGGAAGCTATAAACTTATTCGATAATACACTGATCCGAATTGCTCCATTCTGATATGTCCAATGCCCCTCAGTCGCGACAGATAACGAATGCTAGATGTCCAGGTGTATGTACGTACATATGCATAGCTGACTCAGCTATAATGAGTACACTGACCGTACAGTGTACACTGTCATTGGGAAGATCAGACGGCGACAGACAGACAGACAGACAGACAGACAGACAAACAGACAGACAGACAGATAACCGAGACTAAGAACATGAAATTGCTCAAATTTGATCCCAATGGCTGCGTCTCTATGTGCAAGCATAACCATAGACTTGCAGAACCTCTGCCTCTGCCTTATACTCGGATGGTGCCAGTCCCAAGCCTAGATAAAGGAGGAGGGCGACGCTAAACATCTTGGTTGTGACACACCGTCGTTAACTGTAAATACCTCTGTTCTGTTCTGTTTTCTCCTCCGTCAGGTATACACCGACGATGAGGCTTCGACCAGACGTCTCCAAGTCTCTCTGTCTCTGATCTTATCCATAGCGTCTCTCATATCCATTCCTTGTGCTTTCAGATCCTCCATGACATTGTCCATCCATGTCTTTGTCTGTCTTCCTATGCTTCGCACTCCCTCTACATGTCCGTAGAGCGCCATAGCTGGTAGTCTGGTGTTGTCCATTCTTGTCACATGACCAAACCATGTGAGTCTTCTTTTCCTGATCTTGTCTATCACTGTTTCTTTTTGATCCAACTCTTTTCTGATCACTTCGTTGCGGATTTTATCCCTTCTAGTTCTGCCCCTTATTCTTCGCAGCCAGCTCATTTCTGCTACGAGCAGCCTCCTTTCGTCTTCTTTGCGCAGGCACCAGCACTCGGCGCCGTACAGCAGGACTGGGATGACAAATGTTCTATATAGTTTCAGCTTTGTTTCTATCGATATGTTGTGTGTTTTCCAGATCTTATTCAATTTCCCGAACATTGCTGACCCAAGTCCAATCCTGCGCTTTATATCTCTTGTGCATTGCCCATCTTCTGTTATTAGGCCTCCTAGGTATACAAATTCTGTCACTTGTTCTAACATCTCGTTTTCTGTAAATACCTAGCGACTTGCAAATGTAAGCATTGTCAGTTTTCCAACTGGAAAGAACTCGTAGCCTAAATTAATCTAAGCAAGTTTGCAACGATTAAATGTTTTGATTTCCGGTATCATCATCATCATCATCATCATCATCATCATCATCATCATCATCATCATCATCATCATCATCATCATCATCATCATCATCATCATCATCATCATCATCATCATCATCATCATCATCATCATCATCATCATCATCATCATCATCATCATCATCATCATCATCAGCACCACCACCACCACCACCACCACCACCACCACCACCACCACCACCACCACCACCACCACCACCACCACCACCACCACCACCACCACCACCACCACCACCACCACGACCACCACCACCACCACCATCATCATCATCATCATCCTCTCAATCATCATCATCATCGTCGTCGTCATTATCATTAGCATCATCCCTTCTCATTCCTCTTCTTCATCATCATTTTCTTCTTCTTCGTCCTCGTCCTCGTCCCTCTCCTCCACATCATCACCATCAATATTATCATCGTCATTATCGTTGTTATAATCTTCGTCGTCATCATCATCACCGTCGTCGTCATCATCATATTCACGTCCTGTGGTTAGTCAATGACGGAATCCTAATCGAAACAACCCGTGTTGTTGCGAATGCTTCGGCACCTTTGATCTAACGGTTATTTACCAGATACTCATTCATCCGACATGCTTGTGAAAGTTAGCTGCTTGCCAATGGCTCCTACACATCTAGAAACAGAATGCAAACGACCTGCTTATTATTAATCAACCGATCCACCAATTAAGGCTCCGCTGGGAACCGGGCGGTTCATTTGGCCTGTCTCCGAAGCAGGTTCCAACCGCCGGAATAAATACCAGCATCATCGCCAATCAATAGATTC